>OW964571.2:25473475-26108785 GCA_943138885.2 Tholera decimalis | reverse complement strand
TTGGAGTGTTTCAGGTTACCAAGATGGAAGGCGTGGGCTAAAGGCACTGTAATAAAAAATATATATCCAAATACTAGCATATCAAAAAAGATGTTTCATATTTCTGTGCTACAATTATCGTGATGTGTGAGATAGGAATTATTCTTTTAAAAAGAAACAGGTTTTATAAACGTGTAAACGTTCTCTTTAACACGATTCCGTAATTATCTGGGGGCACGGCAGTGCCCCAGCCAAGTCGAGCAAAAAAGCGGCACGGCCGTACCATTCTTTTCTCGAAGCAATTCAGGCCCTTTTCGACCCCCTATAACTTCGTTGTGGATAAAACTAGAAGCCTGAATTTAATTAAACAATTTAATTTATATATGTATTACTTGTGATATATATTGTGTTTTCATGCGATGGCCGAGTCAATCTATTTATTTAAAACGGTGAAGATTTTTAATATTGATATGGTCACTATAAGATGTCGTTAGGTTAGATAATTACGTAACAACTTAAGACAGAAGGTCCCTTAAGTAGGGACTGAATAAATTAATAACCGACTTGGTATTACATGATCTCACAACTTTTTACGGTAGAACAACTAAGTTGCGAGACTTGGGTTTTTGACAAGTATTGTTTTTTATGGGATATGTTTTATAAAAAATCGAACAGAAGCAACGATTGTTATCATATATCATAGGAGTCTGATGGTTCCTAATTCAATCTTTGTTAAAAGGGTAACACCTACCAATAAACAAAAGAGACGTAAGTAACAAGAAAAAGTTACAAGCAAAACGCGACCCTATTGCAAATAAAATGTTAAAAAAAAAAACTCGAAAATTGAATGGTTTGTTTTGTAAGTACAAGAATTCTTGACATTTACATGGGTGCAGTCATGTTTTTCCCAGAATTTAACTCAGCTATTTTAAACTTTATTACTTGAATATAGAGAGTATTTTTGCTTGTGGGCTTTCATTTATTGTTTCTTTGAGTTATAATACCACCCATTTTCTGTCAATGAAGGGGCGCCAGTAACCAGTTTGACTGATCGTTCGCACTTTACTTTGATTTGGAAATGCTGGAAGCGTAAGTTAGCACGCAATACATTTTTTAAATTGGAAGATTGGAATAACTTAAAAAAATTGCCATCATTTCTGATTATATTTTTTCAGATCAAGATTGTCACTTTGTTTGTAGTTAAATCACAGGGATAATATATTGAGTTACATCTCAATGGTTGTAAATTTTCCCCAAAACATTAAACAAGCAAAACTATTTCCATGTAAACACAGATAACAGGAATTAGAATATAAATTCATAAAACAAACAATAAAAAACACAACAGAAATAAATATAAATCATAATGTCAAAACCACAAACCAACTATCATGGCACCAAGTGGTGAAATATTCCAAATATGCATGTTGTTTATAGAAAGGTTCCAATCTTTTATCATTTTCCCACATTTCCGGCACACGGAAAGCTCTACGATATTTATATACAGGCTTGTGAATGTCGCAGGATGAAAAAATTAATTATTTTTTTGTTAGGTAACATATGGATTACATTTTTATGGAGTTAAATATACAAATATATATTATTTGTATATTCTTTCGATAATAACATTTAGTTTACTAGGACACCTACCACATTGTGGTCTTTTTAATCCAAAGGTGGACTGCTAAAGAATGCTTTGTGGCATTAAGTCCGCCCATGTACCAATATTGTACATAAAGTTTAAATAAATGAATAAATTACAAGCTAATAGGGAATTTGCATAAACAAAAATATTGTCTAGCTAGGTTAGCGAGAATTATGCAATTATGCATAAACATAATACTAGAAACTAACGACCTATAGGACTTTTAAACGAATTCATTCCATTTCGCGAAATCAATACTTTTATGGTAGTTGTAGAGCATCACGGCTTTCGATGTTGGTCATGTCGTTCTAATTAACAGTAAAAAATATGATTCCGTCGCCGATGAAAATAATTTCGTAAATGTCTTCGTAATTAGTAACCACAGTAACTTATTAAAACTTAAAAATACATTCACCTCCACTGGTTAGGAATGTTACAAAAAATCCGGTTAATTCTAGTCAGTAGGATATTTCCCACAGTGAAGAAATCATGTTCTATTAGGTTGGCAGATAAAATTTCTAAAAATTTGTAGATTTAAAAAAAAAAAAATCTTTTCAAATCAATAATAAAATATAAATATAAAAAATATCAGCGTTCAAGAGTTTATTCAAAACATCTTTAAAAAAACTAGACTTTTTGGCAAAAACGATATTTCGAATTGCACTGCGACTTATCGGTGTTCGCATTAGGCCTCGAGCTCTAGCACCTCTAGGTGCGTACACATATTTTTAGTAGTAAACTTAAAGAAGAGCGTCGTTACATTTTACGTTTTGTTTTCAGCTTTATTATCAGCTTTATAAAAACATTTAATATTTCAGCAATGGAAACTACTTTGAATAATCTCATTTTAAGAAATAAGCTAAGGAGATTATTGTACAGACATAATCTCTTTGTGATTCCACTGCTTAAAACTTTAATACCTACTAAAGTTTTGTTTCAAATGTTTATGTAGCTGTTGGTTCAATGATAATGGAGTAGACGCGTGGCTAAATAATAACAACCACGCGGGTTGTATTTCAAGGGTAAGCAACGCTTGCTGTGGTAGGTCGGTGCATGGGTGACTATCTTAACATATCAAGATTCTTTCATGCCTCGGAGAGGACGTAGATTCCGGCGGTCATTTGTAATGTTTTTGTTAAAGAAGGTCCAGAAAGTAATATATTAAAAAAAATAAGTGACAAGATCCTAGAAAGAATTCATCAGTGACGACCAAAATCATCAACAATTAATAAAAAGATATAAGACGTGTACTTACAAAACTAATCCTCATAATAATTAATGTATCAATCTTAATAGTAATTTCATTTCGGTGAAAAATAATGTCGAAAACATCTCAATGTAGACAGACCTGTTTTTGATCAAATCACAGTTTCATTAAAACACGAACATTCTTTACTAAAAACAAACAAGAATGGCCTAAGTTTAAAACTCGACCGATCTAAACATCACTTCTTATTCACGACAACAAATCCGTGAGAGTTCTGTCCTCCGAGCATGTCGCCGGCTTACTTCAATGTCGAGGTAATGACCTCAGTAATTAACGTATTAATAAAGGGACCGGTCCGATTAAATGGGACCATCTTGGTTGCGGATTTATTGCTTCAAGCGTATTGTTCAAGTAAAGACGTACCTAATTCCTTAAAGGTGATTTCTGTTATTGGTTTGCTGACGGGTTTAAAGGGGTATTTTGTCAGTTACATTGAAATAACTTTTACGTGCCGTTTAATGAAGTAGCTGAAGCTTACCAATAAATGCTATTAAGTATACCTACAGATGTTTTTTTTTTATCCAAAATAAATAAGTTTTTTCTTAGATTTATGTATTAATCTGATAAATAAACTATTATACATTTCTTAAAAACGACACGTATATTTGTAAAAATTATAACAAGAATACAACAAAAATATTCTGTCACCTTTATTTGATTCACTGTTGGTCGGCTGAAACGAATTTAATAAGATTTTCATAGGAAGATAGAGGAGGTTATAGAGCTTATTATATCCTTTTATATCCCGGAATTCCCACAGGATAGGGATTTTGGCGGGAAAATCTTAGTAAAGCGGAATAAATGTGATTTTTGTAGAAAAATGTTGCATTACGTAGTTATTGTTTCACATGTAAAATATTCGCATTTAGTTTTCATTTGCTTCTTAAGTGTTAGTATTTATTCATTTATATTATTTACGTAGATTTCTATTTTATGATACTAGGTTTTTTGTGTCATCACCACTTTTTTTCTAATTTCACTGTTGTCGTACAAATTGCACCTCCCACGCCATTTCTTCACCACTCATGGTTGATTGGTAGAGAATGCCTACGGCATTAAGTCCACCTTTGTACCTATAATAATAATATTAAAACCATACAAAAGATGTACTGCAATTTCAAAACCGTAAAAAAAGAACCACAGCAAATATGAAGCAGCACCGTCTTGGACGCAACACCATAATTATAACAGAGTGATTAAAAATGTTGACAAGAAGCCGGGCACAAATATTATCCACACGCCTAAGATCACCGGTCTCGTCGCTCTGCCCCGCCTCGCTGCCGCTGGGACCTGTTCCAGCCGTGAGTGAAGAGACTCCGGCCGCTGCAGTTGCGTCGAGTTTGAGCGACGAATACTTCTCGCCGCCGACGACACCACCACCTGCGCGTCGGCGAGGAAGAGGCCGACCTCCAGCCAGCTTGGAACCTCGGGGTTCACCGGCCTCTGATAGTTTTCCCGCTGCCGGCGGAAGTGTGCAGCCCATGCGATGGACTCAATCCATCAATGAGAACGTCAAGCAGATTCTTTATTCGAATTTTGTATTGAGACTTTGAATTTAGAATTTTACGAGTAGTATGTAAACTTATCATATTGATTTTAATTTAGCATGTGGGTGACGAACCCATTCCCGCCGTCAGGTAGATACCTACCTATCTTTTGCAATTGCACATAATATATACTAGCCGTATCACATGACCATACAGCGTGGCATACAATGGTAACTACCTAATACACACGGGAACAAATAATGTGTCAGCTGCTAATTATAAATGACAAATAAGGCAATTGGGTTACAGTGAGTCAATAGTTACTTTGATATTATTACAATAACGATAGATGATTCATAATAATGGTCGAATTACATTATGAATTTAGACTTGACTTACTTTCGAAAAACTATTAGGAATATTATGTTCCCAGCAGTATCTAGTTAGACTGCAAGCCGGTCCCAACATAGCTAGAAACTCCTAAGCAGATGCTGATGATATTGTAACTAATGTACAAAATGTACCTGTATTTTTATCAAGATAATCCTATGATAAAGAAAGAGAATGATATGTTAAAATATTGTAAAGCTCTACTACGTTATCAGATCAGTTATTCGAATATAAGAATATCGATATTACGTTGAGAGCAGTGGTAGCCCAGTATTTAGTGCCTTCGCCATTCATTTCTTGAACAAATGAATGGTCGTGGATTTGAACCCAGTCAAGCACGTTATATTTTGTAATTTATACCATCACCCTCTCATTGCGAAGCAAAACATCGATAGGAAGTCTATCTACTATAAGTTCTGTCTATCTTAAGATTGTAAGAGATTACCCTAAGATCGCCAACTGTACACTGGTTTAAGTAGAACATGAAGTATGCTTTTTGTAACAAGTTCCAACATTCTTCAAAAAATAAATACATTCACATCTATTATTTACACACAAATAAAATTTGTCTGTCTGTAATATCTGTCTGTGATTTCAAAATGATTGCGTTGTAATCTCAAGTGGTTATAGTTAACTATTAACTTAAAACACAAGAAAACTTCTTCAAAATTATGTCTGTATTTTTGAAGAAGTTTCCTTTATTTATTATTGCTTGTCCAGGCAATATTAGGATACTTTTTATACGGGAACTCACACGGGATCGTACATAAATTTCGGTAATTTTTTTTTAGTATGGTTACCTACCCATGCTAATTGCTAAGCCTGGTTGAGTCGCTAGTTACAATTAAAACATACAAAATACGATGCAAACCAACAAACATTTTCACATGACACCATATCGTTCACACAGAGTGTTCTCAACATTTAATGTACTCGTATACCCTATAAAGCAAGTTTTCCTTTAAATGTGTAATTTCGGTTCAATGTGATTCGAAGTGTAAAGGGGTTTTCCTGATGCCATTCCTGGTCATTTAGTTCGAAAAGAAAAGCACTAAAACAACTTACACTTTGGGAAGAAAAAAATCCACGTAGTTACGTTTTACGATTATAATACTCGTATTTTGTTTGTGTACCTTATGTAAAGGTACATGTTTAAAGTCTTTTATACTCGTAGTTGGTTTAATCTGTTATACAAACATTAATGTATTTGGCAGCCTTTTTTGGAGGAAATACATTAAATAGCTCCTACCGCTCTGGACGGAGCGGAAGCGAGAGTTAGACTACAATTGACGACCCACTCTGTTCCTTCAGTTTACCTTCAGCTTTTGCATTCCGGCGCAGCGGTATGTCTTAATAACATTCCCGCGACCCCGGCAGACCCTATCGGATACGTCATTGGTGGTAACTGCTGTTTGCCAAGTTTCACGCGCCGTTGACTCGCGCCTGGGCCTGGACGGTGAGATAACGATGTTCGCCGAGCCTTAACAGGTTGCGTGCCAAAAAAGTTATAGAAAAACGTACAGTCGATACTCAAAGAAGAATAATAACCCAATGACTATGTCTTTAAGGCAAGAGTGAATAGGCGACTTCTAGGTAAGTGCTTCATTTTCGACCACATTATCGCCACCAGCCACTACGACCAGTAAGTAGTAAAGAAAAACTATCAGATACTGAAGTGAGTTTTAAATATACGTAATTAATTATTTACAATATAAGAGCTGGGGTCGGAAGTTCTCCGCCATCTACCATATTCACCAGACCTTGCGCCTGCAGATTTCTTCTTTATATATTCCAGAATTTGGATTGGATTTCTTGGCGGGAAAAAAAATCCATTCGTGAGAGGCATTACAAAATGTCTTTGAAGAATTTGTTGCCTCCCGTCCAGTTGATTTCTTCACGAAGGGCATCAATAAGCTACCACTGCGTCGGCAAAGATGCATCGATTGCACGGGTGATTACTTTGATTAATAGAAATGAAAATTATATAAAAACAATACGTTAACTATTTAGTATTATTTATTTTGTAAAGCAATATGTAAATTTATTTAAGTAAAACACAATTTTAATTTAAATAAAAACCCTAAACTATATATACACACCTAAAAATAAACTAAAATATAGCATCCAGAAATTCGTGCGCATCGCTGTCCACTGGTAATGTGCCCAGAAGACTGGCGGCATTGCCACGTTGTATGGCAATGCTTAACCTCTGTCCAAGGTAAAAGCCAGCCCTTGGGTCACGCGAAGTGTCAACTAGGCGTCTGGACAGATCTTTATATAATTTGTGAGCACTCGGACCCCACGACCCCAAGGTTTCAACCCCTAACGGCTCGAAAATATAACTACCAACAAGGTTATTATATTTCCGCCGTTTGAGGTTCTCAGCAGCCGCAGCGGCAGCGCCAGCAAAACAAGATGAGCTAGGAAGATGGGATGGCGCAAGAGTATCGACACAAGTTGCGTCCCACACTAAAGGCCTACCCATCTTCCAAGGAAATAAAGACATACCGTCCGGTCTTTTGCCATCGTCGCGTGCCAGGCCATTAGGTTCTAAAACAGCTGGAACGCCGACAATGACAAGAGCTCATCGGATAATGTCGTTAATATTCGCGTGCCGTGCTATGCGACCCGCGCTGCGGCCGCATGAAAGGCCGTGGTGACCGAGGCTGTTGACAACTTCGCCACAGTGGCAGTGATGAGCAGAACAGCAGGGAGCACCTAGTCGAAGGGAAGCAGCGAGGTGGAAAGTAGTATCATCGAACAAGGTGCCTATGTTCGATGACGGTAGTGGAGACCCGACTCCCATTCACCCACAGCCAGCAGGCGCGCACGCTCTGCAGTCGAAGCAGATGCGGCAATAAGGTCACTCTAAACTGCTCTACAGAGGGGCTCATCCCACCACCTCTGAGATGATGGATTGTTGGGTGGATTTAGGATTAGGTGGATTTAGGTGGATTTATTGGTTTTGTATTTTCTTTTTTTTCGCACCGCCTTCCGAAATTAAAATTATTTTTGGCTTTGTAGTGTTTTGATATGGAAGTCGGTTTTATTTTTTGCAAAAAAGTTTTTATTTTCGCGCTTTTTAGTGGGTCAGTGAATTTTCAAATCGGTTCGTAAATGGCGGATTTATGCCCGAACAAAAAACGCAATGCAGATTAAACGAAAAGATCATCAACGTAAATATTTTTTTAGACTTTCATTGATTTTTAGAAACGGCTTGTCTGATTTCGATAAAATTTTCATGGGACCATTTGGAAAGTATACCCTTTTCAACAAAAAAAGAATTTTTCAATTCGGTTGACAAGCGACGGAGCTATGTCCGAACAAACATATATGCGAATTGAGAACCTCCTCCTTTTTTAGAAGTCGGTTAAAAATGAGTTCTATTGCATCTATACACGTGCCCTTGAAACAAGAACATTTTGTGACATAAACGAAATAGTGGATACTGAGTTTCATTTTTGGACCGGACTAAACCGCGAAAAATTCAATCGGCACCTGAATCAAGCTCCAACTTTACAACAACAATCTAATACATCAGAAATAGACTTGGCTATATATTTAAGCAAGATTAGAACTGGAGATCCCAGTGCTAGGTTTGTTCTATTTTCAACTTATCAAGAAGAACCATTGACAGGAAAATCCATTTGGTCAGAACATGCTCACTGGCTGATTTTGTGCCACTGCACATATGGCTAGACCATGTATCCCGAGACGAAATAATTGAAAGAAACAGAATCCTTCCAAACTACATCTTCGGAAATGAAGAGTCTCCAAAAGCCCTGATATTAATGGATGGCACTTACTTATTCATTGAAAAAAGCTCTAACTTTTTATACCAGAGACGCACCTACAGCCTCCATAAATACAGAAACCTTATAAAACCATTTATTATAACTGGTGGCGATGGTCATATAGTTGATATAGTTGGACCTTATGCCGCTACAACTACGGATGCTAACATCATGACAAAAATATTATAAAATCACGAAGAACCGATTGAAAACGGCGAATTTCATTATTTATTTGAAGAGGGCGACGTTCTAATATTGGACAGAGGTTTTCGTGATGCGATACCACTCATAGAAACCTATGGAGATGTTGCACATATGCCCCCGACTAAACGACGAGACAAAACTCAATTGACCGCCGTCGACGCAAAGAAGTCAAGACTAGTACTTCTTTGTATTTCTATTAGCGACACGTCGTCATAGAAATACATAGAAATACGCGATTTGTGATAATAACGTTAAATAAAAATCTGCGCCTACAAAAATAATCAAAGCATTTTTTTGCTATGTATGACTGTGATTACAGATATCACATATATACACTTGAAATGGACAAAAATCTGAGATAAGTTGCTTTTGTGCCGGGGCTGGGGCAATTTTGCGCATTCACCTTTGTAAGGTTTTTTTTTTTCGTCAAATAAATATACATATTATATTATGTATTATAGCTGCTTTTTTTTTTTTTTAACGTGGTAAAATTATCAAATAATTCCTCCCACTCCGGGCAGGGTGGGAGGGACTGTCAGACTTTTACTGACTAAAATCCACGGTGTTCCTTCAATAACCCTTTACATACCGGGGCCACGGTAACGGGATGAGTCCCACGACCCCGGCGGGCTTCGGCCCTCTGCAGAGGGGGCCTCGTCATATTGCTGACGCTCTTTGAGGCGCGCGTGGAACACGACGCGCCGTCGACCCGGGCATGGTCCATGGTCGGACAGCGAGTTGCCCTTTACTCGCTGTCCGCATGCCCGCGCCTACGGTGGCCGGAGATCGTCGGCCGACGTCCGACGCCGTGGGCGTCTACCACTGCGGCTGGGCTGGAGGGAGGACGCCATCCTCTCCCTCACGCGGCCTGCCTCCTCCTTCGGAAGCATGACTGCTTCGCAGAAGGAGGCGACCGCTTCCCACTCCCTCTCGCCCCGCAGCATGGCCTCGACCAAGGCCGGGCGCGAGAGGTCTCCGCCTATTGTCGCCGTGAGGACACGTCGGTGCTCTGCCCAAGCTGGGCAGTCCTGCACCGTGTGCTCGACTGTGTCCTCAGGGCGACCCTCGCAGTGGTGACACCCAGGCGTCTCTTCCTTACCCATCAGACACAGGTACCTCCCGAAACTTCCGTGTCCGGTGAGGACCTGCGTCATGCGGTAGGTCAGAACGCCGTGACGCCGATCTAGCCACTCCTCAAAGAGGGGTCTTACCGCCGCAATTGCGGCGTGCCCGGCCGTCGGTTGCGACAGTCGTTCCCTCCATACTGCCCTGAGATCGCGCCGGAGCTCTTCCCGCCGCGCCTCGACTTCTCGAGGCAGCGGGGATACGCCCCGGCGCTGCGCCTCCACGCGCCATTCATAGACGCGCTGGAGGGCAGTCGCCTCCAGATCCCAGGGCAGCAATCCGGCAAGGAGGTTGGCCGATTCGCCGGCGATCGTGCGGTATCCCCGGATCATTCGGATAGCCATGACCCTCTGGCATGCGACCAACTTTCGTGGTCGCGTCCGGATGCACAGGGCCCACACTGGGGACCCGTAGAGGGCCATGGACCGCACGACGCCGGCGTACAGCCTTCGGCAGGAGGCGTTTGGCCCGCTGAGATTAGGCAGGAGTCGCCTGAAGGCGGCTGCTGCCCGGTTCAGCTTTGGGGCCATACTCAGGAAGTGCTCCCTGAAGTTCCACCGGCTGTCGAGGACGAGTCCCAGGTACTTCATCGTCCTCCCGACGCCGATGCGAACCCCCTCCACCGTTATGTGGGACTCGGACCGTGGCGCGTTCCGACCGCCATGAAAGCACATGGCCTCGGTCTTGTGCAGCGCCACGTCGAGTCCCAACTGCCGGATCCTATGAACGACTGTCGCAACCGCTTGCGTCGCCAGGACTGCCGCCGCCTAGTGCGACTCTCCCTGCGCCAGGACGAGCGTGTCGTCAGCGTAACATACTACGCTGACCACATCAGGGAGGTCGCCGCGCAGCACCCAGTCGTATCCGATGTTCCACAGGGGCGGCCCCAAGACCGATCCCTGTGGGACATCGCACGACATCTCTCGCCGGTTCCACTCTCCCCGGTGACCGGGGTAGATGACGGCTCTGTCCGTCAGGTAGTCCTCGACTATGCGACGGAGGTAGGTCGGCACCCGGTGATACCGGAGTGCCTCCCTGATGCAACTCCAGGGCAGGGTGTTAAAGGCGTTGGTGATGTCCAAAGACACCGCCAAGACAACCCTGCCCCGGGATACCGCGTCCCCCGTCGTGAGGGCTCTCACGCGCATGATGGCATCTACCGTCGAGCGCCCCCTGCGGAAGCCAAACTGGCACTCCGCAAGATCCGGGCCCACCCGATTCAGGTGCCCGAAGAGGCGGTCTGCAATTACTCTTTCCAAGAGCTTGCCCGCCTCGTCGAGCAGCACGATGGGCCGGAATGCGAACGGAGAGTCCGCAGGGCGCGGCTTTCTGGATCAGGACCAGCTTTCCCGTCTTCCAGCGAAGCGGAAACTGGCCCTTCTCCAGGCATGCGCTAAAGAGTCCCCCTAGTCGAGGCCCGAGAGTCTCCGAGGCCATGACCCAGGCTTTCCCTGGCAAGCCGTCGGGTCCTGTGGCGGTATTTTTGGCCTTGAGCCGTTGTACCGCCACTCTCAAGTCTACCTTGGTCACCTCTGGAGCGTCGTAGACGTCGTCGTCGCTGTGGTCCGCGTTTGCGCTAGCTTCAGGTTCCGTCGGAGACGGAGCCATGGGCGGCGGAGCGTGCTCCCCTCGCGATGGGAACAGGGCGCTCACCACGTCCTCCAAGAACTGAGGCTGGAGACTCTGCGTCAACGAGGGAGCCCAGGGGCGGAGCTTCTTTCGCACCCACTTGTAGGGGCGGCCCCATGGGTCCCCGTCCAGAATCACCAGCATCTCCTCCCGGGCCAGTTCCTTGGCCCGCCAGATCTCGTCTCGGAGGACGGCCTTCGCTGCCCTGTAGCCCTCGTACAGCTCCGCCTCTACAGTCGCCGCATCCGAAGGTCGGGTGCGGCGCCTGCGGAATCTGGTGTACCGGCGTCGCGCCGCAACGCACGCTTCGCGCAGCGCTGCTAGCTCGCTCGACCACCAGTACAGCTGACGCCGGGCGCGTCCTTGCCGGACCCGGGGCATGACCACGTCGCAGATCTCCGACATGGCCTCCCGGAACCACTCCGCCTCGTCGTTTATGTCGGCAGGCCTGTCCGGGGGTGACCCCCAGGCCTGCACGATCGAGGCTTCCAGGAATAGCTCCCGCTCCATCTGCTTCAGCGCCCATCGCGGACCACTCAGGTCCCGTCGGACCGGCGCGTCTGGGGTCTGGGCGGAGACGTCGAACCGGATATACCGGTGGTCGGAATAGGTCTCCACCTCCTCCACAACGCGCCAGTCGGTGACGCGTGGTGACAGGCTGGGGGTGGCGAACGTAACGTCCACCACCGACTCGCCCGTAAACCGCACGCACGTGGGGACAGAACCCCGGTTCTCGATCACCAGGCCCTGCGCACGGGCCCAGTGCTCGAACATCCTGCCCCGCCCATGGTCCGTAGACGGCGGCGGCAGTAGCGACGGCGGCGGCGGTGGTGGCGGTGGCGGTGACGACGGCGGCAGAGGGCCTACCTCTGCGCCCAGCTTTGGTGGGTGGGGCGCAGGACTTGCCCCCAGCCCGGTCATCGGCCGGCTTGCCAACCGCCTCACATGCGAAGCAGTGAGGCGGGGCGGAGCACGAGCCGGCCTTGTGACCGGGCTGACCGCAGCGGAAGCACCTATCGCTGCGGTCTACCTCCGAGGTGCACACGCATGCCGCATGGTTGCCCACTTGGCAGCGGAAGCACCTCAGGGGTCTGGGGTCCAGGACTTTCACCTGCGCAGACACCCAACCAACCAGGAGCCTTCGACCCTCCTGGATCTTTTTGGCCGCCGGGACGGGGCAGCTAACCGTAATGGTTTGCCCCCCCGTGAAGCCAGGACGCAGGGCGCCCGCCCTCACTTGCCAGTCGGCGCCGGCCGGAGGAGTCTTTGGAGGAGGCTGCTGGGACGGCTGGTTCCCGGCCTGGGCCTTCTTCCTTTGGCCGCCTGTTTCGGCCCCGCAGGTGTCGGGGTCGGAGGCGGCTTTGGTGGGCCCTATTTCTGCTTGGCCGGGGCCGTCTTCGCCCTCGCAGGAGCCGCCGTCGCTGGAGCCGTCTGCCCAGTGGCCGTCTTCGCCTGAGGCGGCCTCGTCGCCGTCCGGGGAGGCTTGGACGCGGCCCCAGCCGCGTACGAAGGCGCCGCCAGTGGGGGTCGCAGCACGCGGCTCTCCGATACGGAGAACCGCTGCTGGAAGGCGGCCAGCTCCTGTCGCACCAGGTCGAGAACCGAGTCCTCCACTGGTGTGGGCTGGCCTTTCTCCTTTTGGCCCCGCGGCGGCGCATTCCGCTGGCCGTCTCCCCGGATTGCGGCCAGGTCCGCCTTAAGGGCGGCGTTCTCCCTCTGGAGAGCCTCTATGGCGGCAGTCAGGCGGGTGACCTCCGGCCGCAGATCGGACATATCGTCCCTTGCAGCCGGAGCCACACCGTAAGTCCGCGCGGCCGCCATGATGGAGGCCGTGGCTTCGCCGATCGCGTCCTCCTTGCTCTTGCGGTTGCGCTTCCGCGCGATGTTACGGATGGCAGCCGCCACGGCCTCTTCTAGTTTGGCCTCGCTCGGGGCCAGACCAGTGTTGGGCTCTCCAGAGGGAGGCCCCCTCCCCGAGTTCTTGCCTCGGCCTTTACCCCGCACGCTAGTGGGGATCTTGCGGGCCGAGACAAGCCCCTCCTCCGACGACGACTCGTCGTTGCGGGGGCGCTTGAGGAACTCCTTCCTCCTGTCGGCGCCCCCTCGTCACTCCTGACTGCGCTCCCAGAGATCAAGCTCTGGAAGCTTTCGGCGTCCGATGCCGAGTCGGTCTCCGACCCGAGCACCAGCGCCCCCTTCCTCCGCGGAGCGGCGCTCTGCGCTCGCTCAACGTTCGGTGCCGGTGAGGTGGACGTGCTGGACAAGTCCAGCGACTCCACCTCACGGGCACGTGAGCCTCCCTGGCTCAATGCGGCGACTGCCGGGGTAAATTTGGGGTAAAAGTTGTCGCTGTCCCCCCCAGAGTACGACGGGACTGACCGGACGTGTCCGGTGCGGGACTCCCCAGCTGCGGAGCAGCTGGGACCCGCCTGGGTAGCTTTTACAATAACTTTGTCTGCCATTTTTGTTACTTTTTTAGTCAGGTGAGTTCCTCCGACCCTATCTCCCATTTCTCCTCCCCTGGTTCACTTCACGGTTACGTCTAAAGATTAGACGCATACCGGAAGTGAACCTTTCCTCCCCCTTGACCCGATCTCTGAGACCGGGCCCCGCGCCGTCTAGAAGCTCGAGCTAGCTGCTCGATCCTCCAGGTGGCGCGCCTTTCCCCCGGTGTGTCCCTCTTGGTCTGGTTTCTCCCTCTGGGCCCGTCTGGCATGAGTGCCTCTACCGGCATGGCCCCAGAGATCATCGAAACACGCAAGCCCCACCACGACGACAACGTGGGGACACAGTTGGTGGGGGTATTATAGCTGCTACGGAACCCTTCACGGGCGAGTCTGACTCGCACTTGGCCAATTTTTTAGAACAAATTTATATAGCCTAACTTTGCTAATACTCAGAAGAAAACCGACCAGGTTAAGATGATAGATTTCATGAAAAAAAAAATTTTTTTAGTTTTATTTCCATGTATGGGGAGCCCCCCTTTATTTGAAATATATTTTTTATATTTTTCTTAAAATCGGAAAGCGGTTCACAGAATACATCTATCTACCAAGTTTCACATGTATAGTCTAGTTTCGAAATAAAATGGCTGTGACATACGGACGGATGGACGGACGGACAGACAGACAGATAGACAGACAGACGGACAGACATAACGAAACTATAAGGGTTCCGTTTTTTGCCATTCGGCTACGGAACCCTAATAAAACGATATCCATGATCGAGCATTTAATTTATATCCCTTGTAAAACACGAAAAATATTGCTTTGGTATTGACAAGAAGTATGAGTTTTGGTAACCCTTGATTTATTAGAGGACACAGTGTAGAAATATAACCTAAACCTTCAGTATAAAAATCCAGTAGGACAATATTTTGCACCCAGTGTTTGAGTTAGGCTGTGATATTTCATAGGGTTGAGAATTATTCTAGCAAGTAATTCGAGAAAAATACATTGATACCGTGTCGATTCTAGTCGATTTAGATTACCTAGCATAAGGATGTAAGAAATAATTGGGCTGAACGTGTCGTAAATACCAATGAAATATGGCTTTGTTTTACAATGGGAAAATATGTGCATGCGATGGTGATATAAAATTTATCTTTGCTGTTAATGTGATATCTATTTTACAATAATATAAAACTACACTTAACTTTAGAGCTTTATGCCTGGAAAAATACAATTATTTTTTTACGTAAGTAAATATTTAACTTACAATGTTCCAGAAAGCAAAGAGAGTAGAACTAATAAAGTATTGATACGTCTAGTTATGTTACATGCCCTTTATTTTCCATTAGATCCATTTATATGAAGTTTATGTACTGTAGTGATACATTCAGTCGAAATCGTAAACCAACAAGGCATTCACTACCAGACAATATGTATTTGAGTTAAAGATACTAACCAGATTGTGGGAGGTGTACACAGTTAACATCACAACATCATTATGTGCTTAGCCCTTTCCCAACTACATATGTTGAAGCCGGACTTCAGTCTAACCAGATGCAGCTGATCACTAGCTTTTTACATGCAGCGACTGCCTCTCTGCCATCCACAACTCAGTAGCCGGGTAATACGAGTGCGATAGGTACTTACGAGTACCCCTTGGCAAATCCAGAACAACCCTAATTGAACTTGTCCGGATTTTATTAACAAATTTCATAATTAATATATTTTAGTTTACTAAAGATAAGTTAGTATACATTTTTAAACGGTTTTAGTCGGGTCGGCCGGTCGGGCTTAGTCGTCATCAATTAGTGATGATTGATTTTTTAATGATATATGCAGATTGGCATTAAAGATAAATTGGATTTTTTCCGCCGCATATTCGATATTGGTATGTTATATTATGAGTTTCTTTCAATTATAAGAATGTGAAGAGATCCATTCAGTGTATACGTAGTTTATGTCAGTCGTCAGACATAATTGCGTTACAAGAAACATGGCTATTACCGGAGGAAATCTCATTCTTAAACACAGTTAGTAATGACTTTAACTGTACCGGAGTATCTGCAGTAGACACGTCGACGGATATCCTACGCGGAAGGCCACACGGAGGAGTGGCCCTATTGTGGAGACGGAGCCTATTACGCGACGTGAGTGTAATACAGTGCGATAACCCGCGGCTCTGTGCAATTAAAATAGTGCTAAATAATAAATCGTTACTCGTGTTTAGTGTTTATATGCCCACGAATTCATGTGGTAACTTATCGGATTTCACAGACATCCTTAGTTCGGTAAGTGCGTTAATTGAGAACTCTAATGTAAATTATGTTTATATTCTTGGTGATTACAATGCGCATCCCTCGGAGTTGTTTTGCATGAATTATTAGAATTTTGTAAGGACCAAGAATGATCGTGCATTGATGCTGAGATCTTAGGGTTGTGCTCAGATACACATACATTTCTCAGTGAGTCACATGGCTCCAAGCGCTGGCTTGATCATTGTGTTGTGACTAAGTCAGCTGTACAGTCTGTCAATAATGCTTATGTTTTATGTGATGTGTTATGGTCAGATCATTTTCCTCTTGTCATAGAATGTAATCTAGATGTGATAACGCCAATGCGTGCTGACATTAAGGTACCACAAAACAAAGTTGTATGGGCTGAGAGAAATTCTGAACAAATACGCATGTACACGAAAGAGTGTAATGATAGGCTAAAATTAATTGTTTTTCCTTCAGAATTACATAGTTGTTGTGATAACACCTGTAACATTCGTAGCCACAGTAGAGTTATAGATACATTGTATGGTGCTATTGTTCAGGCTTTGTGTGAGGCTGCGGTTGTTGGTAGAGAAAAACGTATGCCTTCCTTGAGAAGGAAAGTAGTAGGCTGGAATAAATACGTGGCGGGGGCGCACAGGGAGGCGCGGAGTACATTTATGATGTGGGTGTGGTATGATAAGCCTGCTTCCGGTTATATCTATGACCAAATGCGTGAAGCTAGAAAAGTTTTTAAATCGCGTTTGAAGTGGTGTCAGGATAGGCAAGATCAAATTAAGATGGACATTCTAACCTCACTCCATTCAAAACGCGAATTCTGTAGTTTTTGGAAAAGTACAAATAAGTTGCACAGCAAGCCGAGTTTCCCTGTGAGCGTCGGTAGCGTGACTGAACCTGAGGAGATTTCTAACCTCTTTAAGGAGCAATTTTTTGTGAAGTCTCCACTAGGATCTTCTCAGTCGGTGCTGAATGTTGAGTCTGGCAAGGAGCTAGGATTGAAGTGCAAATCGAAAGAGATAAGGCAAATAATAAAGTCGATGTCACGTGGCAAATCTCCTGGACATGACGGGCTCAGCATTGAGCACCTTAAATATGCGGGTCCCCATTTACCCAGAGTTCTTGCTATGCTGTATAGTTTCTGTGTGTCACATGGTTATATGCCTGGGGAAATGATACGGACTATAGTTGTGCCCATAATAAAAAATAAGTCTGGCGATCTTGCTGACATAAATAATTATAGGCCTATCTCGTTAGCAACTGTTATATGCAAGGTATTTGACAGCTTGCTTAATAGACAGTTAAATATGTATATAACACCTCATGATAACCAGTTCGGGTTCAAACCTGGGCTATCAACGGAAAGCGCTGTGTTGTCTTTTAAGCATGCTGTTACATACTACACCGACCGCAGAACTCCTATTTATGCTTGCTTCTTGGACCTGTCCAAAGCATTTGACCTGGTTTCTTATGATATCCTGTGGGATAAACTAGAAAAAGCTAATGTCCCACCTGTAATAATTAATATATTTAAATTCTGGTATGGACACCAGGTCAACAATGTGCGTTGGGCAGGTGCTTTATCTGATCCATATAGGTTGGAGTGCGGGGTGAGGCAGGGGGGGTTGAGCTCACCAACGCTCTTTAATCTATATGTCGATGCGTTGATTGGCAGGCTCAGCAGCATCAGGGTCGGTTGTTATATAGATGGATTCTGTGTTAATAATATCAGTTACGCAGATGACATGGTGCTGCTGAGTGCGTCAATCTGTGGCCTTAGAAAGCTGGTGGCCATTTGTGAGGAGTATGCTAACTCACATGGTCTAATTTACAACTGTAAAAAAAAGTGAGCTCATGGCTGGCTGGCAACCCTGGCTAACTTAAATCTCGCTCCTAATATTTAAATTTGAAAATAATGTAAAAACCAAGTGTATAGTGTTAATATATGTTTTAATACATCGCATAAACTGAACAATAGACGGCCGTGTGTTATCTCAGTGTTATAAAACAAGAAAAGTGTATGGAATCGAACTTAAAATAAAAGTGACTGTTGTGTTTGGGTGCTTCGAGACACACCGGGACTGACTTTAATCGAGGTAACAGTAGCGGTAAATTACGAAAATTGGTTAAATTAAAGGACACACAACGTTTTGGTATCGTTGCTAGTCCTTGGGAACAGAACTGGAAATAGCCATCAACGATTTCTTCGGTTAAAAGTGCTTTATCATAGCGCCAAACGACGAGTGCACGGAATAAACACGGTTACGCGAACTACATAACCGTGATAGTGCCGCGACAGTCCATCCAAGTCCAACTTTCTATATTCTACTGATTCATCAGTGCTACCAAGTACCAACATAATAAAAACGTATTTGACAGAAACGCGTTCCAGTTACGTCTATGTGCCTAATAGCAAGGATCTTCTACCTACTAACCAAGTTCCTTGGCCTAACAGATTGAAGTGCGTTCCAGATACTAACTAATAAGTGCGCAGTATTTCGACTCAATCGCGTTCCAGGTACAACTACAGTGTGCCCCAAATATTATTAACTGCATCGCAGGTGCGCCTCACAGGTGGCTCCACCCGGATTTTTAGTCAAGATATATTCTACGATCTGTTTTAACCGATACAAACGATCTATAAACAAAATCGTTTCAAAATGGAGAACGATTATTCTAGTAATATAACATTCAGAAAACCACAGCGTTCAAGCTCACTTTGTGATATAGCCAGTGCAGAACAGTCACTGTTTGAAACTACTATGTTAAGCTTACCAAATTCTTCAATCGCTGAATCTCAGGAGAATAAGGAATTACGGGAAAAAAATTGTCTTTTAGAAAAACAATTGCTTAGTGCGCATAACGAAATAGAAAACTTACATCTTGAAAATACTACATTAAGACAAGAATTACATAAATTGAAGCTATTGATATTTATAAGAAAGTTGGTACTGCTGAAAACACTATTCGCACACCAAAATCAGGAAAGAAGAAGTGTTTCTCAAAGTTGTCTAACATTGACACAGTTTCTGAATTTGCGAAAAATCAAGGACAATCTAATGTAACACATAACAACTTCCCACGACGGCAACTCACTAACGAAAATCAGATCCGCACAGAAAAGCAAGTACCGGAAATTCTGAGTAACTTGAACTCTGAAGGAGGCTGTAGCATTGATAAACTATACACGATAGACAGCAATGTCACGAAAAATAAAATATGCATCCTAAGTAGTAATAAAAAGAGCAATGTATTGGCTATAGCTGAAAAAACCTTTGATAACCGATACAAACTGTGCCATTATTTGACACCCTACGCACGCACTCAACAACTGCTGAAGGGACTTGATTCAAAATTAGTACAATTCACTTTCGATGATTTTTGTATATTATTCCTTGGTGAAGAAGACTTTAAGACGACCAACGATTACTACGAAATTATTTTCCATATCAGGGACGTGTTGCTAGCCGCGCAGCATACTAACATAATAATATGTTTACCTACATTTAAATGCCCTTTTGATACCAGTCTTTTCAATTGCCGAGTAGAGACATTTAATAACCTGCTGTATCTGGATATTTTGACGCATGGTCACGCTTTTCTCGTCGACAGCAATCTAAATCTTGAATACGATTATACGATGTTTAATAAGTACACAGGATCTATAAATAATCGTGGCCTATCGAGAATATTCCAGGACGTCTTAGATTTAATTATTAGTATAACAGAACAATATGACATACCTCAAATTAATTTATATGAATAAAAAAAAAACAACCAAATCAAATGAAATTTTTTTTCTCGACTAAGCAACTCTACATCTTACATCAAAATATTGCCGGGTTATTGGGAAAATCTGACAATCTTACAATCTGCCTGCACGAGCTACTTGATAAGCATATACAGGTTGATATTTTATGCATTACTGAGCATTTTATGATGGCAGGATATGAAAAACATCTTAACATGAAGGATTATTGTTTGGCGGCCAGTTTCAGCCGCAAGGCAAGCAAACGAGGCGGAGCGTGTATTCTGATAAGGAATGGACATCAATGGAAGGAACTGGAAAAAATAACTAAATTATCTACGAATGGTGTTTTCGAATGTTGCCCCATCGAGCTGACGACGTACAAGACTGTGATTGTTTGTGTATACAGGGTACCCAATGCCAGTAACTTTAATGAGTGTATGGAAAAAATGGATATAATGTTACGTATGCTTGTAAAAAAGTCCTATAAAAATATTATTTTAGCTGGAGATTTTAATATAGACATATTGAAGCGAAATAGGCAATCAATCGAATTTGAGACAGTGTTACTTAATTACAACTTAAAACTTGTTTTATATGAACCAACTCGACTTGGGAGTCAGTCATGCATTGACAACTTTGCGCATAATTTTAGCAAGTCCTGCAAAGCTTCTGTACTAGAATTAGCTCTCTCTGACCACACGGCTCAACTTCTCAAATGCCCTATTAAAACTGTACATTCTATAAAGCAATGGCGTATCCTTAGACGTGATTATAATAAAGAAAATGTAAATAAATTTAAATCATATTTGAGTTGTTTGACATTTTCAGATGTTTATGAATCTAATGATCCTAATATAGCTTACAATGTATTTACAGAAATGTTTTTGTTTCTATACAACCAATGCTTTCCTAAAATACCAATTTCTGTGAAAGTATTCAAGAAACAGATGTGGGTATCGCGCGGTATTAAAGTACGTAGTGCAAAAAAACGACATTTATTATGGCAGTATCGTTCAAAACCTACGCAGCGAAACAAAACCCTATTCAAGAAATATTGTAATACATTTAAAAGGGTCATCTATTTAACGAAAAAAGCACGGAATACGTATAAAATACAAACGTCTAGAAATCAATCAAAAACGACTTGGCAAATTATTAATGAAAATAAACTAAATAGTCCTAAGAATAGCATTAATCAAATTCGTATCAACAATACAATAATATCAGACCCTAAACAAATTACAAACCTGTTTAATGATATTTTTATTGACAAAATAAAACCAATTACGGCAGGGACAAATGCCACTAACCATATCCTGAACAGAAAAGATTCGATGTTTATGGCTCCCAGCTTGCCTACAGATATATTCAAAATTATTTTAGCCCTCAGAAACACGAATAGTGTAGGTTATGATGGTGTTAGTACAAGAATTATTAAAACTGTCGCTGGCATTGTATGTGGCCCACTGTGTCATATAATGAACTTGTGTATTTCTGAAGGAATGTTCCCTAATGCTTTGAAAAAATCTATAGTAAAGCCATTACATAAAAAGCAAGAAAAATACCTGATGCAAAATTACAGGCCCATATCATTAATATCCATTTTCTCTAAGATATTTGAGAAATATATTGCTCGAGAACTTGGCAAATATATAGATAAATATGATATTCTTTGCAATGAGCAATACGGCTTTAGGAAAAATAAAACAATTAATATGGCAGTTTATGATTTTTTACACAAAATCATGATCAATATGGATAAAAATACACCCATCTGTGCAATTTTCTGTGACATGACGCAGGCTTTTGATTATGTTCAGCATAATATACTATTAAAAAAGCTCGAAGCGTATGGTGTCAGAGGAAATGTTCAAAAACTCTTACAATCATATTTACAAGGAAGGAAGCAAATCACAGAAATAACTACGATTAATGCGAACACTAAACGAGAAGTAATTCTTACATCTAGGGAGCGAAACGTCAACTATGGCGTACCGCAAGGAAGTGTATTAGGACCACCGCTTTTTACACTTTACATAAATGATTTTCCTAAATGAAATAAATAGAACACAGCATGACACTTTTTGCAGATGACAGCACAATAATCATTCCTTGTGAAAATAAACTTATGTATGAAACTGATATAAATAACACACTGAATAAAGCTATACTATGGTTAGAAAATAATAACCTTAAAATCAACTTAAATAAAACAGTAATAATGCACTTCAGCCAAATACAGCTGTTAAAATACCCAAATTTTAAAATAAAATATAATAATAATATAATTGACGCAGTAGATTCCACTAAGTTTTTAGGTTTAACGGTGGATCGAAACTTAAATTGGAAGCCACACATAGAGGACATTAGCAAAAAACTTAGTAGCAGCGCATTCGCACTTTATAAACTATCGCGGACACTAAATACTAATGCTCTATTAACCGCTTATTATGGCATAGTAGAGCCTATTATCAGATACTGCATTATCTTTTGGGGACTTTCTACAGACAGAGAAATCGCTTTTTAAGCTCAAAAAAAATGCCTTAGATCCATATTTAAATTAAAAACAACTGATAGCTGCAAACCGTTTTTCATACGGCACAAAATATTGACTTTACCATCAATTTATATTTTTGAAATCGCGCTATTTGTTAAAACTAACCCTAATCTATTTCCCCGCATGACAGATGTGTTTCCTAGAAATAGACGTGATAACAGTCAACTCTGTCAACACAGGTCTCGGACTGCACTTATGCGCAAGAGTGTTTTTTGTATGGCTCCCATTATTTACAACAAGTTTCCTAAAAGCTGGAAAGAGCTAAGCTCAGAAGAATTTAAGAGAAAAGTAAAATCATTTTTAGCTAGTAGAGCATATTATGATGTAAATGATTTTTTAATGGAGTCGTTTAAATTGACATAAATTGCCCTTTATACATTGATTTAGTTTTAAATATATGTTAGTGTAATAATGATTTGTGACTAAGTACCTACTTTTTTAATTTTTTTGACCAACACTGACTTTATATTATTGTTTTAAATTTTAATTTATTTAAAAAAAAGTATTGAATGTTTGACATCTTCCTATTGTAACGTTCTATAATAATTAATTTGTTAATTGATATAATTTAATCTGTTTACTTATGTCAGAATTGTCAATTTTAATGAATATTGTAATATTTTATTTATTTTATTCATAAACTTTTGTTAATATTTGCACACCTTGACAATATGGTAAACATGTTAGCACGACTTCATGTACTTGTAACACCTTGCATGCATTTTTGTTGTTTATAAGATGTATGTACACTCATGTTTGAGCAAATAAAGTTATCTGAATCTGAATCTGAATGGTCTTTGGGGCCAGGGGTAGGTATCCTGTTTATGTACCACCAGTTTACCTTAATGGTATGCCATTAAAGAGGGCATACAAGTTTAACTATCTAGGCCATGTACTTACCCCTGACCTGAAGGACGATGAGGACATTGAACGTGCGCGGAGGGCATTGTCAGTTAGAGCGAACATGCTGGCCCGCAAGTTTGCTCGTTGTTCAGCGGAAGTTAAAATTACTCTTTTCAGAGCGTACTGCACTACGTTCTACATGAGCAGCCTGTGGGCTATGTACACTCAACAGTCGTATAGTGCCCTCCGTGTGCAGTACAATAACGCATTCAGGGTTCTGTTGAGACTGCCCCGCTACTGCAGCGCGTCAGGAATGTTCGCGGACGCACATGTGGATTGTTTCTTTGCCACAATGCGTAAACGCTGTGCATCCCTAGAGTGTAGGGTGCGGGGCAGTAATAACAGGATCCTGTCCCTAATCGCGAGCAGGCTGGACTGTTCGTACGTGAATCACTGCTCCACCATTTCCCATGGAATGGTGTTGCCGCGGTAAAGCGTCGTACAGTTCGGCATATGTAGCTCTTAAAATTATTTTTTTAGTGTATTTCATTTTGTTTAAGATTAAATTATTATTATATTATTACTAACATAGGATAAGTGCTACTAACAAATGAGTCATAGTAACTTGTAAAATAAAAATAAATTGAATTGAATAGGCGATTCTGACTCGCACTTGTGCAATTTTATACATAAGGTAAACTAGCAATATTGGTAGAAGTCACGTCACTATAATGTCAAGCATATATCGCTGTTGTTGAAGTTGAAGGGGTTAACAAGATTGTCACGCACATCAGACCATCACTGTCACAATGAGATATAATATAAACCCTATATGTTAAGTTTATGCAATTGTAAAAATTTGCTTTTCTCAATACAAAATACATCCTTTACTAACAAAGAAATAAAGTTAGACAATCTGGCACCTGTCTTCTCCTGCAGTGTGTAACCAAGCCTTAAAAGAAAACATTTTATTGGAATACCAACAACTGATACTGGAATCCATGTTATTTGATACAATTCGCGTATAAAGTATTCGAGAATTTTCTTAGATCTCCCCTTCTTTCCTCAAGTTTCAAGCGAAGTTTGTTGAAGAAATGGAAGCTGGATGGATTTCAGTTACGCTGGTTTATTTTTGCGTGAGGCCTCTCGCAGGTAAATATGGGTTGAGGGCTGTTAAACCAGCTTGCATGTGGCGGCCTTAATTAATCAATTAATTAATTTTTATTTAAACAACGTGTAATTTAAAGGGTATATACATACCGAGTGCACGGCTTCTTTGTATGATAACAAACGATATGGCAAGGGTTTTCTAATCCTATGTCTACATGTGTGGAGTATGTTAGAAATTTCAATACATTGATACCAGAGGCCGAATTTTTCAAATTAAGAAGAACGAAGAGATTTATCGTTTTATTGGCAAGTGACTTGGAAAGTGATGACCCTCATAGTGCTGTGACACGTTTGTTATTACTGGTATTCAAGAAACATATGAAACCAATAATTTGGGGTCAATTCTGTGAGTCACTTATTTTGACCTGAAACTTTGCATAGAGACTCCATACCAAATGTTGTTCTCAGTCATTTTGGATAGATATGGGGTTTCTGTTACACGTTGTACATAAGTAAAAGAGAGAAGTATGGTGTTATGTGTTTTAACGTTTTATTATTGGAGTATTTGGACATCATGAGAAAATTATATTTTTAATATTTGTACCCACAGACCCCGCTGACCACCGTACATTATAAAGGGCCTCGTTACCTCTATAAAGATCACTCCGGAGCCCCCTCTGACAACGCCTGTTAGTAATTAGTTTAAACCTCCAAAGAAAAAGGGAGGAACCTCCAAACAACTATGATAGCTGTAGAAAGAGCTCAATTTATGGTACTTAAAGCTATGTCCCGTAAAAATACACCCATCTGACATCTCAGCTATACTCTGAACTAAGAAATTTGACGGTACGAAAACTATTTAACAAAAAATAAAACGGACTTCTTAAAAAACAATGCAATGTGAAAAATAACTTTAATTTTGGTAGTCGTTGTCTTTAGTTTTGTACACTTTTTCGATTTCGCCTTCCTAATTAATTTAGTTACAGTGATTGCAGTGTTTTTTTGAGAAATTGGTTTTATTTTTTGTTAAAAAGTTTATTTTTGGCGCTTGTTAGAGGGTCGGTTTGTAATTTACCTATGGACAAAAGCTTAAATCTCACCTTCTTATCACCTTTTGCAAAATATTTCTTTTCCCGATGCCGAGCTGTTAATTATTGAGGAGTTCTCCTAGTACTTCACCATCAGCTTCATACCACTATATGCATTCTGACGAGCATAAAGTTCCTGACAATCATATCCAAGTAATCGAATCGCAACCAATGAAATACTTATTGTTGAGTAGTTCCAGTAGCCATCTGTGGTCTTCATTATCAGTTCCACTTCACGAAATGGTGCCTTTTGAGAGCAACTGCTCAAGATACTATGAAAAATATCCAAATCGCTATAGGTGTGCTTATAATATTTAAAGAGTTCCCTCGATTACTCCATAATTCCATCATCAGATCCTAACGTCATGACAATGGGACCAACTAAAAAGTATACCCTTTTAAACTAAAAAAGAATTTTCTAAATCGGTGTAGTCGTCCTCGAGATATGAGGTAATAACTTATATAAAAAAAAGTTCAAGACGAACTGAGAACCTCCTCCTTTTTTTGAAGTCGGTTAAAAATAGTTATTATTTCACAGCATATTAGAATTGAACCATACTTTAGAACAACACGAAGACAAGATATAGTGTGTGTCGTTCCTGTTATCTCGGTCTTAGCCGACACGGCGAGCAAGACTAGGCCCGGGTGGCCGGCGCGTCGTGATCCACGCGCGCCTCAATGAGTTGTCAGTAGCAGTGATGGGGCCCCATAGGGCCATTGCCTGCCGGGGTTGCGGCAATGTTCTAACGAGATACCGTGGCCCCGGAACTTAAGTGCAGCTGAAGGAACAGGGTGGGTTTTTAGTCAGTAGAAGTCTAACACTCCCTTCCCCAGAGCGGGAGAAGTCATTCGATGATTTTCTTTTTTTTTATAAAGCTTATAAGACAACAAAAAAGGTAGTTAACATGTAAAACTAAAAAATCAGAATTCTATGCTATGTACGAAAACTACAGATATATTATTCCAATCGCCGGACTATTTATGTACCCACTTTTATATACCCATTAGGTATATAAAAGTGGGTACATAAATACAAAAAAAAATGAATAAGCATATAGCTTACACATACACCATATCGACGCTGGAAAGGAAAAATTATCCAAGTGACATTTTTGGCCATTTGGAGGTATATACATTGTTGGAATCGCCTGATTTTTCTGCGTCGTTTGGTCTTACTCACGTCATTCTCCGACGACTTTTGATGTCGCTTCGAAATTTTGAAGTTGGCGAGGGTTCACTTTTTTTCCTTACTAAACGACAAAATTTTCGAGCATTTTTGAAAATTTGGTGGTTAATTAACTGTTGTTAATTGTGAAATGCTAAATTTGCCTTTGGTCAAGTTTGACATTTCCGTTCGTACGGTAATTACTCCACTTACTTAATTTTTCCAGTATCTGGCGATATAGTGTTAAGCGCTTAGGTAATTTTGAGTTATTTGGTTTTTTCCTACATGCATTGAGGTAATATAAAAAATTTATATTTAATTAATATTTAGGTTGTTTTGCCTCAACTTCCACATGTATTTTATTTTGGTAAGGCAAATTTGGTGTAATTTGGTAAGGATAAATTCTAAAAAAGATATATATTTTTACATATACATTTTTACCGTACCTTCCTTAATCAAAGCTTGTCGGTTAGTCAATTTTTCCCGTTTCTACTGTTAGGGAAAATTTTACTAAGCGACACTAACTTTAAAACGAAGCATTATTTTTGGTAGTTACGTATACTATAATATAGATAAAAAATGTCCAAATAAATTTCTAAGAATTAGGCTTTTTGGACCATAACAAGAATTTACACGATTTTTTTTTTCTGAAAATTCAAAAATCGTATAAATTTTTGTTAAATTCTAAAAAAGATATATATTACATTTTTACCAAATGTAATATATATCTTTTTTGAATTTATCCTTACCAAATTACACCAAATATGCCTTACCAAAATAAAAAAAAAAAACGTGAAAGTTGAGGCAAAACAACCTAAATATTAATATAATATAATTTTTTTATATTACCTCAATGCATGTAGAAAAAAAAACCAAATAACTGAAAATTACCTAAGCGCCTAACACTATATCGCCACATACTGGAAAAGTTAACTAAGTGGAGTAATTACCGTAGGAACAGAAATGTTAAACTTGACCAAAGGCAAATTTAGCATTTCACAATTACGACAACCAACAAATTTTCAAAAATGCTCGAAAATTTTGTCGTTTAGTAAGGAAAAAAAGTGAACTCTCGCGAACTACAAAATGTCGAAGCGACATCAAAAGTCATCGTAGAAGGACGTGAGTAAGACCAAACGACGACGCAGAAAAATCAGGCGATTCCAACAATGTATATATAACTCCGAATGGCCAAAAATGTCACTTGGATAATTTTTCCTTTCCAGCGTCGATATGGTGTATACCATATCGACGCTGGAAAGGAAAAATTATCCAAGTGACATTTTTGGCCATTTGGAGGTATATACATTGTTGGAATCGCCTGATTTTTCTGCGTCGTTTGGTCTTACTCACGTCATTCTCCGACGACTTTTGATGTCGCTTCGAAATTTTGAAGTTGGCGAGGGTTCACTTTTTTTCCTTACTAAACGACAAAATTTTCGAGCATTTTTGAAAATTTGGTGGTTAATTAACTGTTGTTAATTGTGAAATGCTAAATTTGCCTTTGGTCAAGTTTGACATTTCCGTTCGTACGGTAATTACTCCACTTACTTAATTTTTCCAGTATCTGGCGATATAGTGTTAAGCGCTTAGGTAATTTTGAGTTATTTGGTTTTTTCCTACATGCATTGAGGTAATATAAAAAATTTATATTTAATTAATATTTAGGTTGTTTTGCCTCAACTTCCACATGTATTTTATTTTGGTAAGGCAAATTTGGTGTAATTTGGTAAGGATAAATTCAAAAAAGATATATATTACATTTGGTAAAAATGTAATATATATCTTTTTTAGAATTTATCCTTACCAAATTACACCAAATTTGCCTTACCAAAATAAAATACATGTGGAAGTTGAGGCAAAACAACCTAAATATTAATTAAATATAAATTTTTTATATTACCTCAATGCATGTAGGAAAAAACCAAATAACTCAAAATTACCTAAGCGCTTAACACTATATCGCCAGATACTGGAAAAATTAAGTAAGTGGAGTAATTACCGTACGAACGGAAATGTCAAACTTGACCAAAGGCAAATTTAGCATTTCACAATTAACAACAGTTAATTAACCACCAAATTTTCAAAAATGCTCGAAAATTTTGTCGTTTAGTAAGGAAAAAAAGTGAACTCTCGCGAACTACAAAATGTCGAAGCGACATCAAAAGTCATCGTAGAAGGACGTGAGTAAGACCAAACGACGACGCAGAAAAATCAGGCGATTCCAACAATGTATATATAACTCCGAATGGCCAAAAATGTCGCTTGGATAATTTTCCTTTCCAGCGTCGATATATAAAACTAATAATATATAAATATAATAAATACTACTTTCACAACATACGTCATAAATTAATAATATCCAAGTATGATGAGATTTGATGTCTGGGGAAGAAGTACGTAGCGACATCTATCTCGCAACATACAAACTCAACTATAGAAATCCTGTATCGCGCAAGTAGAGTTTACCGCACTACAAGCATACATACAAATCATCCGATCACAAAAATCGGGCGGTTGTCCACCAGACAAAAACACCTGTCTGGTCGGAGGATCCTCCCTTTTCAATGAGAATGCGGGACTACACCCTTTTCCGCATATCCCCAAACTGATGACCCCGGGCATGAACATAAGCGCAGTCTTCGTGCAGAGCTAGTTTAGCGTGACGTCATCATCACTTCTTACACCCTGTTCCGCATATTCCCAAAGGTATACTATGCGCCCGTGAGGCAATGTTTAACTAGTACGGGGGTATAGGTTGCATCGTTCTAAAGACAAATAACCTCATAAAAGCACTCAATATCATCGCATTCTTAAACAATAGTGTTAATAAAAAAAACAGTAGGTATTGTAAAACAAAGGACAAAGAAAAAAGAGAACGGGTTATTGCTAATGTCCAAATTAAAATTGGTTGCGCTGATATACGATTCTTTTCGTTTATATTTTTAATTATTGGCAACACGCATAATCGCTAATTGGTTAGACATTCCCCTTCCGCATATTATCCTTTCTCCCTTGCACTAGACCTTCGTCTATTCGAGAGTGAGGGAGAGAGACTATACCGCTCTAGAAAAATCGATCGCGTCTGGATCTTCCGATGGACGATCGGACCTTCAATGGCTGTCGAGTCGCGTTAGAGCACACACGCATCGAATCGCATTCGAACGGTCGCGTCGTTTTGTGCGACCAATTCGTAGCAGAAGAACGGTTATACTGTGGTGGTGAACTGTGATCAGAGTGCTGGCAGTCCTGAATATCCTGGATTATCAAGGTTAGTGCTGCCTTTCCTATACGACGCTGGACTCTTATCTTTTGTTCCAACCAGCGCCGGTTCCCGTCAATTGTGTAACCGAAAACTTCTAAGTCGCATACGTTGCATTACCGCCCATCCATTTAATGGTCCTTCGAGCCGGATAATAATCAGCACAGCCATTCCCTAGAATTCGCTAGGTATATCGTAGTTTCGTATTCGTATTTCGTAGTCAACCCCGCATAGATACTTATTTGCCAACGCGTGGCAAGTAAGTACATCGTAATTCATTACGTCGTTTTCGTGTCTTCCTAGCTAATAATCGATTAGTAAGGAATTTCGCAACCCCGCTAGTAGTTAATTATCGTTACTTGTAAATTAAATACCAATCGGTCGAGTCAAGGTTACTCGAGACCGCGTCGCGCACCCGGCCGTTATTTCGCAAAACGGTGGGTAGTTACTAAATATTTCTTATAATAATTAGTTTGATATTCATAGCTCATAAATATGGCACCGACCGATATTACTCTTAAAAGACTGATAGCAAAGAGAGATCGTATCTTTGCTCGCATGCAGAGTATTGCAGATAAAATAAAACACATTCATTCGGATGAAAGCGTTAAGGAATCATTTTTGTGCGACATCTCGTTAGTACAATCACTACGTGTGGATTTTGAAAGTGCTTTGGATGAAATTGTTATTCATGAGCTAAAATTAAACCCTGAATATGTTGTAGATTATCAATCGCTTTCTGCGTTCGAAGACCTTTTAGGGCGCATTTTACGGGCTGAGAAGAACCTGACGGCTCACTCTCATAGTGAGGTCCAAAGGTCACCTCGATTGCCGCCAATTGAAATACCCGAATTCAACGGAGATATTAAGAATTGGCCATTATTCGTCGCTAGTTATCGTAATGTCGTGCATAATAATGTTTCTCTAACAGACTGTGAGAAATTATATTATTTATTAGGTAAATTAACACATAAAGCTCGTACAATTTTCGCTGGTATTACCCCGTCTGCGGATAATTACCCACTCATTTTCGATTTGCTTTGTAAAAAATATGAAGATAGTCGACAATCGGCAACTTCATACTTAACTCAAATATTTGAATTTAAATCTATTACATCAGGTACCCCTAGTAGTTTAGAATTATTTATTGATAAGTTCGCTTCGTCGGTAGTTGCTTTAAAACATACAAAAGTCAGTGACCTGGCTGATTTTATATTATTGCATGTCGCGCTTAAAAAACTGGACCCAGACACCGTTCGTACGTTCGAATCCAATTATCAATTAAAGTCGAATGGATCCGAAATCCCATTGTTTTCCGATTTAGTTAATTTCGTTAGTGATCATATAAAGGTTTTAGAACGAACTTCGATACCTGTTGCTCGAGTCAATACTAATAAAAGGCCTTTAGATCGTAAATCAAGTAACGCATATGTGTCCAGTTCTCAACCAGTCGCTTGTAGTTTGTGTAAGGAAAACCATGACTACATTTATAAGTGTACGGTTTTTAAGAGTTATAACCCCGATCAACGTTTTAAATTCGTTAAGTCAAACAACTTGTGTATAAATTGCTTAAGTAGTGGTCATCGCGTGTCTGCGTGTGAGTCGACGTCTACATGTAAAAAATGTAGGTACAAACATCATACATTGCTATGTTTTGGAAATAGGCCTGCGTCAAATATGTCGCCGTCACGCTCAGTCGAAGAGCCGAGCGCGGGTTCGATTCCCGCGAACTCGGATGTAGCATTATGCTCAAGTGCAGTCGGCCCTTATAAAGGCTCTAGAACTGTATTGTTGGGTACCGCACGTATCGTTATTCTAGATTCTCGTGGTCACGAACATTGCGTTCGTGCATTGTTGGACAGCGCGTCTCAGAGTAGCTTTATTACTCGCGATTGCTGTCAACGTTTAGGATTAAACATAAATAATAGACCTACTTGTTCCACTGTTAGGGGTATAGGAGGTTCGAGTAAACCCATTCAAGGTTCCGTACAATTTAAAATTCATTCTCGTTTCGATCATAATATAACTTATGATATTGAGTCGTTGGTAATAGATAGGATTACCGAACGTCTGCCAACCGCGACAGTCGACACTTCGCGACTGTCTAACTTCGAAGACTTACCGTTGGCAGACGATACATATTATTCATCAGGCCCGATTCACGTATTGATCGGCGCTTCGATTTTTCCGCACCTGCTTTTGTCGAACAGAGTTCAAGGATCGACTTCGAATTTATCGCCGCTCGCATTAGAAACGGTCCTTGGCTATGTGATCGTAGGTGACGCACCAGCATGTACTGACGGTAATTCGACCGTATCGCATTGCTGTATCGCGGACACATTAGACTCTGCTGTCCGGAAATTCTGGGAATTAGAGGAAGTGAGTGTTCCCCCGGTATTCAGCCCGGACGACCAATTGTGTGAGGAATTTTACACCCGCACTACCACTCGGGATAGTGAGGGACGTTACGTAGTAGCTTTGCCTTTCAAGGCTGATGTCGAATCCCTTGGCAATTCGCGCCAAGCAAGTGAACGGCGGTTTTACTGCTTGGAAAGGAAGATGCAAGCTTCTCCACAATTAAGGGTCGCGTATGACAGTGTCATCCGGGAATATTTAGAAAAGGGCTACATTTCATCTACGAATCCTGATTCGGCGGGAAGTTCGTATTTTATTCCGCATCATGGTGTGATCCGAGATGATAAGGTCACAACCAAACTTCGTGTCGTTCTCGATGGTAGTTGTAAAACTACTACCCGCATCTCGCTTAATGATCTCTTGTATGGTGGACAGAACCTACAAGGGAACTTGTTCAATATTATTATTGGTTTTCGTTTGTTTTCGATAGCGCTTTCCGCAGACATTCGTCAGATGTTTCTCAGCATTGGAGTCCGAGAATCTGATCGGCGTTTCCAACGCATTTTGTATCGCTTTTCCCCGCAAGAACCTTTACAGGTTTATGAATTTAATCGTGTCGTTTTTGGGCTTAAGTCTAGCCCCTTTCATGCACTTCGAACTATTAAGCAGTTGGCTGAGGATGAGGGTGACTCCTACCCTCAGGCCAAAGATATTGTCGCTGCGGGGTTGTATATGGACGACTACGTCCATTCCGTTCGCACGGAAGACGAGGGCATTTCCACCGCTTCGGAAATGATAGGTCTCATGAAGGCTGGTCAATTTGAGCTAGTTAAGTGGACCAGTAATTCCCAAGTCGTATTAGATTCGATCCCACCCTCGCACCGCCTGCCAGTTGTCAAGGAATTCGATGAGTCCGACCAACATAAAGTACTGGGCTTGTGTTGGTCACCTACGTCGGACAACTTCGGCATGAAAATTAATACTCCCGCTCAGATTTGTACTAAGCGTACAATATTGTCGTGTGTCGCTAAAATATGGGACGTCATGGGATTTGTCGCACCTGTTGTCCTGTACGCTAAACTTCTAATCAAGCAGCTTTGGCTGTCTGATTGTGACTGGGATGATACTCCACCTGAAGATATAGTCAGGCTGTGGATTCGCTTCAAAGAAGAGCTTCCCTTGCTCTGTAATATAAGGATCCCACGTCACGTTGGTATCGTCGGCGATAGTGTGGTTACTATATTGGCTTTCGCGGACGCCAGTGAGAAAGCATACGGGGGGGTTATTTACTTCCACGTTCAAAATAGTGATGGCAATATCGTTAGGTTGTTGACCGCTAAGTCGAAGGTCTCCCCTAAAAAGGTCGTTTCTCTTGCTCGTCTGGAGCTGTGCGCTATTCTTGTGCTAGCTCAACTCATAAAAAATGTCGTAGTCGCTTGTCAAAACCGCATTATATTTCGCAACATATTCGCATTTTCAGATTCAACAGTCGCTCTCTGTTGGGTACATTCGTCGCCCCATCGGTGGAACACCTTCGTGGCCAACAGAGTCTCGAAAATACAGGACGACTTATCGCCACAAAACCTGTATCACGTGTCCGGTACGGACAATCCCGCAGATTGTCTGTCACGTGGGCTCACACCTTCCCAAATCATTGATCATCCGCTTTGGTTCAGTGGTCCTCCGTGGGCCAGCTTAGACGTTTCGAAGTGGCCTGTCGTCCCCTTCAATCCCTCTTCGGTATGCGAAGTGCCCGAAGAGAAGAAACATTCGTTGCTCTCCGCTACACCAACCGAAAGATCTACTATTCTTTCTTTGGTCGATCGTATCTCGTCTTGGAGTAAATTACTTCGAGTAGTAATTTACATTTGTCGTTTCGCTAAACTATTGCCTATTGGTTACCGCATGGCGGCAGCGGATTACAACTTCGCTGAATTGCTCATACTTCGCGAGCTTCAACGCTTTTATTTCTCCACTGAGTTGGTTAAACTCAGGAAAGGCAAACATTGTAGTCCTGCTTTTCGACACTTAAAACCGTTTCTCGAAGACGGACTCATTAGAGTCGGAGGCCGTTTAAGAAACTCGGATTTAAGTTATGATGGGAAACATCCCATTCTGCTTCCAAGCAAGGACCTCGTTTTGAATTTGTTAGTCGATTATCATCATAAATTGAACTGTCACGCAGGTCCCGACCTGCTAATGTCGCTCTTGCGTCAGAAGTATTGGATCCTTTCTGCACGCAATTTAATTAGGAATAGGATCCATAAGTGCCTTCCCTGCTTTCGGCTGCGCCCTAAGCAGAGCTTTCCTGAGATGGCCGATCATCGCTCTTGTCGTATCGTTCAAACCGCTAAGCCATTCGTCCACACGGGCACGGACTACGCCGGTCCGTTTAAGGTTACGATGTCTCGCGGTCGAGGTGTTCGCTCCACCAAGGCCTACGTGTGTCTGTTCGTCTGCATGACTACACGCGCGGTGCACATAGAGCTCGCTGGGGATCTTAGCACAGCTAGTTTTATGGGCGCCTTTAAACGGTTCCTGTCAAGGCGTGGCCCGGTTAGTAGAATTTATTCCGATAACGGGACTAATTACATAGGCGCTAAACGGAAACTCTCGGAACTTCACGCATTTCTTTGTTCGAAGTACCATAATTCGGAATATGGTCATACATTAGCTATAAATCGAATAGATTGGTCACTCAATGTCCCGACGGCTAGTCACTTTGGCGGCAATTGGGAAGCTAATATTAAAAGTTTAAAGTCACACCTATATCGGGTCATAGGCGATACTATTCTGTCGTTTGAAGAATTAAGTACCGTTCTTATTCAAATAGAATCGGTAATGAACACTAGACCTCTTTGTAGGACACTCTCTAGTGATCCTTCAGAGCCGCTCGCATTGACTCCAGCGCACTTTTTGAATCTCACGCCTCTGAAATACTTGCCTGCCGAGGAAATAGACGAGAGAACTCTTACTGCTAGACACGAGCTACTAGATAAGTTAGTACAGTCGTTTTGGAAGCGCTGGAGAACTGGATATCTCCATACTTTGCAATCTCGCCGCAAATGGAACACGCCGGTCGATCCGGTCTCTGTCGGCACGGTCGTGATTCTTATATCCGACAACTCGCCCCCACTACACTGGCCTTTGGGTGTCGTGGAGGAAATTTTCCCTGACTCAACCGGAGTCACTCGTATCGTTCGGGTTAAGACAACCACTGGATCCTACTTGCGTCCCGTGGTGCGTCTTTGCCCATTGCCTAACCAGTAGTTTATTTAATTCGTCTTTAAGGTTAGGTTAATATTAGTTATTAGGTATTTAGTTTCGTAGTTATAGGATAGTAATTATCGAATAGATTCGTTTTCTTGTGGTTTGCCTCACTCTTGAAGGCATCCCTTCAAGCCCGGGGGAATGGTTGCGCTGATATACGATTCTTTTCGTTTATATTTTTAATTATTGGCAACACGCATAATCGCTAATTGGTTAGACATTCCCCTTCCGCATATTATCCTTTCTCCCTTGCACTAGACCTTCGTCTATTCGAGAGTGAGGGAGAGAGACTATACCGCTCTAGAAAAATCGATCGCGTCTGGATCTTCCGATGGACGATCGGACCTTCAATGGCTGTCGAGTCGCGTTAGAGCACACACGCATCGAATCGCATTCGAACGGTCGCGTCGTTTTGTGCGACCAATTCGTAGCAGAAGAACGGTTATACTGTGGTGGTGAACTGTGATCAGAGTGCTGGCAGTCCTGAATATCCTGGATTATCAAGGTTAGTGCTGCCTTTCCTATACGACGCTGGACTCTTATCTTTTGTTCCAACCAGCGCCGGTTCCCGTCAATTGTGTAACCGAAAACTTCTAAGTCGCATACGTTGCATTACCGCCCATCCAAAAATAATGGTTTTCTTTGTTTTTGTTTGCTGTAATTTCAAGTTTGTAATATAATAGCATAGTAGTTGTAAGTAGTGGTTTGGCTTAGTAAAAAGTTGTATCAATGTTTACGCAATAAATTCAAATTCTTAATTTCAGATAATAAAAAATTCCATAAATGTGTTAGTATAATGATTAGGCTAGAGTTAGTACATAATATCAACAAAATGAGTTAATAACTAGCTTTTTGGGAAGGACCATCAATTTATGGGAAACGTGCCCCGGTTGATAGTCATTCCTATAAAGTGATTTGATGATTTTCCCACCCAGAAACAAAAATAGGTGACTTTAAATTTGTTGTATAACGATGATGAAGCCGCGATCTAGTTTTTTATATTGTAAACCAGTTCCGTGTCTGTTAAATAACCAATATAAAAAAAAATTTAATGAAAAGCAATTAAATATAATGTTCCTAACCATTATTTGTTCCTATAATCCCCCTCATTAAAAATTCCCACAGAATACTAATCTCAATACCCTCAACATTACAATTACAGCTATAATTGCAATTCTAATCCCAGTTCTGCAATTTGCAATATAGTTGTTGCGACCACTAGCACTGCCATATTGCCTCCCACTTGCATCCAATATTGGCGCCAGTAACTTATATTGCAGCGCCCAGGGCACTGAAAGCGGTATGAGTTGCAAACTAGAAGCGAAACTATGAAAATCAGTGACCCAGTGTATTTTGGGTTATGTAATACGTAGACATGGTGACAATTTGCGGGACTGTTCTAACGAGTTACGAGATAGCGCGGCACCGGGACTGAAGAGCAACTGATGGAGCAGGGTGGGTTTTTAGTCAGTAGAAGTCTGACACTCCTTTCCATTCAACTTGCAGCGGGAGGAGTGAAGAAATTCTGATCGCATCTTCTATACTAAGTATATATAAAGGAATCGAAGTGTATCTGGGGGCACGGCAGTGCCCCCGCCAAGTCGAGCAAAAAAGTGGCACGGCCGTACCATACTTTTCTCGAAGCAGTTCAGGCCATTTTCGAACCCCTATAACTTAGTTGTGGATAAAACTAGAAGCCTGAATTTTCAGTAACCAAGCAGGCATTGTATAAACACGGTATATTTCAAATTTCATTTAATTTGAACTAGTAGTTTAAGAATTATAACGAGTCAAAGTTTCTTAATTTTGTCACTCACAGACTGATTGACCGATCATCAAAAGTCTAAGGCACTTCTAGCAGACATAGAAGCTTCAAATTTAGAATACAATTAGTGTTTAGTGTATGAATTAAGGAGAAACTAAAATATTTTCCAAGTTCGGTTTTTTTATGATAATATCCTCGCATTTGACCACCATCTCACCTGATTGTAAGTGATGATGTGGTCGAAGATGGAGTACGCTTGCCTATACTCCATAGGTTTAGGTAGTTAAAAAAGGGTAAACAAAAAAAACCACGTGACTCATAGATGCAAAACCTTTTATTTCAAAGATTAAAATAATATTATTTATAATCACATATTAATAGCCTCTATTCTGACTCTGAATCTGATGAACTATCTGTCACATTAATAATAAAACGATCAGTGGTATCATCCATTATTTTGTCTAATTTAAACATTTTCTGTTCCTCTTTTATAACATGGCCTTCGCATTGTTTCCAATTCTCTGCAGTTACACTAGCTAAAGCCTAAAAGAATTTTTAGGTCAGCCATTTTAAAAGTTTTATTTTTCTCAGCTACAAACCCCTTAACTTGAGCCCATATTAATTCAATTGGATTGAGCTCACAGTGATATGGCGGCAGGCGCAATACTGTAACACCATTTTCCTTAGCTAATTCATCCAAAACATAGGATTGGTATTTGTGTTTTTCATATTTAACTTTTATTAATAATTGTGCTTTTAATTCTGCTTCTTCAAAAGCAATATTTTTTCATTTAAACACTTCTGAATATCAGCCTTTCTTGATGCGGTTGTTGGCACTTTTTCTTTTTTTTCTGCTGTGATAGGGTGCATTATCCATCACCAAAATTGAGTCTTTCCAGTTTGGTGAAAATTGTGGTGATCCATTTCTCAAAATTATGTGCATCGATTTCTGAATGGTAATCACCATCACCCTTAGTGGCTTGAAATATTAATTCACCTCCTTCAACAAAACCACTTGATGAACCTGAAACAGTTTTAAATAAATTCAACAACTGATGAATAATTATGTTTTCTTGTAATATGAGCATCTCATATGTACTTGACTTAAATTGTGAATTTATTATATATTGACTGCCTCATTGGTCTAGTGGTCGCGAGCACTATAGCTGACCATGAAGTTCACAGTTCGATTCCCAGGTCAGTTAGTGTTACTGGCTTTTCTATCTGGAATTTTCAGTAGCAGCCTCGACCTCGGGAGTTGTGCCCGGTTAATGGCAATAGGCTCGCCCCTATTACGTGTACCTTAATCATAACTGGTGAAATGTGGGTGTACTATAGGTGCACCTCGGCCCAACCCATCGGAGAAACAAAGAAGTGATTTATTAAGTTTATTATATATGATGCTTTTCACAAGATTATAAAATAAAATTATCATCTTGGCATTTCTATTAAAGGCTATTTAAGTAATATTCTTACCAATGTGGCCTAAAATAAGGCGTTTTCCTTTCCCGCTGGGATTCTTTAATCCTGTAGACAAACCCTGCCTGTGAGCCTCCTTACAGGATGTTATGGTAGTGTCTTGCCATGTTGAAGATTTAGTGTGTCCTGCATAAACAAGATTTATGAGTTTACAATATATTTACAAAGGTAACAGTGCACAATATTTATTTTAAAGACATATTAACGTTGTTATAATACCTTCATTGACCCATGTTTCATCCAAATAATATATTTTCTTCCCGTCTCTTCTATATTTTGCAATCTCATTTAAATACTTTACACGCCATACTGCAATGTCTGGTTTGTCAATAAGCATACTCTTGCGACTGCATTTGGAGTATTTAAAGCCTAATTTCTTCATCAACTTATACATTACATCTCTTTTTATATTAGGTAGACTGTCATCATTATTGACACTTTCCAATACTTTTTCAATAGTTGGCATTTCATTTGCAAAAAAAAACATATGTACTTTTCTCCTCACTGCGGCTAAATCCATATCATCGAAACTGTCACTTTTGCTTGGTTTTGTTGCCGGTGGAGCAGGAGACTCCACTCTATGTGATGTTTTGTACTGGTTAATGACCTTGTACACAGTTGGTACAGAGATACCCATTATTTTACCAGTTTTTTGCACTATGTCTGTTTTTGACGGAAAATAATCTTTGGGCCTTGTTTCTTCTACATATTTAAATACATTTATCAATGTCTGTTTCTCAGATGATGAAAGAGGTCCGGTTTTGAAGCGTTCCTTCTTTGGTGATGGAAATGTGTGTACGAAGTTGGTCTGGCTAGTACCAGCCTCGGGTTCACTCATTTTTCCACGATACGAATTTAAAAACGAATAACAATTAATAACAAACCTTAACAATAACTAAATAACAAAAACAAAACAAAGAAACAAGCTAATAATATCACAATTCAACAAAAACACGTACGATAAATGTCGAGAGCGTTTGTCAACAATGGCTTCTGGTTAACCGACTAAACGTAATACCTGCCACTTCAGTTGCCAGACTACGTCACTATTGTACTCTTTAATTTAGCAACGTTATCTAATTCGTTGTATTTTCTAAAAGGTTTAGGGAACCCGTCTTTTTAGGCTCTTTATGATGGACAGAATACAAAATATTATATTATTTTATAAATCAAACTAAAAAATTGTGCTCAAGCAGTTAAATCTACGAAGAGTAGTTTAAGAATAAATGATAAAGTGGAACATACTAAAACAAAAGAGAAAACTATCGTGTAATCGAAAATAAATTTAATTTTGTCAGAACGTATTTTTAAAGAAGAAAGTGTCAAGTATAAACAACCCTTTTTACGATTTGTTTACCCATTTTTAATTACCTAAACCTTTCGAGTATAGAAGCAGAACTACCTTCAAAAAGAAATAAGATACCATAAAAAACAATACTTGTCAAAAAAACCAATTCTCGCAACTCAATTCTTCTACTTACCGTAAAAAGTTGTGAGATCCATGTAATACTAAGTCGGTTATAAATTTATTCAGTCCCTACTAAAGGAACCTTCTGTCTTCAGTTGTTACGTAATTATCTAACCCAACAACATCTTATAGTGACCATTTCAATATTATTATTTTTTTACGTTTTAAATAAATAGATTGACTTGGCAATCGCATTAAACAATCAAATTTATATATTTATTACTTGTGAGATAACAATAGATTATGTGTAAGAAAATCTAATACAGCACTTATGCATAAGAGTGTATTTTGTATGGCACACATATTTAATCACATCTAAAAAAAAACTATTAAAGAAAGAACTTTAAAAAAATCTTATTAAAATTGCTGTTTTAAATTTTTCGAGATTTTTACAAAAATTTTGCTGTACGCTTATACTATTGTTTTGTTTTTAGTTTATATTTTTTTATAGTTACGTGATATATTATTTCGTTTAGATTAATAGTGATTTGATTCTCAAATTTTCTTTTAAATTTGTATAATTTTATGTTAGCTTTTTATATTAATTAATTTATAAGTAATAATATTTCCTGGTGTTTTTATCTGGTAGAATATGATGAGCTCAGCCATGTTTATACATTAGTGAGTCCATCAGATTCTCATTAATCATGTTCTTACAAATAAATAATATTATATTCTATTATATAGGTACTAAATGAGCGAGTTTTCTCAAATATGTAGGTACTTATAGTCATTTAGACGTTACTTAAACAAATAGTTTTATAATTTTTGTTTGTGTGTCGATCTGCTTACCTGTGTGCTTAGTATGAGTTTGAAATACTTTTGTCGTTTTCGAAAACTATCGCTTTGTCTCGTTCACACGTACCAGATTAGTGTGAAAGAGACAAAGCTATAGTTTTCGAACACGATAATAGTATCGCAAACTCATACTAAGGCCGCTGGGCTATTCTGTGAACTGAAACAGAAGAACCTATTTAAATAAAGATTAGATATAGACTTAAAAATTGTATCCCCTTTTTACTAAAATTGCGTGATATGAATAGTACGTGCTCAATAATATGTGTATGGAGAATGAGTGTTGAAAGTATTTTTTTAATGTAATAATACTTTTTAAATAATTCAATTATGGTCGACCTTTCCAAATTGTATCATTAAACTTAAACTCAAAATATTTTATTTCACACTATTCTACTTATATACTAGATGGGCAATTATAAAACGTTAGAAGAACAGTCCACTTGGGGCTATTCTTCTTCATAGGAAACGACGCGACGATTCAAAATTGGTCATTTCCTATAAAGAAGAACCGACAAGAAACCCCACGATTACTCTTTTCAAAATCCATTGGGTGACTAGTATAGGATAGAACTTGGATCAAACTCAAGTAGGTCTAACCAAGCAAAGAGCAAGTGCGACCTCGGTAACTTAAGGCACGTTAATACCAGGCGCGTTCATAGGATTATGACAGGGCATGCGGCGGAGTAAAAACACACAAAAACTTCTTCTTTTATAGATTTTTAGCATAGCCACAGCCACGCATCGTAGCATGGTGGCGATGCGTGGCTGTGGCTATGCTAAAAATCTATAAAAGAAGAAGTTTTTGTGTGTTTTTACTCCGCCGCATGCCCTGTCATAATCCTATGCACGCCCCTGGTTAATACAGATACCAGATTTCGAATAATCCACAATTAATTTACACCAGCTGTTGTTTAATCTGAATTTAAGTTTATTCCTTTTCAATTTAATTATATTGAGAGTTCTAAAATTATATCGACTTGGAATATTATATCCCTAATCCGTTAATTAAACTGCATATTATAATACTGGCAGTTGGTATTAAAGAAAATCATGGAAATATATTTTCTTATTTATAGCGCATAAAAAATAGGCATTTTAGTATATAATTATATTAACTATTTGGGGGCATGGCAGTGCCCCCGCCGTATCGAGCGCGAAGCAAACACTGCCGTACCATTCTTTTCTGGAAACATTTCGGCGTATTTTCATGCTAAATTTATCCAGAAGTGGTAGCCTAGAGATTACTGGACACGACTTATGAGTCGTGGGTTCAAATCCAGTAAGGCACATTATTTGATGTAATTTTCATCATCGCTACTGCTCTCAAACGGTGAAAAAAAAAACATCGTGAGGAAGCTTGAGAGGAATGTTCGTTTTTTGGCTGAAATGATGTTGAAGGTACAACACCCGGATACGATGGCTCAAAGATCAATCAGCACCTACGATGGGGTGCAATAGGACATAATTATCTACCGGTATTGCAGGAATTTTCTGAAGGAACAGGGTGGGATTTTAGTTAGTAGGAGTGTATCACTCCTTTCCGCTCCACGTAGAGAGGAACAAAACAATTTTTTTTTCGGAAATAACAGCATTGTCACCCCGTTTTTGGCAATACACGTCATATTATATTCCTAATATCCTCGCTATCTCTCACCGCTATTCCTATAAGGCACCCCGAATTTATAATACCAGCATAAATTGCTCAGAGTATGCAACAAGAGCAATAATGTAGCTACTGCTGATATTAGGGATAATCAGTGATGCAAATTAGCTACAGTAGGATCAATTTATTCGTATGAGCTTTGTAGCTGGAAATTGGCCAACATTGAATTGATGGCCGCCATTTCTAGCTCATATTTCGTTTGATGACAGGAATTCGGACGATGCTATTAAGGCTTAGAGCAGTGTACAGCTTTATTATCCTCAATTGTTCATTCAATAAATTCGACGCATTGGCGCATCGTGTCGCCGCGGCGCCGGTTTGATTCCGTTTCGGGAACATATATTTTTATGGCCTACAAATAGTTGTTTCCGTGCTTTGGAAAGTGTGTTAGGTCGATGCGTGTGTCACTGTTATCATTTGTACAACTACGATTGTCGTTACGGGTAATCAGAAGCTTGAAAGTTTGTTAACTAATTAAAAAAAAGGTTTTGTATTCGACCAGTATGTATATCCGTGATCCGTGTATGTCCGTGATTTTTTCAGAAACTTATGATCCGATATTGAACGCTATTTGAAAACACATTTTATACGGAAGGTTAGTAATAATAAATCGAAAGAAGTATATAATAAATCAGGTTCAGATGAATATCTTCGGAGATAAGTGATGGCACTCTTCAATTAATTAAAAAGAGAAAATCTACCGAAATTGCCGCCCCCGTACATTTATTGTACTGGTTAGCATAATCAGCTTATTAATATCGCCAATCGCCACTTCTGAGGCACAGACCTTCCCTACGGATAAACACCGTACATAACGAGAAAGAGCTAGACAGAACCCACAACGCACGCCCAATGCGGATTACGGGATGTTAATGACTGTGGGTGCAGGCGGGACTAATGGCTTAACGTGCCTTCAGAAAAACTCGAGATAATAAGTTTTTGATCACTCGTCCGCTGACCGGCCACTGCGAACACTGCTTAACTCATCAAAACATGGCCAAACGCGCTGAGCTGTTAACGCCATCGAGGTCCTTGAGTATTGTTTACACCTTTCCATAACATAAAATCACTTTTGAAATATCGTTATAGGTAACTTAAAATAATGAAGTGCAGACGGTACCTATACAACGTGTAACGGAAAGGGTATATATGTCGCAGGTTTTTCATAAAATTAGGTTTTTGATCAAAAACCTAGGTTTTTGGTGAAAAACCGGAAGATGACACATTTTAAACTCAATTTCATCATAAACCTGTAACAATCCAGATTTTTGATCAAAAACCTGAACTAGTTTGGGTTTATGATAAAGTTCTTGTCAAAATCACGGGTTTGCTTTGTTTTATGACAAATAAATAAATAAATTTAAATAAAATAAATTAAACAATCCATCATTATTTGCAACTTAGTAGAAAGAAAATAATTAATTATTTATCAAAATTTTACATCCATGATCCAATCAATATTCTCCTCCTTCAATCCAATTATGAAATGAAATGTTTCAATTTCACGTTACTATATTAATCTGATTTTGGTAAGCCGCGAAAATGAAATTTCGTAACTATTAAATACGACTAAACTGAGTCAAAATTAAAAAAAGAATAACAATGTAATAAAGGAACGTTTACCACATGGTTTGCTTTTTTATAAATCTGCTAGTATGCTTTATTTATTATATCAGTTTGTTGACTTGTGACATCTAGAGTAGCATAAAACATATGTTTTTCTTGCATGCACATCGATTTGTCTTGCAGCGCACTTTAGATTTTTCGCACGAGCATTTCTTAAAACCTTGGCCTCCAAATAAAGACATCTTTGAAGCAATTTCACGCTAATTCAGTTCATTTGTCGATACAGGTTCGTTAAAGGCAGTAGTTGATATTTGAATAGATGTTTCGAGGCAGCCAGTCTTTTAGAACCCCAGCTGAAGAACCAATTTTGAATTAATCATTCTTCTTATCGATTACCTTTCCTATAATGTTACTTGCATCCAGTGGCCCTCTATCTATTTGCAGCACATCAACTAAAAACTGTTCTTTTTGACATAAATCACACAGGATCTTTGATCCATACCCTTCAACAACCAGTTCATCAAATTCGCAGGAAGATATTATCAGAAGAAAATGAAGGGTGTGGAGTACAGGCCTCGGCATAGTGGAGTCATAGGTGGATGGCAGCAAAGGGTCAGGCTGGGTCATATTATTATTAATGGGCTTATTTATTGCTACTGGCTCAGCATCGCGGACTGGCTCGTTTGGCAAAGGTCGGGGAGGGTTGACGTTACAAGTACGCGGACGTCGCGATGGGCCTCGTCGGCGAGGCCGGAATACGGCAACCCTACTGCTCTCTTGTCGGATTGTGGTGGGATCGTCGGGTTCATCTAGGACGAGACGCGGACGACGAACCCGGGAAATTTTTGAGGGTGTGTATCGGGAGGCCGATACAATCAGGGGTTTGTGTGTTTTTCAGCAGATTCGAAGTAACGCACTGAATGGCGTTTCAACACTTGCTTTATAGTCGGGATTATTGAGGTCTACGTGGAGATCCTCGTTCCTCAAGTACCAGGGCGCGCCCGTGGCCTTTCGGAGAAATCGGTTTTGGATATCTTGTGTAGCGTGATAGTCGATTAAACTAAAATCGAATTACCACGCTCATCCCTAATGTCTATGGTTTCACGGAGTGACAACACTTAGGCGGTCCCGGCTATAAATTCTAATCCCCGGTCCGCGGAGCTTCTTTCTCACCGCCTACTGTTACAAGTAACTAATATTGAAACCCTTTGTGCCCAAGGGTAAGTGCTCGTCGTATCTGCCATTGTCTCTCCATCATGCAAATCGCAATCCTCTTATTTCGCCATAATCTGCAGCGTTTGTAAATTTATATAATTGCCCGGTTGTCAAGATGGCTTCCGTCTGGAACATAACTGTGTTATTTCATTGTCATCTGTTTTCCACTAGTGTTTCTAAATTTGTGAAGCGTACGCAAGCCGCAGCATTTCCTTTCCTGCTGTGTCATAGCAGCTACGAGCTTAAAAGCTTTGTCACGCGGTTACCTTCTATATCGTTGCACGCGGCATGCTTACGCTTATCTATAACCTTTGTGAACCGCCGTGATGGTGAGTTTCCCATTCGTTTCCCGGGTACTGTTCTTTGGGCTCACGGCTGGGAGACGCACGCATCGCTGGCGCTCACGATTCCTGGCACCACGCTTACGGAAGCACCCTTCGTGTGATTCCAGGGTTTTTTTTTTCGTTTTTCTCTACTGCCTTCGGTCTCGAATTTCAACTACCTCAACGTCTGCCACGCGACGGGTGTCACCGCTGCCTCCGCGTACTACTGCCGGAGAGACGCGCTGTCGCGTGGTCTACCTGCCAACCTCTGCGCCTGCCACGTGCGAGTTGGGTGAGGAGGAGAGAAATCCTCTCCCGTGGCCTGCCCTGCACAACCTCTGCTTCGGACACGTGGTCGCTGCCGGCTTCGGGATCGGCTCGCCGGTCTGCATGCGTCGCGGCCTGAGCTCAGGGCAGTACCATCCAATACCTTCGACCAGTGAAAGAACTCTTGTGAACTGAACCCACCCCCCTTACGAATTAAATGCTGTAAACCTGTGGTCTATTAGTTTCATTCTACCACCACCTCAACCACTACGCCACACTTGCATCCTATGGATCTAAGCCGGACTTGCATGAGCAAACACCGGACAGGCGTCTGTCAGAATAGGGCGTATGCACGTGGTAAAAATGCGTAGTTTACATTTTAGGGAGAGTTTGCTGTGTGCATTCAGCATGCAGTGTAACCTATCGAGAGCGAAAGCGGCTCGCGAGCGAACCGACTTTATATGCTCTTTTAAATTGACTTATTTGTCATAAAACAAAGCAAACCCGTGATTTTGACAAGAAATTTATCATAAACCCAAACTAGTTCAGGTTTTTGATCAAAAATCTGGATTGTTACAGGTTTAAGATGAAATTGAATTTAAAATGTGTCATCTTCCGGTTTTTCATCAAAAACCTAATTTTATGAAAAACCTGCGACATAAACATACCAAGGGCACGGCTTCTTTGGGTGATATCAAATGATATTGGAAGGGTTTTTTTAATCCCATCTCTACATGTTCGGAAGTAATGAGAATTTTTAATACACTGATACCAGAAACCGAACATTTCAAATTCAAATAAGCACATCACAGAAGAGATTTATCGTGATATTTGCAAGTAACGTGGAAAGTTATTGACCTACGTAGTGCGGGACACGATTGTTATGATTTCAATTTAAGAAACTTACGAAACCGAAAATTTGGTATCAATTTTTAGAGTATTTTATTTTGAGTTGAAAGCCTTCCAATATCGTTTGATATCATCCAAAGAAGCCGTGCTCTTGGTATGTATATACCCCTTCCATTACACGTTGTATAAGTATCTCAAGTAACACAAAGAGTGGGAAACTTAACAGCAAAAAATATAAACTTTTCAATAAAAAATTAACCGACTTCAAAACAAACAAAAACATGACAAAGCGAAAAATTACCTTTATAAAGATTATTTCATCGGATGTCAAATTCCGACTAAAATAAGGGCTTGGTACCATTGCTATGCACCTGCTCACATGGCTGAAGTCAGGCCAAGATAAACAAATAGGTTTGATCAATTCGGGCATGCTAAAACTATTTTATTGACATTATTTTAGAAATAATCTTTATTAAGGTTATTTTTCGTAGAGATTTTTGTTTGTTTTGAAGTCGATTACATTTTTGTTAAAAAAAGCTTGACGGCGTTTTATATTTTAATTAGTGTCAGTTAGATTTTATAGATGTCGACAATGTAACACCGAGCGCTAGTGCGCATAAAAGCAACGATTTACCGGCACTATGATTTTAGACTCAGTCGGGATCGCACAGTCGTGCTACGCGTTCGGTGGAGTGTCTGAATGGTGTTACCTATATTGTTATCTTGTTATAACTGTAATTTAATACTGATTATTTTAAAAGGAAATGATTTTTTTTCTGTATTTTTTTTCTACTGCTAAAACTAAGCAGAGCTTGTGCTATGAGTACTAGACAACTGATAAACATACATATATATTTTTAAATACATACATATTATAGATTAATTACACCCAGGCAAAGAACAAATGATCGTGCTCATCACACAAACATTTGTCCTGGGTGGGAATCGAACCCACGTCTTTGCGCATAGCAGTCAGAATCACTGACCACTAGACTAACTCTCCTGACATTGCCTGATTATTGAATTGAAGTGATATTTGGGCCCCAACTTATTACCTACCTTAAAACTTTACTAATACTATGTAACTACACGAACTAAAATATAAAATGCATAATTAAATGAATGTTCGTTGTATAGTAACGACAGCTTTACTTCGTAATGTGGTAAAGTGAATTTATCAGATTATAATGGTCTAGGTTTAAGGGGATAGGTCCTCACCTACGATATTAATTGGATCCATGATCTCAATTCTGAAGTTGCACTTTATAGGCGTGGATTGTCGGGCGAAGAAAATAGAAGCACTAGTTTTTATAGCACAATTAAGTTTTAAGGTATTATGTTGGTGCCCAAATATCATCTTTGTATAATTGTTTATGTCCGTTCTTAGTTAGGAATAATGTTAAAATAGTTAGGATTTTTTTTTAAAGCAAGGTGTTGATATGGTCCGCCTTGGAAATTTAACCCTAGATAGCTAACGTTCCTGAACTTCTATGATAAGCTAACCATTCGACTTTTTGACGACCATTTTTAAACGTGATTTTTATGAAAATTGTCGTCCGATAATTTAGTCGATTCTACAGTTAAAGATGTTTAACGATTATTAATGTAATAAGTTGATTTTGTGTTATGGCCACACCTATGAATATTTAGAGAAGTTTTATGTTTGTCTATGCTTGTCGTCACGGAGATTATTTGACCGTTAATTTAGTCGATTTTACGGTTAAAGATGTTTAACGATTTGATTTTGTGTTATGACAACACCTATCAATATTTAGAGAAGTTCTATGTTTGTTTATGCTAAATAATCTAGAATTCAGTCAAGTTCATGACTAATTAAATCTGGTAATGCTACTTAAATTGAATTCTGTTAGTTTTTGAATAATTGTAATTTTGGAATATTGTTTTGTAATTATGCGTACCTAAAACTTACTTACTTTTTAAAATGTAACGAAAGAACGTCATCTGTTTATTTGGCGGTAAAATATCTTGTGATTGTCTTTGGTCACTTGTCAACCGAGTTAATGAAAGGCGCGATTTGAGTGTGGAGCTCACTTTTGCTGCCGCTTTCAAGGAATAAACATTGTGAGTAAAATCTATGTCGGTTTGATTCAAAAGATATTGCATAAAGTAGTTTACTTGTTTTTATTTTACTGATTTCCTTAAGTGTGCTTGATAGATTCAGTGTATAGTGAATTGTAGCTATAGCAGAACCGAAGACCAGAATAAGGTCGGTGGTTCTGCGTATTTTAAAAACATAACTGACGTCTCAACTCCGACATCAGACGTGGGATTCGAACCTGCTCTTTCTATTCGTTTTATTTTATTTTTCAGTTTGTCTACATTGAACAAGTCATCCTGCGTGATACAATGGATACACCAGACCAGAATGGTTCAATGGCTCCGGGCGTACCAACATGCACCGTGTCCAGACCAGATGACAGCGATGGTGGATCAACTACATCCAACAACGTGGCGCCGCTACAACAATATGGCGGTAACGTACCCCCTGAGTTTTACTTACATATGATAACGATGATGAAGAATATGAGTGAAAGGCTGTCAAACCAACGTGATAGGGCTAAAATTACTGATGTATTTTTGCCTTCATATGACTCGGATGGCAACGTGGGGGTCCGCGAGTGATGTAATCATATTTCTTCGGCTAAGACTAATTATGAGCTCAGTGATTATGATATTCGCATGAAAGTGACTAGCTTACTAAAAGGCCGGGCTAAAATGTGGGTTGATAACTGGCTTGTCACAACTTCCACGTGGGACGAACTGCGTCAAAGTATTATCACTACCTTTGAACCCGAAAATCGCTATTCAAGGGACGTGCTAAGGTTTAAAGAACACAATTACGATCCTACCAAAGACATTGCCGAGTTTCTATCTCGATCGTGGATTTTGTGGAGACGGGTTACTAAAGATAAACTTGATGATAATGATGCGGTTGAAGCGGTGATAGGAACAATTAGTGACGAACGCCTTCGGATTGAACTCATGAATGTCAGCGCAACTTCCGTGCCAGAATTAATTTCCGTTGCCTCCTCTATTCGTGTTAAGCGTCCACCATCCAATATCCATCAAAATACTAACCAACTACCATCCAAACGTGTAAAATACTCTATTGAAAATCGGAAGATCCCTTATTGTAGCTTTTGTAAGAAGTCGGGGCACGCTTCTCGTGACTGTCGTTATAAAAATACGCCAGCAGTTTTAGAAAAAAACAACTGAGAAAACAGTTAGTGCCTCAGTGTCATTACCTAAACAGAGTGACAATAGACATTGTTCATTTTGCTCAAAATCTGGTCATACATTTGATACTTGTTATCGTCGGGAGAAACAGATAACCTCTAATGTGAATTCATTTATAAAGAATAAACAGAGTTTAAATACTATGCGTATGCTAGTAGGTGATGTAACTTTGATTGATTTATTGATACGGTGTTCGATAGTGGCGCGGAGTGCTCAGTGATGCGTGAATCTATTGCAAATAAGTTGCCCGGAAAACGACGATAAGTAGTTAACTATTTACGAGGAATAGGCCCGTTTCCTGTCGTGTCCACGAGTATATTAACAACGGTCTGTGTTATCGACAATATAAATGTAGAGATTGAATTTCATATCCTGGCCGATTATAAAATGACGTCAGGCGTCTTGATAGGTGCAAATCTTTTAAGCGAAACTGGATTAACAGTAATCGTAACCCAAAATAGCGCGACTTTGTGCTCTCAGCCTCGCGTCTATCACATGCGATCGACATCCGGATTATTTGATAATATTAATCATGATTTGAGCAATACATCTGAAGTTGATCAATTACTAACTCTTCTCAATAAATATTCTGCTATTTTCACTCGTGGTTATTCACAAACTCGTGTTCATACAGCTCAATTAGAGATTCGTTTAAAAAATCCAAATAAGTTTGTGGAACGCAGACCTTATAGGTTAAGCTCAGTCGAGCGTGAAAAGGTTGAAGAAATTGTAAGGGAATTAATAGATAATAACATTGTGCAAGAGAGCAAGTATTATATTCGAGCCCAATTATTTTAGTTAAAAAGAAAAACGGTGACGACCGCATGTGTGTAGACTACAGGGAATTAAATTATAACACGGTCCGTGATCATTACCCTCTTCCTTTAATCGCAGACCAAATTGATCAGTTAGCTGGTGGTCAGTACTACACAACCCTAGATATAGCATCTGGATTCCACCAAATTCCTGTCGCTGCTGACTCGATAGAGAAAACAGCCTTTGTTACCCCAGATGGTCTTTTTGAGTACAAAACCATGCCATTCGGGTTGTGTAACGCACCGTTAGTGTATCAGAGATGTATTAACCGTGCTTTATGTCCTCTTTTGAGTCCTGGTAGTGCAGACAAAGCCTATAATGACAGCATAGCTCAGGTTTATATAGATGACGTTATCTGTAAATGCCGCAATTTTTCATCCGGTCTCGGATACTTGGAAAAAGTCTTTATAGCACTTCATGAATCAGGATTTTCGATTAACATTGATAAATGTTTGTTCTTTAAACGGTCCATCGAATATCTTGGTAACGTGATGGAAAACGGCCTGGTTCGTCCCAGTCCTAAAAAGGTCGAAGCTTTACTGAAGGCCCCAGTACCGACTAATGTTAAAAAGGTGCGCCAGTTTAACGGTCTTGCGGGATATTTCCGTTGCTTTATACCCGATTTCGCTCGAACCATGGCTCCCCTTTACGAGTTAACTAAACAAGGCGCTAGGTGGCAATGGACTCATTTTCATGAAGAGGCACGTCAAAGGATAATACTTCACCTAACTTCTACACCGGTCCTTACAATATTCCAAGAAGGGAAACCTATTGAACTATTTACCGACGCTAGTAGCCTTGGTTTTGGAGCGATACTCGTGCAGATTATTAACGGACGGCAGCACGTGGTAGCGTACTTCAGTATGCGTACGACGAACATAGAAAGTAGATACCACTCCTACGAGCTTGAGACACTGGCCGTGGTTCGAGCAATCAAGCATTTCCGGCACTTTCTTTATGGACGCCAGTTTAGGTTAATTACCGACTGTAATGCACTGAAAGCTTCAAAGCACAAGAAGCACTTACTACCCCGCATTCATAGATGGTGGGCTTATCTTCAAAATTTCGAATTTGAGATAGAATACAGGAAAGGCGAGCGGATGCAGCATGCAGACTATCTAAGCAGTAATCCGGATCCTCTGACTGTCAACGTCTTGACCAATAATCTGGATTGGGTAAATATTGAACAAAGACGTGATAACCACTTGCGACCCATCATAGATGCCCTGCATAACGGTGTAGGTGTCCCCGGATACCTCCTTGAAGACAATATCCTTAAATTTGAGAGGCTAGATACTATCTTAGGCTCACAAAAACTTATTGTGGTACCAAAGTCTTTCCAGTGGAGCTTAATTAATACTTTCCATAGTGCTCTGAAACAACCAGGCTGGGACTTGAAGACCCTTCACAAAATAAGGGAAACTTATTATTTTGACAAAATGAGCACCACTGTCCGAGATTTTGTCGACAACTGCATTGTGTGCAGAACTTCAAAACAAACGTCTGGAGCTACGAAGGTACAATTGCATCCTATTGCCAAACCTGTAGTTCCATTTGAAGTAATACACATGGACATCACGGGTAAATTAGGAACCCCTAATGAGCAAGAGTACGTCGTGGTTACGGTAGACGCCTACAGTAAATATGTGTTACTGCGCTACACTAATGACAAGAGTCAACGCAGCACTTTGGCGGCTCTGAAGCAGGTCATCCACCTTTTTGAAGCTCCACGGCAAATAATCGTCGACGGTGGTCGTGAGTTTCTAGGAGAGTACAAAAACTACTGTGATGTGTTTAATATTGAAATACACTCCATAGCACCAGGCGTTAGCAGAGCCAATAGACAAGAAGAGCGGGTGATGGCAACACTGAAGAATGGTCTTATAATGATAAAAAACTACGAGACTCCTACTGGCACACAGCGCTAGAAAGCTTTCCTTATATTAGCCCTCAACTGCACTGTCCATAGAACCACAGGCGTAGCTCCACTTACACTGCTGACTCGCCGTCAAAACTGTGTCCCGCCAGAGTTACTAAACCTAGTTAACCTGGACAATGCATCAGTCAACATTGAAGCCCTTGAACGCCATGTGCAACAAAAAAATACGCAGGTAGCTAATAAAGACAAAGCAAGGTTTGACAAAGGCCGAGCTAAAATTCACCAGTTTCAGAGAGGTGATTTTGTTTTGATAAAAAACAACCCCAGGAATCAGACTTCTCTTGACCTTAAGTTTAGCGCTCCGTACGAAGTTCACAGGGTTCTAGAAAATGACCGCTACCTTGTGAAGAAGGTAGTGGGACACCATGGGTGACCACGCAAGGTCGCACACGATCAACTGCGGTGCGCCCCACTACCTGGAGGGACCACCCAGGCGGCCGTGTCGCCTCCAGACGATCAACAAGCCGGGCCTTCCAGCATCGGGGCAGTCTTGTAACCGCCAGACATATCAGATGCGTTGCCGCCCGCAGACGAACAACGATGAAAAAAAAAATGGTGAGAGCCTTCCATATTATTTCCTAATAACTACTGTGATTGTTGTCTAATCAATTACAAAAAAAAAACAAAAAAAAAAAATACGAAAAAAAAATACAAATAAAAACAAAAGATGCTATTGGCGTGTGGAGCCATCCAATAAGCCAACTTATTTATTTTAACCGAAAAGATGCTATTGGCGTGTGGAGCCGTCCAATAAGCCACTAATAATCCTATCCTAAAAGAATTAAAAGTCCCCTGTGTACCACGGCGTACGAGACCGCCCAGAGCACAGCCTCGACCTATCCCATCATCCTTAGAGCCTCTGTTCTATACAGCATCGACCTTTCATTCACCTATCCTTTCCTTTAACGAATAAATGGAAATATGTTACTGTTGTCATGTGGAATGAGCAGAAACACTTAAGAATTATATCTAAATCTACTATACCTATAGATAGCTGAGCTTAGCTACTGTTCTCATGTGAGATGAGTAATAGATACCTGTTATGTGTTATCATAATAAAAATAATATTTTCTTGATCTATAGCCACGTGGAGTGAACAGTAAATATTTTCGCTGTAACCTTTACAAATAGGCTTGTGTGTACTGTGGAAGTGCCTGGCCTCAAAATATTTATTTCTCTATTACAGAAGAGACCAGGAGCGATGCAGAGCACGCATCGCGCATCAGTATGGCCGTGTCGCCGCGGAGATTATTCGTTCGATAATTTAGTCGATTCTACAGTTAAAGATGTTTAACGATTATTAATGTAATAAGTTGATTTTGTGTTATGGCAACACCTATCAATATTTAGAGAAGTTTTATGTTTGTCTATGCTTGTCATCACGGAGATTATTTGACCGTTAATTTAGTCGATTTTACGGTTAAAGATGTTTAACGATTTGATTTTGTGTTATGGCAACACCTATCAATATTTAGAGAAGTTCTATGTTTGTTTATGCTAAATAACCTAGAATTCAGTCAAGTTCATGACTAATTAAATCTGGTAATGCTACTTAAATTGAATTCTGTTAGTTTTTGAATAATTGTAATTTTGGAATATTGTTTTGTAATTATGAGTACCTAAAACTTACTTACTTTTTAAAATGTAACGAAAGAACGTCATCTGTTTATTTGGCGGTAAAATATCTTGTGATTGTCTTTGGTCACTTGTCAACCGAGTTAATGAAAGGCGCGATTTGAGTGTGGAGCTCACTTTTGCTGCCGCTTTCGAGGAATAAACATTGTGAGTAAAATCTATGTCGGTTTGATTAAAAAGATATTGCATAAAGTAGTTTACTTGTTTTTATTTTACTGATTTCCTTAAGTGTGCTTGATAGATTCAGTGTATAGTGAATTGTAGCTATAGCAGAACCGAAGACCAGAATAAGGTCGGCGGTTCTGCGTATTTTAAAAACATAACTGCCGTCTCAACTCCGACATATATTATTTTAATCAGGTTTATTATATTCATGGGTAATATGGGATATAAATTAAAGATAATTATTACATAAATGAATATTTATGTAACTTTTAGGTACTAAATCACAAATCTTAAATGATGCATGTTTCTTTGAGATCAATAAGGCACTAAATCTTGCAATGACTAAATTATAATAATAATATAATATATTTATTTGACAAAAACCTTACAAATTTCTTAAAACTATATAAAAAATAAATATTGTTTATAATAATATAATAATTAGGTACTATTTTTTAGAAATTTCTTCTTTTTCTTTTGGTATAATAAAGCAAAAATCTTTAAATTAACCATAAGTATCAAATTACTTAGATTTTTTTGGCACAAGTTGGGCAAAAGTCGGCTGTAGGTGTTCGCCACAAATAGGACCTCTGCAACTATTACAGTGATTCTTTGTCATGTGCCTTTTCTTATAGGAATACAAACTGCAGCTTTTCCTTTTTCTTGCTAGGCATTATCAGGTATCGGAGGACTTCCAAATCCAGATTGCCCAAGAATTTGACCTTGACCTACAGGGTGTTCTTCATGGTTCAAACCGAATACATGTCTTATATTGTCTTTTTTTCTTCGAGGCATTGTCGGTATTTCAAGTCAATGTTTTAGCCATGGTTCAACGAGTTGTTCATGCAATTGTTTCATAACGCTTCTTCGTGACAGTGGTTTACCTGCAGACACCAAGACACTATGGCAATAAAGGTCATAAGAGTTGATATTCAATATATTGAGCATGTTATAAAACGAATATTGGCTTGGGTCAAGGGGATAAATAGAGTTGGAAGCCGATGAAGAATTTTATCTGAGAGGAAGAGTATCGGAAGTGAACTTTCTTGTTCCTCTTCAATATCTAAACGTGGACTTACTTTTGTTCGAGGGTTCATCGTGAAAGTCGCTTCCCAGGTCATCAGCCCACAAACCATCTTTTTTTCACAATAAAATAACATTATTTGTGTCATCATCTAACGCACGAACTATGTCATCATCTGTGATCAACCTCGTAGCCATTGTTTACTATTAACTATGTAACTAAAAAAACAACAAAACAATAATCAACACAAAGTTCAGGTTTAAAAGTTACGCATAAGCTAACCATTCGTTAAAATGACGAGTATGCAGTAGGTATCTCAAAAATAAAAGTACTTACCGGCTTAACGTGACCACCACGCGACGTAGTCTAACGGTCACTAAGTTGGCTCAAATGAGCAAGTGTGTAGGTACAACCATTAGAAAGGGAGAGGGAGAGATTTATTAGATGCTCGTTATTTTGACGAACTTTAGCTATCTAGGGTTAGAACATAATCAAACTAGAATTAATTTTTTCAGTCCTATCGTATATTAGTTTTATTATTTGTAACTTTAAAAATATTGTAAAGGCGTACCATAAAGTTTCATAATCTGCTTAGCCTTTTCGCAACTATTTTGAAGTCGGTTTCCAGCTGAGTATTTCACATGGAGCGATTGCCCTTCTGATCTCCACAGTCCAGTATCTGAGCAATACGTTAGACCACTTGGTCTTGCCAAAGCGTGTCGAGTAAGATTTTCTGGCTTGAGTGGTAACGATTGTCAATGATGTTCAAATGACAACCAACGGCATGACGTACTCTCCAAAGCACGAAGGAATCTCGATATGTTAAAATGGTCAACCATCTTATCACAGTTCTTAACATGTCAGAGATATGATACGAATTGAAGTTTATTTTACAGTATGTTAACTAATAGAGGGCGTTCCCGTTAACCCGCAATAGTATAAGATCGCCGCACACGCGGCCGCAACGTCGCAATTTGTCTAAAAATGTTAAATTGATACGTAAAACAAACACTCTGTACACGCGAACTTGAAGGACGGCAACGTCGCAATTTATTTATGAATAAATTGCGACGTTGCCATCCTTCAAGTTCGCGTGTACAGAGTGTTTCTTTTACGTATCAATTTAACATTTTTAGTGAATATTTTCATATTAAAAAAAAATAAAAACATTTTATTTTCGAATGGTAATATTTTTTTAGCATGTATGAATGCTATACTATTGCGGGTTAACGGAAACGCCCTCTGTTAGTAAAATACTGTATAAACTCAACTCATTTTCTTATATCAAAACATTCACGATCAAAGAAACTAATTTGGAACAAGCTCCACATTAAAACCACATCTGCCGCTTCTGTAACTTACAAATGTGACTTAATTAATAACTGTGTGACCTACTAAATCAGTGTTCCATATTAACATTTCATGCCTCGGATGCTTAGTAAATACTGAGAGAATTTGATTAAATGAGATTTCTGTGGAAACTGTACTTTCAAGGTTTGCAGAATGTTTAACAATACCATTAATATACTTCGGAATATGTGATATTCCACATTAGTTATTAATAACATCGTCATCTGCTTAACCTTTTTCCAACGTGCGTAGCGTGTTTTCCGGAACATAAAGAAATCTCGAAATGTGACTTGAATCGTTCTTTGGGTTTTGGGATTAAACAGAACACTGTAAAACAGAATCAAGATGTGTAAGTTCGAAGTTCGAAGACGTATTGGTTTTATATGAAATTCAGATACGTGATCATATTTGCGCAAGCCAAATAAATCTAATTCAAAAATCTTGGAGTCGCTCAAGTTTATCGAATTGTGCCTCAGTGAGATCAAGATAACTGACATCTGCAAAGTCCAGGAGTAGCAGTTGGCAGAAAGTTCCGCTATCATCTTAGGGAATAAGTAGAAGCAAATAATTTGCATTCGCAAATTATTTGCTTGCTAGAAGCAAATAATTTGCGAATGACTTTTGTAATTGGGGACCCCAAGAAAGATATTTGTCAACCCAAACCCCAAGGTTCTTAATTTTCTCACTTAATTAAATAGCAGTGCCGTTGAAAATAACCTGAGGAAACTGTTACCACTTTACCTTAGGTGCCAACCTAGAGCTACCACCAATTCCAATGACCTGGGTCTTAGATGGGTTAATCTGCAAACCATATGCCTCATTCCATTCGCAAACAGAAGCCAAGTCCTGGTTTATGATATCAATTCCAGCATGCAAATTTGTGTAGGAAAGAACTTGCCTGTAAATCTGGAAGTCATCAGCATGAAGGTAGACTGAAGTTTTTAGTATTAGAATTTATGAATATTGCGAATAGTAAAGGAGATAAAACGCCACACAAATGGCTTCACCGGAACACCGGATGAAGTACACCCAAAATACACGAAAAAATATCTATGCAAATACGTTACCAGCAGCCAAACTGGTAACTACGAAACCAGTCTATCGCTGTTGGAGATATGTTAATAGAGCGAAGTATGCTAAGCAGGATTTCGAAATCAACGGCATAAAAAGTGTTGCTAAAATCTAGTAAGGAAAGAATCGTCATATTTCCTTTATCCATGCCCAACCGTATCTCACCCATAACGCTAACTAAGGTAGAAGTGGAACTATGACCAGGACGAAAGCCGGATTGGAAAAGATTCAGCAGACTATTCGGATGACTAACAGTCGCTATGAATTTAAGGAAATTGTGGCACACAAATATGCAGAATTTTCTTTTTTATGTGTTAAAGGGTATATATACATACCCTAAGTGCACGACTTCTTTGAATGATAACAAACGATATGGCAAGGGTTTTGTAATCCTAAGGTTACATGTGTGGGTATTCAAGAAACATATGAATCCGATAATTTGGTATCAATACTTTGAGTCACTTATTTTGAGCTGAAACTGTGCATAGAGACTCCATACCCGATGTTGTCTTTGGCCCTTTTGGCTAGATATGGGCTTTCCGTTACACGTTATAGATATATATTTTTTTATGTTATTATATTATATGTTTTAGGTTACTAGTATTGCCTCTTTATTAAATGTTGTTATTTAATTATCACTTCTCATTATAATGTTTTATTTTTTGCACCTATCACGCTATCTCTTCTCTACCGGATTGGAATCGGAATCGGAACAGCTCTTCCTAAGTCTTATAATTTAACGGCTTATAGAAACTTACGACCAGCGTCACCGACTTAAGGGGATTACATTGCCCAATGACCTTAAGGATTTGGAAACTGTACTAGCATTTGTTATTTTAGTGCCCTCTGCCGATTGATATTTATACTACAACGAAAGATACGAAAAGCGTATTAGATTAAGAATACAGACACGTCGCGCGTCGCGTCTCTGTCGTCTTTGCCGATTTAATTTTGTTCTCTGAGAGGCTTACTACATTTTTACTATTCCGTTTTATTTTGTAATAAATTACCGTATATAGGTAAGAAGACTTAATAACTGCCTCCGCGGTCGAGTGGCATTTGCCTTGTGACCCGGTGGCTGTGGGTTCGATTCCCGTGGGAAGCATACTTTGTAAAGTTGTTTCCAGTTTGGCTAGGACATTGCAGGCCTGCATCACCTGAATGTCTGATAAAAAGATGGTTCCGTGCTTTGGAAGGTACGTATAAGCTGGTGGTCCCGGTCGCCAAATGGCGATCGACAAAATAGACTACGTCAGAGGCCCTTGAGGTGGTCTAGAAACTCTGAAACTAGGGTATGTGGGGTCGTTAGACCTTACTTACCCACACGATAAGAAGAAGAAAAGTAGGATTTGGTATTTAGTTTTAATTAGTTGTTTCATTACATATTTATAAAATATAATGGTAAAGTTGCATATCTAATGATGATGGACTGGTATAAATAAAAAGAAAAAATAAGTGTGTAAGTAGGTATATGAATTTTTTAATCAACAAAATCTTAACTTAAACTCGACTAAAACTGATCAATTTGTAAATATCCAGGACAAGTCGGTTGATTATTAAATGTGATTGTTGTTGACGGTGAATGTTGGTCGTCAATAATATAACATTCTTCTAATTGGATAGTGTCCGCGTCGAGCTAGAATATTCTGGTTACTTTTTTTCTTCACCCTGATCAGGCTGCAACAAACATATTCCGATTATTTATGATTATGTTTCATTTTACAAATAGAATACGAAAACAAAATTGTAACACTTTGTATAGCTTGTAGAATGTCTATTGATTTTGAAATATAAACACCCACTTAACAAGTATAGTTTATTAGATTCGTCTAGGAAGGAGAATTTACAGTCTAGTAAGATAGATTTAAGAGAAGATACAGATTTATGAAACAATAGTAAACACACTATAAGAACTGAACGTTCTTGATTGCATACAAAATCAACGCGGGCTTAGCGGCGCGATGGTGCAGCGGTGGAAAGACTGAAAAGTAGATCGCCTCGGGGTGCCTCGGGCGCGTCGACAGCTGCCGCGCTGTTAGGCGCGCGCGGCGATGGATAGCTATGCGTATGTACTTACCTGCCGCATACTACCAAGTGTCATTCGGCGATGCTTGTAAATTATTTATTTTATAAGGTTTTGTGATGTGTTTATATGAAATACACAGTCATATTTGCGATTTAGTAAATAACCTTCAAAAAATTGGCGAAGTGCGTGTCAGACTCGCCCATGAAAAGTTTCGTAGTAACTACGCAAAGTAAGTTTGTTTTTAATAAAGCTTGTATGAAATACAAAGTTATATTTGCGGTTTTATTTTAAATTTATTTAATTAATTCCTTTTTGAGGTCATCATAAACTTGTGATAGAAAAAAACTGTAGCCTGGATTTGTGAGTTTTGAATCTTTATCTCTTTCACTGATTCACACTTTTTTCCAATTTTCTTTACTTGTCCCTACTTAAATTCCAGGAACATGGTTTTAATTCCGGCCATGAAAATAGATAATTCGTTATCCTGATTTATCCTTGACTTGACATTTTTTGCTAGGAGCGTTTGAAAAGCCGCATTATTTACTAACCGAGTCAGTATTCAGTATGTTAGGTTCCGAGGAGCAGTGCTGAAGTGGAATTGGCAACGGTGCTGCAAGCGATGTAGAGGGGGTGAACGTCAATGACGGTGATCTATTTGTCGGCACATTTTCTTTTATATAATATAATAGAAATTATATTTTACAAATGCAAAGAAAAAAGCCAAACGCATAAAAAGTCAAGTCACAGGTTTAGATTTGAACTTGGGTTACTCGGAGATTCGTAGAGCCAACGCGTACTTTTCGCAACCGTGCTATAGACCTCTCGAGCGAAGTTTTGAAATTGGTGAACTATTGATTCAGTAAAATGGGTAACTCGTGAGGTTTCTATGACTTCTTTGTGTGAGATCAAAGTACAAGCGCGTACACTTTTAAAAAATCTGAGTTCGTTGTTATTTAAAACAGCTGTTACTTTTGCTGTAGATGTTGAATCACGGTTTTACACACGATTATTACTTGTAACTTACTAATGTAGATTCTCAGATTTTACGTATATTTATGCATTTTAATCACGGTAAAATTAACACAGAGCTATTAGAAGTACGTCCGTCTGCGTTGACATCTCGCGCCCCCGGGGACAGGAGTTACTAAATTTTAATAACTCTAACATCTATACTCAGAATGAAAATCGTGTATACAACATGTAACATAATTAACGCACACCCTCAAACATTCCAATTAGTATATGATGTTATAATCATAATACATACACTGAATTTTTAGTTAAATATGTATAAGTGTATTTGTAAAGACTTTAATATGCTTGAAATAAGGTTCATTTTTCTTTATTTTGTATCATTCAATACGGAATTTGTACTAATACAAATAAAACTGCACTTTTAATAGTCTTATTGCCTTGAGTTACGGTTCATTTCAGTTTGTTTTGACTGTACAAACGTAGTGTGACTGTGATTTACGTAGTTTTAATTATTTTTGGGATAAGGATAAGGATAGGTAATTTACCTATATATAAGTTTTTAAGCTAACATGGTCACTAACACTATCATTAGAACTTAAAACGGGATATTTACCATGTGTATTTATTGTTTTGAGTTTCCGATATTTCGGCACTGTTGCAAGCGCCATGATCACGGATGAACTGAAGTAATTGCGGGTGGAAGTTTATGAGCAGACAAATCGGTCTACCCACTTTCTCGTTCGTTTTCTGTTAGCGACACCGCTACCACTGGCACATGTATCACTAAACACTCGATTCTGTTCCCGACACATAAAACTCACCGTGTCGACTCGCGAACTTTCTACGGAACTTTTTCGGTTTTTACACATTTGAACCACTGGACTTCAGTTCATCCGTGATCATGGCGCTTCAAACAGTGCCAAAATATCGGAAACTCAAAACAATAAATACACATGGTAAATATCCCGTTTTAAGTTCTAAAAATTACCTATAATAAAAATGATAGTAATAGCTTCAGTAAACGATTCCGAACAAACTACTTCTAGGATGTACGTTAATTATGTTACAGTCGGATTATACGCGGGTGAATCCGTGGGGCACAGCTAGTCTTCTATGATAATAGAGTGAAAAATCTTAACAAAATATTTGCTATTATGTCTAGATCTTAATGAAAACTTTCTATGAAAATTGGTTTGAACGAAATAGAATCGGCAGTTTTTGAGATATAAGTAGCACATTTTCTAAAACCGCAAATATAACTTTGTATTTCATATAAACACTATGAAAAACAGTGTTATCTTGCGTAGTTACTACGAAACCCTTCACGGGCGAGTCTGACTCACACTTGGCCAATTTTTTTAAAGATAAATTACACTCGTACCTACACGGTTAAATAAATTATAAATTCAAATAAATAGAAAAAGATAGAAAGCTCACCGGTACAATTTTCAATACTTTCAATGGTTCTGGTATACGTGGTAGAAGTACATTTGAAATGTTGGCAAAGGGCTGAGGACTCTGGTGTTCCTGGTTTTGCTTATCCTGGTTTTATGCTTGAGTGTTCTGCTGTTTTTGTGTTGCCTAGAAACATAATATATTTGTAATTACGCTGGTCTAGTAATAAAGCACAGAATGAACTGAAAAAGTATTTTGCATTCATTATGTGGTAGTTCATGATCAGGTAGGCGAGACCATCATAGTCATCTTGGTTACGTCAAAACCTGTTAAATGAGTCCAGACATGAAAGGTCTACGTAGAACCAGGACTGAGATACTTTTCTCATATTCGGAGTTCATCATCAGGTAGGCCAGATCATCACATTCATCTTGGAGTCGATGATCATTCAAACGTGAAACCCTATGGTAAAACCAGTATATTTTAAGTTAACGAAAATTCATAAAATTGTTCTAGTGATAAAATAAAAACCAACAGGATTTAATAAATATTGTCATCATAATAAAAACAGAAGCGGCAATAGCCTAATAGATAATGTGTTGGACTTGTGAATTGTGATCGACAGGTCATGAGTTCGAACCCCACCCATTACACTATTGCCGTGAACCCACTCCACACACAAGCATATTCAGCTTATTTGGAGGTGTTAACAAGATTGCTAGTGTGAATGTGAATTCTACCCACATTGCTAGTTAACTTTTTAAAAAAAAAAAAAGAATAATAAAACTAGCACTCGCGCTTAATCATGATAAAAATATGATGTACTTCTTTTGCAGTCGGGTATAAAGTAGCCTTTCTCAAGCTTCAAACTACTTCCATGCAAATTTCATCAAAATCTACCCAGCATTTTCAAAGATTAGCGCGTTTATACAAACAAACAAAGTACAAAGTAGTAAACAAAGTAAGTGGTAAAGTACCACTTTATAATATTACTTACCAATCATTTTGAAGAGCTCGGCCACACTTCACATTACTTTAACTTTTGTATATAGGCATAATGTATCAGGTTTAATCTATGACCAACTTGAAAAGAAAAACAAACTTACAAACACTTTTATGTGAATTTACAAACTTAATTTATATTTTAATTTACATGTTATATATATCTATACTATTTGCAATATAATTTAATTGAAAAGTCATTCAAAATCCTACACTTTTGTTATTTATGCGGAAAAAATATCGCACGCACAGTCCTCCCGTCACAAGAGTCGTCAAGACACTAACGAGACGCGTTCCGGCTATGCGCAACAGGCATTGCGGGGGTGTTTCACGCGGGTTACAAGTAGAATTTTTGGTTTTTATTTTTTTATAAAAAATATACTAAACAAAATAATAAATTAAACAATATAAACCGTTAAGGACATCGTTACCTTTTTTTGGTTTATAAATCATATGTATCTAATAAGCGGTTATTAGTAAAATTTGCAATTTAGGCTTGAAATTGCCTTTTTATTTCGATTTATTACTTTAATTTGGGTATATTTATCAAGATTGTAAACAATGCATTCGCATCGTAATGATCTTAGCTTTAATATATATATTTCGTTTGGTGAAAGTATAAGAAGATTCAGCAGCAAACTTCTTTAAAGTTACGCTATTTTTACGATTTGAGCGGGGTAGTACCCTTAATCCAAGGATTAACAAATTTATTGTTAATCTCAGTTTACAAGGATACTGTGATACTAAATTTTGGAAGATTAAACATTTTGATAGAACATAATCTGTGTTTAACTTTGATTTGATTTATTAGTTTTAATTGGTTAATCGAGGTACTATTATATAGGAGTACTATACATATATTTTTTTAAAGAAACATTACCTCACTTTATGAATTTCTTCTGAATCGTTGGTGAATTTACATAAAAATATTTCATGTCTTGCACAAACACCAAGACCTGGGACAACTATACAACAATACATTTATTCAATAAGTAAATTCGAAAAATACAAAGTAAATCTTACAAATAATGTGGGTTATACAATGTTTGGTGCCAGTACTAGGTTATTTAAAACCTGTATTACAGGCGACATGGATTCTATTTCTAATAATTGGTCTATAGATTTCATAACAATACTTAATTTTTAAAACTCTTAAAAGAATAAATTTATTATTCTAAATCTAATTTAATTCAACGCTGAAATTACACACTAAAATAGCTCGATGTTGTTATGATTGTGTCAGCAATCGTAAGGTTAGCCGGCTAACCTGGAATGCATTACCCATAGAAGTGAGGCATGCTCAACCGCTACCAACGTTCAAAATAATGTTTCTTTTTCCATTACCTCTCGCTATAGTTTTTGCCCCTTTCTCAATGATATATTTGATATTTATTAGTATATGTTTTTGATATTGTATGTGTACATTTTATATTATTATGTTTAATTAATATTATTTATGATGTTTGTATACTGACTGCCCTAAATCTGTCTCCTTTCTACTAAGTTCTGTCCATCCAAAGGTTGTCTGTAAGAGATCGCCCTGTGCGATAAGACCGCCCATTGTACACTAGTTTTACTTTTTTCCATAGAAATATTGTAAGGTGTACAGTAAAGTATATAAATAATAAATAAACAAAATAACCGAAGTAAGATCTCTAACAAGACAAGACGACCAATTTTTAAAAATCCCTGTTAGAGATTGCTTTTAAGTATATTGGCTGAAACTTCAATTACGTAGTTACAAGTTACAGCATTACGTTTCCCAGATTTGTGGCTAAGTTTAACCAAGGTCAAGAAGCTGTGTAAGGACATGCCTGGTAATTTATCCGCTACATTTTGCTCGAAAATACACATCATAACCTTATTTTCTGCTAAGGAACTCGGCACTCCTACAATGACTATCCGAGGCTTGCGCTTGTTGAGTTCGTCGATGACATGTCCAGATGTGGAGTGCTAAACTGCATGCTTTAGTTTATCAGCGTCATCCTTCGTCTCCGTGCTGACTATTTAAACGGAAGAATTTTTTCTTAGTTTTGCGGACTTCTCGTACGTGTAATATCTGTTTGGGCCGTATGACATTTTAAATTCATCATTGGGATAAATAACTAACAAGCTTACGTTTTCAGGTCTTTCAGGTCGCACGAAATGCTTTGACCCCCTATTTCACCCTATCGGCAAAAGATGTAGTTCCCATAGAAGTATAGTCTTGTATCGTCTTCCTGAGCTCCGAAATTTGTTGCGTCAGATTGAGCTGTTGGTTAAGGGCATCATGGGCGTGCGCTCCTTGTAGGCAGAAATGCAGTGCTTTACTTGCCATTCACAGATATTATAATAAAACGTTCGTACGTTTTAGATGACTTTAATTAATAGTAAATACATGAATAAACAAAATATAATAACTTAAAAACGCCTAATATTTTTTAAATAGCACCTATTTGCAAGCACACAAACATTATGTTCGCCAGGCGTTTGGCGACAAGCAAGCGGCGCTGCAAATTAATGTACCTAATCAACCAACTCATGCCGTCGCGTCGCGCAGGACATTCGTTCGCATGTGTGTAGTAATTTTGGTGTCAGTGCACAGTTCGCAAACGCACACACCCATGAATATCGAAAGCCACGAAAAAAATAATAGACGGAAATCTAATAAATCACGTATGCTCATTATGCATTTTTGTTTAGTAAGGTTTTATTTGTTTAAATAGCAGACATGTTTTGTGTTTCGCGGGGGCTATTTTGCTTCTTTCATGTGATAAGCATTGTTTACTATTTTGTTTGCGCCAGTATATTTATAGTTTTCTTAAAAGATTTTTCATTTTAACATTTGAAAGTGTGTACATTTAACAATTTATTACTGAGTTTCTATAATAATTGTAGTGATTTGCTTTTACTAGTGCTTTTGTTGATTTTTTAAAAATGTTATTTGATTTTGAGGTTTGAGTTGAAAATGTGTGTTTATTACAAATTAAAAATAACAAGTTCTCACAATTGTCATTCAGTGAATAGATTCAAATTGTGTCTAAAGGTAGGTGTGTACCCGAGTTACAACAATTGAACCAGCAAAAAGGGAATATAACTCGAAAGTTTCATGTTAAAAGTTATGAAACGTATAACTGGCTGAGTGTTTGTGTACACACGATTAAATCATATTGCTTTCCTTGCATATTGTTTGGTAATTCTGGTACAGTGTGGACTAATTCGGGATATTCAGATTTAAATAATTTCTATTCCGCGACAAAGAAGCATGACCATACAGAAAAAGATCTGGAAGCCTGCTTAAAATTAAATACTTTTGGTTAATCTCGTATTGAAATGAGTATCAACAGTCAGTTACGATTAGATATTGAGAGTAATCTCATGTAATGTCAAGTAACCGGAACTTTGAATATGTGAAAATTGAAGCTGACTAGGTGAGTAGTTATAATATTTTAGCTTATTAATTTACTTATTAGAATTTCTTCCGCCGCGACGATCGATCGCTGTTTTGTCTGCGTTGCCGTAGAAGATGTACATGAATAGTAGTACATCTAAGACTTGTTTTGTTGGCATGGTTTCCGACTTAGAGATCCGTCGCGTGGCTGTGGTTATGCTAAAAATCTATAAAAGAAAAAGTTTTTGTGACCGAGTACTCCGCCGCATACCCAGTGTCATAATCCTGTGCACGCCGCTGAAGGGCATCAATCATGGTGTTCGCGTGAAAGGCTTTCTGCTTAAGCGACTGATACAGGACTGCCATCTGGGAGGTACCAGATACTATTTTCCCCGCAGAGATGGAAATCTTCATTTTCTACTCCGCGTTAAGCTTGCCATCCGCAGCCATAAAACATACTTCGTTTAAATTTTGCTCGATGACTGCCATCCATCTTTGTATTTCAGGCTTTGATACAATACCATCGACCGCAGTCGATTCCGGGGCTGAGTTTTTCGAAGGTGAAGCAGAAGATTGGCTTGCCATTGGATAATGGGGCTGTTATCCTTTTTATTGTGCAAAGAGTTCACCGTTTCGTGTCCATTATTCACTAAACTTTACACTTAGAAAAAATGCTTATACATTAAAATAATAATACCTAAGTAAGTCACAGTTATTAAAAAGTATAAATAAATATTGCTAATGAGCACACTCCAGCGTTAACCAACTATCTAAAGGCCATACAGACGATTTTTAGATGCTGGTATTGAATCCGCGATACAAAGTGCAGCAGTCTAGATCATGCTTACCATTTTGCCAACTATGTTGGGGTCGGGGTTGGCATTCTGATAACACAATATTTTTATAGAGCTACGACATGGGAATGCATGCTACCTGTAATATTATAACTGGAAAGAATTGCTCAAAAGTTCCAGAGCTCTTTTAATGACATTCACTCGCCTTTGCTCCGTTTAATCTTTGAGCCTTGAGCGTTGTCACTGTGGTCGGTTAGGTTACGTGTGGCTTCGAGTTGCCACGGATAGTATACCACGGTTAATTCCTCGATGGTAAGTTTTTGTACCCCACAATGTAATTAGAAAAAGAGAAAAGAAAATTGATAATAAAAAAAATTAAATACCTATTTATCGGTATTTGCTATGAACAAGAATCATAAATCAATAGAAGCATTTTTTTTGTGATATTATTTCCCGGGCCTTTTCAATATCGCCAGGCATCCAACATAGCGGCGGAAAATTAATAAAAACAGTAGTTTCGCTCTCGACCGAGCCGTGATAGTGGACGATATAACTGGTAGTATATTTTGATTAACTGAGCCACCGATAACACTAAAACTTTTTTCTGGGAATCAGGGGCAAGATGAAAGCGGAAAGCAAAAATAATCCTAAATGGATTCTAAAATGTATTTTTTAGCTGACTGCGCGACGCAAAGGAGGATAATATGTGTCTTTCTTTATAGCATGTGCCGTATAACCTTTTTTCTTTTCTTTTCTCAGTCTAAGTATGTATGTATCTATGTGGCGTTGTACAGGCTAAACGCGTTGGCCGGTTTTAATCATTCCTACGTCAATTCATTTGTCTCAACTTTGCAGTGTCACTACAGTCATAAAAGTAATCAAAATTCACCACAAAGATAACTAAACGCATAAATCAAAACGAAAAAAGAATTGATGTAATACGTCAATCGGGTCATCTTTGAATAGGTCGTTAAAAGTAATTTATAGGTGTTTATAGGGTTTTTCCAACTTCTTTGATTTTAAACAACCGTATAGGGAATTTCTTCTATTTGGCAGAATCTTGATACTCCGAAATTTATTTGGTATAACACACTTGGCATAATCTTCTTTAATCGAATATTTTTAAAGCGTAAAAATTATTGAGCATAAATATTGTTTGGCAGAATTTTTAAGTGTCCGAATTAACAATAGCATACCTTTAACATGGCAGAATTTTATTTGGCATAATTACCATTACCATATTTAATATTACGCATAGTTTCGTTTAGCATAATGTTTATTTAGAGAGATGATGAACCGATCACTTTTCCGATTTTTTTGTTGTTAGAATTTCATTTTACCGAAACCTATTGACCGACGTTCTTTTTGCTATATAATATATGCATTACTTGACATATTATATTTAGATCAACGAAGTATCACGTGTCATAGGTAAAGACTATAATAACACTTGACCGCGCATACAGTGCCCCGATACACGAAAACTATTAGGCTTTATACAACGTGTAATGGAAACCCCATATGTATCCAAAGGGACTGAAGACAACATCTTGTATGGAGTCTCTATGCAAAGTTTCAGCTCAAAATAAGTGACTCACAGAATTGACCCCAAATGATCGGTTTCATATGTTTCTTGAATACCAATAATAAAAAACGTGTCACAGCACTATGAGGGTCATAATTTTCTACGTCACTTGCCAATAAAACGATAATTCTCTTCGTTCTTCTTAATTTGAAAAATTCGGTCTCTGGTATCAATGTATTGAAATTTCTAATAAGTTCCAAACATGTAGACATAGGATTACAAAACCCTTGCTATATCGTTTGTTATCATCCAAAGAAGCCGTGCACTTGGTATGTATATATCCTTTAAATTACACGTTGTATATTAGCTACGGTACACGAACCATTTTAGTTGTGACCAAGTGTTAGACCTGTGTGCATGCAAAACAATTACAAAGAACAAAGACAGATCCTGGCCTACGCAACTTTTAAATTTAAAATGGCACGGCCATTTATCTTTAATGACTAAGAATCTATACAAAAAAATCTAAACTATAACGTTATATTTAATTTCTTTCGAGAACTTCTCCAATAGAATTGATTTTTTAATAAACAAATAGCTGACCGGAAATTGTCGAAAATAAGTTGAGTTGTCAGTATGCTGCAATTAAACTTATTAATCAGTTTTTTATTTCAAATCCTTTATTGTTTTCTGCATTATTTTCTATACTAAAAATAATAACAATATGTGGTGAACAATAATCGCATTTGATCACATAAAAAATCTGATATAATGTTTTAATTATTGAGAATAAAAACTCCATTCTATTTTTATACATGGCAAGCAAAGTCAATGTCGACTATTCTGCCAAATAAAAACTCGAACAAGTGTCAAAAGTAACACAAAGGGAATTGATGAGAAAAAAAGCGCGGGAACCTTCAAGATTGTTAGGCGCCTTTTTTTTTTCAAAAAAAAACTTAATTTGTAATAAATAAAAAGCAACTCATTTTTGAACAAATTTATTAGATAACGTGGTAGAGATGGCCCGGAGCCGTAAAAAACGTAAAAAGGAACATTCGGCTGAAGACGGAGAGGCGGAGTCGGTTGATGAGGGCTCAGCGTCTGACGTCGGCTCTGTAATATCCGAAGAGGATACTGATAAGTATACTCCTTTTAGAATCCCAGATTACGTCCGATATTACCCCGAAGATGGTGGTAATTTTGAATATATCGTGTTTCTAGAAAGTATAGAAGAAGATAAACCCATTGGCTTGAGGGATATGATGTCCCTTGCAAATGCAATTAAGCGTTACAACAAAGGTGTCAAACAACTGCAGCGGATTAACAAGAGTAAGGTAGGTGTCATATATGAAAGACCAGCACTGGCCAATGCTGCTTTAAGTAATAAAAAGTTTCTTGACGGTCACAAATTAAAAGCGTCAATCCCGGCTGCCGCTACGGAGGTTACTGGAGTCATCACACATGTCCCCATTGAACTCTCAAATAAACAAATTTATTCCGCACTAACAAGCACCAAGAACATCGTCTCTATAAGACGTTTTATGAGAAAATTAGTGGAGAATAAAACTGTAAAATATACACCAACAAAAACAGTATCAATTACTTTCTCATGTCCAGTTTTGCCAGAGAGTGTCGACCTCAACAGTTGGCGTTTTGAGGTAAGACCATATATTCCTCCAGTGAAGCAATGCCTTAAGTGCTTGAGATATGATCATATTGCCAAATTCTGTAAAAACTCTGAGAGATGTTCAATTTGTGGAGAAGCACATAATTACAAAGCATGTATAGTTCCCGCCTCGGGTGCAAAATGCTGTCACTGCTCGGGCAATCACATTGCTATATCTTCTTTATGCCCTGTAAAAAAAGAAAAGATTCTGCTACATAAACAAAAATATGAGAAAAAAAGAAGTTATGTTGAAACTCTTAATGAGACAAACTTTCCGAAACTAAACAAAACTGATCAATTTCTGTCACTCTTAAAAACTATTTCAGAATCAATAGTTAAATTAATAACACAAAATAAAATGAATGAAAAATCAATTTGTAGTACTAGCATTAAAGATGTCCTGCAAGAATCCTTTAAAAATATTAGATAGGTATTAAAAAATATATATTTTAATGGATTATTTAAATATAGTCCAATGGAACGCTCAGAGCTTATTACACAATCAACATATTTTCTATCACTTTTTGTTGGACAATTCTATTCATATAGCTTTAGTTTGTGAAACTTGGCTTAAGCCCCGTCACACTATCAAATTTCGTGGTTATGATGTAGTCAGACTTGATTCAGGGAATGCTCATAATGGTGTCGCCATTATTTTACATAAATCTATTATGTATACTAAAATAAACACAATCTATGATGATTCCTTACAAAATATAGCAGTTCGTATTAATTATGCTAATAATAAAGAACTTACTATTGTAAGTTTTTATAGTCCAACTAATTGCAACCCTCCTTTTTCTAAAACAAAATTAGATAGACTAATTCAATCTTTTCCTCGTCCAATTTTTTTAGCTGGCGATTTTAATGGTTTGCATACAACCTGGGGATGTTCAGCTTCTAACTGCAGAGGTAGGGATATTTTGGATTCCATTAATAAAAACAATCTTGTTCTTTTAAATGATGGTCAAACAACTACTGTTGGTTCCCACACTTGGAGGCGAAATGCTCTTGATTTGACCATTGTCTCTCCTTTGCTAGCCCTGGAGTGTGAATGGTCAGTTCATGATGATCCTTTAGGCAGTTACCACCTTCCTGTAATTACAAAATTCTTAGTGAATAACAATAATTCTTCTAGCTTTCATATACCTGACAGTATTCCTCTTCCATTTTCTTATAATTTCAATACTGTTGATTGGAAAACATATTCATCCGGCATTGATGCTCTTTTGTGTAACTTTTCTATAGACAGACACAATCCTTTGCTTAGCTATAATAAATTTATTAAACTCTTACATTTGGCACTAGTAGATTCAATTCCATCTCCAAGGCGCTACTCCTCTGATGGGGGGCAGGCTCAGCCCCTTTCAACCTCTAACAGAAAGAAAAGAACTCCACTCCCATGGTGGAATGCTAACTGCAGCAAAGCTGTGGAAGATAGTAAAAATGTTTACTTAACTTTCAAACACAATCCCTCTGAAGCAAATTACCTAGCTTTTAAGAAACTCCAAGCAAAGAAAAAGTTCATTATCAAGTATGAAAGAAAGATGAGTTGGTTGAAGTTGTGTGAATCTTTCAACAGAACTACACCTATGTCTGTGGTCTGGTCATATATGCGTAGATTTAATAAAAGTTATGCATCCACATCTCAAAATAATAACATATATTCTTGGATCCCCGAATTCCTTAAAAAATTTACACCAGATACAGTAGAGCCAGCTTTTATTTTCAACCCTTCTCATCCTGTTTCTCCTAGTAACTTTCACTTAATTAAACCTTTTACATTTGTTGAATTTACTACAGCAATCCATTCTCGTAGGGATACTGCAGCTGGCCTCGACCATATCTCTTATAAAATGCTAAAAAATCTACCTGATCAATCTAAATTAGTTTTGCTTGAAATCTTCAATCTTCTTTGGCAGCATTCTCTAATTCCTGAAGATTGGAAAACTGATTGTCTTGTTCCCATTCTCAAACCCAACAAAGATAAAAATAGTTTTGACTCTTACAGACCTATAGCTTTAACTTCATGTATGGGTAAAATCTTCGAGCAACTTATCAAACAGAGGTTAGAACATTTTATTGAGAAGAACCATATACTACCTTCGAATCAATTTGGGTTTAGGAGGGGTAAGTCTTCAAGGGAAAGCATTGCTAATTTACATCTCGATATCTTTGAAGCCTTCAAATCAAGGAATGCTCTTGTCAGTGTTTTCTTTGATGTGGTAGGTGCATTTAATAATGTTAATCATCATATACTCTCTTCAGAATTGGCTGCTGCTGGTTTGCCTGCTAAGGTGATAGAATGGATATATAACTTTTTGAATGGTAGAAAAGTATTTGTTAAGTGTAAAAATAGGCTTATAGGCCCTAGGTATTCTTACAAGGGCACTTGTCAGGGCAGTATATTGAGTCCTTTAATATTTATTTTATACATCCACAAACTTAATATTATCCTAGGCACTGAAGTATCCAATCTCCAGTTTGCGGATGACCTGGTAGTGTACTGTGTTGGTAATAATACCAGTACAGTATGCTCCAAGCTTAACATTGCCTTGTATAAACTAAATTGTTACTTTAATTATCTTGCATTAGACATTAGTATAGATAAATCCAAGGTTGTAGTTTTTAGCAATATTGGGCCTTTTATAGTCAATATTAAATATGACAACACTGATTTGCCTGTGGAGAATAGTGCAAGATTTTTGGGTGTTATTTTTACAAGCAACCTCTCTTGGAGAAAATATGTTGATTGTATATGTGACAGAGCTCAAAAAGCCCTAAATGTCCTGAGGTCTCTTGCAGGGACATACTGGGGTTCAGACCCTAAAATTCTTTTAAAATTATACAAATCCCTTGTACGAAGCCACTTTGAATATGGTTACCTCTGTTTTTCCTCAGATAGTCAATTGGTAAATAAACTAGATATCCTTCAAAATCATAATCTTAGACTTATTACAGGTGCCATGAGAACTACTCCCATTAATTCTTTACAAGTAGAATGTAATACTCCCCCCTTAATCTTACGCTTTCAGTATCTCAAATTCTGTTATTTACTTAAACTTTTCTCTGTAAATCATCATCCTCTGATTAAAAAGTTATTTTCACTTCACATTAAGTATCCTGTTAACACTCATCTGACCAAAAATATTCCATTTATGCTTTTTGATTTTTCATTCATGATCAAGTTAGATGGTCAGTTTAAATTTCACAAATCTAATGAATGGGTGTGTTATGAGAAAGAGTTTGAATGTCTATTTCATGAGCTGGATATAGTAATTGACAACAAATTAAGAGATCGGCAAGAAGTCTATAACCTCTTAGATCAATACCCAAACTATCACCACATTTATACAGATGGCTCTAAAAGTAATGAAAGGGTTTCTATGGCTTATGTCATTCCTCATAAGGAATTTGGACTGGGAGTAAAACTGAAGAAAGAATCAAGCATATTTTCCGCCGAAGCTTATGCCATTCTTGCTGCACTTAAATACATTCAAGACCAATCTGAAAATCGTTGGCTCATTATCACTGATAGCATGAGCGTATTGCATGCTTTGAAAAACTATCAAATCAATGCTCACACAAACTGCATTATAATAGAAATCAGGCACATACTTCATAATCTTTCAACAAGAAACTATAGTATTACATTTTTATGGACTCCATCACATATCGGAGTTTCGGGTAACGAGCAAGCTGATTTTCTAGCACGTGCGATTGCTGACATTGTTGACAGTGACAGCGGCAGCCCCGTCGACGATGTCGCTATTCCATATAGCGATTTAATACCTATAATCAAGTCCAAACTTTTAAAAGATTGGCAGGACACATGGACAGAATCTCTTACTAGAAAAGGTACTTGGTATGCTCAAATTAATCAGAATATTGGTAAAAGCCCTTGGTTCACCAATTGCCGTTACTTCAGAAGCAGACAATATTATACTATTCTTTGCCGTTTGAGATTTGGACATTGCCGTTTCAACGCTCATTTACATCGCATGCGCATAATTCAATCGCCTTCTTGCACCTATTGCTCAACAAATGATGAACAGACCCTTGATCATATTTTCTTTCAATGCTCAAGTTTTAATATTCAAAGACTGTCTTTAGTAGCCAATTTATTGAATTTATATGAAAAACCAGAGAATATACCGCGCTGCATTGAAGACATTTTGAAAAATAAAGACACCTATGTATTTATTTACGATTTTATTAAAAACACGATCAAGGACATATGAAACAAGGATTTTAACAAATATCGGACTCGACTTAGAAATAAATTCTATGAGATAATATCTGGGTAAATAACTAACAATTGAATATGGAATATGCATCGGATGTAACATTGAAGACTTGGCTCCGGCCTTATTACACACTTGGAACAGAAACAAATATTACAGACCTGGCTGTATGGGCTTGACTCTTTGCCTGTCCTAACGGACGAAAGAAAAAAAAAAAAAAAAAAAAACAAAGGGAATTGATTGACATTTCAAACACAAACAGTCGTTGATGTTTTGGTTGTTGTCGGTGATTTTGCCAAGTGAATGCGTTTACGTTTCCTTCTCTGTTTTTTGAGACTCTTTTGCTTTTCGAAGTGTTGAAGTACATCCATTATTGTGACCATGTCTAACCAACAACGTTGCATTAATTGTGGATTGAATGTTTTCCGAATGCGGAGGTATTTAGTAGAATGCGAAGAAGTTCGTTCATTGTTACAGCAGTGGACCTCTCTTCCCGAGGTAAAGTATTTTTATTTAATTAGACAGAAATAATTACTTTAGTGCTAAATGTCATGTACAAATTGAAATTGAAAAACATTTATTCGGATAGAGATCGTCAATTTGTAATAACCTCAAAATTCCATATTTGTATTTATGCTAGTATTTTTTTTAGAAGTTCTATACAATATTTAATGCTAAGAAACAGTTTTTAGTATTGAACTACACACAATAAAATTATTTTCATCGCTGGCCGTGAGAATTTTATATTAAGCCAAAGTTACTATGGACACTTGACATTGCTCTTTTAAATATTTGTATCCAGTTTATTTTTTTTACTTCTTTAAAAAAGGAGGAAGTTCTAAAGATTTTTCTTCTGTGTGACGTGCCTGTTTTCATTTAAAATTTCCGAAGATTCCAGAATTAAAATTACAGTGGATAGAAAAGGCTACTAGGGAATATTGGTTTCTAGTTTTGTTTTTATTGATATAATGTTGAGAAGAGTCAAATCGTGAAAACAAGATAACGTAAAGGCGCCTAATAACGACCCCTCAAAATCGGCACCCATTACCATCCGTTTCATAAAACTATCATTTTAAAGAGTTGCATTAAAGTTAGACAAGTCGTTGCTTTAGAGAAAATATAGATGTATTTGTAATGCAAATATTCATCACTTGCTTGTGCGCGTAAACCAACGATTTTAAGAATAATTGCACAGTTTGTCGTCGGACTCCGGATATAGCGCATATTTACTAGTGTCCCGCTCCCGATTACGTAAGTACACCTATTTCTTTTTTAGCATAATATATAATTGTAAAGCAATCTAATGAACCTTTTAATTATTTTGATACCTTCTTAATACTTTCATAAACACAAATAATAACTAATTTTAATGAGATACAGCTTTATTTTGCTTCAAATTCAATATTAAAATGTGGCGGTGATAGGAACAATAATCTCAATTTTATTCCTATCCTAGGTCGGACCTAGGTCGTTGTTAGGTTTTTGACGAATATTTTAATTTCTACTTTTTTATGTTATAATGCATCAATTAATAAGTAGTCGGCTATACTAATTTGATTAGTTAGTGTGTCAAGTTGTATTTGACCTATTAGCGCCATACATAATAAGAGTATGGATACTGTGAAAATCAACTTTATTCTTATGTAAATGTTTTGATGAATGTAGGATGTACAATTCTCTAATATTGTATTTTTATAGTTAAAATACCATTAAAATAAAATTAGCATAGCTACTGGCACCTGTTTAATCATACAAATATTCTAAAAAACAATACATTTACTCAATACATATTCATTTCATTGGGTCGGTAATAGGTTATACAGAATTTCTTCAATAGAATCTATTACCGATGTACCTGTACTTTTTAACCGACTTCAAAAAGAATGAGGTTCTCAATTCGTCTGTATGTTTTTTTAAGTTTTTATGGATAGTGTGTTAGTAATTATTTTTATTTTTTTTCCCTAGTAGGTAAATATAATGTAATTAACATTAATAACAATTTAAAATATTTAGAAAAAATATAAAACTGTAATTCATTTTTCATTAAAAACTATTATTAAAAATCACCTATTGACTTCCACTTACTATAATTCTTAACACACACCCACGCAAAGGTTTAGTAGTTTAGTATATTCGACTAGGTAAATTTTGATTCAGAAACATGGAACGATTAAAACTTACGTAATATACAGCTAATCAACTTGACTCTGCATTGATGGCAATCGATAATGGAGCAAGTATCTATGAAACCTCAAAGAGATTTGGGATTCCTAGAACAACTCTTCGTGACAAGAGAAATCACGAGTACTCTAATGAAAATTGTGGGGTTCAACCTGTCTTCACCAAGCACGAAGAACGCCATTTAATAGACTGGATTCACTGTTATATTTCAATATGTAATTCATATTATGAAGCATATCTCTTAAGACTGATTAAAGGCTGGTTATAATTATAATATTCTGTATTCTAAAGAATTAAACCTACACGAGCATTTTTATTTGACTGAATTTGTTCTGTTCATTTAGCGGTCGGTAATAGGTGCCACAAAAACGGTAATAGGAACACACCCATGGTTTGAGTCAGTAATAGGAACATAGCCCTTTTCATCAATTTATATTTTTTTTTAATATTTATTTCATTTTTTCGAATTGTTTCTATATCTGACTGACAAGATCGTTAGTTTCAGTACTTGAATAAAAATAAAAAATGACACCAGTTATTAAGCATGTGCTTATTTTTTGCACATAAATGTGAACTTGGCTTAAACTGGCGGTAATAGGTGCGTTTACGTTACCTATATTCAAACTTTTTAGGCTTCATATAGTATGGCAGATTCTAATACTAATTAACTTGGGCTTTTATTATTTTTACTATGGGATTTTTACTCGGTATTTTTACAATGTTAACATCAATTTTATCGATATCGACCACTTTCTCTTAATCAAGTAGACCAATCCCTAACCAGGCATATCTACGCAACTTGCCCTAGAACTGACCAATTACAGCTCTGCATTTCTCTCACCCATCCGACCCATAACAGTGAGTCGTGTTCTTCAAAGAAATCGGTCTATACGCTCTCTAGTGATTATATCTGAGAAGAACCGACAAGAAACGATACAGTTACTCTTCAAAATATCATTTTTACAATGTATCCATAATACAGGGTAATTAGGTATGAGAGGAAATGATAAACCAATTAATACAGCACAATAGAATTACAAATACAAATTTTAAAACCAATCTAAGAGCCCACAGTGTTTTGCCATTCGCAAAAAAAGCTTTATCTCTAAAGATTATAAAACAAAGTCCCCCGCCGCATCTGTCTGTCTGTCTGTTCGCGATAAACTCAAAAATTACTGGATGGATTTTCTTACAGTTTTCAACAACAGATAGAGTGATTCCCGAAGAAGGTTTTGGTGTATAAGAAGTTAAGGTTTTGTGTAAATTAGATGAAATACGATGATATTGCTTCAACATGTCGGAAAAAATTAAGCCGATCGGGAGCTTTAATCTAAAACGCTGCTAAAACCTTTTGAGCTATAAAAAAATAATGTATGGTGTGATTGTTTCTCCTTTACAGATCTACAAAAAATTTGTGATGGCATATGTCTAAATCTCAAGGATAACCCATGATAACCATTTCTATCGTTTATAAATTACAATAAAATTATGGGTTATTTATGAAGCTATTTAAAGTATTATTCCTTATCTAATTAATAATAATATATAATATAATATAAAGTTTATTTGGATCAACTTAGGTATACTATATAAACACAAAAAAACTTAAAAATTAAATGGAAATATGTACACTATGTGTGGGGCAAGTGTGGGGGTTAGTAAGTAATATGTGCTTAAATTTTGAATTAAATACGTCAGATACGTTAAGCATTTAATGTAGATCAAAATACACAATACAAAACAAAATACACTATATCAATAAAATGAATATCTTACGAGTTATTGCAAAATAAAAATTACCGGACCAGAAATTAAATAGTTAAAATATCGATAAAGCGAAGCGAAGACGTCACTCACTTGCTATTACCGTGGCTATTACCGTCTCTTTAAGAAAACTGTGTGTAAATCACTTCGTCATTGTTGCCAAAAAATTAAGCAAAATAATATAAGGTCAGGCGGGGCAAGAGCGCCATACTTTTTGCATAGATGATTTCGATGCATAATATTTTTTTTGAATGCTGACTTATGAGTGAACATTCATTAAATTGTCAATATTTGGAATGTTGTAGCTGCAAGAACCGTCGATTCAATCAATTCTATCAATATCTTAACGAGATTTTCTATTAAATTGGAAAACATGGATATAGGCGCACTTGCCCCTGGAAACGGGGCAAGTGCGCCTATCTAAATAATAACGCTAAAATCGTACGTTACCAGAAAAACCGATAATTTACTTAATAGAATATAAGCAAATAAACGCATTACTCTTGGTTTCTTTTTAGTGTACTCGTCCTATAGGCTACTACAGCTTCCATAACAAATTTGGGGCAAGTGCGCCATAGACTAGTAATCAGGGATTCTAAACCTTAAATGCTGTTCTTTTAAAAAAAGGTAAATAACTGCTGTATTTAAATAAAAATGTTTAGCTAGAATAATAGATATCTTTAATTAATCAAATCATATTTTATGCATTACGTAAAATTACAATTTCCTTTATGCCTTTCCATCATATGTAGACATTTAGCTAAGTCTATTTCAATTTCGGCTGACAAGGCTGGTGGTCTACCTTGTGTGAAAGATTTTTAGCCCCTTCGACCCGTTACATGATCCATGATTGTTTTACGAGGTATACCATAAGTTTTAGCTGATTCATATCCAGATAGGTCTGGTCGGACAGCGTCAACTGCCTGACAAAGTTTATCTAGACCAAGATGGTTTATCGGTTTTTCTTTGATAAGTATGAAACATCTGTAAAAGATAATAATTTTACGACCATTTGTAGTAATTATCCAACTACTTTTTCTTGTCGAGAGATCTGTGGGCAACCTGGTGTCAGAGTTGTTCAGGAATTCCAAAGGCCTTTGACATGACTTAAAGACTGATGTTGAATGATAACAGCCGGATCGATAATTTTCAAAAGTCGATTAGGCACACCTAAGCGTGCATAAACTAAGGAACAAAGGAATTGACAAGTACTAGGGTTTTACTGTTAACACTTACGATCAACTACTTATATAATAGGGTAGTTTCCTAAAATATTTTATTTAGTCCGTCACGTAGTTTAACAAAAAACATTGGATACGTATTTTTTATTTTATCACGTACTTGAAAAATTAAGACGACACAGTGAGTTGAAATTTCGCGTGACGTCACACCTCGGTATAATTCTTAGCAATGTGTGATGTCAGCAGCCCCCACTCCTGTACTTTGAAGCTTTCCATGTTTGTGAATTTTTCTTGATGTGAAAAAGCAAAAAATACGTGACCAATATTTTTTGAACATCTAACTAATGGCCCAAATAAAATAATTATTTTGTAACACAGGAAACTACCCTATTATAGCACCCAAAAAAAATCCCAAGAAAAAATAAAATTACTTATTTAAAAATAGTTTAAGTAAAGACTTGATACGAAGCTTTTACTGTAAACCTATCACCCAACACCTTCTCAGCACAAGATAGCACAGAGGCCGTTGGGTAATAAAATACCTGAATCATAAAAGTTGACGACTTCTGGCTCGGGGGAAGTGCGCCATACTACTAAAAATGTAGGCGCACTTGCCTCACTTGATTATTTTGAGGGTACTTTTTTAATTTCTATAAAAAATATTAATTTCACTACCTAGGACTAAAATACAGCCATAGATTTAAAGAAAAACACCTAATTTCTGTACTCGTTTCATTGGTTTGCCGCAACACATAAAATATTTGAAGATTTAAGGGGATAAATAACACGTCCTCATCTCTGGTAACAGGTTTAAATGACACTAAAACTAAAATGGTGGATACATCAAGTAATGGTGAACAGAGGCATCTGCGATTGTAAAGTGGGACTGTGTTTGAGTATGTTGCATGGATGTAAGATGTCGTTAGTTGTATTATATCTGTAGTTTTCGTTATTTTTATGGTTGGCGCGCTTACCCCGTTGCGCGCTTGCCCCGCCTGACTTAAGCAAATATAAACTCTATTACCCGAGCGAAGCCGAACCGGGTTGCTAGTATTATATTTTAATAAACTTGACAACATTAGTCTTCCATTATGAAAGAAAAATTGGCCAAGTGCGAGTCGGACTCGCCCATGAAGGGTTCCGTAGTAACTATAATAAATATAATATATTTATTAAAAAAAAAAACAAAAAACCTTACAAATTTCTTAAAACTAGCTTATTTACAATTTTTACAACTATGCCAAATAACTTTGTTTTTCATAGTATTTGTATGAATTACAAAGTTATATTTGCGGTTTTAGAAAATATACTTTATCTCAAAAACTGCTGACTCGATCTCGTTCAAACCAATTTTGGTTGAAAGTTTACATTTAGATCTACAACATATGGTTTTTTTTAGATTTTTCACTTCATTATTATAGAAGTTAGAGGGGGGGGGACACACATTTTACCACTTTGGAAGCGTATATCTTTGAAACAATTAACTTTATGAAAAAGTCATTTTAGAAACCTTCATATCATTTTTAAAGACCTGTCTATAGATACCACACACGTATAGGTTTCATGAAAAAAAATATTTTCAGTTTCAGTTCCATGTATGGGGAGCCCCCTTTATTTTAAGTATTTTTAAAATTTTCTCTTAAAATCGAAAAGCGGTTTACAGAATACATCTACCTACCAAGTTTTACATGTATAGTCTTAATAGTTTCGGAATAAAATGGCTGTGACATACGGACGGACGGACAGACAGACAGACGGACAGACATGTCGAAACTATAAGGGTTCCGTTTTTTGCCATTCGGCTACGGGACCCTAAAAATGAATAATAAAATGAAACAAAATAAAAATCTGTCAAATCGGATGGATTATAATTAAAGTTCAAAACCTTAGGTGTGCTAAAGCCTCCCTGTCTCATCCCGTATTTCAATCTGTATACATCCGGCAAGACTCCTCTATTTTTCATAGTTGGAATGATTATTATACCATTACTTTAGTAACTGAACTACATCTCTTGGTAAGTCCATATTCTGTGTCAATTTCTTCCATAGGCAGTCATATGACACCAGGTCGAAGGCCTTGGATAAAGAACAAAGGCGAAAAAATTGTTGATAGAATATTTGAGCGTCTATAAATGTCATGTTTGCAAATGTTAATAAAATAATTTCTTAGTTTTTTTCAAGATATGCTTATGAACTGACCCACTCTAATAAAAAATATATTTTTTTTGGAAATACAATTGACTAATATGATCACGAGGGGTTAGATTATTATTTTCCTTTACAATTTGACTTCATGTCTTTTAGCCAATATTGTCTCAGTTGAAAGTTCTCTGCTGGTTTCTCTGCCATATATTAGTAAATCTACTCCAATTTATTTAAAGTGCTTTGCCCTTATTGCATAAGTATACTTTACAAGCGTATTGATAAACCATAATAAATATAATTGCAGATTTTTGTTAAGAATTCTGCTGAATAAATAAATACTAAAATAAAGTCATACTGCAAGCAAAGTATGGCAACAATACGACATGACATTGACATCTGCGTAAGGCAGTCTGGCGAAACTCCTATACGTTTACTCCTATACAAAAAAACGATGTATGAAACGGACGTCCTTTTTAATGGCTTCTATAATCCGATAAAATTAAGAAGAACGCTTAGAACTCTGGGGCATTATCGGCCTATGATTCGTCACAACATAGATGGATTATATCGACCGCCATTTTGTCTGTCACAGACTGTCACTAGCATTTGACAATTTGTTTGTTTGGTTTTCCAAAGTTATTATTTTTGCGTGTTTATTGCATAAAAGTGTATTTAAAAATCATTTTGTTGGAAGAAATTTGAGAAATATGAGAGATAATATGAGAAATTTGTGATATATAAAGAAATATGAGAAAAATAACGTGCGAAATTTGTCATATAAAAACATAACCGGGTTGGTGATAACAAACGTGTTTTTATGGCTAAATTTCCATTAGATGAAGAACGGTAGGCATAATTAGTTATTTATTTCTATAAAGATGTCAATTCTAGTGCAATTCCTAAAGGTTTAGTGCATTTTAACAAAGAAAATAACTTTTACAAAACATTACATAGTGTTTACCCATCAACCTGGATTTATCGATATCGATATTTAGTTATTGAAATGACGAGAAGTCTGTTCAGCAGTAGACATCTACAGGCTAAGCTGATCATGAAAATGATAATTAGGTACTTAAAAAGAAAGTGAAATCAATGTTTTCTCAATTAGTTTGTTTTGTCATTATAAATTTCCTTGCAACAAAATAAGTGGTAAAATTTTGGCATATGATAATACATATTGTAGTTATAATGGTTCGTCTTAGGGGTTTGTTACATTCTTATAATACGTAATTTATATGTAAAAATAACTCATCACCCACTTTTTAGGTGTAAACAATGGATCAAAGCAGCAGGAAAAGAAGACTTAGTTTATGTGCCAATAGAAAAGTTGCATCAGTTGAAATATCAAGTAATACAAAAAAATCTTTGTGAAAAGCATTTCCGGAGAAAACTGCTATTCCGTGTCTGGAAATCTCATTTACACCATTATCTGATGACATTTTAGTTGGATTTCCACTACATTGTATTGCTAGCAGTCAACCATTGTCAGCCAGAAGAACTGACGAAGAAGAACTGTTTACAGAATTATCGCCGGTTACAAAGAAGGAACATAACTACCACCATGGTTTTTTATATGAACCAAGTTAGTATAGTTTACTTGTTTTAACGGATATGTCAATATATTTCTTGTATTTGATGAACAGCCATATTTTAATTATATATCTTTTTTATGTTACAGAACCTTCAACATCAACCTCACAAACAGACGATCATACTGGAAACGGATTGTTCTAAATACTAAAATATTTTTTTTAATTATTATAAGTTAATAGTAGTTTAGTGTTTTATGTCTTGAATAAATATGTAGTAAAAGTATCTGAGTTTAAATTTTCTTTCATTAATTTATTTCGTAAAAATAAAAAGAAATCCAGAATCTATCGTAGCCGGTATCGATACGTTTTCGCCAGTCACCCCAGTCACATCACTAATAATGACATTATGTTGGCAGTATGTATTACGTCGTGGTTCTGTTAGGTTGGTATTAGTCTAGAGTGCACGTTTCATACATCGCTATTTTTCTATAGCACTCCCGTCTCTTACCGTTAGGTTTTACATACTCTTTGGCGTAAGGTGTATTGACAACTGCTGCTATCTCGTGTAATGTCGGTTGTGTTTCCGTACTTTTTAAATTATTATCTGCTTCTGAGTAAAACCCAGTTTTTCCTTGCGACTAGTGCTTGCCTAAGGATCCCGATCAGCTGCTATTTACGCCGTCAACATTTTGCTTTGACTTTTTTGGACTACGATTCTATCTGATACTTTGGACTTTGTTGTTTGTGCATCTATTTGTATATCACAATTAGAAGTCGTGTAATGCCTACTCGCATAATGTGTGTTAACTGCCGCATAAGTGGAAGTGGTCAATGGTTACTTTAAAAGAGATTTTAAATTACTGAGGCAAGAATATTTCCATAGATCACTTCCCCACATGATGCAAAACTTTCAGATAGCAGCAGCTTTACTAAATAAGTTTGGTGCTCGCCTGCAAGATAGTGAATACGCCAAAGAAATATTAAACATAATTAGGCAAAATATGAATTTAGAAAATAATCTGGCTAGTATGGTTGAGGCTGTCAATATGAATAGAAGAACTTCTAATTTCCAAAACATATTAGCAAACAGAAACAAACACTTACTTTACGTTTACTTTCCTGTCTTAGAATATAGAGACCTCATTCTATTCGCCCTGAGAACGTACCAAATACGACAAGCACGTTCATATTATGGTGAACATGTACGTTTCCACGGCGGATACAGGATTGAGTTATGCAGTGATTGAGTGAATTCATCTGAATACAATCTTAGAGGCAGCAGTGATACAACCCTTATTAGAGGCAAAATTAAATCACGCCATGTCTCTAGAAGGCAATACGTATAATTATATTAACAGAAAATAATGTGCCCGGCCGTGCAGGAATAATAGAGTACTGTTGCAGTTGCTTAGTGGGAAGACGAACTGTCGGATGTTGCGCGCATACCATGACGGTAGTTTGGTATCTCGGATGGGCCAGACATCAGACAACTATTACTACACCAGCAGGTTTTTTGGACGATATTATCATAAGAGAAGATGAAGAATAAATACATACATATATAAAACAAATTGTTTCATTTTTATAAGTACCTATTACCTACTTTTATTGTATTTATTTATTTAATTCGACTAAGATCCATATTTGAGGATGGCAAACAGATGTTCCGACTGATGGAAAGTGATGGCCGTGGCCTATATGGATCTGTATTACAAAAGGTATTGTACATGCGTTGCCATCCTAGAGACAGAGCCGCAATTAACTTGTAATACTTAATGCCTATAATTATAGCTTTCATAACGCATAGTTACTTGTTTAAAACAGATTTTCGATATAATCAACTTCTAATACCTTGGAAGCGGCGGGGGTCCCATTTTTTCCTGGGTGGGGGGTAAATCATCGAATGACTTCTCCCGCTCTGGGTAAAACGGAATCCCTTCCGCTTTACCCAGAGCGGTATCAGACTACTACTGACTAAAAACCCACCCTGTTCCTTCAGCTGCCCTTAAGTTCCGGGGCCGTGGTATCTCGTTAGAACATTACCGGGGCTGTGCCCCGGCAGGCAATGGCCTTATGGGGCCCCGTCACTGGTGCTGACAGCTCTTTGAGGCGCGTGAAACACGATGCGCCGTTGACCCGGGCCTGGTCCTTACCGGACGGTGAGCTACCCCTGCTCGCCGTCCGCAAGCCCGCGCCCACGGTGGCCGGAGATTGGCTCGCGATCCCCGACGCACGGGGCGTCGTCCGCGGCGGCTGGGGCGTGAGGAAGAGTTGCCTCTCCTTCGCACGTTCGGCCTTCTCTTTCGCTAGCATTACTGCTTCGCAGAAGGAGGCGACTGCATTCTATTCCCACTCGCTCCGCTCCAGAACCGGGCGCGAGAGGTCACCGCTGCCGATAGCCTCAACGAGGAAACGGCGAAGCTCTGCCCAAGCGGGGCCACCTCCACCGTATGCTCCACCGTGTTCTCCGGGTGGTCCACTCAATGTCGACACCCGGGCGTGTCCTCCCGCTGAATCCGAAATAGGTACCTCTCAAAACACCCGTGTCCAGTAAGCACCTGCGTCAGGTGGAAGGTGAGGACGCCATGGTGTCTCTCCAGTCACTTCTCAAAGACGGGACTTATCGCCGCGATTGCGGCGTGTCCAGCCTTCGGTTGCGACAGCCACTTTTTGCATGCTGCCGTGAGATCGTCGTGGGCGGGAGACGGCCAACTGACGATGGCTCACTACTAGGTCTATGTTTTCCACACTAGTGTTGACTATGGATATAATCAAGTCTGCGGTACCAGTCTGCTTCCAATAAATCGGTTTACGTAATAATGGCCAGACATAACCTCTAAAACTTCTTCAACGAATATCTTTTTTTCAAGAGTTCCTTTAATAGTGGATCTTAAGGCAAAAATGATCATGAATTGAAACTCTATACTCTTGTATATTTTCCATTAATAGACGCTACAATATTATGCCAACAAAAATTTCTTAGAGGATTCGCCATTGTTCTTTGGGGAACATGCATACACATTTACGGTGTTTTTCTAGCTGTGTAGTACTGAAAGGTGTGCTAGAGTCAGAGGATAGCTGTTTCCGTGGATAAATGTGGCTTAAACCCAAACTGGGCGTCGTGGGAGGTGAAATGCTTATTCAGCTGCCGATCAATCAGACTGTCCTTTACTTTAGCAATTATAGTAGCCAAGGAAATAGGTCTATAGTTGTTTTTGTCACTCCAATCTCCAGTCGTGTTCTTTTATAACAGGTGTAACTATAGTTTTAAGTAAATTATCTGGAAGATTCCACTTGTACAAAACAAACACTGCGTTGCCAATACGTACGTACGTATTGTAGTGTTTTTCACATAGCTCCAATTTCCTATCCTATACACATAAAGATATAATATATAAAATGGGAGGTAATTTTTAAGCGACTTCAAAAAGGAGGAGGTTCTCAGTTCTTCTTGAACTTTTTTTTAATGTATGTTACCTCATTACTCAAAGAAGGCTGGACCGATTTGGAAAATTCTTTTATGTTTGAAAGGGTATATACATATATATACTTTCTAGTTGGTCCCATTTTCATCACGTTAGGATCTGAGGATGGAATCATGGAGAAATCGAGGGAACTCTTCAAATATTATAGGCTTATATATTAGTAGGTTTTTGGGTATTTCTTAAATACCTTATGCAGTTGCTCTCGAAAAGCACTATTTGGGAGAAGTAGAACTGATGATTAAGACCAAACTAGAGAAACTACTCAATAATAAGTATTTCGTGGATTGCGATTCGATGACTTGAATATGGATTTTAAGCACTTTATGCTCACCACAATGCATATGGTAAAGTAGAGCTGATGGTGAAGTACCAGGAGAAGTCCACAAAAATTAACGGCTCGGCATCGGGAAAAGCAATATTTTGTAAAAGATGATAAGTAGTTGACATTTTGGGTTTTGCGACTAGATAAATTCCAAACCGACCCATTAAACAGCGTGAAAAAAAAACATTTTAGCAAAAAATTAAACCGACTTCCATATCAAAACACTACAAAGCCAAAAATAACTTAAAAGAAAACACAAAAACCAATAAAAAAAGAAAAGTAAATTACGTGGAAGTCCAAAGTGTATTCAAGAGTTGCGATTATGTCATATTATTGATAACCGTAGTAGATTATTATTAAATACTAGTACTCACGCGGGGCTTCGCTCCCGTGGATTCTATCACAGTAAAAACATAACTCTTCTCTTTTGCAGTCGCGTAAAAAGTAGCCTATAACCTTCCTCAAGCCTCAAGCTACTTCCATACCAAATTGCATCCAAATCCACACAGTACTATCGAAGATTAGCGCGTTCAAGCAAACAAACAAACAAACAAACTTTTCCGCTTTATAATATTAGTATAGATAATGTTTTCTTTCATTGTGTGCGAGGGTTTTGCCGCGTTAATAGCGATATCGTAGGTATTTCGGGATAAAAAGTAGCTAATGTGTTATTCCAAAAAATCTTCTATGTACTAAACAAATTTTATTCAGATCCGTTTAGTAGTTTTTGTATGAAAGCTTAACAAAAATCCATAGATATAGACATCCATCTTCACAAACTTTAGCATTTATAATATTACTAGCTTTTGCCCGTGACTTCGTTTGCGTGGGAGGTTTTACCGATCCCGTGGAATTTCCGGGATAAGAACTATCATATGTCCTTCCCAGGGTCCTAAACTATTCCCATGCCAAATTTCAGCTAAATCTGTTCAGCGGTTCAGGCGTGAAAAGGTAATAGAAAGACAGACAGACAGAGTTACTTTCGCATTTATAATATTAGTATGGATACAATAGTATGGATTAATAAGTTAAAATATTATATTTATGAACTTTTCTACGTACTCGGAACATGAAATATTGTTACAAATATAAATAAAATAATAAATAATCTATAAATTAATAAAATCCAAAATCCCAACCCTGACCATTCACAACTTCTATACACACGTCTCGCTATTACATACCATTATTCTAACAGTACCATTTTTGTAACATAACAACAACCGAGCTCATTATAATATACAATAAAACCAGTCCATTTCAGACCAGTACGTGTGATTAACAAATAGTTTCCTACCTAGATTGTGGCCCACATAATTAAGGGCGATCGATCACGGGCTGGAAATGACCCGGCTAAGGCCAAGCAATCGGCTTGTAAATTGAGCAAGTCTGGTAATGAACAATAGATTTAAATCGAAAGTAAGAAAGCCGAAAACAGGAATAGATGGAGAAGAATTACGACGGAAACTACTAAGAGTTTTCAAGACGGACACGACCTTCAGTAATGAAGAACGTAACAGAAGAGTGTCCAGTGAAAAAAAAAACACAAGTACGTTTCATGTGTGTGTGCAAGCGCATCCAAGAGGGCGATTTCCTTGAAATTACCACCGCAACGCTTCGTGAGGGATCCGCATGTGAATTAACACATTGTTACTGTGTGAGATTATAGAATGATATAGACTATATTGTAACATGATACTGTGTAGAAGTAATTAGAATGGTTCATTAACATATAAAAAGCGCCTTACGCCATCAAACGTAAAAGTTTGGCCAGTTTAGATTTAAGTGATAAGTACCTATGTATATAAATAAATTAATGAAATAAATAAATAATAATAATATGTTTGCTGTCTGTACCTTCTGATCTTCCCTGTGGCCTGACAGTGTGTCGGTCAATATCTGTGAAATCGGGCAAGACAGGCGTTGGCAACATGTTGTTAATTTTTCAATGTTTAAACCACCATCAATCCTTTTTATGGGTACGGTATGCGACCATTATTTTTGTGGGGTGACCAGCTTGAGTAAGATTGAGTTTTTGTGATGTTTTAGTAACTAATATTGCAGGAATGGGATTTTTAGCAACATATCGACCGTCACACGGTATATTTTGCGGTTTTCATACATATGGTACAGTAAAACTGTTTAAATTAGGCGGAGTGTATATTGGAGACACGGCATGTAATCAACGAATACGTAACTTTTCAGTAACTCGATGTTTACTTTTAAATGACAGCGATAGAAAGTTATATATATAAATATTTTAATATAACTAGCATATAACGTTGCCACTGATAGGACACAGACGTCTTTAAGAGAGGGAATGGGCCATAATTCACAACGCGGGGCCAGTAAGGGTTGGAGGATGTCGCATGTGTTCGGGAAATTCGGTCCTGGAATATAGTGTAGCATAGTACATCTAACCACACCACAATACTCACCTCACACTCTCACACTACCAGGCATACAACACACAAACACATACTCGTACCAGTCTATCACACCACACTACACCAATCGCTCCTCACACTTCTCATACACTCCTTCACTAGTTACATACAAAAACGTACCATACCACTACTTACCACTATTAGTTACAGTACACGTAAGCCGCAGTGACATTCAATTCAATATTCACTCATTTTGTATCACTCGTAATGAATATCGTATCGTAATGTCTCCCTAAATACAAACTTAGTGTGGGAATCAGCATCAGTAGTTTTGAATTAATACATTTAAATGAGTCAATTCACTACACCAAGACTGAATGTATTTATATGTGCCAATAAACAATTTTTATTTTATTATTTTTATTTTTTATAGCGGTGTCCTCACGATGTTTCTATTTACCGTTTTATGAGTAACGGTGATGATGGAAATTACACAATGTGCCTGTCTGGGAGGTACTCATGTCTAAATAATAAAAGCCACACGGTACCTACTATCTTCAAGGTAAAGCAACGTTTGTCAAGGCTGGTCCGTGGATGGGTGACAATATTAACATATCGAGTTTCATCCGTAAAGTCTGAAGCCAGAAAATCTGACATTGCTCTTGCTAAGGTGCAACGTATTACCCAGGTATGGGGTGCTGAGTAGGCAGTCGGTTCGCATAAAACAGTACTACTCAGCTGCAACCGGACGGAATGTTGACCCCAACATAGCCTTTCGGTGGGAAAATTCCAATTAATGCTGCCAGTCTGGGTGGAGTGGAAGGAAGTGTAAGACTTCTACTAACTAAAAACTTACCCTGTTCATTCAACAGTCCTTACGTTTGCCGCAGCCCCGGCAAGTGTGTATACCCTGTAGTACGTTTGGTAGATCGGCAGTGAAAGGGAGATGGAGGGATCGGGTCAAGGAACTTAAGCGCACATTCTACGTGTTTAGTACCAAACGTTTCTGAACGCACCCTTTTGACATAAAGAAATTTGATCTTGACATTACTTGAACTTGACAGATACTCTTGTTCCCGCTTGTTGGAAAAAATGTCCGCGTCGGACCTGTTGATTTAATTGTAATTGGTAAAATATCGTTTGGAATCGCCGGTTGAAACCGATAATTGGGTCGCGAGTTAACTATTGTTTGAAGTTGTAATCCCGGATTGACGAAAACCCTGGGATATTTTTGGATTTATCGCCGGGTTGTTGCCACCTCGTGGCACGCGCATTTTTTGGAAATAAGTAGTGATAAATAGCTTCAATCCGGTGTGAGTTTGGGCTGTGATGCTGATCTGAACCGCGCCATCTGGAGACTGACGCCTTGTGACCGTTCAGAACACTTGACTTACATCACACTTTCATTTACTCACCTCATATTTACATACATACCACATTTGGGCGTGACCTAGGAAGGTCGAAGCTTGGCGAACCCAGCACAGAAGGTAAGTGGTTAGAACTGTTATTTGAATATTTAGTGATATGTTAATGTATGTGGTATTGTTATTTGATAGTTGGGTGTAACTGTACCTGTCTATGTTGTAATAATTATGTGTTATAAACTTACATAAATTATGTAGTAGGTATGTACCCTACATCACCCCCCTCCAGAGACCGTCAAGGGCGATAAAAATCAGGGAATCTGACTTGACGACCAGAGCGAGTGGTAAACTGTTTGCTACTGCTAGGAAGAGATGATTCTTGCGGGTCAGCTTCGTCAGCCAATATGTAGGCTGGCTTTAGGCGGTCTATGGAGACCGTGACCTCTTTGCCCTTAAATTGAATTTTAAAAGCCTTGTCACCCCTTTGCAGAACTTTGTGAGGACCTGTGTACGCTGGTTGAAGCGAGCCACGTAATGCGTCTTCACGAAGGAACACGTGATCAGAGGCCTGTAGATCCTTAAAGACAAAAATGCTGGGCTTGCTGTGACGGGAAGCTGGAGTTGGCCGCAACTTTTGTGCGAAGTTGCGTATGCGCGCAGTAAATTCAGTGATGTCGGTTGTCCCTTCATCACTGGGAGCAAAGAATTCTCCCGGGAGCCTTAGCGGTTCGCCGTAAATTAGTTCGGCTGAAGACGCTTGGGCATCCTTTTTGAATGCGCTCCGTATGCCAAGCAATACCCACGGCAAAGACTCTGTCCACTTGCCGTTAGCATGGCACATGATGGACGCCTTGAGTTGTCGGTGGAACCGTTCCACCATGCCATTGCATTGTGGGTGGTATGCTGTTGTCCGTTTGTGCTGGAAACCAGCCAATCTTGATAATTGTTCGAACAGAGCTGACTCAAACTGACGACCCCTGTCCGTAACAATATCAGTCGGACAGCCAAAACGGGCAATCCATCCAGACAGCAGGGCTTTAGCTACTGTCTCGGCAGTTATGTCGACAATAGGTACGACCTCTGGCCACCTAGTGAATCGGTCGACTGCCGTGAGACAGTACCTGAAGCCTTGTGAAATTGGGAGCGGACCTACAAGGTCAATGTGGACAGTGGTGAACCTTGCACGTGGGAGATTAAATGATGCTAAAGGCGCTGAGACGTGTCGGCTCACTTTGGCACGCTGGCACTCAAGACAAGCTCGAGCCCATTCCCTGCAGTCCTTCCTAATGCCTGGCCAAACGAAGCGCTCTGCGACTAATTTGGCAGACGCTGAGACACCAGGGTGACTGAGAGAATGTAAGCTGTCAAAGACTTGTTTTCGTAGCATTTTGGGCACGTATGGTCTGGGAGGCGATGTACTGACATCACAGTACACAGCTGTACGCACTCCAGGGATCTGTATCTTATCCAGTACTAGAGATGAGCCTTCCTGGATAAGTTTGGTTAGCTCTGGATCCGAAGTTTGCGATTCTCCGAGAGTATCAAAGCGGACCGGTACCTGTAGTTCCTCCACGCGAGATAAGGGATCAGCAACGACATTGTCTTTGCCGGAAATGTGCCTTATGTCGGTGGTGAACTGGGCAATGAAGTCGAGGTACCGGAACTGCCTAGGCGAGCAGTTTTTCTTCCTCTCGTGGAATGCGAAACTGATCGGCTTGTGGTCCGTGTACACGACAAAGTGTCTAGCCTCCAGCATGTGGCGAAAGTATTTGATGGCCTCGTAAATGGCCAGCAGTTCCCTGTCATAGGGAGAATACTTTGTTTGCGGAGGGCTGAGCTTCCTGGAAAAGAAAGCAAGTGGCTGCCACCCATCATTGCTAAGCTGCTGTAGCACCGCGCCGATTGCAGTATCCGACGCATCGGTAACCAATGCTAGTTTGGCATTACAATCGGGGTGTGCCAATAGAGCAGCGTTGGCTAGGCTTTCCTTGCATTCCTCGAATGCTTGCAAAGTATTATCCGCAAGACATATGGGATGCGAGCCCTTTACGTTGCCAATCAAGAGGTCATGAAGAGGCGCCTGCACTTGAGCTGCGTGGGGCATGAATCGCCTATAAAAGTTTATCATGCCCAAGAAACGGCGCAGCTGGCGGACGTCTTTGGGGGGAGGGAAGTTTCTGATGGCGTCGACCTTGGAGTCAAGAGGTTTGGTGCCTTTCTCGGAGATGTGGTAACCTAGGAAAGTTACCTCCGAGACACCGAAAACACACTTGGACGTATTTACCAGCATGCCGAAGTCATTCATTTTCCCAAAGATTATGCGAAGGTGTTCCTCATGTTCTGCTTCTGTTCTTGAAAAAATTAAGAAATCATCTAAATAACAGTAGCAAAAGTCCAAACCTCTGGTCATTTCGTCGACAAAACGCTGAAAAGTTTGAGCTGCGTTGCGTAAACCAAATGTCATGTACGGAAATTCGTACAGGCCGAACGGTGTGGTGATCGCCGTCTTCGGAATGTCATCTGGACTGACAGGGATCAAATTAAAGGCTTTCACGAGATCTATAGTGCTGAAAACGCGGCAGCCTGAAATGCTGTGAGCAAAATCGTGAATGTGCCTAATTGGATACCTGTCAGGGATGGTTCGCGCGTTGAGCATGCGATAATCACCACAAGGTCGCCAACTGTTGTCCTTTTTAGGAGCGAGGTGAAGTGGCGATGACCAGGGACTCTCTGAGGGTCTGGCAGTACCGTTGGCCAGCATCAGCTGGAACTCCTGCTGAGCAATTTTCAATTTGTCTGGCGCTAAACGCCTAAATGATGAAGAAACTGGAGGGCCTGGGGTCGTGCGGATATGGTGTACAGTGTTGTGTGGTGTAATGCGTAGTGTACCGGCGGGTCGGGTGATATCAGGGAAGCAGGTTAAGATTTTGTGATACTTCGTATCGCCAGATATAATCTTTACAGAACATAATGATGAATCTAAGCTATTCGAAGCGATAGCGTGCAAATTAGTATTACTATCGACTAGTCGTTGGTTTCTACAGTCAACGACTAGCGAGTAAAATGACAAAAAGTCCACGCCGATAATCGGCTTGGTTACCTCTGCAACCACAAATCGCCACTTAAAGTCTCTACGCAGGCCTAAGTTTAGGTTAAGGTCCACAAAACCGTACGTGCGAATGGGCGTCCCATTCGCAGCCACGAGCTGGTAGTTCACGGCGGCACGACGCTCGCTGAGCAGACGACGAGGGTAGACACAGAGGTCGCTTCCAGTATCGACCAGAAACTGCGTCTTTGTACGCCGGTCTGTGACGAACAGGCGACCAGTTGAAGGTGGGCAATCGTCAGTCGCCATTATCGACTGCCCTCTGCGTTTCCCGCCTTGTAGTCGCAGGGCTTGATGCAGTGCTTTGCGTTTGAGCCATACCTCGAGTGGTACCAGCACTCAGGGTGCTGCCGGTAGCTGGAGTCCGAGCGGGTTGAAGAGCGGTGGCGTGAGTTACGTCTCGCGTCACGGCCACGGCTGTAGGAGCGGTTCCGCGATCGACTATCGCGCAGCTCTAGCGTCAAGTCTTTCATAGCGCGCTTCAGCTCGGCGATCTCGGCTGCCATCTCGCTTACCGAAGGTCCTGCAGCTGAAGTTGAAGCTACCTGGCATGCAGGTGCGGCGATGTCCTGGACGCGGTCGGCCAGCTCGGCCAAGGCTTCCAGCGTGCTGTGTTGCTGCGATGCCAGGAGGGGCTGGATGCTGGTGGGGAGTCGGCTGCACCAGATGGTGCGCACGAAGTCCTCAGGCACGGTTGGTCCCGCCAGACCTTGCAGGTGGCGTAGGAACTGTGACGGCTTTCGGTCACCAAGCTCCTCGTGCATCAGAAGCTGCTTCACCTTGCGTTCCTGGGAGGCCGAGAGTCGCTTGACTAGCTCAGCCCTTAGTTTCTCATACCGGGCGGTAGGAGGAGGGGCCATAATTATATCTTTCACCTCCTTCGATATCTGTGGGTCGAGATGACCAATGACATAATTGTACTTGGTGACGTCACTTGTCACCCCAGCTATCTCAAACTGAGCCTCAACTTGAGCAAACCATATATCAGGCTCCTCCGGCCAAAACGGCGGCAAACGTAGGGCAACGCGGCAAACATCATGAGCCACGGTAGCTTGTTTCGCCTTGCGCGGCCTTTGTGTCACACGATCTGTACGCTGTGACGAGGCCGTATGTGCTGATTCACTGTCACTCATTGTTCTTTCTCAGGGTCACCAGTTTAGTGATATGTTAATGTATGTGGTATTGATATTTGATAGTTGGGTGTAACTGTACCTGTCTATGTTGTAATAATTATGTGTTATAAACTTACATAAATTATGTAGTAGGTATGTACCCTACAAATATATGGTTTGTAGGCCGAAGTGCCTGTAGGTTTTGCCTTTTGGAAGTACTTTGTTCATTGAAAGCAACGGTAGGGCTCCACGAACCGTGGACAAGTTCAGACTGTCCAGTATCGTTGCACTGGCCTATTGTAGTTTTGAACATTTTGGTAGCAGAAGCGTGGTCTTATAAGATCCACTGGTTTAATTGGAAGTTTTGAATATTGTTGATAATAACTTTAGTTTAATTACTTAACATAACTTATAACGTAATAAGTTTTGAATATATTGCTTTGTCAGCCGGGCTCAAATAGTACTTATAGTTTGTACTGTAATTTGTAGTGCTAGCCCCTTGGTATTGTACAGACAAGTAAGACTGTTTGTGAAATTAGGAATTATTAGGTTGTATTTGGTACATAATTTGGTATATTGTTGTAAAAGTTGTTTGGTATTTGTTGCAATTAATAATTGAATGTCACTGATCTGAATTTGAAAGGTTATCTAAATAATAATTACACATAGTCTAACATAATAGGACTTGAATTGTGTGTATTGGTTATTGCATTTGTGGTACTTATTGGACTGTGTTGATAGAGATTCTCCGGCTCAATATTATACAGTCAATTGTTGTGTTATTGATGTTTATTGGTGTTGATCCTGCACAATATATACATTGAATTGTTATTTATTTTGTAACTAGCCATCTGTACCAAGCTAGATTCATACTTGGAATAAGTACAGGGTCGGATTTGGACTTGAAATAATTGAATTTGAGTTTTTATTTTGGTGAAATTATTTGGTCGGCTAACAAGTCATTGTTGTTTGTTTAGTTAATTTTAGCCTGTTGTATTAATATTTGATTGTTGCAATGGCCTCATTAAGGGCAGTCAGGGAGGCTGCTGCCGGATTGACCTCACAGTTGAGATGGTTCACATTGGCAGCTGCAACGGTTGAGCGTGTAGAATTGGAAGAGCTCACCCTTGCTCGGTATGGGCAAGTAATTAAGAGGATCAAGTCAGCTGATGCTGCGCTCACACGCTTCAACGAGTACATCATGGACGTGGATTTGGGGGTGGATGGATCAGACAGCCCGCGATAAGATTTTGGGTGACTATGACCAGATTGTCCACCTGGGGGATGTCATATGTCTACGAGCGCGGGAAATTTTGAAGAGTCGGGTGCCTGATGCGGCCAAGCCGCAGACCCCCGTTGTTGCAGGCCCTGGACTATTGAGTAGGCTGCCCACCCTGGAGCTGCCACATTTTGACGGTCGCTTGGACCACTGGCTGGGCTTCCTAAATCTCTTTGAGAGTCTTGTCGATGCACGCTCGGACCTCGGACCTGCCCAGAAGCTGGCCTATTTATTGTCTGTCCTGAAGGGCGAAGCCAGAGCCTTGGTGCAGCACTTGCCGGTGACGGATTCCTCTTACCCGACCGCTCTGGAGCTTCTCTCCCGACGGTATCAGAACAAGCGCTGCCTGGCTGATGTGCACATCGACCAGATTTTGGGACTACCGGCCATTGCCAGCACGTCGACGTTGCGCACTGACTTGCTGAACCCGTTGGTCTCAGCGACCAACGCTTTGAGACGCCTGGAGTTACCGGTAGAACATTGGTCCTACTTGTTGGTGCACATAGTGCTGCAGTTGCTCCCCGCGGAGCTGAGGTCACGTTTTGAGCAGAAGTATGGTGGGGATAGTGCCACCCATCTTCCCCCCTTTGACGACCTCCTCAAATTTTTGGAAGACGAGTGTCGGTTTTCGGATAACACTCGTGGCGCCACGGGGTCACCCCCACTACCTTCTCACCCTAGAGACCAGGGACGGACTAGGGCTCGGGGGCCTGTTGATGTTCGCCCCGCCCCCCGTTTTGCTGGCGCCCGGAGTCCTCGGGCTAGGGGGCCTGTTGATGTTCGCCCCGCCCCCCGTTTTGCTGGCGCCCGGAGTCCTCGGGCTAGGGGGCCTGTTGATGATCGCCCCGCCCCCCGTTTTGCTGGCGCCCGGAGTCCTCGGTCTAGGGGGCCTGTTGATGATCGCCCCACCCCCCGTTTGGCTGGCGCCCGGAGTCCTCGGGCTAGGGGGCCTGTTGATGTTCGCCCCACCCCCCGTTTTGCTGGTGCCCGGAGTCCTCATCATTGTGACTTTTGTAAGGCAACGGGGCATGTCATGGCGCGTTGCCGGGACTTTTTGAATTTGCACGTAAGTTCCCGCCGCCGCATTGTCAACGCACGCCGTTTGTGCTTCTCGTGCTTGGGGGCCCACTTCCATCGGGACTGCCCCGACCCCCGCCCGTGTAGAATTTGTGAAGGGTCCCACTTGGAGATTTTGTGCGCCAACGCGAACCGCTCCAGCAGACCAGCTTCTGAGGGGGGTTCGCGCAGGGGGGGGGTACCCCGGAGGCGAGCACCGGGCTGAGACCCGCAATTCTGTACGCCGCACTCCAACCCCCGCGCAAGTTGAACGGGAGCCCCGCGAGGGCCATTTGGTCTCCCCTCGTCAGGGAGAACGCGCATTGGCTGCTAGGCAGCAGTGGCCGAGTCGGCGCCGCTGCCTTTCCCCTCCGTTGGCGGAACGTCCCCGGCTGGAGTCGCGCCCTCCGCCATTCGGGCATCCGGTGGGATATGCCCCTGCAGTGATGGCGAGCGGCTCGGGACACCGCGCGGACGAATGTTTTGATTGTTGGCCTCGTCGTGAACGAGGGCAGCCTGGATGCGGCGATCGGTCGCCGCCCAGGCATCGCTAAGAGATTGACGCCTGCCCCGCTAAAGGAACCCCCGATCAAGACGGTTTTGTTGCCAACGGCCTCGGTCAAGGTCTGGGGACCCTTGGGTGACTCGATTGTGGTCTGTGCCATTTTGGACACGGGAGTCCGGGGTTGCCTTTTGTCGTCTTGGTTAGCGGGACAGGTTGGCCTGAAGGTGAACGACCTTTCAGGCAAGATTTGGGGAATTGGCGAACCGGCTGACACCACTGTTGAGGGAAGGACCTGGTTTGAAATCACCTGTAGGTATTAGTCCACCAAATAAAAGTCTAGAGTCACGAACAACGGTTATATTTTTAAACGTTCAAAGTTAAACGGTTACACCAAGCGTAAGAAGCACAAGAATAATATAGACACTAGTTAGGAAGATAGAAGAATATAAAACAAGTAACTAGATAATAAGCAAAGCGAATTTAAACAATATGAAATGATTTTAATTATTACGAGCGAGCGCGGTAAGTTAAGTGCGGAGGCAAGCTAGCGCGTGAGTGCCTTGCGCAACAGCGAACAAAGGACTGGCGGTTGGAATGCGGCGAAACCGAACTGTTCCGAACGAGACTCGCGGCGCGGCGGAATCACCCGAAGTTGGAAGGTAGCTTCTTCGTGTGGTGGCGCTGCCGCTACAGTAGCCCCTCGGCGAGACCGTGACTACGGTCGGTAAAAGTCAGGGAAGCGTACTCTTCTTCCGCTGCGTGTGTGTCTCAGTGGCTCGTTGGCTGATGGTGGTGTTAAGTCGCTTGGAAGGATTGGATCTGTGGTTGAGTTGTCCCTTTGACTATCTTGAGTGACGTAAGCTGGCTTTAAGCGATCTAGCGATATGTTGGTGCTCCTGCCTCGTACCTCAACTTCATAGTACTTGTCCCTCTTTCTCAGTACCTTGTAGGGACCAGCATAAGGTGGCTCTAGGAACTTTCGTACGTGATCTTGCCTTAAGAAGACGTGGGTACAGTGCTGCATGTCTTTCGGAATGTAGAAGGTACTGTTTCTGTGCCACTTGGTTGGTCTCGGAGACAAGTTAGACATGTGTCTTGCCAGACGTGTAGCGAAGCTAGTGATGTCTTCGACAGTGTGGTTGCTTGACGGCGATAGGAACTGGCCTGGCAAGCGTAGAGGCTCGCCGTAGACCAACTCAGCTGCAGAGGCGTGGACATCATCTTTCCAGGAACTGCGTATTCCGAGCAGAACGATGGGCAAGACTTCTGTCCATTGCGTGTTGTCGTGACACATAATGCCTGCCTTAAGTTGTCGATGCAACCTTTCAACCATCCCATTTGCTGCAGGATGATAGGCTGTGGTGCGGAAGTGACGTGCGCCCAGCAGAGATGTCAGCGCCTTAAACAGGCTGGACTCGAACTGCCGACCGCGATCTGTGGTGATCTGCGAAGGGCAACCGAACCTCGATATCCACCCGGATACCGAGGCGGCCGCGCAGGTCTCGGCAGTGATGTCCTTGAGTGGTATCGCCTCAGGCCATCGTGTGAACCGGTCAACAATGGTGAGGCAATATCTGAAATCAGAAGATGGTTTTAGCGGCCCTACGATGTCGAGATGGATATGGGAAAATCTCGACGAGATTAGAGGAAAATGGGAAAGAGGAGCAGTTGTGTGGCGGGTAACTTTACAGCGCTGGCAATGAAGACAGCACCGGCACCACTCTCTACAGTCCTTACGGATCCCTGGCCACACAAATCTTTGCGTGACCAGTCGCACGGTAGCTGTACGTCCAGGGTGGCTCAGACCGTGAAGAGCGTCATACACTTGATGACGTAGCTCCGGTGTGACGTATGGTCTTGGTGGTTGTGTAGAATCATCGCAGTAGAGATGGATGTCTGAGCCAACCGGAGTTATCTTTTTCAGTTTTAGCGACGATCCTTTCTCTAACAACATCTGAAGTTCAGGGTCTGACTCTTGAGATTGGGCTAAAGCTCTATAATCAATCGTCATTGTGACTTCCTCAACACGTGACAAGGTATCAGCTACCACATTCTCAGCACCTGGTATGTAGCGTATGTCCGTCGTAAATTGAGCGATATAATCAAAGTACCTGTATTGACGTGGCGAGCAATTCTCTCTCGAATTCTTGTACGCGTAGGTAAGTGGGCGATGATCAGTTAAGACAACAAACTGCCGAGCTTCTACCATATGCCGGAAATATTTGATCGCTTCGTAGACGGCAAGCAGCTCGCGATCATACGGGCTGTACTTGCGTTGAGCTGGATTCAACTTCTTGGAGAAGAATGCAAGTGGCTCCCACTGTACACCAACACGTTGCTGAAGAACAGCTCCTATGGAAACATCAGATGCGTCGGTAAGTATGGAGAGCTCTGCCTGTTCCCTTGGGTGTGCAAGAAGCGTAGCTTTTGACAGCATACTTTTGCAATCTTCGAATGCTTCCAGCTCGAGCTGCGACATATGTATGGGATCTGAACCCTTGACTTTTTCCCCACCTAACATTGAGTGCTTGACTTTTTGCAGCATTAGGTACAAATCTCCTGTAAAAGTTTAACATACCCAGGAATCTCCGTAACTCTTTCACCGTACGTGGAACTGGAAACTCCTGAATCGCCTGAACCTTCGTGCTGAGGGGCTGGGTACCATCGGCTGATACCTGGTATCCAAGGAAAGTCACCTCGGGCTGGCCCCACACACATTTTGCTGCGTTGATGAGCACGCCATATTTTTGCAAGCGTGACAACAGCTGGCGCAGGTGAACTTTATGCTGTTCAGGAGAAGGAGAGAAAATTAATATGTCATCTAAAAAACCGTAGCAAAAGTCATCGAATCCGGCAAGCACTTCGTCGATAAAGCGTTGGAATGTTTGAGCTGCGTTCCTGAGGCCAAAGGTCATGAATGGAAATTCAAACAATCCGAACGGTGTTGTTATGGCTGTCTTTGGAATGTCCGCTTCGTTTAACCTTATTTGATTGTAGGCTTTAATTAAATCGATTTTTGTGAAGATAGTGGAGCCAGAGAGTCGCTGTGAGAAGTCCTGGATGTGACGTATAGGGTAGCGGTCAGGTATAGTACGTGAATTTAGTGCACGGTAGTCGCCACAGGGGCGCCAACCGTCGTCCTTCTTCCTCACGAGGTGCAGAGCTGAAGACCACGGGCTCTCGGAGCGTCTGGCTGTTCCGCTGGCCATCATGTCCTCGAACTCCTTCTTTGCGATTTTTAATCGTTCTGGATCCAAGCGCCTAGGTCTGTTTGCAACGGGCGGTCCGGAAGTAGTCTTAATAAAATGCACGGTATTATGCTTAGGTTTGCTCTGATTCACAGTACCTGCTGGGCGTGTAACCTCTGGGAACTCACGCAGCAGCTGGTGATACTCAGTCTCCCCGGTGACAGTTTTGACAGACGACACATCATCCGGAACCCGCTGTGAAGACGCTGCTACGAAGAGTGAGGTGGCGCCATCTATTAGCCGGTGGTTGCGGCAATCTATAAGCAGATTATAATAGCTTAAAAAATCTACACCTATAATTGGCTTTGACACGTCTGCTATTGTAAATTTCCATGTAAACGAACGGCGAAGACCTAGGTTCAGGTTAAGTTGCACTGGACCATAGGTATTTATAATACTCCCATTAGCTGCCGTTAAACTAAACTTCGCAACATTGCAGGGCGTCTTGATTGCTGACCGTGGGTATACGCACAGATCAGAGCCTGTATCGACAAGAAATAACATTTTAGAATAACGGTCAGTAATAAAAAGACGGCCTAAGGCTAATGGGCAGTCGTAGGCCGCTAATTCGGACTGCCTTTCGAGTTTTCCGACCTCCATGAGCAAGGTTGTTTCCATTTCCTTGCACGGACGCCATGCGTGAAGTGGTACCAACAATGCGGGTGATTTTCGGGTGGCTGGCGTGATCTGGATTTTGATCTGCTTCTCCAGTTACCACTTTTAGACCGTGAACGAGAATGACCACATACCTGCCTTCGATTATCCACTCTAGTAGATAGTGAACTCACTTGCCTGGTTAATTCCGCTATCTGACACGCCATCTCTTTCATGAGGGCAGACGTACCTGGATCTGTTAGGCTTGCGACTTGCATGGGCCCCGCCGCCGCAATTTCATTAACCGTATCCGCTAAATCCGCCAACTTGTCTAACGGTAGATCTGGTTGCGACGCGATAACAGCCTGGAGGTTGGTCGGTAACCTATTCGACCACAATGTCCTCAGAAAGTCCTCCGGTACTGACGGTCCTGCCAGATCTCTTAAATGTCGCAAGAATTGCGATGGTTTACGATCACCGAGCTCCTCATGCATTAACAATTGCTTTACTTTGCGTTCCCGCGATGCCGACAACCGTTTTATAAGCTCGGATTTGAGTTTTTCGTATTTATTTGTCGCTGGAGGGTGGTGATAATGTCTTTGACCTCTGTGGCGTAGCGGTGCTCCAGCACTGATACGACCTGGTAGTACTTCGTTAGGTCGACCGTAACGTTTGCCAACGCGAACTGGCACTCCATCTGGGCGAACCACATCTCGGGGTCATCCGGCCAAAACGGTGGTGGACGAACGCCTACACGCGACGTTTCAGGCATCGATTGCTCTTCTTTCTGCGTTTCCATTTCGGGGTCACCAATATGTAGGTATTAGTCCACCAAATAAAAGTCTAGAGTCACGAACAACGGTTATATTTTTAAACGTTCAAAGTTAAACGGTTACACCAAGCGTAAGAAGCACAAGAATAATATAGACACTAGTTAGGAAGATAGAAGAATATAAAACAAGTAACTAGATAATAAGCAAAGCGAATTTAAACAATATGAAATGATTTTAATTATTACGATCGAGCGCGGCAAGTTAAGTGCGGAGGCAAGCTAGCGCGTGAGTGCCTTGCGCAACAGCGAACAAAGGACTGGCGGTTGGAATGCGGCGAAACCGAACTGTTCCGAACGAGACTCGCGGCGCGGCGGAATCACCCGAAGTTGGAAGGTAGCTTCTTCGTGTGGTGGCGCTGCCGCTACACACCCTTGTGAGTTGTCCTTACCCTAAAATTGGTGCTCCTGCCCTTGTTATAACTGAACTTGGTTGGGACGAGCCACTTCGGGAAACCCTGTTGGAGGACGGTTGAGGCCTCTAGCCTTCCTTATAGGGCCCGTCACCCCCTTTTGTTGCCCAAGGAGGGCCACTTGGTTCAATTGTTGGTGACTGATCGTCACACTAAGAACTCGCATGCCGGTTGCAATGCGCTGTTGGCCATTCTGCAGCGAGAAATTTGGATTTTGTCGGCTGATCGCGTCAATGAGGCGAGGCCCTTTGCTGGCGTCGTAACGGACTTGTTGGTCCCCTTTTGTTGAAGACGTCCACCCTTCGTAATAGTAAGATTGTTAAGGCTTATTTGTGTGTTTGTCTGCCTGTCAACCAAGGCAGTACATTTGGAGCTGGTAACCTCCCTCTCGACAGAGGCCTTTTAGGCGACTCTGGAAAGATTTGTGTCTCGCCGTGGGTTACCTTCTTTGATTAGGTCTGATTGCGGTACGAATTACAAAGGTACAAGTAACTATTTGAAGGAGGTACACGCCTTCCTAATGAGAGCCAGGTTGACATTGGTAATAGTTTGGCCCGCCGAGGGGTCACTTGGTTGTTTGACCCGCCAGCCTGCCCCCCATTGGGGGGGTGTTTTTGGGGCCGCGGTGAAAGAGGCAAAGGGACGCTGGCGGAGATTGTTGGGAGACACCGTTCTCACCTTTGAGGAACTAGCTACGGTATTTGGCCGCATTGAAGCTGTGTTAAATTTGCAACCTTGTCAAGACTTCCAATTGATTAGCGGACGGGTAGGCCCGTCCGGGGGGGGGGGTAGATGTTTAGTACCAAACGTTTCTGAACGCACCCTTTTGACATAAAGAAATTTGATCTTGACATTACTTGAACTTGACAGATACTCTTGTTCCCGCTTGTTGGAAAAAATGTCCGCGTCGGACCTGTTGATTTAATTGTAATTGGTAAAATATCATTTGGAATCGCCGGTTGAAACCGATAATTGGGTCGCGAGTTAACTATTGTTTGAAGTTGTAATCCCGGATTGACGAAAACCCTGGGATATTTTTGAATTTATCGCTGGGTTGTTGCCACCTCGTGGCACGCGCATTTGTTGGAAATAAGTAGTGATAAATAGCTTCAATCCGGTGTGAGTTTGGGCTGTGATGCTGATCTGAACCGCGCCATCTGGAGACTGACGCCTTGTGACCGTTCAGAACACTTGACTTACATCACACTTTCATTTACTCACCTCATATTTACATACATACCACATTTGGGCGTGACCTAGGAAGGTCGAAGCTTGGCGAACCCAGCACAGAAGGTAAGTGGTTAGAACTGTTATTTGAATATATGGTTTGTAGGCCGAAGTGCCTGTAGGTTTTGCCTTTTGTAAGTACTTTGTTCATTGAAAGCAACGGTAGGGCTCCACGAACCGTGGACAAGTTCAGACTGTCCAGTATCGTTGCACTGGCCTATTGTAGTCTTGAACACTACGAATAATTTTATAAAGCATGGCTACCCTTTTTTGAGGAACATTATCGACCATTAATTCGCAACTGTTGCCGTAAGTAGCTGCCTTTAGAGTTTTATTGATTTAAATTACACAGTGCAGCCGCTCGTTATACAAGACAGGGATCATCAACCATTTGGGCAATAAAATTGCTGTAGCGTTTATGTGGTGTGAAGTAATAAAACTCCAGATCTGTAATAATATTATAAAGCGGACAAGTTTATTTGTTTGTTTAAACGCGGTAATCTGCGAAAGTAATGGGTGGATTTGGATGACATTTTTTTAGGGTTACGTAGCAGATTGGCAAAAAAATGGAAACCTTATAGTTTCGACATGTCTGTCTGTGTATCCGTCCGTATGTCACAGCCATTTTATTCCGAAACTATTAAGACTATTACATATGCAACTTAGTACCTGTATTATTAGTAGATGTATTATGTAAACAGCTTTCCGATTTTTATACAAAAATAAAAAGTATATAAAATTAAGGGCTCCCCATACATAAAACTGAACTCATCAAACCTATACATGTGTGGTATCTATAGACAGGTATAAAATGACATTGAGGTTTCTTAAACCACTTTTTCTTAAAGTCAATCGCTTAAAATAATGCTTCTAAAGTGGTAACTTCAATAATATTGGAGTGACAAATCTATAAAAAATAATATTGTATATCTTAATAAAAAAATTCAACGAAGATTAGTTTGAACAAAATCGAGTCAACAGTTTTTGAGATACAGTACATTTTCTAAAACCGCAAATATAACTTTGTATTTAATACAAATACTATGAAAAACTAAGTTGTTTGGCGTAGTTACTACAGAACCCTTCATGGGTGAGTCTGGCTCGCATTTGGCCAATTTTATTCGACTGCAAAAGTAACCCTCCTTGGGTTATGTTTTTATCGTGATAAGTCCATGAGAGCAAAGCTCTGAATAAACCAAGAAAAATATATTTACAAAATGTGTGCAGTACTAAGCTTACAGGTGCAACTAGTGAACTATATAAAACATCAAGGTTAATTGTATATACCATATATTTTTTTTTATCTAGTCCATTAACAGGCACGTTTGAAAATTTAAAATTATAGTTAATAATAATTATACCTATCATCGTTACCAATGTCGATTGTTCACTATGCCCTTAAAACATCGTTATAAAAAAATTAACAAAACTCTAGCTTATAAGGATTTTTTAACACAGATTGTAGTTTCACCGAAAACAAACTGGGAGCTAGGCATCATTGCTATAAAATTTTAAGTATTTTATTTCACATAGGCTAACATGGGCACTTATATAACTACTGGGTTCTCACTATAAAATTAGAAAAAGAAAGGTATGAAAAACCAAAATGACCTAATGTCATATTAGGTATATTGTTAAAAAAGTTATACTTGTGTGATGCAAAAAGCAATTGTATTCGCAATTCTTATCTTGAACATAAAATTATATTCTTAAAGTTGTTATTGTCAAAATGTTATTGACAAAATGTTTACCACCCCTTCCACTTGTGCCCGGTGGCCAGTATTCGGCTCTTTTTCTGCATAATGATCCCTACTTAGACGATTCTTTTTTTTTAATACATGCTCAAAGCGTGTGAGGTTTTTACCTTTTTTCCACACTGCCTGTTTTAGTTCTTTCTCAGTTTCTATACGTTTTTATTGTGTGAAACGAGCCAACTTTTACGAATAGGTTTATACTATTTCACCAAAAAAGAACGATGGAATGCGACTGAAAATAATATTGAAAAAGGTAGACTAATGTTTCTAAGCATGAAATCTATGATCTTTGGAATGGATTTGGAATATTGTATCTAAGAAATAAAAAAGAAATATTAGAAGACTGGATCGAGTGTACTTCTTGCAAAGAATGGTTGCACGAGGAATCGTCTTTTTAAGGTTTTGGTCTAAATGATCACAAACAAATCTGACTTTGGAAACAATGCGTATATTAAGAGACTGAGTTACAGTAATTACGAATAGAAATTCTGCAACACACTGTAACATAAATTTTCTATAAATAAAATTGAATGATCTTTAGATATACAAATCCATACCTACAGATAAAATTATAAATTATCCATCATTATTTAAGCCGATCCCAATATAGTACGACGAGTAGACGATGATTCATAAAAAGTCTATTAAAAAGTATGCATTATTACCTATATAATAATATAATATGTACAAACAAAGCAACTAATCTTATAGATTGCTATTAAAGTAAAGTTGAGTTGAAATTAGCAAAACATGCATTTGGTGTGAGTCACAGTTTGAGTTAATTACGATTACGATACGATGTTTAATATATTCTTGAGAGGCTAAAAGCTTGCACATCATAACATTAGGTTTGTATATCTTTAAAGCCCCTACTATTAGTGTTCAAGCGAGATCACCAGCTGATCCACCCGCTCTGGGTAGAGTGGAAAGGATTGTCGAATCTTACTGCCAAAAATCCACTCTATTCCTACAGTTGCACTTCAACCGGATCTTCACACCGGAACAGATGCTCAATTCTCAATTCTCAATTCTTTATTCAAACTGTATCAAGCCCAGGTTCGGTCATGTATGGAGTACTGCTCTCATCTTTGGGACGAATCTGACAAATACCAACCGGACGCGCTTGAGTCTATCGAGAAACGGGCCAAGAGACTCATTGGTAACAATTCACTGGTCGAATCAAAGCTCCAGAGCTTTGAACATCGACGACGAGTTGCAAGTCTATCGGTTTTCTATCGGTTACATTTCGGGGAGTGTGCGATGGAATTATACAATCTAATACCGCCAAGCTCGTTCCATCATCGGACTACAAGATAAACGGCGATGCGCTATCGTTATATAGTGGACATCCCACCCATACGTACAAAACGTTTTGGGAATACTTTCATTGTGCGTACGGCTAAGGAGTGGAATTCCCTGCCGGAGTCAGTGTTTTCTGATCGCTATACCCTGGGAGTCTTTAAGTCAAGAGTAAATAGGTTTCTTCTAGGTAAGCGTGCTCCATCTTCGACCATATCATCACTTACTATCAGGTGAGATGGTGGTCAAATGCGAGCCTATAATGAATTTAAAAAAATGTTGCTCTTTCGTTACGGAACATTCCCGCAATCCTAGCCGGCATTGGCCCTATCGGGCCTCTTTTGGTACTGACTACTTTTTGAGATGCGCGTAGAACACCATGCTTCGTTGACTAGGGTTTTATAGCCATCGTCATGGTTCAGTGCGCCGGTTGACTTCGGTAGTCAACTTCAACACGTTTAAGTCGGCTCGATTGTAGCGCTGCTTACACAGTAATGCAGTAATGGCCGTAGCCTTCGCTTCAATTCTCTCTAAGCCGAGAGCCTTAATTGATTTAACTAACGAACTGATTCAACATTCAACTAGCCACCAACGCTTTTAGTTCCTCTGTGTAACACAATCTAGGATCTTCTGGGACCTACAGTTTTGGTTACAAATTACTTCAAAAACCAGGTGGACGTAGTCGTATATAACTTTACAAGTACTCACGCGGAGCTTCGCTCCCGTGGAATCTATCACGGTAAAAACATAACTCTCCTTTTTTTGCAGTCGCCTAAAAGTAATCTGGTCAAAGAAAGAAAGAAAAGAAAAAAAAAAAAAGAAAGTAGTCTGGTCAACAATCCGCTATGAGCCTGAGAGGAGTGGTGATAATGAAAATTACAGAAATTAATGTGCTAACAGTGTAACCACTGGGTCACTACAGCTCTTACTCATAATATTCACAGAATCAGGCGGTCTTATCTTACAGGTTAACCTATGGATGTAGAAAAATTTAAAGAGATATGTTTTGGGTTAACAGTAGACAAACATCATAAATAATATTATTTAAATCTATACTAATATTATAAAGCGGAAAAGTTTGTTTGTTTGTTTGCTTGAACGCGCTAATCTTCGAAAGTAGGTACTGGGTGGATTTGGATGCAATTTGGTATGGAGGTAGCTTGAAGCTTGAGGAAGATTATAGGCTACTTTTTACGCGACTGCAAAAAAGGAGAGTTATGTTTTTACCGTGATAGAATCCACGGGAGCGAAGCCCCGCGTGAGTACTAGTAAATATAATATAGTAATGAATCCTCGACATAAGTCTTGTTTACTTAACAACAAATTCAGGCAACAAATTTTCAAGTAGTCTAATGGCGCGTTAGATGGCTTTTATTTTAGGTCATTCTTATATGACGAATGCCTAAATGAATCTATTCAATAGCCTAATGGATAAGGTGTCGGACTTGTGATCGAGAGGTCGCGGGTTCTAATCCCACCCATTACACTATTGCCGTGAACCCACTCCAGACACAAGTATATTTAGCTTAGTTGGAGGGGTTAACAAGATTGCTAGTAATGTGAATTCTACCCACATTGCTAAGTACTTTTTTGAAAAAAAAAAAAATGTAGAATCTTTTGCTAACGACACGATGACTGCAGTAGCTGAACAATTGGCTGCTGCACTGCGCTTTGCAGGTTCGATTTCCGTACCGGAACAAATGTTTGTATGACCTAATTTTTTCCTGAATATGAATGTCTGAATATTCGTAAACATACCCATGCTACAGGAAAAATCCTAAAGTGGAAATGTATTTTTTTAAAGAATAAATTTCGGCTAGCAAGCTTTTTGTTCTGGGTGGGAAAATCGTCAAAAGACTTCTCTCGCTGTAGGTGGAGCGCAAGGAAGGGTCATTTCTACTGACTAATAACCCTTCCTTTGCAGTCGGGAAAAACCCACCCTGCTCCTTCAGTTGCCCTTGCATTCTGGGGCTGCGGTATCTCGTTAGAACATTCCCGCAACCCCGTAAGGCCCCCGTCGGGCCCCGTCAATGCTGCTGACTGCTGTATGAGTAGCAAAGTTACTTACAGTAATTTTTAACGGTTAGACATTTTAAACACGATTAGTTTATTATTATACTAGTACTCACGCGGGGCTTCGCTCCCTTGGACTCTATCACGGTAAAAATATAACTCTCCTTTTTTGCAGTCGCGTAAAATGTTTCCTCAAACTTCAAGCTACTTCCATACCAAATTGCATCCAAATCCACCCAGTACTTTCGACGATTAGCGCGTTCAAGCAAACAAACAAACAAACAAACAAACAAACAAACTTTTCCGCTTTATAATATTAGTATAAATACACAGATAGACAACGGGTCAATTAACTTTATTATAATTGATTAACAGTTGCACGAGGCTTTGCTTCCGTCGACTTTGACATGATAAAAACATAACCTTCTTCTTTTGCAGTCGGATAAAAAGTAACCTATAGCCTTCCTCAAGCTTCAAGTTACTTCCATACCAAGTTTCATCCTAATCCACCCAGTACTTTCGAAGATTAGCGCGTTCAAGTAAACAAACAAACATTTTTTTCCGGTTTTTTATATTAGTACTAGTACTCACGCGGGGCTTCGCTCCCGTGGATTCTATCACGGTAAAAACATAACTCTTCTTTTTTGCAGTCAGGTAAAAAGTAGCCTATAACCTTCCTCAAGCTTCAAGCTACTTCCATACCAAATTTCATCCAAATCCACCCAGTACTTTCGAAGATTAGCGCGTTCAAGCAAACAAACAAACAAACAAACAAACTTTTCCGCTTTATAATATTAGTATAGATAGATATCAAGTACATTCCAGATCATAATAACCAGATGTAATTTTAATGGGAATCCATATTGATTGATTGGCGTGAGTCCAAATGTGGGGCGATGTGTTTTAAATGAGATCACATTCGAGTTAATTTGGTGTTTTTGTATGTTTCTATGGCAGATTTGAGGATTGCATAAGAAAGTGATTAAAAAGGATCTTGTGGCATATGATTAGCCTTACGATTTGATCTTCTAGGTAAAGCAAGACTTGCTGAAGTCAGTCCGATGTGGATGACGGACTCACTTCAGCAAGTCTTGCTTTACCAGCTTAAGGCAGTTATCCGACTGCCGGCGAGTACCTAAACGACTAACTATCGGTGATTTACTCGCTCAAGAAACGCATAATGAAATATACATTCCGTGTAAATGAAAGAGATGTATATATTAATAGTTGCTCTCTGACTTTTCACACTGCGGTCGACTACTCGCTTCACTAGTTTTGTCGCTGAGCGACAAGAGCTGTCAAAGATAACAATCGCTCAGCGATCACATGGCGGTCAGAACTTAGTCTGAGAGAGCAACCAGATGATAGCTCAGCGACTAAACTATCGGAACAACACACTCGCTGCTCGCCAACTCGTTTTTAGATGCTAGCTCTACTCGCTACTCGTTCATCGTTGGCGGTGGGATAACTGCCTTATGTATCGAGATTCCTTCCTGCCTCGGAAAGCACTATAAGTAATTGGTTCCAACTGTTATTTGTATATCTTTGATAGTCGTTATGTGTAGTCAAAAGTCGAAAAATCTAACACCAGCCTTGCCTTGCCTTATTATCCAACTTCTGGTTGTAGAGATCATCTAGACAGTCGCTTCATGTTAAACACATGTACTGAGCTGAATCCGGTAAGACTGGAATCAGGTCCTAACATAGTTGGGAAAAGGCTATGCAGATGTATTGCTGAGTTGTTTTTATAATACACACTTTTGAGGGATATTACAGGAATAACCATGGGAGAGAAACTTGAGGCTCGATATACCATTGTATTCCAGCAGCTCCTATGATAAATCGCCTGGCCTTGGTTCAGACCATGGTGCGGAGTGAGAAGGAATGGGATGCAGTCGCTTCCTTCTGCGAAGCAGTCATGCTAGCGAAGGAAGAGTCCGAACGTGCGAGGGAGAGGCAACTCTCTTCCTCACGCTCCAGCCGCCGCGGTAGACGCCCTGGGCATCGGGGATCGCGGGACGATCTCCGGCCACCGTAGGCGCGGGCTTACGGTCGGTGAGCAGGGGTAGCCCACCGTCCGGTAAGGAATCAGGCCCGGGTCGGCGGCGTGTCGTGTTCCACGTGCGCCTCAAGGAGCTATCAGAATTAGTGACGGGGCCTCATAAGGCCATTGCCCGCCGGGGTTGCTGAAATGTACTAACAAGATACCGTGGACCCGGACCTTACGGTCAGCTGAAGGGGTTTTAGTCAGTAGAAGTCTGACACTCCCTTCCGCTTAACTCAGAGCGGGAGAAGTTATTCAATGATTTTCTGGGCCAGAAGATAAAATGCTCCTATGATAAATATAAGTGCGATGCCTGTGTTAGTGAAGTGTGATAACCTAGAAAATCTTTTACCGGTCTTGCTAAAATAGGCATTGTGTTATCCTGTTCCTCGGTTGAGGAGGACAGGTAGGCAGTCGTTTTACTTGTGAAATACTTTTTGTCGGTGGGAAAATATTGAAATGATTCATCCTACTCTAGGTGAAGCGGAAAGTAGTATCAAACTAAAGAGCCGCCCTGTTTTTTCCGTGTGGAATAATCATCAAATGACTTCTCTCGGAGTGGAGCAGGAGGGAGTATCAGAGACTTTTACTGACTAAAAACCCATCTTGTCCGTTCAGCTGCCCTTGTGTTCCAAAGGCCGTATCTTGTTAGAATATACCTCAACCCCGGCAGACATTGCCCCTATCAGGCCCATTATTGATGTGAACACGCGCCGTCGACTGGTGTGTTTCCCATCCCTGTATTTATCACTCCAACATAATACAAAGCCTTATCAGATTACGTTAATAAAACAACCTTGACACTTTAAGAACAGTACTAACCAAAAATAAATACAAAACAAGAAAATCATGAACTGAAAACGCTTTCCGAAAAACGTTTCTCTAACTTCATTACAGAGTTTCACATTTTTCAAATAAACAGGGGCAAAGATAATAAGGAAATGATAAAAGAAACCGCATTATTACTGAGAACGAAATACAGTTGGGGAGTCGGGGAGTGATGCGAAAAGATAAGGACAGATTTATAGCGAAAGATAAAAAATATGCAGTCTATTTAGGAGTACGGAGTGTGGAATATTATTTTGTATGCAGCGACTGACTGAAATTTACTTGAATATTGCTTAGACTTCTTTCTTGGTTTTGCATATTTTTAGATTTACATTTTAGATTAGTTATGTGAAACAGTTGAGAATTTCGTGTTATTTATTTAAACTTTACTAAATTATAATGTACCACTATTGTACAGTATATATAGATAGGTACTATAGGTGTAACTGTACAATAGTGGTAGTACATAGGCGGCAATAGGGCATTCTCTACCAGTCAACCTTTGCATTAAAAATACATAGGGCAAGAAAATAAAATGACAAATTATGGAAAGAATAATGTATATACAACGTGTAATTTAAAGGGTATATACATACCAAGTGCATGGTTTTTTTGGATGATAACAAACGATATGGCAAGGGTTTTGTAATCCCATGTCTACATAATTTTTCAAATTAAGAAGAACGAGGAGAATTATCGTGTTATTGGCAAGAGAAGTGGGAAGTTATTGAACCTCGTAGTGCTGTGACACGTTGTTTATGATTGGTATTCATATGAAACCGATAATTTTGTATAAATTCTTTAAATCACTTATTTTGAGCTGAAACTGTGCATAGAGACTCCATACCAGATACAGTCTTCAGCCCTTCTGGATAGATATGGGGTTTCCATTACACGTTGTATAACTAATAAAATACATGTATACGCTAAAAGAACATACAAATAAATACGGTGCTTTATAATATCTTGGGGCAATGTTAGTGTGAGAACGGAATCAGAAAATGCATTGGATAACCAAAACGAAAAATTGGTGAAACCCTTCATGGGCGAGTTTGACTCGCACAAACTCGCCCATAAAGGATTCCGTAGTAACTACGCAAAATAACTTTGTTTTTCAAAGTGTTTGTATGATATAAAAAGTTATATTCGGGGTATAAGAAAATGTGCTATATCTCGAAAACCACAGACTCTATCTTGTTCAAACTAATTATATTGAAAGTTTTTATTATGATCTACAGCATATTTTTTGTTTTACTTTTTACAATTTACTTTACTTCATAAGAGGGCGGGGAGACACATTTTACCACTTTGGAAGTGTCTATCTTTAAAACGATTGGCTTTAAGAATAAATCAAGACCTGTCTATAGACACGAAATACGTATAAATTTGATGAAAAACGCCCCCCTTAATTTTAAATATTTTTTATATTTTTGTATTAAAATCGGAAACTACCAAGTTATGTGTTAAGTTTCATAATTATGTGTAGTTTTAATAGTTTTGGAATAAAATGGCTGTGACCAATCTATATGGGTTCCATTTTTAGCCATTTGGCTACGGAACTCTAAAAAGGTGATGTTCCAACTGCAATAAATATCTCAAGTATCGTTAAGATCAAGTAAAACCAAAGTTAAATTGATTTTCTCCATATTAGAAATGGGGTTTCGTTTTACAAGTTATTATAAACTTAGTTATGTTATAGTTTATTTTACATTTGTATTGTTAAAAAGTGTGGGATGTACGGCTTCAACCAATACTTTAGCATATATTTTTGTGAAAATTATTTGTTACTTTTTTCGATTATTTATGTGTTGGTTTTCTATAGGAGATACTGGAAATAATGATATAAAAATCTGATCACGACGTCATCAATTCCTTTCAAACTCAAACTATTTTATTTCACATAAGCCTACATGGGCACTTTTAAAACGTCAGAAGCTAGTGAACAAAATTCGTCGTTTCCTATCGTGAAAACCGGCAAGAAACTCCACGATTACTCCTTTAAAACGAGAAAAAACATTTCTGTAAACATAGACAATATTACTCTTTTTAAATTTTGAAATAAGCACTTCACCCACGATTTTATCCACGTGGATTCAGAGATAATTTACAGCCTATAGTAGTCACAAAATATAATATACCTTACTACCAATTAATACATTTTTAGAATTGCATCGTTACTTCCGAAGATTACCCCTATATACAAATGTACAAACAAATTTTACCCCTTTGTTAATGTTAAATACATAGTGTAGATAAAATCTTCATCCTAGTGTAAAACATTTCATTGCATCTAGCTCTCATACTACAAAGAATAGAGGATCCACTCCTTAATTTGAAATTCGGACTCCTTTGTTCAGGATAGGGACCATATTAACACTTGGTTATATTCTCATAGCACGTTTATTATTAAAAACGTTTTCAGAACAAAAGTAATGTAGGTTCTACGTGGTTCGATAACGGAAAATAATATAATGGCAATCTCCCTAGGCGGGATGGAGACTTTAATTTGCATTTATCTACTTCCCTGTTGGAAATTTAAGTAAAGTATTAGATGAGAATATTAATACGTTGAAGATTGTTGTTGTTGAATGAAAGAAACATGCTCAAACAATGTTTTTCAACGCACCTTATTTGAACACCAGTTTTAACTGAATTATTATTAATGTCAAAGTATAGAACTCTTGTCCAGATTCTGTATTCCTTGCCACTTATGACCCGTCAGCCTTTAAAGCAAGAGTGAACAGGCCTCTACTCGTACTGGTCTCGCTCGTTTTATTGTTGACCTCATCGATCGCTTACCATCAGATGTGATCATATATTTCATCAACTTTTTGGCATCCGACCTATCCTGCCGAATACTGTACTTCACAGTTAATACTCGGCAGATGGCCGGATACCGGATTGAATAAAAAACGACACATTTGAATTTCACATGCTTTATGTGTGTGTAATATTATAGTAGTAGGTATAATAAATATTTGCGGTCGGCGGCGGTGACCTCCCGCGCGCTGCTCTGGTTCAGACCATGGTGCAGAGCGAGAGGTAATGGGATGCGGTCGCCTTCTTCTGCGAAGCAGTCATGCTAGCGAAGGAGGAGGCCGAACGCGCGAGGGAGAGGCAACTCTCTTCCTCACGCCCCAGCCGCCGCCGGAGACGCCCCGGGCGTCGCGCGTCGGGGATCACGAGCTGATTTCCGGCCACCGTAGGCGCGGGCCTGCGGACGGCGAGCGGGGGTCGCTCACCGTCCGGTAAGGACCAGGCCCGGTTCGGCGTCGCGTCGTGTTCCATGCGCGTCTCAAAGAGCTGTCAACACCAGTGACGGGGCCTCATAGGACCATTGCCTGCCAGGGTTTGCGGGAAAGTTCTACTGAGTTACCGCGGCCCCTGGAAATTAAGGGCAGTGGAAGGAACAGGGTGGGTTTTTAGTCAGTATATATCTAAGAAGTAACCTATTCACTCTGGACTTACAGACCCCAGGTTATAGCTATCAGTAAACACAGACTCCAGCAAGGACTTCTAAGCTGTACGCACAATGAAAGTAAAAACGTTAGGTATGTATGGTGATGGAACGAGCTTGGTAGAATCAGATTGTGTCCATCGCACTATCCGCGAACTGTAAGCGATAGACGATAGAAATTTTAGCAACCTTGCTAAGTCTGAGTATTGTACAGCATTTGCTGATCACTTATTAAACGAATCACGATCGCAATCAATGCGCACTGACTGGATGCAAAGATCAATATTCTTTACAATTGCATTATTCTCGTGGTCGTGAGACTAGCTAGTGTTGTTTTCACTCGCTATTTCATTGAAACAATCCCAGAACGTGCTTTGAGCGTCACTGATAGTCGACCCAGAACTTTTCTTAGCTACTCGGTCACTAGTTAGGCCGAATATTTTGTATCCGGTAAAAAAGCTATCCGTTTCACCTCAAATAATTACTGTGGATATGTTGACCCCCGACTGGTACCGGCCCCATCTGTTATTGACGTCTCTTCGCTTTTCTTGGAAGGAATGGCGTTTTGAACAAAATTTTCAGTTAACTAGCCGTTAACTAACAATAAACTACCTATATTCAACGACACTTAGTACAATAGTAGTTGACACACCCACAGGTACACCGTACGGTGTCACTCGAAAGAATTGATTTTCTGCGTAGGTCGCCTGTGCAGGCTCAAAAAACTGCACAGGTCTATTCCCACACACATTCCGGTAGACCTGCGCAGGCGTACCTGCACAGGTGGACCTTTCCGGTGGACCGTAGCGTGTGTGGCAGCCATTAGGCTGCTAAGACAAATCTAACGATACCTCAATTATGTGAATCCGTTCGGCAGTTCTGGAGATATCTGAATATATATAACTCAAAGGTGACTGACTGACTGACTGACATAGTGATCTATCAACGCACAGCCCAAACCACTGGACGGATCGGGCTGAAATTTGGCATGCAGGTAGATGTTATGACGTAGGCATCCGCTAAGAAAGGATTTTGCGAAATTCCCACGGGATCGGGATTTACATGGGAAAAACTTGCCACGCGGGCGAAGCGAAGCGATTCATACATACGTACAAGATATGCGTGAAAAACATAACCCTTCCTTTGCAGTCGGGTAAAAAAGCCTGCTATCAAATCATATAGTCCTCCTGACTGATTTTCGATCACGGCGGCTAATCTCATAATTGATTAGCCATCTGTGTGCAGTAGATATTATAGTGCACAAGTATTTGTACTCTCTGTTCCTTTACTCTCATTGTCCGATGGGACGGCAATCCGACACGACCGGAGACAGATCAGATACAACGGCTTAACTTGCACTCCGAGGCACGGATGTTATCACACCACCAACATCCAAACTCCGGGACACTCACTACTGAGATATTAGCGCATCCTATACAACCCTGCATATCCTAGCTACCTGCGCGATCGTTTTTCATTCACTCGTCCTACTGATGCCCTTTGTAGATCCCACCTTAAACTCCATCTCAATTTCCCATCCCATAAAACCTGTATCTATTCCCACTCCTTCTCCTTTCATGCAGTACGACTGTGGAACTCACTTCCCGCTAAAATCCGTGAAGCTAAATCCATTAGTATTTTCAAAAAGCAGGTCAAAGATCATTACCTATCTAACATCCCGTAATTTTATATATTTATTATAGGTATATATTTTTATAGCATTAATATAAATATGTATTTTAATTCTATGTATATCATTTTAGTTTTATTCAGTACCAAGCCAGCGCAACGATACTGGTATGCTGAACCGTCCACGGTACGTGGAGCCTTGCCGTTGCTTGCAAACAAAGTTACACAATAGCCTCTTAGGCTTTATCAATACCTAATATTACCACTTACCTTAGCTGGAGACGCCAAGCTTCGACCTACCTGAGGCCACGTCCGTGTGTGTGTATAAGTATGAAATGAGTAATTGAACGTATAGTGAAAGTCAAGTGTGGATGGACGGAGGTTCTCAAATGCAGGTCCTCCCAACGCGGTCTATCAGCAATCACAGCACAAACTTCGCACCAGATTGAAGCAGCTATTTATCACTATGAACAATTATTTTCAGCAAACTCGCGGGCCATGCGGTCTGGCGACAATCCGGCGTATGTTCCAAAATATCCCAGGTTTTTCATCAATTCGGGATTACAATTTCAATAAATCGTTAATCGCGACCCAATTATCGGTTACAACAGGCGATTGAATACGATATTTCCAAAAACAATTAAATCACAAGGTCCCAACAGCGGACATTTTTTCAACCGGAACAAAGGTAATTTGTCAAGTCAAAAGTTATGTCAAGCCCACAGATAATTAATGTTGCCGCACCAAAAATATGCGTTCAAAAACGTTCTGGACGCAACAAGTTTTATATCGTAATTAGTATTTATAAACACTGTGTCTATCATCTCCTCTACAACTCTCCTGTCGCAGGTCTGCTGGAAGAAATTTCTTAGGAAATAAGCAGCACCTTTGTGCTCTTTTGTCTGTATTTATTTTTTCCTTTATAAGTGTCATGTGTGTACATAAATAAATAAATAAATAAAGGGTCGGGCAAGTGATATTGGGTTTTTCTGTTATGTACTCATACCGTGTAACCAAGCCCTTACTCAGGGCAATATACAGCGCAAGTATTTATTTGCTGGATATTTCGTGTTCTGTGGTCGGGCAGGAATGTCTATAAGACATTTTAGTCTGGCTGGCTGTGTATTTGTATTATTCCTTGGTAGGTCGATAACCTTTCATATTGTGTCTATGCATTTCTTAAGTAAAACGATTTTTGTCATTTATTGACCTTATCGACCACCGTAATAGATTTATCTATACAAAGTATAAAATGGGTTGGACATAATAACAGCCGCACGTTTCAATGTTTAAGGTTAAGCAACGCTTTCTGAAGTCTGTCTGTGGATGGGTGGCTTAACATATCGAGATTTTTCCGTGCCTCAAAAAGCACGTTAGGCCGTTGGTTTTGTGCTCACCGAAATATGGACTATTTAAACTGATTTAAGCCCAAAAGTTTGACAGGACTAAGTACTAAAAAACAAAAACTTTTTCTTAGATCGAAATTAATGGCTGCCATATGCAAGCCATACACGCTACGGTCTACCGGAGAGATTATCTGTGCAGGTGTACCTGCGCAGGTCAATCGAACATTGGTAGCGTGTATGAGGACGTTCCGGTGTACCGGAGCGGTCTTCAGTTCTTTTTGCGATGGCATCGAATGAGGACAATGACGCGCTGGCATTGCTAGGCCTTGCTTTAATTTTGAAGATAAAAGAAATATATAAAAATATAATAATAATAAATTAAATAAATAAATTTAACAAATCGTAGTACCACAGTTTAATACGGTACGCATCATCAGCAGATGCCCCAGACTTTACTTTAAGATTGGTCATATTTCTTCCTTTCCTTCCTAGCATTGCTTCTTAAATTATTGATCTTTCTCACAACTACTTCTTTGTTCGCATCTGGCTCAATTTCTCTCAATTTTCTATAAGTAATCTATAAGCAGCTTCTGTTTTGTCTCGATTATGATAATCTTTGTTTTTAATTTCCCAAAGACATGGATGACTTCTATAAATTTCGATAATTATTTCGATAATTCGATAAGCGTCAATAGCCTAATGAAAAGGTGTCGGTTTTGTGATCGAGAGGTCACGAGTTCGAACCCCACCCCTTACACTATTGAACCCACTCCAGACACAAGCATATTTAGCTTAGTTGGAGGGGTTAACAAGATGGCTAGTAATGTGAATTCTAACCAATTTGCTAGTTATCTTTAAAAAAATTGGATAAAATCTTCAAGGATTTTTTTAGTTGAATCTGGTGGCGCCATTTTCTATTGCTAAATTACGTGGCATTCGTGGCGGCAATAGGATGCGAGCGACGAGACAACCGTCCGAAAGAAATACTAGAAAACAACTAACGCGACCTGCGCAGGCACACCTGCACAGATAATCTCTCCGGTAGACCGTAGCGTGTAACCTAAGCCGGGAATCAAATCTCGGTTTTGCTTAGCGGTAGTTCTTGCAACTTCTATACCGATATGGCAAGAGAATAAAAGATGAGGATTTTACCAATACTTACATCAATACATATAACAAATTTACAAAGCTCTAAAAATGAAACAAAGGGATAAAAAGGCAAAAAAAATTAAGGCATTGAAACATCGCTAACAATGGGAAAAGTGCCAAGAACACTGGCTGCATTACCACGTTGAATGCCAATGCTGGTTCTCTGTCCGAAGAAAAGGCCAGCCCTCTGGTCACTTGAGGAGTCGACTAATCGTGTACCGATGTCACGAAAGAGTCGATGCGCACTCGGACCCCATGGTCCAAACGATTCAACCCCAAACGTCTCAAACATATAGCTCCCAATAAGGTTGTTATATTTGCTCCGTATGAGATTTTCTGCACCTGCAGCTGCCGCATCAGCACAGCCCGCCGTTCTAAGAAAATGGGATGGCGCATGGGTTTCAACACAAGTAGCATCCCACACCAAAGGCCTACTCAACTTCCAAGGCATTATAGTCATCCCATCTGACCTCTTCCCATCGTCCCGTGCCAAGCCATTGGGTATTAAAACAGATGGTAGGTACTCCAGCGGTGACAAAAGCCCGACGGATGATGTCATTTATTCAATCATCATTAATATTAAATTAATATCACATCGACCGAAACAGAATCAAACCCAGTGCCCTAACATTAATCAGTGATGTTTCCGACCACTAGGTCACACGGCAGTTGAAAGTAATCAATTTCATAATTCAATTACAACCATTTCTGGCAAATAAATTGTCCTAATTTTGAAGTTGTAAAATGGTTGTAAATAATAAATTAAAAGTTTCAAAACATTTCACTAAATAACTACCAATAACTCAGCAACTGCTTTTAGCCATTAAATAATTTTTTTAATTACTCGTAGTTGCGAACTACAATACAACGTTACCGGGAAGAACTTCAACTAAATTGAAAACAAGCTGTAAGTACCCTCAACTCGTTCGAGCAGGAGAATCCCAAACACGTGGGAATTTCGGGATATACAACGTGTAATTTAAAGGGTATATACATACCGAGAGCACGGCTTCTTTGGATGATAACCAACGATATGGCAAGGGTTTTGTAATCCTATGTCTACATGTGTGGAGCATATTAGAAATTTCAATACATTGATACGTACCAGAGGCCGAATTTTTCAAATTAAGAAGAACGAAGAGAATTATAGTTTTGTTGGCAAGTGACGTGGAAAGTGATGACCCTCATAGTGCTGTGACACGTTTGTTATTACTGGTATTCAAGAAACATATGAAACCAATAATTTGGGGTCAATTCTGTGAGTCACTTATTTTGAGCTGAAACTTTGCATAGTGACTCCATACCAGATGTTGTCTTCAGTCCTTTTGGATAGATATAGGGTTTCCGTTACACGTTGTATAATAACAGTCTCACAGGTCGATCTTCAAGATTAAGCAAAGCTTGCTGAGGTCGATCCGTGGATGGGTGACCATCTTAATATATCGAGGTTCCCCCAGGCCTCGGAAAGCACGTTAAGCCGATCCTCCCGGCTGCCATTTGTACATCTTTGACAGTCGTTACAGGTAGTCAGAAGTCAGAAATTAGTCAGCCTATTATCTCATTACTCACGAGACCATATAGGGCTACCTCACCCCCCGCGACCTTACTTTGTTCACGTGATCGCAAGATAGCCGAGTTTTGGCTCATTTTAAAGGGCATCAAAAGCTCTACCACTTGGCCCCAACAGAATTCCAAAATTTGGCAATTTATGTGTCTGTCTCTTTTTACTGTCGCTTTTTCGTTTCATAAATTTTCAAATCACAACGATGCTAAAGAAATTTTTAAGTACTTCAAAAAATGTAACACTGATTTGCCAAGCGGTATTGTGCTACCGAGCTAAAGAGTTGTGGAGGTGAGATAGGCTATTGCTCCATGTAACATTCTATTACTCAGCTGCAACTGATTGGACTGGAAGCCGATCCAAACATGTCTTCTCTTCATAACTGTCCCCAACTCTATATTTCTAGTAACAGTCCCATTAAAATCAGATTAGTCGTTCCGAAGATTTACCCGTATAAACAGACGGACAAAAATTTAAAAAAATTGTTTTATTATCCTGTAAAAAACTATACATACTACCACACGAAAAAACACAATTATTTTGAAATTACAGACAGACACCTAAACTTTATTTATATGTATGTAGACGGCCTACCACAGCTCGCATTCACATTAGCTTCAGTTCAAAGCGTTAAGATTTTTTAATTAAATATACTACCAACATAAACAAGTTACGCGACGTTAATTCATTCAAACAAAGTCATCTCGGTGATAACTATATTTTCGAGCCTTTTGGGGTCGAAACTCTCGGACCATGGGGCCCGTGTACTCACAGCCTTTTTAAAGACATATCGAAAAGGCTCTTTGACGCTTACCGCGACCCAAGGGCTGGCTATTTCTTTGGTCAACGGCTAAGCATTGCCATACAACGAGGCAATGCCGCCAGTATCTTGGGTACGTTGCCAGCCGATAGCGTTGAGGATCAATTTTTTGATATTTATTCTAGTTAGTATTTTAGTACATAATTATGTATAATATTTGCTGAAATAAATGATTAATTCAAACAAAACAATATATTTTCTGATGAAACTTAATAATAAACTATATACATAATTTAACAACATTTGTTTATCAACATTCCGAAATATAGATTTTTGGTTGTGATTTGAAGTCGCGGCGGGGTAGTTTAGTTTCTTACATAACGATAAATAAATGAATAATGCTAAAAATGCTTTACATCATTTTGGAAAAGAGCTGATACTGTACAAACTGCTGGACCGATTATTACCAAATATATCTAAGAGCCACCGCAATGAAACTGACTTTCGATTGAAAAAAAGGAGCTAAGTTAAGGAGTTTTCATTTAGGAGCTAAGTTGTCACATCCCTCTTTTTGCATCGGGGGTTAAAAGTAGGTGCGCGATACCAACTTTCAACAACTAACTTAGCATCACTAGACGTTTGTGACTATAAAGTGCAAGTGTAGGTAAATGTAACCGGGCCTCTAAGTGCCTAATGTGTTTATGCTGTACTCCGGAGTGTTTCTAAAGTTCTTTAAGGCAGCTTGTTTAATCGTCAATAAAACTTGTATCGCACTAGCAGAGTTTACCGCACAACTAGCCTGCGTACTAATCACCCGATAACAAAACATCGGGCAGTTGTCCACCAGACAAAATAAAAGTAGCAACCTCTTCGGTTGCTACCACTACAACCTATTATTGAATTGTTTTAAAAAATACAGTATTTTCTTTATCTAATTAAATACGTTACATACGTTGTGTATATATGCAGATCAAAATTTCTGTTTATTGTATATCATTAAAAATAATGTCTTAGAAGATATCATTTAGTGCGGGGGCAGAATAACCGTCGCGTCGGGCCGTACGTACATACCTACATTGCACCCGTGTAAAGCCGAGTCGCGTCGCTAGTTTGCAATAAAAATTAGCCTATATCCTTTGCCTTGCTTAGTTTACATCCGTACCAAATTTAATCAAAATTGGTTTAGTGGTTTAGGCGTGAAAGCGTAAATAGACAGTCTCCCTCGCATTTATTTGTTGGGAGGACATGTTTCTATAATCCAGTGAAGGAAAATATAAAATATATACACCACAAATTCTCCTGTTTCTGGAATTACACATCAGTGCCGAAAAAATATGCCACACCCTAATCCACCAATCCAGATTTACTCTCACCGTCCGTAAAGACATTTATCATTACTACATTCCTGTTATCATCGTGTCTCCACCCTTGACATTGATAAATCGATTGTCACATTATGTATTATAAAAATACCAACTTTACAATACCCTTGCCATCCCCCACGGACTTGCAAAAATATGGCAATACAGGGGCTAAAGTTTAGCAAGTGATAGATCTTTCTAAAGTGGTTGATAAATAAAGATATTTACAGATAGGTTTGAGAGATGAGTGTTGAGCTGTTGTCATGTGTGCACGTTTTTTGAAGGTGAGGCGAGGGTAACTTGGGACGCCTGTCTGTTCTAACGAGATACTGCGGCCCCGGAACTTAATGACGGTTGAAGTTATAGGGTTTTTATAGTCAGTAGAAGTCTGGAACTCCCTTCTGTTCTACTTAGAGTGGGAGGAGTCATTAGATAATTTTCTTACCGAAAAAAAAGTGGTTGCCGAGGCCAGGTCGTCGGCGCGTCATGTTTCACGCGCGTATTAAAGAGCAGGTAACCGCATTCACGGAGTCCGATACAGCTATTGTCTGCCAGGGCTGCGTGAATGTTCTAAAGAGATACTTTTGCCCCGGAACGCAAGGGCAACTGAAGAAATAGGGAGGGACATTAGCCTACACGGTTCTAATTATGATTTACGAATTGTATGGATTTTAAAAGAGACTTTGACGTCTGGTTTGGATCAGTGTCTGATATCAAGGTAGTCAGCTCGGAAATACTAGCCTCATCTAGTTTAAAGTGACTAAAATGTCTAAATTTAGGGCGTATAGAGTTAGAAACTTAGCTCTACTTAAGATCTGATATCTTTTGACAGTGTTAGCCATATTGTCTCGTCTTCACAATACTTACATTTTTTGCGAGAGTTTCTATTTCGCGAACTTAACCATGAAATACTCCATCGATTGATGAAAATCGTATGGAAATCTGTTCAATAGTTTTTGAGTTTTTCGCAAACAAACAGACAGACGCGGCGGGAGACTTTTTTATAAAAGACTAGTGACCCGGCTCAGCTTCGAACTATCTCATACTTCTTATTCCCAAAAAAACTAACTGCAATTACACGCGGTAGTAGTAAAAAAAACGAAAAGTAAGAATCCATTCGTTCTTTTTCTTTCTTTCTTTATTTCGAGCAACAAAATCCATTTTGTGATAGTAAAGTTAAAGTAAAAACTAGTTTGAATAGAAACAAAGTATTAAATGGAATTATATTTCGTGCAGAAGATGGCTAACGAAAACTTGTTTACCTAGCTGATCATCCTGCCCACAAAATGTCTCAGAAAAGTAGAATATGGAATTTCCACCACTGTTTTGTATATAATTAGCGTAATGATAAAGTAATCATTATTTATAATTAGTTTGACCCGATACTCGTTGTTCAATCAATATCAATTAATAAACAACGTATTCTCCGTTTTTTATTATTTTTATCGACTGTCGGAAATTCCTTCAATAAAAAATAATATTATTCTGGTCACAGAAGAAAGTTGGCCAGTACTTCAAGTGTGCTCTGTTTTCAAATAAATAAAAAAATACATATTTATAATGTTTCTTAGGACTGTAACCCATTTTTTTTATTAAAAATAACCAATATACAATTGAAAGATTACATTGTAAACCTACATGATAAATGATCTGAATTTTGCAAATTAGTTATTAAATAACACTTTTATACGTCTGAGGAAATCTTTTTAGGAAAGATGCACACAGATTTGAGTGGGCCTCCAGACAGTGCAAGCATTTGTCAGATAACGTATAGCTCAACTTTGAACTTTAAGGAGCTTAGAGTATGGTGGCACCTACTCGATAGCATGTAATTTTGAATCATAATATTATTCGTTTGATTAATATTGTGTATATGACAATGCTAATCTTTATTGAATGCACAAAGTAAATTATACATTTATTTGAATAAATATATTACTAAAAAAACTATAAAGTACTTTTTTGCCAGTTTTTTTATTTATTTCCTGTTTTTTCTTTTACAGATTTATTAATCTGTAATAGAAAAAACAGGTACTTTGAGTGTACCTTAACAGATAAGTACACGCTGTCGTGGACTCTATCTAGCTAATAGAATACATAGCGCACGCCGTAAAACCTGTATCTTAGCCAAGTTACACAAAAACCTTAGTCATAATTTATTATATTAAAAGTGTGGCCGTGATTAAGTACAAAATAAAACACCATTTAACATTCGACCAAAACCGGACAAATCTTCATCCGGCATAAAACCCTGAGTAAAGTATAATAACCACAGAAATAGATCTAAAATAAAAAACCGCAAACGACAGCAGTTCCGGCAAACCCAACCGGGACCGACCCGTTCCGTGCAGTTCCGCATTGGCTATCAGCGGTCACGTCACGTTGTGGGGAAAATTCCGGAGTACTACCCGTAGGCTAATAAATATGAAAGCATTTGTGTAGAGGAATAATGTAAAAGAGTTAATTAGGCAGTTGTCCTACCGCCGACAATGAACTAGAAACGAGTAGAGCTAGAAACTAGAAACGAGGGGCGAGCAGCGAGAAGCGAGCGTGTAGTTCCGATAGTTTTGTTGCTGGGTTATAAGCGAGTGTGCGAGTGCGACGGGCGATTACTCGCTAGTTGATCCGCTGGACTGCTAGTTGATCTCTGGGCGTTAGTTCTGACCGCCAAGCGAGCATCGCTAAGCATGCATTATCATTGACAGCTCTTGTCTCTCAGCGACAAAACTAGTAAAGCGAGTCGTCGTAGGCAGTGTGAACAGTTAGAAAACAACTATTAATATATGCATCTCTTTCGTTTCTTGAGTAAGAAAATCACCAATAGTTAGTCGTTTTCTCTCCGGCAGTCGGATTACTGCCCTGTATGTGATAAATTGTTTGCTATTTACTAGCTTGTCCTGTGGTTTGGACTTTTATTCCGGATGCTCGTCTCCTTAGGCAGTTGTCCCATCGCTGGCGAGAAAACGACTAACTATTAGCAATTTTTTCGCCCAAGAAACGTACAATAGATATAAATGATGTGTAAACAAAAGAGATGCCTATATATTATTTAAAAAAAGAGACCTAGCAATGTGGGTAGAATTCATATTACTAGCAATCTTATTAACCCCTCCAACTAAACTAAATATGCTTGTGTCTTGAGTGGGTTCACGGCAATAGTGTAATTAATGGGTGGGGTTCGAACTCGCAACCTCTCGATCACAGGTCCGACACCTTATCCATTAGGAGATTGACGCTTAACTTATTCAATCCATTAGGCTACTAACGCTTTACTTATTAATAGTCAATCGCTGACTGTTTACACTGTGGGCGTGGACTCGCTCCACTAGTTTGTCGATGAGCGTCAAGAGTAGTCAAAGATAGTACTTGTTCAGCGATGCTCGCTTCCCTACAATGGTGAAATTTGCAATAAAAGACGGGAAGATATAGCTTGCACTGAAAAAACGAGCCCAAAGTGTGCTTTTACGTCGAAATTTTTTATGTATCTCGGACCGCTTCTCTACAATAGACTTAATGCAATTTCGAATCCACTTGAATATAATAAATGTAAGAAAGCTGTAAAGACTGCCCTCTTAAGTTTGTCCAATGAAAACACAGAAAAGTTGTGTTAATTGTGCCAAAATAGCTATGAAGGATTTTATTATAATCATGTAATTATTAGACTTGATAATTAAGTACCTAGTTAACTGATTATTTTATAGTTATAGCCAATATCTTGTCTTATTTATAATTATATTTAATGTTTAACATTACACGCAATTACAGATTAATGTATAAGGTGAATATTTAAGATAATTTTAGCACATATCGCCTGAAACACAGGTTTACCTAGTTCAGGCACATGTATTTAATTATACTACTACAAGTTGTAAGAAAATTTGAATAAATAATTTGATTTGATTTGAGAATTTACGCTGAGACCCCAACCAGGTGATAGCCCAGCGACAAAACTATCGGAACTACGTACTACATACTCGTTGCTCGCGAAATCGTTATCGGACGATAGCTCTACCCCCTACTCGTTAATCGCTAGCGGTGGGACATCTGCCTATATCCCGTAGCTTGTCGAAAAGTTTATCTCAAGAATTGGGCTACAAAGAAAATTGGCCAATTGCGAGACAGACTCGCCCATGAAGGGTTCCGTAGTAACTATAATAATATAATATAATATGTGTATTTAATTGACAAAAAAATAACCTTACAAATTACTTAAAACTAGCTTATTTACATTTTTTACAACTACGCCAAATAACTTTGTTTTTCATAGTGTTTGTATGAATTACAAAGTTATATTTGCGGTTTTAGAAAATATGCTGTATCACAAAAACTGCTGACCCGATCTCGTTCAAACTAATTTCGGTTGAAAGTTTTCATTAAGATCTACAGACACATCTTTTTTTTTAGATTTTACTTCCATACTAATATTATAAATGCGAAAGTAACTCTGTCTGTCTGTCTGTCTGTTACCTTTTCACGCCTTAACCGCTGAACCGATTTACATGAAATTTGGCATGGGAATAGTTGAGGACCCTGGGTAGAACATAGGATAGTTTATATCCCGATGTAAGGTTCCCGCAGGATAGTTTTCGAATTGTATCTTTGTTGCTCTTTCACGCAAAAACCACTGAACGGATCTCAATAAAATTTGGTAAGGAGACAGTTGACATTCTGTAAAAACACATAAGCTACTTTTTATCCCGGAATTCCCACGGGTTTGGGATTTACGCGGGGAAAACCTTCCACTCGAACCAAGTCGCGGACAAAAGCTATCCATACTTTAATATAACTCCATACTTCAATATCCATATCCATACTATCCATACTTCCATATCCATCAATACTTCCATACTAATATTATAATAATACGAAAGTAACTGTCTGTCTGTCTGTTACCTTTTCACGCCTAAGCCGCTGAACCGATTTAGATGAAATTTGGCATGGGAATAGTTTAGGACCCTGGGAAAGACATAGCATAGGTTTCGTTCCGGAAATCATTCCTAAAGGATGTAAAAGGGGTGTTAGAATTTCGTATAGGGAATCAATAATGTCCCCGCCCTACTCACTTACTTACTTAGACCGCTAAATCGATTTGGATGAAATTTGGTATGGAAATAGTTTTAGACCCTGAAAAAGACATAGTATAGTTTTATTTCCGGAAATCATTCTTAAAAGATGTAAAACTGTTGTTAGAATTTAGTATAGGGAATCAATGATGTCCCCGTCTTCCCCACCCACATAATACACTTGACCGCTAAACCGATTTGGATTTATCCTGGAAATCATTCCTTAAGGATGTAAAGGGGTGTTGGGACTTTGTGTTCCCCCTCTCAATTCATTCAAATCGCGTATTCAAGAACCACTCATAACATTTTTTTTAAACTACACAACTGCATGTAGGTTATACAAATCTTTGTTTAGAGCTGGGGTCGAACCCACGTCATGCACCAGTTAACAGTTACGCCAACCGTGTCGCTTAAATTTTAACCAATCAAGTTAATATACGAATCATTTCTATTTCAAAATCTGGGCAATATGGGTTTGCCCTTTTGAAAATAGGAGAAGTTCGTATGACAACAGATATCAACGGGATGATTTATTTGAGCTGAATTGAATCTGAAACTGAAGCTGAAACTGTAGCTGAATCTGAAACTGAAACCAAAACTGAAGCTGAAGCAGAAACTGAATCTGAAACTGAAACCAAAACTGAAGCTGAAGCTGAAACTGGAACTGTAGCTGAAACTGACGCTGATACCAAACTGAAGCTGAAACTGAAACTAAAGCTGAAGCTGAAACTGTTGCTGAAACCAAAACTGGAGCTAAAACTGAAACTGTAGCTGAAAATTAAGCTGAAACTGTAGCTGAATCTGAAACTGAAAAGTTTGGTTCAGTTCCAAAACTGAAGGTGATGCTGAAACTGAACTTGAAACCAAAACTGAAGCTGACGCTGAAACTGAAACTAAAGCTGGAGCTGAAACTTATGCTGAAACCAAAACTGAAGCTGAAGCTGAAACTGAAGCTGAAAATTAAGCTGAAACTGTAGCTGAATCTGAAACCAAAACTGAAGCTGAAGCTGAAACTGAATCTGAAACTGAAACTTAATCTGAAACTGAAGCTGAAACCAAAACTGAAGCCGAAACTGGAACTGTAGCTGAAACTGACGCTGAAACCAAACTGAAACTGAAGCAGAAACTGAAACCAAACTGAAGCTGAAACTGATGCTGAAACCAAACTGAAGCTGAAGCTGAAACTGGAACTGTAGCTGAAACTGACGCTGAAACCAAACTGAAGCTGAAACTGATGCTGAAACCAAAACTGAAGCTGAAGCTGAAACTGAAACTGAAAATGAAACTGAAACTGAAGCTGAAACTGAAACTGAAGTAACATACATAGTGAACGTAGTCCAAGATACGGATAATTTAATAAACCACGTTTATTCTGATTTGAAAACAAATATGAGGGATAAAGAATGACTGCGTGAAAGAGTAATTTTGGCACAAACTAACGAAATCGTAGGGCAGATCAACGAAAAGATTATGTCTCATGTGGATTGCGATGTTGTTGAGTATCTGTCCGTCGACATGGTCATGGATACAAAGCAAGTGACGTCGTACTCTATAGAGTTTATCAACTCTCTGGAATTGTCAGCGTACCCCATCACATTATTTGAGGCTTTAACTTGGTGTCCCAGTCCTGTTGATGCGTAATCAGGGCGCACCAAGGCTCTGTAATGGCATGCGACTACAAATTACATACCTTGGATGCAATGTTTTCAAGCAATCATTATGATAGTAACAGCAAGCGGTGAAAACGTATTTATTCCTCACATTCAGTTCGAAAAACTTAAATTTCCCCTAAAAGCGGCATTCGCAATGACCATAAACAAAGCTCAAGGACAGACACTGAAAGTCGCAGGTGTACATTTAGAAAAATACTGCTTTGCCCATGGGCAATTGTATGTGGCGTGCTCACGAGTATCAAGCGTACAAAATCAACACGCCAAGGATGGGAAAACTAGAAACGTAGTTTACAAAAATGTATTGTAAATTACGTTTTTGGTTTTAACAAGATAAATTTTAAATACTAACTGTCTGTCTGTTTTTGGGGATGGATGGACCCTGGTGATGGTTTTTTAAATATTATATGCGTTATTTAACCACCCAAAAAGATACGGTACACCTTTTTGGCAACAAGAATTATTGACAAAGTGTAAATTAACGCGGGCGAAGCCGCGGGCAAAAGCTAGTTTTAAATATTTTTAATGTTTTTCTTAAAATCGGAAAGCGGTTCACAGAATACATCTACGTACCAAGTTTAACATGTACCTATAGTCCTGACGGACGGACGGACAGACAGACAGACAGACATGATGAAACTATAAGGGTTCAGTTTTTATCCATTCGGCTACGGAACCCTAAAAATACACACAATATTTTTTTCATTCTAAATTAGTGTTTTATGGCAAAAAACTAGACTAGTGCAAGACTGACTCGCACATTAAGAGTTTCATAGTAATTTCAAATTTATTTCCAAACAAAAATATTTGCAATATACGAATTTTTCGTAATAGGCAACTATTAAGGAAAATTGATGTTTTGGTACACAAGCACATCTATGCATAATAACTACTTATTATATTTTACTTCTATTTATTTATAATTTTGTACTACTTAAAGTAATAGTCTAAAATAAAACTATTATTACAACTAGCTTTATGCCCGTGAATTCGTTCGCGTGGGAGGGTTTTCCGGTGTAAATTCCGATCCTGTGGAAATTCCAGGATTAAAAGTAGTGTATGTATGGTGTAGTGTATGTATTAGTTGCAGTGCCTATGTCAACTATCTACTTACCAAATTTCATTCAAGTCCGCTTAGTTATTTTTTGTTTATAGTTGAATGGCTTGCGTTTGACCATAATCTCGCCTGATGTTAAGCGATGATATGGTCGAAGATGAAGCACGCTTGCCTAAAGTAACCTATTCACTCTTGACTTAAAGACTCCCAAGTTATAACTATCAGGAAACACAGACTCCGGCAGGGAATTTTACTCCTTAGGCCGTGCGCGCACTGCCTTGCGGTGGCCGCAATTCCGGTAGTTCTACCGCACCGGTAGACTGACCGCAGTGCGCGCACTTCTATGACACTCCTTACTTCACAAATTTTGCGGTGCGGTAGAACTACCGGAATTGCGGCCACCGCAAGGCAGTGCGCGCACGGCCTTAGCCGTACGCACAATGAAAGTATTCCCAAAACGTTTCGTGCGTATGGGTGGGATGTCCACCATGTAACGATGGCGCAACGGCGTTTGTCTTGTAGTCCGATGATGGAACGGGAAAAGTAAGAAACATTCGTATGAATTTTGTTACTATTTCACGCATCTTCATACAGCCATCCTCACAAACTTTCGCATTTATAATATTAGTGAGAAAGATAGTAAGATAAGATATTAATAAAATTAAAGTGTAGGTCTGTGAATTCAATATAGGTAACTGTGTATTCTCAAGTCTTTATAGTTAATTACACAACACTAAAACACAATCATTTTTATTTAAATTATCGTCTGCGTGTCTGTCTGTTTATCGGGGCTAATCTCTGAGATGGCTAAACTGATTTTAATGAGACTTGCATTGAAAAATAGAGCAGGTTTTTTTTTTTCAAAATTCTTACGAGATTGAGTCTATCAAGTTTAATTAATATCAGTTACTTTTTCATTTGTTAAGAAGTACTGTTTTGTAGGAACTGTATTCTAAATGAATTTTAAAATGTTATGCATAATATCGTATACCGTTAAACCGTGAAAACCCGCAACATCTCCACAAACATACCCGTAATATGTTACATGCATCCTCTAACGAAGAATACATTTAATCCACAACTGTACTTCATAAAACTGCTCTGGGGAATCTCCCTAATTACCGGTCCATGTTGCTATAGTTTCAAAATCACCCTGGGGGTGGTTTGGTGTACACCGCATTGGATACCTTATAAACAAGTTTTGAGGTAATATTTGGACTATGTTTGCCTTCAGGTTCGCTTGTTATTTCGTATTAAGGTGGTTACATCAATGCAAAAACATACACGGGCTATAACGTTTCCACGGCTGGGCATAGGTCTCTTTTCCATGTGAGGGAATGAGCCATAATCAATCACGCGGGGCCAGTACGGGCAGGTGGATATCGTTCGTAAATTTAGGTACTAGGACATCCCGGTTTGGGCTTGCGTACGGTGAGTAGAGGTAGCTCTCCATCCGGTATGGACCAGGCCCGGGCCGGCAGCGCGTTGTGTTCCATGCGTGCCTCAAAGAGCTGTCAGCACCAGTGACGGGGCCTCATAGGGCCATTGTCTGCCGGGGTTGCGGTAATATTCTAATGAGATACCGTGGCCCCGGAACTCAAGGGCAGCTGAAGGAACAGGGTGGGTTATTAGTCAGTAGAAGTCTGACACACCCTTCCGCTTCCAGAGCGGAAGAAGTCATTCGATGATTTTCCCAAAAAAAAAACATCCCGGTTTCCTCACGTTGTTTACCTTCGCCGTTTGAGATCAGTGGTGATAATCATAATAATAATCATTTATTATTTCAATATTTGTTTTACAATAATGTGAACCTGTCCTATATGTAACAGTTAGCCCGCTTGATTGATCAATGGAACCAGTGAACTTATAAAACTATCCCTAATTTAATAAATGGAAAAAACAAAACTAAACCTCATATATTTAAAAAAAAAAAATCCACATCTTTCACACGATGCCATCTAGTCCCGAACTAAGCAGAGCTTGTGGTATGAGTACTAGACAACTGATAAACATACACATGTATTTCTAAATACATACATATTATAGATAAAATAACACCCAAACAAAGTACAAATGATTGATTTGATTTGATTGATGAATTAATTACGCTGATGTGTGTTGGTGAGTGAAAATGGTATGTGGGTAAATGTGTAAGGTAGGGTGTGTCAGTGTGTGTATTATATGTGTAATTGCGTTATATGACTCATCATATGAGTCATATCAGTGGTGATAATGTGAATTAAACAAAGTATTGTGCCTGTTTGAGTTTGAACCAATGACCTACATCTTGTAAGCCCTTCCTACAACTACGTTACGGGGCTACCGCTGTAACGTTTACATCTATATAAAAGTCTGTGATGTAGTGATCTAAATATGATCTGATAAAGTATATTCAATCTAGGTATCTATCTATAAAAGTCTGTAAAACATCATCATCTGCTTAGTCTTTTCTGAACTATGTTGGGCTCGGCTTTTAGTCTAACCGGATACAGCTGAATATTAGTGTTTTACATATACACAATACAGCTATACTTCACACACCCTAACACTAACATGTAGATTTCTTATCTATTTTTTTTTGTATTAAACCGTAACTGTTTTTTAACACGCTTTTATTAGGTCGACCTGTATGTAACTGACTATGTAATGGAATCTAAGGTAACTAATTTAACCATCTTCCAAGGGTCGTAGCGTAATGAAAATTGTCAGCTGTATGTAGTTCTGATGACAATACAATAATATAGTACTGTCAAAGTGATCTGATGACGGAGCCGGAAGATATGAACTGGCACTCCATGATGGAATATTGTATCATAGTCGTGTTTGCACTTGTTAAAAAGGCCACGTAATGGACTTTGAACACGATCAGGTTTCAAGGTTATAATAAACCTAAAGAAAATCCGTTATCGGTTTTCTTAACCTTTTTTAATTACCGCGTAATCCATAGATTTATTATTAGGTCGATCTGTAACGAACTAAATATGCAATAAAATCTAAGAATTTGAATTAAAAGTACTTCTAATTGTTCTATCATCATGAAACTTAGCAATTATGTGTAGATTAGACGACAATACAATATTATGGTACCATCGAGCTGGTCTGACGATGGAATTGGAAGGTAGCTGATGGAACCTTGGACTGCCTACTAGTAAACATTTCTAATATAAGTCTTAAAAGCGTGTTTTTGGTTTTTTAATCTATTAATTTCTATTCTCATTTAATTTTATAATAACTATGTATGAGCTTTTCTTTAGTAAAATAAAAGTATAGATAATATTTATTATTTATTTATTATATACTTTATTGTACACCTCACAATATTTCTATGGATATACAAAAATTTAAACTAGTATACAATGGGCGGTCTTATCGCACAGGACGATCTCTTACAGACAACCTTTGGATGGACAAAAATTAAAGGAGACAGATTAAAGGCTGTCAGTGTACAAACAACATAAATAATATTAATTGAATATAATAATATAAAATACATACATACAGTACAAAAATCATATACTAATAAATATTACATGTATCTGTAATTGAGAAAGAAGGGGTGAACTTATAGGGAGAGGTAATGCTCCTTCACCATTCTTTTGAACGGTGGTAGCGTTTGAGCACACCTCACTTCTATGGGTAATGCATTCCACAAACGAGCTGCTTGAATAGTGAAAGATTTGTCAAAGAAAGAAGTGGAAGGATATGAGTCGCCTTGACGAAAAGAGACAGGCTCCACGACACGGGGAATCCTAGTGTGGCATCTAGGGTGTATTAAAGTAAGAATTATTTACTATTTTTGGCATAATAAAGATTATTTATTTATTTTACATGGAGCAACTGACTATCTAACTTCCACAATCCAGTATCTACGTAGCACGATATCCGCCGGGGTTGCGGAAATGTATTAACAAGATCAAATCAAATCAAATCAAATCATTTATTCAAATTTTCTTACAACTAGATGTATACTCAAGGACATGCTTAGCTTAAGGTAATTAAATACATGTGCCTGAACTAGGTAAACCTGTGTTTCAGGCGATATGTGCCAATATTATCTTTTAAGATAATATTGGCACATATCGCCACACACAGGTTTACAGGTTTGAATATTTATATTCACCTTATAATAATACATTAATCTCTAATTGTGTGTAACGTTAAAAATAAAATATAATTACAAATAAAACAAAACACTGGCTATAACTATAAAATAATTAGATAACTATGTACATAATTATGAAGTCTAATAATTACATGATTATAATAAAATTATTATTAGCTATTTTAGCCATTGATATACAAAATTTTAGCACAATTAATAACTTTTCTGTATCTTCGTAGGACAAACTTTGGAGGGCAGACTTTACAGCTTTCTTACATTTATTATATTCAAGTGGATATATCGCACCCTTAATAAAGTAAAGGCATATTTCAAAAATATCAACTTTTGGGAAAACATGTTTTAAGATTCAGGGAATCCGATGTTTTTAGTCTATTATTAATAACATCATAATTTAAAGTGCTATGGCTCTGATTTTTTTTGTACCTAGTCTACGTTACATGTAAGAACTGGGTCGGGCACATACCTATAGTATGGTACTTTTGATTCCACAAGATTGTATTTAAGAGCAAGTTCCTGGTGAATATATATAATATTGTTTTTTTATTATTATTAAAGGATCTATTTTTAAGTTTGTAATGTCAAATTTATAAAATGTTTATTTGAAGTTTATTTAACATTTGAAAAGTTCTTACTTAATTAATTATTTGCCATTTCGTATGTTTTAATTTTAAGAATAATAAAGCTTAATTTTTTATACATTTTGTTTTTTTTTTTTTAATTTCATTCGTATTTTACATGAGGGCACTTTTACTAATTTATGATAGGATATATTGTGTGATAAAGCATTATTTTGTGATAATCCTTATTATTTTGAATATCTTTAGTCTTGTAAAGGCTTTTTACAAATATTGCCTTCAAAAACAAAAATAAAAATAGTAAGAAAGAGGCCTAACTCGGAAGAGCTTTAAAAAATATATTTATTAGTACTTAAATATTTTGTTTTGTAGTTTTTCTGCTAAAAACTACACTAAATAAACATTTTTATAAACGTGACATTACAAACTTAAAAATAGATCCTTTAATAATAATAAAAAACAATATTATATATATTCACCAGCAACTTGCTCTTAAATACAATCTTGTGGAATCAAAAGTACCATACTATAGGTATGTGCCCGACCCAGTTCTCGAAAATGGCAATATTACACTGTACTGGGATCGGTCTATCGTCACTGACAGGACTATTGTTGGCAATAAGCCTGACATAGTGGTGATAGACCGATTAGATCGTCGCACAATGATTGTTGATATAGCAGTCCCCCATGACGAGAACCTCGTGAAACCTGAGATAGATAAAAAAATATCTTGACCTGGCGCGCGAGGTTATCGACATGTGGGATGTGAAGACAGCAATCATTGTGCCGATAGTCATCACAGCCCATTGGCTCTTATCAATTATACCATTGGCTCTTGCCTCGACCAACATCTAAGGAGGCTCTCGTTGGGCAGCTGGATCAAGGGCTTGATCCAGAAAGCAGTACTTCTGGAAACGGCGCGTATTTTGAGGAGGTTCCTCTCTCAAGAGCCCTGACCACCGGTAGCTTGGACCCTGTTCTCGATACCGGTGGGCTACTATTTTATATATTTTTTATATTAATATTTAAAAATGTCATTTGTATGCACATAGACTAAGTACATGGAATAAAAAAAAATACAAAATATAAAAATAATAATTCGACAATAAAACTTTTTATTACAACAAAACATTTTTTTAATCATTTAACAATAAAACTTTTATATATTTTCTTCAGTTCAGTCATATCTCATATAATAATTATAATCAACCTTTAGTTATAACATAAGATGGATGATAATGTGATTCTATTTGTTATTTAAATAGCATACCATTTAAATAACAAATAGACTCAAATTATCTCTGATGTACTCTAGTAGACGTATTTCAAATTTAAACAAAAATATTAACTACTCAAGACGATAACATACTATCAAAATAGGTCGCGTAGTAAGGATCAATTAGTTTCTTCGAAACTAATTCCTTAAGGTCTCACGGCCATGTGCTTGACGAAGAACGCTGTCTAGCTACCGGTTCTCCGTTATAGGTTGGAACGTTATCACTAAGTTCAGCATCACTTTCTGCAGAATTAATCGGTGAAATGCAATAATCCACGGTAGGAACTTGCTGTGTTATTACTGGTTCAACATTTTGAAGAGTCAAAGAAGACAGAAAGTTTTTGGCCATAATCTACGTCTCCCACGTAGAGTGTGGCCGAGAAATTAGTGGTTGTTCATCAGATAGTATAAAATCATCTTTAGAAATAAGTAGTGCTCGAGATTCTGGGGAACATTTGCGGGACGATAGGCGGCTGCTAGAAGTTGTACTCGTGGAACTACTACTATCGGAACTTGAAGATGAGCTGGAACAACTTGACGATGATCTGGATGAACGTTTTGATGGTGTTGCGATAAAACCATTGGTTTCAGTCAAGGCCACGGGTGTATCGACTGATGGTTGAATATTTTCAGCAATTTTTGGGTTTGGAATCATAATATCAAACGTAATTTCGTTACCTGTGTAATGTTTAAGTGAACATTACACAGGTAACGAAATTACGAAATCTTGGGAATTGTGTTGGGAATATTCTCTTTTTCCAAAATGCGTCCAGTAATATACTGAAATAAAAATTAAACGATTAGATGCTGTACTTATGTAAGTACTTACCTAGTAAGATTTAACCAATAAAGACACGTAGCAAAACAACCTACTTTTGATCCTTAGGCAATTCGCTTTGCTGTTGATTCTGGGCGATTGAGTAAGTTCAAATGTTTTTGCGACCGCGACGTCATGCTTCTGTAAATAAAAATAATAATAGTACCTATTTTGTTTAATTACGTAGTTCAACATGTTTAATACCTACTTAACCAATCAATAAAGCGCTTAATTATTGTATGTATTTACTAACCATACTTAAAACTATCGACGTAACTTGTAATTTGATTAAATATTTTACATCATGTAAAGACCTAATCTTAAATGCAAACACAGATCGTTCATAAAGTTTTGTGAAACAAGGAATTATTTCGAAATAAACATCGTAAAAACATAATATTTTCGTAAAATAAGGAACTAATTTGATATAATGATGACATATTTTAATACATTGTAGTGATAAGAGGGCCTAACTCTAAGTCGACCTTTTTAAAACTAAAAAATATTGCAATACTTACCCGATAATTTGTAATAAAAAGGCACAACTCCAATTTTGCCATCGCGTCAGTAGTCCGGCTTCGACAAGTACTGGCACCTTACTGGTTGGGCCTCTCTAGTGGGAAGACGCGGGTACGGGAGAGGGTAATGTAAAAGAGACACAATTACAGTATTCGCTTTAATATTGTCTTTTTTCTCTCTCTGTGAAAGCCAAGTGGTAGAACAGGTGATTTTGTGCCCATCTATCACAAAAACTCGAAAACTCAAAATTTCGAATTGTGCCCTTACATTACTAAGGGTGCGATATGTTCGAAATTGCATTTAGTCTATTGTAGAGAAGCGGTCCCAGATACACAAAAAAATTAATGTAAAAGCACACTTTGTGCTCGTTTTTTCCGTGCAAGCGATATCTTTCCGTCTTTTATTACAAACTTCACTATTGTAGGGAAGGGCTGTGTGCTGTTTTAGTACTGTGCTCATTATGAATAGCTGTCGAACCGTTAGTACACCACATGATTTGTAGAGGAGGTTGGTTGGAAAAAGGAAAGGACGAAAGGTTGACACCTTGAGAATTGCTCTTTGGGCTTTTTCAATGGTAAGTAGCAGTGCTTTACCCACCCCACCCCATGTAGTAATACAGTATGTTAGTATGGACTGACACAGAGCAAAATAAACTTGACGAATTGTTTTAGGTTCCGTAATGTAACGCAGTTTTTTGAAAACAAATATCAGCTTGCGAATTCTATTGTTTACAGCTTCAATATGGTGTTTAAAGGAAAGATTTTCATCTAATATAATTCCCAGGTATTTCACTTTGTTTGTGATTTTAATATTGGGACAATTACATTGGTTACTATCGGGAACACGACAATGATGAGCATATAATGTGCAGTTAGTTTGGGATGTTAGTTTACGCATTGAGAATTTCATGAAATTTGTCTTGTCTGCATTTAGTGTTAGTAAATTATGTTGAAGCCATTTATTAACAATATTGAATCCGTGTTGTGCATGTCTATAGACTTCTATATCTGAGTCAGCCGAAAACAATAGAGCGGTATCGTCGGCATATGATATAATTATGCCGTTGTCTATTTTTAGATTACAAAGATCATTTAAATATATCAAAAACAGAGTACTTCCTAATATACTTCCTTGAGGGATTCCGAAGGATGTATTTTCTCGATCATCACTGAGAACATTACCAATCCTTACGCATTGGGTACGTTCCTCTAAATAGCTTTGAAAAAGTTTCAGCTGGGTTCCTCTTATTCCTATGGCTTCCATCTTCCGCAATAAAATAGGAATGGAGATAGTATCAAATGCTTTGGCAAGGTCCAGGAAGATCCCTATAGTGTGTTTACCTCTATCAAGCTTTTGTGCTAGATAGTCAGTCAGATGATGAACAACGTCGGCAGTTGATATTTTAGGTCTAAATCCAAACTGCATGTTAGACAATATTGATTTCTCCTCCAAATATTTGACCAGCCTATTATTTATAAGTTTTTATAATATCTTAGACATACAGGTTAGTAATGAAATAGGTCGATAGTTAGTTACTTGATCTTTACTTCCAGATTTATGTACAGGGACTACAACTGCTTTTTTCAGACACTTTGGAAAATGACCCGCGGCTAAACAACTGCGAAAAATATGAGTTAATGGAGAAACTAAAATATTTTTAAAACGTTTAACAATTTTGTTAGATATGTCATCCCATCCAACTGCACAATCATCTTTTAAACCTAGGATTATGTTTTCAATCTCGGACTCATCCGTGTCCAACAGTGCAAGGGATGTTAGTGAACTGCTACGTATTACAGGCTTGCTAGTTAGGCAGTGTCACTGTTCCTGAAGTTTTTCTGCTAGAGGCTTTCCCACATTTACAAAGAAATCATTCGCAATGTTAGCAGATGTCAACTGTGATGAATTTGCTTGAAATAATCCTGAGGAAGACTCCTGTTGCTTAGGCGTATATGTTACCGTTTTTATAAAATTCCAGAGCTGTTTACTATTTGTTCCGGCCTTCTGCAATGCAATTTTATCGTAGTTTATTTTCACCTTTCTTAGTAGGTCATTACAAAAATTCCGATATCGTTTGTACGATAATTGCAGTATTGAATTATCTGGGTTAGCTTTGGCTTTCGTGTGCAATTTATCTCTATTCCTCATACAGCGAATCAAACCTGATGTAATCCAAGGTTTTATATTATAATTTTTGTTATTTAGCCGATATTTGTTCGTGTTTTCTTGAATTGCATTTTGCACCTTTGTTATTAAATATGACATACAAAACTGCGGGTCAGCAGAGTTATAGACTGGGTCATAGTTGATGTTGCTTAAGTCTTCTTCAAGTTTATTTATGTTTAATTTAGTAACTATACGAGTGCTGCCTAGTTCTAGTTATTTTACAATTTAAGGTTAGTAGGGTAGCTTTATGATCGGTTATTGTTGAGTTCATAACGAGTGCGAGTGAGCCGTAATCCGATTTCAGTATAATGTGGTCCAAACAGGAACCGCTTTGATGGGTAGGAAGTGTATGAGCGGGAAGCAAGCCATGAAAGGCGCATAGGTTGAGGTAGTCATGCGTATTTGTATCAGTACTGTCGGGACAAATATTGATATTAATGTCGCCTAGATTAGACGACAATACAATATTATGGTACCATCGAGCTGGTCTGACGATGGAATTGGAAGGTAGCTGATGGAACCTTGGACTGCCTACTAGTAAACATTTCTAATATAAGTCTTAAAAGCGTGTTTTTGGTTTTTTAATCTATTAATTTCTATTCTCATTTAATTTTATAATAACTATGTATGAGCTTTTCTTTAGTAAAATAAAAGTATAGATAATATTTATTATTTATTTATTATATACTTTATTGTACACCTCACAATATTTCTATGGATATACAAAAATTTAAACTAGTATACAATGGGCGGTCTTATCGCACAGGACGATCTCTTACAGACAACCTTTGGATGGACAAAAATTAAAGGAGACAGATTAAAGGCTGTCAGTGTACAAACAACATAAATAATATTAATTGAATATAATAATATAAAATACATACATACAGTACAAAAATCATATACTAATAAATATTACATGTATCTGTAATTGAGAAAGAAGGGGTGAACTTATAGGGAGAGGTAATGCTCCTTCACCATTCTTTTGAACGGTGGTAGCGTTTGAGCACACCTCACTTCTATGGGTAATGCATTCCACAAACGAGCTGCTTGAATAGTGAAAGATTTGTCAAAGAAAGAAGTGGAAGGATATGAGTCGCCTTGACGAAAAGAGACAGGCTCCACGACACGGGGAATCCTAGTGTGGCATCTAGGGTGTATTAAAGTAAGAATTATTTACTATTTTTGGCATAATAAAGATTATTTATTTATTTTACATGGAGCAACTGACTATCTAACTTCCACAATCCAGTATCTACGTAGCACGATATCCGCCGGGGTTGCGGAAATGTATTAACAAGATCAAATCAAATCAAATCAAATCATTTATTCAAATTTTCTTACAACTAGATGTATACTCAAGGACATGCTTAGCTTAAGGTAATTAAATACATGTGCCTGAACTAGGTAAACCTGTGTTTCAGGCGATATGTGCCAATATTATCTTTTAAGATAATATTGGCACATATCGCCACACACAGGTTTACAGGTTTGAATATTTATATTCACCTTATAATAATACATTAATCTCTAATTGTGTGTAACGTTAAAAATAAAATATAATTACAAATAAAACAAAACACTGGCTATAACTATAAAATAATTAGATAACTATGTACATAATTATGAAGTCTAATAATTACATGATTATAATAAAATTATTATTAGCTATTTTAGCCATTGATATACAAAATTTTAGCACAATTAATAACTTTTCTGTATCTTCGTAGGACAAACTTTGGAGGGCAGACTTTACAGCTTTCTTACATTTATTATATTCAAGTGGATATATCGCACCCTTAATAAAGTAAAGGCATATTTCAAAAATATCAACTTTTGGGAAAACATGTTTTAAGATTCAGGGAATCCGATGTTTTTAGTCTATTATTAATAACATCATAATTTAAAGTGCTATGGCTCTGATTTTTTTTGTACCTAGTCTACGTTACATGTAAGAACTGGGTCGGGCACATACCTATAGTATGGTACTTTTGATTCCACAAGATTGTATTTAAGAGCAAGTTCCTGGTGAATATATATAATATTGTTTTTTTATTATTATTAAAGGATCTATTTTTAAGTTTGTAATGTCAAATTTATAAAATGTTTATTTGAAGTTTATTTAACATTTGAAAAGTTCTTACTTAATTAATTATTTGCCATTTCGTATGTTTTAATTTTAAGAATAATAAAGCTTAATTTTTTATACATTTTGTTTTTTTTTTTTTAATTTCATTCGTATTTTACATGAGGGCACTTTTACTAATTTATGATAGGATATATTGTGTGATAAAGCATTATTTTGTGATAATCCTTATTATTTTGAATATCTTTAGTCTTGTAAAGGCTTTTTACAAATATTGCCTTCAAAAACAAAAATAAAAATAGTAAGAAAGAGGCCTAACTCGGAAGAGCTTTAAAAAATATATTTATTAGTACTTAAATATTTTGTTTTGTAGTTTTTCTGCTAAAAACTACACTAAATAAACATTTTTATAAACGTGACATTACAAACTTAAAAATAGATCCTTTAATAATAATAAAAAACAATATTATATATATTCACCAGCAACTTGCTCTTAAATACAATCTTGTGGAATCAAAAGTACCATACTATAGGTATGTGCCCGACCCAGTTCTCGAAAATGGCAATATTACACTGTACTGGGATCGGTCTATCGTCACTGACAGGACTATTGTTGGCAATAAGCCTGACATAGTGGTGATAGACCGATTAGATCGTCGCACAATGATTGTTGATATAGCAGTCCCCCATGACGAGAACCTCGTGAAACCTGAGATAGATAAAAAAATATCTTGACCTGGCGCGCGAGGTTATCGACATGTGGGATGTGAAGACAGCAATCATTGTGCCGATAGTCATCACAGCCCATTGGCTCTTATCAATTATACCATTGGCTCTTGCCTCGACCAACATCTAAGGAGGCTCTCGTTGGGCAGCTGGATCAAGGGCTTGATCCAGAAAGCAGTACTTCTGGAAACGGCGCGTATTTTGAGGAGGTTCCTCTCTCAAGAGCCCTGACCACCGGTAGCTTGGACCCTGTTCTCGATACCGGTGGGCTACTATTTTATATATTTTTTATATTAATATTTAAAAATGTCATTTGTATGCACATAGACTAAGTACATGGAATAAAAAAAAATACAAAATATAAAAATAATAATTCGACAATAAAACTTTTTATTACAACAAAACATTTTTTTAATCATTTAACAATAAAACTTTTATATATTTTCTTCAGTTCAGTCATATCTCATATAATAATTATAATCAACCTTTAGTTATAACATAAGATGGATGATAATGTGATTCTATTTGTTATTTAAATAGCATACCATTTAAATAACAAATAGACTCAAATTATCTCTGATGTACTCTAGTAGACGTATTTCAAATTTAAACAAAAATATTAACTACTCAAGACGATAACATACTATCAAAATAGGTCGCGTAGTAAGGATCAATTAGTTTCTTCGAAACTAATTCCTTAAGGTCTCACGGCCATGTGCTTGACGAAGAACGCTGTCTAGCTACCGGTTCTCCGTTATAGGTTGGAACGTTATCACTAAGTTCAGCATCACTTTCTGCAGAATTAATCGGTGAAATGCAATAATCCACGGTAGGAACTTGCTGTGTTATTACTGGTTCAACATTTTGAAGAGTCAAAGAAGACAGAAAGTTTTTGGCCATAATCTACGTCTCCCACGTAGAGTGTGGCCGAGAAATTAGTGGTTGTTCATCAGATAGTATAAAATCATCTTTAGAAATAAGTAGTGCTCGAGATTCTGGGGAACATTTGCGGGACGATAGGCGGCTGCTAGAAGTTGTACTCGTGGAACTACTACTATCGGAACTTGAAGATGAGCTGGAACAACTTGACGATGATCTGGATGAACGTTTTGATGGTGTTGCGATAAAACCATTGGTTTCAGTCAAGGCCACGGGTGTATCGACTGATGGTTGAATATTTTCAGCAATTTTTGGGTTTGGAATCATAATATCAAACGTAATTTCGTTACCTGTGTAATGTTTAAGTGAACATTACACAGGTAACGAAATTACGAAATCTTGGGAATTGTGTTGGGAATATTCTCTTTTTCCAAAATGCGTCCAGTAATATACTGAAATAAAAATTAAACGATTAGATGCTGTACTTATGTAAGTACTTACCTAGTAAGATTTAACCAATAAAGACACGTAGCAAAACAACCTACTTTTGATCCTTAGGCAATTCGCTTTGCTGTTGATTCTGGGCGATTGAGTAAGTTCAAATGTTTTTGCGACCGCGACGTCATGCTTCTGTAAATAAAAATAATAATAGTACCTATTTTGTTTAATTACGTAGTTCAACATGTTTAATACCTACTTAACCAATCAATAAAGCGCTTAATTATTGTATGTATTTACTAACCATACTTAAAACTATCGACGTAACTTGTAATTTGATTAAATATTTTACATCATGTAAAGACCTAATCTTAAATGCAAACACAGATCGTTCATAAAGTTTTGTGAAACAAGGAATTATTTCGAAATAAACATCGTAAAAACATAATATTTTCGTAAAATAAGGAACTAATTTGATATAATGATGACATATTTTAATACATTGTAGTGATAAGAGGGCCTAACTCTAAGTCGACCTTTTTAAAACTAAAAAATATTGCAATACTTACCCGATAATTTGTAATAAAAAGGCACAACTCCAATTTTGCCATCGCGTCAGTAGTCCGGCTTCGACAAGTACTGGCACCTTACTGGTTGGGCCTCTCTAGTGGGAAGACGCGGGTACGGGAGAGGGTAATGTAAAAGAGACACAATTACAGTATTCGCTTTAATATTGTCTTTTTTCTCTCTCTGTGAAAGCCAAGTGGTAGAACAGGTGATTTTGTGCCCATCTATCACAAAAACTCGAAAACTCAAAATTTCGAATTGTGCCCTTACATTACTAAGGGTGCGATATGTTCGAAATTGCATTTAGTCTATTGTAGAGAAGCGGTCCCAGATACACAAAAAAATTAATGTAAAAGCACACTTTGTGCTCGTTTTTTCCGTGCAAGCGATATCTTTCCGTCTTTTATTACAAACTTCACTATTGTAGGGAAGGGCTGTGTGCTGTTTTAGTACTGTGCTCATTATGAATAGCTGTCGAACCGTTAGTACACCACATGATTTGTAGAGGAGGTTGGTTGGAAAAAGGAAAGGACGAAAGGTTGACACCTTGAGAATTGCTCTTTGGGCTTTTTCAATGGTAAGTAGCAGTGCTTTACCCACCCCACCCCATGTAGTAATACAGTATGTTAGTATGGACTGACACAGAGCAAAATAAACTTGACGAATTGTTTTAGGTTCCGTAATGTAACGCAGTTTTTTGAAAACAAATATCAGCTTGCGAATTCTATTGTTTACAGCTTCAATATGGTGTTTAAAGGAAAGATTTTCATCTAATATAATTCCCAGGTATTTCACTTTGTTTGTGATTTTAATATTGGGACAATTACATTGGTTACTATCGGGAACACGACAATGATGAGCATATAATGTGCAGTTAGTTTGGGATGTTAGTTTACGCATTGAGAATTTCATGAAATTTGTCTTGTCTGCATTTAGTGTTAGTAAATTATGTTGAAGCCATTTATTAACAATATTGAATCCGTGTTGTGCATGTCTATAGACTTCTATATCTGAGTCAGCCGAAAACAATAGAGCGGTATCGTCGGCATATGATATAATTATGCCGTTGTCTATTTTTAGATTACAAAGATCATTTAAATATATCAAAAACAGAGTACTTCCTAATATACTTCCTTGAGGGATTCCGAAGGATGTATTTTCTCGATCATCACTGAGAACATTACCAATCCTTACGCATTGGGTACGTTCCTCTAAATAGCTTTGAAAAAGTTTCAGCTGGGTTCCTCTTATTCCTATGGCTTCCATCTTCCGCAATAAAATAGGAATGGAGATAGTATCAAATGCTTTGGCAAGGTCCAGGAAGATCCCTATAGTGTGTTTACCTCTATCAAGCTTTTGTGCTAGATAGTCAGTCAGATGATGAACAACGTCGGCAGTTGATATTTTAGGTCTAAATCCAAACTGCATGTTAGACAATATTGATTTCTCCTCCAAATATTTGACCAGCCTATTATTTATAAGTTTTTATAATATCTTAGACATACAGGTTAGTAATGAAATAGGTCGATAGTTAGTTACTTGATCTTTACTTCCAGATTTATGTACAGGGACTACAACTGCTTTTTTCAGACACTTTGGAAAATGACCCGCGGCTAAACAACTGCGAAAAATATGAGTTAATGGAGAAACTAAAATATTTTTAAAACGTTTAACAATTTTGTTAGATATGTCATCCCATCCAACTGCACAATCATCTTTTAAACCTAGGATTATGTTTTCAATCTCGGACTCATCCGTGTCCAACAGTGCAAGGGATGTTAGTGAACTGCTACGTATTACAGGCTTGCTAGTTAGGCAGTGTCACTGTTCCTGAAGTTTTTCTGCTAGAGGCTTTCCCACATTTACAAAGAAATCATTCGCAATGTTAGCAGATGTCAACTGTGATGAATTTGCTTGAAATAATCCTGAGGAAGACTCCTGTTACTTAGGCGTATATGTTACCGTTTTTATAAAATTCCAGAGCTGTTTACTATTTGTTCCGGCCTTCTGCAATGCAATTTTATCGTAGTTTATTTTCACCTTTCTTAGTAGGTCATTACAAAAATTCCGATATCGTTTGTACGATAATTGCAGTATTGAATTATCTGGGTTAGCTTTGGCTTTCGTGTGCAATTTATCTCTATTCCTCATACAGCGAATCAAACCTGATGTAATCCAAGGTTTTATATTATAATTTTTGTTATTTAGCCGATATTTGTTCGTGTTTTCTTGAATTGCATTTTGCACCTTTGTTATTAAATATGACATACAAAACTGCGGGTCAGCAGAGTTATAGACTGGGTCATAGTTGATGTTGCTTAAGTCTTCTTCAAGTTTATTTATGTTTAATTTAGTAACTATACGAGTGCTGCCTAGTTCTAGTTATTTTACAATTTAAGGTTAGTAGGGTAGCTTTATGATCGGTTATTGTTGAGTTCATAACGAGTGCGAGTGAGCCGTAATCCGATTTCAGTATAATGTGGTCCAAACAGGAACCGCTTTGATGGGTAGGAAGTGTATGAGCGGGAAGCAAGCCATGAAAGGCGCATAGGTTGAGGTAGTCATGCGTATTTGTATCAGTACTGTCGGGACAAATATTGATATTAATGTCGCCAGTTAAAATTATATTTCTACAGGGTGATAGCTTTTGCAATACGTCATTTAATGATCCGATGAAATTATTCGTATTTCTAAAAGATGGCGGTCTGTATATAGCTAGTATTGCATAATCTGATCCAATCTTAACTAATAATCTATTACAGTCCTGCATAGTAGGTTCCTCGACCGTGATATTCAGGTGTTTTTTTGCATAAACTATTACTCCGTCGTTTTGATTATAATTTACACTACTACTAAACATGCTGTAACCTGGTATTAATGGGATGTTATATTGTTTGGCAAGCCAACATTCGGTTAAAACAATGACGTCGGAATTTACGTCCAATCTTTGTTGTAAAATGTTAAAATTTTCAAAATTCTTAAAGGTACTGCGTATGTTTTGCGTTAGTATTGTTAGTGGATTACTGTAGGAGGAAAGATATTGTTTGCATTGTTCAACTTCACAAACTTTAGACTCGGATACAGAAAAATCATCTAAGTCATTAATTGTGTCATTAATCATTTTAAAATTAACAAAAATAAAAAAAATAGAGAAAAATAAAATACAAAATAAAGGTCACAGAAATCAATAAATGGCGCTCTTAGGCGCCTTCATAATCTATAGAATTGATGTACCTCTTTTCAGCTATGATTTTTGCAGGACAGTCTACAGCACCCGTAATATGATTGTACCGATATAGATATCGCGGCCCCGGCACTTACGGACAGCTGAAGGAGCAGGGTTGGTTTTTAGTTAGAAGAAGTCTGACACTCCCTCTCGCTTAACCCACAGCGGGGGAAGTTATTCGATGATTTTCCCACCCAGAGAAAAAAAAAGGTTGCACGATATCCCTTGGCCAGGCCACTGTAAAATTTTCTGGCTTCTGACTACGACTTAACGTGCTTTTCGAGGCACGGAAGAATCTCGATATGATAAGACGTTCACCCATCCAAAGATCTCTCCGTTACACCCTGTATGTATTAAAGCAATGCTGTATGGAGAAGGCTTGTTATCGCCCAAGGTGCATAGAAGAGCTAATGGATACTATTACTTTGAATGGAAACTTTCAGAACTAGATACTAGTATACAAGTATGTACTAAAAAAAACTGTATCTATATCTTCTTCTACATCTATATGTCGCAGTCATCTGGTTGAATCTGCTATTTGATTGAATGACTAGCGCGTTCATTGAATGACGACATTTAGTTGAATGACTAGGCCGAACGTTGATTGAACAAGCGTCACTCAACGTCCAACTAGTTAGCGGATGTAACATAGCCCTTTGAACAGAGCGGACATAAAATAAGTCAGGTGATTCAAATTTCCCACGGCGGCGCTAGTAGTCACCAAAACAAATATGGCGTCAAACAGCTCGTACAGATAGCATTGTGTTGATATTTTTTTCGATTATATTTACTTTAAAGTGCGTTATTTGTAATAAAATAGTGTGACAGCATGGATTTACCTATTATTCCTAACCTAAACTAACCAAACATTACAAAGTCGGCTATATCCCATTCAAAGACTTCACTAAATGACGTTCAGTCAAGACGTTGAACGTTACATTCAACGACTTGACGAATTGTCCTTTAGTCGTTCAACTATATGTCGTCATTCAATGAACGCGCTAGTCATTCAATCAAATAGCGGATTCAACCAGATAACTGCGACATATACACTAGCACTTCGCCCACGACTTTATCCATGTAGATTTTGAAATCTTTAATATTAATTTAATATAATACACACACAACACATACATACACAAAGGTTAGGCAAAGGTGACCCAAAAATAACCAGATGTGTTCATCATCACCTGCTCAGCCTTTATCCAACCATGTAAGCTACCAGTTTAACCTGATGCAGGTTAGTATTAGTGTTTTATATGGAGCGACTCTCTATTTGACCTCCACAGCCCAGTTGGTGAGAAATACGCCTTGACAAGACTGGTCTCAGTCAAATAAGAATAAAAAGACAAATTTTAAATTTGAATGTTTTTAACCAACTTCAAAAAAAAGGAGGAGGTTCTTAGTTCGTCTTTAACTTTTTTTATGGTTGTTACCTCATAACTCAAAGACGGCTGGACCGATTAAATTCTTTTTTCATTCGAAAGGGTATACTTTGCAGTTAGTCCCATTGTTATCACGTTAGGATCTGATGATGGAATCACGGTGAAATCGAGGGCACTCTTCAAATATTATGGGCACATCTATAGCGTTTTGGGTATTTCTTATAGATCCTTGTACAGCTGCTCTCGAAAAGCACTATTCGGGGAAGTGGAACTGATGATGAAGACCACAGATGGCCACCGAAACTGCTCAATAATAAGTATTTCGTGGATTGCAATTCGATTACTTGAATATGGATGTAGCACTCTATGCTCGTCACAATGCATGTGGTGAAGTAGAGCTGATGGTGAAGTACTAGGAGGACTCCTCAAAAATTAACGGCTCCATAGCTTTTCCCGATGCATAGCCGTTAATTTTTGTAAAAGTAAAGGTGATAAGTAGTTGTCATTTTGGCTTTTGTAACTAGATGAATTACAAACCAACCCACTAGAAAGCGTTTTATAAAACATAACCCTCCTTCTTTTGCAGTCGGCTGAAAATCCTATAACCTTTTTTCAAGTTTGAAGCTACTTCTATACCAAATTTCATCCAAATCCACCCAGTACTTTTAAAGGTTAGCGCATTCGAACATACAAACATTTCCATTATTTAATATTAGTATAGATATATTATATGTAGTTTACTGATAATAGTGAATGTTTCCTCCCTTTCGTTGAAAAGAAGCCTGACTTCCAACAGTGGAGAAATAAACATACCTGTAACTTAAAACTGTTTTCCTCTACGAAAGGAAGTAAGGAAAGTGTTTATATGTGATTTTAAAATAACTGTGTTTTTCAAGTGCTTATTTACAGTAATTTAAAATCATCTCAAATGAATTTAAATGTAAGCGTAACACTTTATGCACACCTGCATTCATTTGGGTTAACCTTGGTTGTGTTTGAAATTGGCAGGACCACTCCGGAACTCCCTCTGTGCATCGCCTATTAGGGCACATCCCTGGGGAGACTGTAAAGGGATCTCCGATCTACCGTTACTGGTACCTTTACCGTCTTCCCTGGGTTCACCCTGTGAGCGCTCAGATTCCCCACTGAGCGCCCGTGACCCCGAAGCCCCAACTGCCTTAAGAAATGCAGACGGGGAATGCAACCGCAGCGGCGCAGCCGGAACACAATAGGAACAGGTAAAAGGTCGGATTTTTAGTTAGTAGAAGTTTGATACTTCATTCTACTCCGCCCAGAGTGGGTGATGATTTACCCTCGCAAAAGAAAAAGGTTCGAAGGAATTTCGCTTACCATCAACCTTGATCGGTCAAGTCAAAAAGGGCTCATCAGGAAATAAAAAACTTAGCATAAATATTTTTTATAACCTAGAATAACGGATATTTTAACCCGAGATAATGTGCAAGAAGCACGCAAATGAAGTCTCGCATAACAGCTAGTATAATATAAAATGAACACATTTGGATATTCATGCAAAATAATCATTATTTCGCAGTCGAAAATGTATTTTGAAATGTTCTAGCTACGTTATTCAGGTAGATAACGAACTATCCCATGAGAATATGCCAAATAATAATCGCAATATCCCTCCCCCTCCCCTTTTACATCCACAAGCGTTAAAAGCGGAAAAGACGAGCGCAAAATTCTAGCAAATGTTTCGATTTTCATTTGTTTGTTTTGTAGTTCAGTTGTGTGTGTCGTTATAACTAAACTCATTTAGAGGAACGCAAAAAATGACAATTAAAAATGAAAACACATTTACTTAGTAAACTTTGTTGAATATATTCAATGAACTAAATTAACATTTTGAATATAAAAGCTTCGGTCATGGGGCTTGAGTACACATCTGCTTTTGAAAGACTAAGGCTGGCTGATTCGCTGCCCAAAGATTGCCACTCAACGTGGTAATGCTCTCAGTTTTCTGGGCACATTTTCGGATGACAGCGATAGAGAGGAGTACTTTGACGCCTTAGTATGTTTTGTTTTTTTTTTTATGTATTTTTGTATGCAGTTTGGTTTATTAAAATTCAAGTGAATAAAATATGAAATATTAACAACTGCGATATTGTATTGATTTTTGCCGGCTTCCAATAGTTTTATGTAGTACGTAAATACCAGGAAATATTCATTTAATATGATTTCCAGTTTGCCAAGAATCTTCTTTAACTATTTTTCAAGAAAAAAGAAGAATCGTTCAATTTATGAGAAATAACCTAAAAACCGCTTTTATTTAAAAACTTTAAACCTTTTAACTTACTTTATTTGTCGAATCCTACTGTTTTTTTTTGATTCAATTGATTGTCATCTTCTACTAATTCCAGGTCGGACATACTCGTTTATAATTCACAACAAGTCGAGTAAAAAGCTCACTCTTCAATTTCGGACGCCGGGCGATACTGATGTCCGGATTAAAGCCGGACGTGAGCCACGGTACGACAGGGACCCATGAGTATGAATAAGACAAAGCACCTGTGATATATTTTTATTGGGACCAATGAAAAACGGCGCCGTACTGTGGGCTCGCCCATAGCACAGCATAATGCTGAGTGGGAGCCATGATGTCACGGCCACGGGACACGACGAGCATTTGCCTTGTTATTTATTGTTTCCTTCGTTCATAAATTTGTTAATATCTAAATCTTTGTCCTTACCTACATAATAACAAAATTATTTGTACCAATTACTAACTCCATTCTTAAGGAATTAAAGTAAGTTTTTAATATTTTTTGCATGTCCTTTGTCTGTTGGCTATAAATACTTTTACTTTCTTTTTCTTTCTCTTACCTGTTATGTCTTCCTATATAGCTTTTTTGGAAGAAACCAAATTACGAGATTAAATGAATCTGATCTCTCCATCTTCCTTTCACTACCGGTCTATCTGATAGATGCGTCGGTCTAGCAGCAGCAATGATACACGCAAGACAAAGTACAAGGTATGAAAAGTATAGGATTATCGCGAATACGAAACCAAATGCACTCAGTAATCAAATAATAATGAGCTGCCGTTATGCTAAGTTGAATCCTAATGATAAACTTGTGATATGTGTAGGAGAAAACGATTACAATTTAAAATATACCTTATCCCAATTACAAATTATACTCGATACATTTTGTAATAATATGATCATTGTACTAAATGTGCTTAAAAATGAGTATCTAGATGTTAATAAACTTAATAATCGTATCAAAAATGTATGTATAAACTATAAAAAATGTAAATTTCTTGAAAGCCAATCTAATAAGATATCCGAATTGTGTGTAAAAATTAATTACCTAATTGACTGTAACGATTATAATGAAAATTATTTAAATCCTAGAAACCTTTGAAAACGGACACGGAGTAACAAATCAAGTCTTAAATTAAACGCCAAACTTAATAAACCTAAAAAAGGAACTATTCCGTTCTATTTTGATCGCATTAGCCTCAGTCAACAAAAATCAGAAATAAATCCGACTGAGAAACCCCAAAAAGGAACTATCCCGTACTATTTTCCGGTAATAAAAAATAATTTAAAGTTTTTTCGTGCCCATAACTCCGCCATCTGTAATACATCATAATTTTAAAATATTGCATCAAAATATTGCCAGTATCCTATCCAAAAGGGAACTTCTTGAACTAACCTTGCAGGAACTCCAGGAAATAAATAATAGTCCAGACGCAATATGCCTTTCCGAGACATTCAACTTCTGCAGAGATAAACAAAGGGGGGGTACGTGTATTCTGCTTAAAAAAAACCTCGTTTTTAAAGAGTTACCTTTTATAAATACGTATGCAACACAAAATATTGTCGAAGCATGCGGCATAGAACTGACACATCTTAAGCTGATTATTATTTGTGTATATAGGACACCCCAGTCTGACCCCATCCAATTTTTGAGTAAGTTAAACAGTCTTTTATATCACGTATTCAAAAAATATAATTCCAAAATAAATGTGGTCTTGGCAGGTGACTTAAACATTAATACTCTCCAGAACAGTAATATTACTATTCAACTACAAGAACTCTCATATAATTATAACCTAAAACTACATATTAATCGTCCAACTCGTAAGTCTTCCTGTATCGATCACATTCTCAGTAACATTCCTAATGCTAATGCTACTGTAATGCCTCTTCACCTGTCAGATCATGACACAGCACAAATGTTGAGTTTTCCCTTGAAACATAAGATACAAAACCAAACAACATATTTTTTCTACAAAAGGGATTATAGCTTAACTAATATCCAGAAATTTAAGGAATGCTTACGAAACGTGTCATGGTCGGAGGTCTATGGTGAGAAAGAGTTAAATATAGCATTCAATACTTTTCACGAATTGTTAGGCTTGTTCTATATTTTATGTTTCCCAAAAATAAAGGTGAAAGTAAATGATAATAGTAAAAAGAAACAGAACTGGATAACCAAAGGTCTAAAACAAAGTTGCAAAACAAAAAGATCTCTGCGCTGTCAATATTATAAGAGTAAAAATTTACGAAATAAAACTAAATATTTACAATATTCAAAGATCTTACAGAAATGCGTTTACACTTCAAAAAAGAAAGCAAACATCAAATATATAAACAATAGTGAAAACAAATGTAAAGCTGTCTGGAGAGTAATAAAGGATGAAATTGGGAACAATAACGATAGGGACAATATAGAAAATATTCTACTTGATAACACGGTACTTTCAGATCCTGTAGAAATAGCAACAGCTTTCAATAACCACTATGCTAACATGGCACAATCTTCGAGTAAAGGAGCAAAAATAAACAGTAACGAATGTTCAATAGTCCATTCGATGTTCCTTAAACCCGTGTCCAAAAACGAAGTTAGAGCAGATTAGATAGATTATGTCATTGAATAACACAAACTCCGAAGGTTATGACGAAATTAACACTAAAATCATTAAAGCATGTTCTAATGAACTAATTGAAATTTTGACATATTTAATTAATTTATCATTCTCACTTGGCATTTTTCCTGAAGCACTAAAGCTATCAATTGTTAAACCGCTTTATAAAACCGGTGAAAAATCAGACGTTAACAACTATCGCCCAATAACTTTGATACCTATTCTATCTAAAATCTTCGAAAAGTGTATGTATAAAAGACTGATTGAATTTTGTAATAAATTTAACATTATTAGGAAAGAACAGTTTGGCTTCCAAAAAAATAAATGCACAACGTTAGCTATCTACAGTCTCATAAAAATAGTATTAACGGATATTAACCAGAACTATCTTACCACAGGGTTGTTCTTCGACCTATCTAAGGCCTTTGATCTAGTCTCTCATGACCTGTTATTACAGAAATTGGAGGCAACTGGGATTAGAGGCATTACCCTTCAATGGTTAACATCATATCTAAGTAATAGACAACAACGCGTTACTATTACTAAAAAGGATACAAGAAACAATAAGACATCTCACTATTCTGCATTCAAATTCAATAAACAAGGCATCCCACAAGGAAGTATATTAGGACCCATTTTATTCCTATTGTACATAAATTCTATCACCACTATAACTAATCATAAATGTATACTATTCGCTGATGACATTTCTATTATTGTGACATCTGATAAAAAAGTAATACAATTAAAGACCACGATACAGAAATTAATAATATTATTGAAAGATTGATAAAATGGCTTAAGGAAAATAACTTATCCATAAATCTAAAAAAGTCCGTTTATATACAATTTAATAAATCAAATAATGCAAATCATAATATTAAAATGAATATATATAAAATTCACGAAGTAACGCAAACGAAGTTTTTAGGAGTAACCTTAGACCAAGACATCAACTGGAAAGCACATGTTGATACAGTATCCAAACGAATTAATAAGTTTGTATGTGCACTGAAACAGATTAGGAAAATAACAAACATTAAAACGTCTATAACAACATATCATGCATATGTTGAATCAGTGCTACGCTATGGCTTAATTATGTGGGGAAACAGCACTGATCAAAATAGAGCATTTGTCTCACAAAAGAGATGCATAAGGGCATTATGTGGCCTTAAGCCCGACGAATCTTGCAGGCCGATGTTTAAAAAGCTTGATTTGTTACCACTACCGTCCCTTTATATTTTTGAAATTTGTTTATTTGTGTGGAGGCATAGGGAATTGTTTGCGAAAGCAAGCGAGGTGTATTCTCGCAGCAGGCGCGACCCCTACAGGCTCGTGTTAGATGTCCTTCCAAGGCTTGCGAAATATAATAAAAGCTGTATGTTTATGTGTGTCCAGGTTTACAATAGAATACCAAATGAATTAAAAACATTAAATACAAGAATGTTCGAAAATAAATTATACAAATGGCTCTCTGCTAATAGTTTTTACAGTGTTAAGGATTTCCTGGAACATAAAATCGCATGATGACTGATAGTTTAATTATGCATGTATTTGCACGCTTATATCTATTAAGCAAAACATGTTTGTTCACATTATTAACATTACCATCTTTTATACCATGTTTTTAGCAAATAAATGATTATGATTATGATTATGATTATTATGACGCACTGCTGGGTACCATCCACACTTGGTTGATATACCGTCTTGACCTACCAAGCATATCTCCTCCACATTTATTGTGCACACAGCGAAGCTGTAGAACTCTCTGCTGCCTTCTGTGATCCCTGTCACTTATGACCAGTGGTCGGCGTAGGTAGTGCCATTCCGTGGGATTCGTCAATCGTGGCATAACGTGGACATACCCTCTCATCTCAAAACCCCGGGATTTTAAAGATTCACTTTCGATAAAATATTAACATTAAATAAATATTTACAATACATAATCGAGTAAATCTAAACTAATACTAGCCTTTGCCCGCGGTTCCGCCTGCGTTATTCTTTCCCAAAAAATCATCTCGTACCGGAATAAAACTATACTTTCTCTCTAGTTGGAGTAAGCAATATATGTATATTTAAAAAATCATTAAATCGATTGAGTAGTTTCGGATATGAGCGTGAACGAACATCGTGACACGAGATTTTTATATATTAAGATTAAAAAGCTGAAGAGTTCTTTATATTTGAACGCACTAATCTTAGGAACAACAAGCTTGATGTGAAATTCTATTTGCGTTACGTAGCCTCTTTATTAAGGAAATTTATAGACTATTAAACATCACGCTACAATTGATAGGAGCGATGTCGAAATCATAAACGTGAATCACGCAAAACAGTTAAAATTTACCTCCAAATAAAAAAAAGATATTTAACCTTAAGATATTAACCCGACTATTACATGTTGTCAACAATAATTAGTTTATGATCGATTTGGTGGATAACGACATATTATTAGAGAAGCTGGCAGCAGTCGGCTGTACTCCCAAATTACTGCAGTTCTTTGCTAGCTACTTGAGAGATCGACGGCAGTTTGTAGAATATGCTGGTTATAAATCCGAGCCTTATTACACGAGGTCAGGAGTAAGTCAGGGAAGCAATCTGGGTCCCTTGAACTTTATTATTATGATAAATGACTTGCCTGAGGTTGTCAGGGATGCCACTTGTCTATTATTCGCGGATGATCTTAAGTTGCTTATGGCAATTAAAGATTTGAGTGACTGTGCACGGTTGCAGAGTGATATAGATAGTGTGGCAGAGTAGAGCAGGAAGAATAAACTGCAATTTAATGTTAAAAAATGCTAGGTTATAACCTTTAGCAGAATGAGAGTGCCACATCATCACGGGTATGCGTTAGATGACACGCCAATTGAGCGGGTAGAAAAGGTACGCGACCTGGGGGTGCGCCTGAACACCGAGTTGACATTTCGTGAACATATTATAAATGTTTGTAAAAAAGCATATAGAAGCCTGGGTTTCATACTACGTCGGGCATCGGGTTTTACAAACATTACAGCGGTAACAGCATTGTATAATGCTCTGATAAGAACTCAACTTGAGTGTAATGCTGTCATATGGGCTCCACATGAGATTAAATATAGTCTTATGTTGGAACGCATACAGAACAAATTTACCAGGTATTTGTACATGAAACTTTACGGGGTCTACCCCTTCTATCCGTTGATGTACCCAACCTTGTTCGTAATCGGCATGGTTGGGTACAACAAACTGGAGACTAGAAGGGACCTGGCTGTTACCACGTATATTTTTAAGCTGTTGCGCGGTAAAATGTTTAATGCTGGTGTTTTGAAGGAGATATGTCTGAATGTGCCTGATAAGTACGCATTGCGACGCCGACGGCCACGGTTGTTAGCAGTGCCGCGCGCGCGAACCAACCTGCTCAGTAAAGCGCCCCTGACGCGAGCCTTGCATACACTGAATGACACTGCTGATAGGATAGATTTATTTAATTGCTCTCTGAATGAATTCACAAAGGTAACATTGTTTGTATTATGTTATGCTAATATATAACTAGTAGCTTTAATTGTAATTTATAATGTAACTAAAGACCACGCTACCGCATTAGGATTATTGCCTGTAATGATAGTTGTGTTTGTGATAAATAAATAAATAAATAAAATAAATAAATCTACTGTTGCAGCGTGGACATGTCGCGACTTGACCACGCGTGCAAAAGAGACAGCACATCACTGTCTCTTTTTTTCTTTCTTTGTGCAAGTGGTGCAGGTATGCAGCACATCCCTCCAACCGCTCACTCTTGTTCTTACGTTCATTGAGTGCGCAGTGTGCGCACACGATGCTATTTTGAGTGATATTGAATACTGTCCCTGGCTCGTTTTACGGATTTTGGACCATCTTTTTACAATTACTTGGATTGTTTTTACTGGATTTCGAGTTGCTGCTGTGATTGGATTTGTTGCTTCGTCAACCACTTTTGTTCTTCGGAAAGAAGGTAAGCTATGAAATATTTATATACAGTTTCAGACAACAGGGTATATATTACGAGCGTATATTTAAGGGTATATATTATGAGCGTATATTATATTAATTTCATTGACAAATCTAATTTCATACCTATTCTGAACCATACTATGAATGATCGCTATCTTGTTTTTTTTTTTAATTTATGGCTCATTTTTTTCTTTGCTAAGGCCCCAAATATTTATTTTTTGACTCAACAATGAATTTGTCGAAAGTCATGTGTAACTTCAAAATGGCGGATCCAAAATGGCGGCCAGTTTTTGCTTAGCTTTTGATTTCAACTTAAGTTAACGTTTAATTAATACAATTCTTTTGAGATGTGGTATCAGATTATTTTGTTAACTAATTCTTATGTTACTTAATTAATTTTTGAAAAGTAGTAGTCGCCCAAAGATCAAAATTTGACTATAAGTCATTTTTTTAATAAATTTAATCGTATGTAAATATTATCAATTTTAACTCTGTCACTGTGTGTGCACGCAATATGCTTAAAAATGGATTTCAAGAAACTTATGATCTCCTAAATTTAATTCAGTATTAATATTGAATGAGACTATTTTCATATCAACTATTAGTCAGATATTTTATTATTTCTAGAATTTGGAAACAGCGTGATCTGTTCGTCTTGTGGTCATAATGGCACGCCAAGTGAAGGCAGAGACTGTACAAGAGTGGATCCAAGATAATCCTGAGCTAATGTACAATTTCACAAAGCATACAATATATTGTACACAGTGCGATTCCGATATTAGTTGCAAGAAGAGTACTGTGAAGAGGCATATTCAAGGTCCTGTCCACCAAAGTACATCTAAAAAAGCTACGAACGATTTTAATCTTGACCTTATAAATTTCCTCATATTATGCAACATTCCATGGAGCAAATTAGATGACCCGGCTTTCAAGCAATTTTTTAATAAGTACTTATGCTGCAAGTACTCTGATCGTCCTACTCTCCCAAGTGAAACTAGCCTAAGAAAAATGTATTTGGATTGATCATAATTATAAAAAAAATATTACATCTATTTATGAAAACATTTCCAATGAAAAACTTTGGATCTCCTTGGATGAGACAACAGACTTTGTTTAGGCGCTCTAATTTACACTTTTTGGTGAAGCCATTGAATTTAGCTACCATGAAAAAACCGTATTTAGTTGCATGCAAAGTACTGGAAGAAGTCAATGGACGCACTATATCACAATTCGTAGTCGATTATTTGGAGAACTTGTGGAGTGAACAATATGAGACTAAAGTGCTTAATGTTTTGATGTTATGTACAGATAGTGTATCATATTATGTTTTCAGCTGGACGAATTTTAAATTCTTTTTCCTAACATGAAACACGTAACGTGTTTGGCTCATGCTCTGCATCGAGTGGCAGAGAAAGCTCGCTCTGAGTATCCAGTCAAAATTTTTAAAGAAAAGTGTCCCAGTGTGCCGTTACCTCCGCAGCCTATAATTAAGAGGTGGGGTACATGGTTAGAAGCAGCGGAGTATTACGATAAATATTTCAATAGCATAAAATGTATTGTAACTCGTTTGAGGGCTTCAGATGCTTTATGTGTAAAAAACGCTAAAAGAATATTAGAGAAACCAAATATAGATAATGATATAAAATTTATTTTTGAAAATTATAAAATTATTCAAATAGCTTTGAAAAATTTACAACACTACAATCTGTCAATAATAGAGACTTTTTAAATTTTTGATGAGGTACGGGCAGTAATAGAGTGGATTGCGCCAGACACTGTAAAAAAACAAGCTTGAATAAGTTATTTTTAGAAATCCAGACTTTGAAATTATCAGGGGTTATAGTGAAAATTTATCACGGGGTGAACTTTCTGATGATGTATTATATTATCAACATGCACCACTGACTTCAGTTGACGTCGAACGTTCATTTTCAATTTATAAGTGGATTCTGAATATAAAAAGAAATTCATTAAAGGTAGAAAACATTGAAAATATTCTAGTTATATATTTTAATTCACGTAATAACAAAATGCCTTTTTGTGATTCGGAGGAAGAGATAGAATAAATGTATGTAAATAATAATTATGTTTTCATAAGACTTAGTACAAAATGTCAAACAATATCTCATCGCTTTTGGTTTCATAGTATGTATAATATTATATATTCTTATTTAATTTGTGTTAAATTAAAGATAATTTATTATATTGTTAAACTGTACTTTTATAAAATAATAATATTAATTAATATTTCGATTTTGTTTTTTTTGTTTTTAAAATTTTCAATGCTCCTTTTATCATATTAATTTACGTACACAGTGTACGCACAACAACATTTTACAAAGAATATAAATACAAAGATTATTAGATCGCGCTTCAGTATAAAGCTTTGTTTTCCTAGGATAGCGGTGCCGTCATATAGCGGCCGTAATACAGCGGTGAATGACGTCACTAGAACGTTGTCTATGTAAACAAAATGGCGCGGTTTCCTAGAGAGCGGTAACTGACACCGTAACGTCAAAAAGCGGTGCCGCCATTTGCATGACGGCCGTCTTGTCGGTGACAGATGGTTTCGTGAACGTTTCATAGATAGCGATGAAGCAGACTGTGTTAAAACGGCCTTGGAACTGTCCACATGTCGTCACCGTAAAGACGGCCGCCTTTTTGCGTCCGTAATATTACGGCCGCTATATGACGGCACCGCTTTCCTAGGAAACCAAAGCTTAAGGGTACTGAATAATTAAAAAAAAAACAATAAAGAGTAATCCATCTATCTCGATAATTTTAACATCCCGGAATCCCGGGGTATGTCCATGTTAACATATATATTTGAGGTCATTCATCCCAAATGGCACTACCTACGCCGACCACTGCTTATGACCTTAAAACCTTTAAAGCGAGAGTCAACAAGCATCTTCTAGGCTCGCTCGTTCCATTGTAGACCTCATCTATCGCTTACCATGAGGCGAGATCGAGGTCAAGAGTGGGCTCATCCAAAATAAAAAAGAAAGATAATCATTGTATAGCTCCGAGTACTTTTACTTCTTACTTTAATATATCTGCCTACTGTCTCTTCTTATATTCTAATACTCTCTGTGAAAACTTGTAATTGGCCTTCTTTCAATATTCTTCATCTATGTGTATCCTAGCTGTAACATTTTTTTTTTGTAACAAAGAAAAGAAAATTAAAAAAATATGTATTTTTTCTCTCCTTTTTTTGGTTATATGAAATTTATTATGTTAAGTTTTATTCTAAATTATCAATTGTTTCGTAATCTTTGGACATTAAAGATCAGCAATTTGTACTCTGTTTTAAATTGTAAGTGACTTGTTAACTGTGGATATTAGACTCATATCTAGTAGGTGTCAATCTGGCATATTATGTTTTTACTTATGTTCTTGCATATACACCAGTTTTGTGTATTACAATTTAATAAAAAACATTAAATGACTCCTCCCACTCTGGGTGAAGAAGGGAGTGTGTGTTGTAAGACAGTAGAAATCTACTGACTAAATACCCACCCTGTTCCTTCAGTTGTCCACGGGAATGTTCTAACGAAATACCGCGGCTCTGGTGGTCCAGAGCTGCGGTATCTCATTAGAACACTCACACAACCCCAGCAGGCATTGGCCCTATAGAGCCCCGTCAATGATGCTGACTACTCTTTGAGGCATGTCTCCTTAGCCTAACACGACAAATTTTACCGCAATTGTTCTGTTTTATTTCCTTTTATTCCAACATTGTCCTAAGAATAACGAACACAAAAATGGAGCAATCTAATTTGGGAGTGTACTACGCCAGCTCGACAAATGGATGTGCGCTTAACGCTTATGCGACAAAACTGTACTGCAACTCATCATAGTTCGAATGCACGCTTGTGCGACACACTGAAGATCGACATCACGTTAGTACGATGTCGTACTAGCATGTTGTCGATCATCAGTGTGTCGCACAAGCTGCAAGACACATTTTGAAATAATAATAATAAATATAGGCACAGAAGTTAGTGTTTAGACTAAAATGTTTGTATGGCGTACGGATAGATTGTGCAACTTATTTTAGATTTTAGTAAACAAACCCACAAAACAGGAGAAGTACCCGGTGTGAGGAATATTTAAAAAAATGTGCCAAATAATCTTACGTACATAGTTAATTTAAGACCCCACACTGGGATTCTCTGTAACATAAATAGCTAAGAAAAAAAAGTTTAAAAAATTAAGTAATTCAAATTCTTCATTTCAAATAATTAAAAAATCCATAGTTGTGTTAGTATAATGCTTAGGCTAGGATTATTACATAACAACAACAAAATGAGTTATAACAAGCTTTATGGGAAGGACGATCAATTTATGGGAAACATGCCCAGTTGATCTTCCTTCCCATAAAGTGAATCATGAAAGGAGAGTTCTGGCTGGCTATTTCTTTAGCCAAAGGCTAAGCATTGCCGTACAAACGTGGCAATCTCGCCAGTTTTTTGGGTACGTTACCAGCCGACAGCGTTGAGGATTAATATTGTTTTATGGTTTATTCTAGATTGTAGTAATATTTGTTTTAGTTTAAATAATTATTAATTTTTAGTTTAAATTGATTACTATAGTCTACCCAAAAACATAAAATAATTAATACATTTCAATTTTATTTTATTTCACATTCATGCGAATATTTTATCTGAAGATGCTAACGGTTAGTTAATTTCCTTAAACGTAATACTCTACTACATCGCACTGTTTGGTTTTTATTATTGAACCCCATGAACAGACCCGTAATACTAACTGGGGCACGGCTTCTACTCTAAAATCTACATTGAGGGCGATACCGAATTACTTACTTAAGCCTTGTGAGATACAAGACAGACGACGCTATAAGATATAGATGCTATAATCATATGGAACAGGAGTGTCGCTAAGCTGGTATTTGGAAACTGCTTCCTGACTGACGAGTCGAATCTCGAGTTATTTATTTATTATATACTTTATTATACACCTTACAATGCACTTAAGGGTACAAATAATAACATTAGTGTACAATGGGCGGTCTTATCGCACATGGCAATCTCTTACAGACAACCTTTGGATGGAAAGAAATTCAAGGAGATAGATTTAGGGCTGTCAGTGTACAACATCATACATAATACTAATTAAACATAATAATATAAAATACATACCATATATAAAATATATAGAGATATAATATATTAATATATACTAATACATATCAAAAACATAATAGAGAAAGGAGGGGAAAAAATTATAGTGAGAGTTATATTCCCGGGTCGGGCAAAAAGTACTATTGGGTTTTTTTATTAGAATTTTCTCAGTGCAAGCGGGTTGGTAGTTGGCGGTGTGATACCTCCGTGCCTTGGAAAGCACGTTGGATTGACGTCCCATCGGCCTATGACAGCAAGGAAATAGAGAGTGCACCTATACCTGCGCTCATACTTGTGAACTATAATATCTCTTGCACAAGTATAATAATATTTTATTATACTTGTGCAAGATAATAATATTAATTAATATTAATATAATATTTTATTATTACTTAGCGGATTAATTTTGTTATAAGGTACGATAGGGTTGACATATCCTTATTGGACAAAAGCCCCAAATTAAAAATATAAAGATATAAATAAAAGTATAATAATTCCGCTATAACGACCGCCGTCGCCGAAATCGGTCAGCAAAATGTCCCTGACCGATTTGTTTGGTAATTTTATACTTTTATTAAACGACTTTTGTCTAGGTCTTATTATCATAGCTGAAAACCGTTCTAGGCATAAAATTTGCGCGCGACTTCGTCTGCGTGGACTAATGAATTATGTCAGAGGAAATTATATGATATGCATATTATTATACGTAGGTGTAAGTAAAATTGTATGCTGCAATAATAATAATAAATACGGGAAAGATTATTTACGATTCTCGTTTTAAAGTCTACCACTAAATCAGCCCATCTCAGATTTAGGCTTCCTCCACAGTTCTTGCTTTAACGTTAAGCAAGAACTGTGGAGGAAGTCATATGTATAAAAGTAGACTATTATAAATGAAAATGTAATTTTAAAAAAGTTATAAAATATATTTCGTGTAGCTAGATCTAAACTGTATTAAAGATAAGTTGTAAAACATGACACCTCAATCAATTTTAATATTTAATTCTATCTTCTAAGTTGATTAGGTACAGCTATAGTCACAGAAAATTCGAATAAAAGAATAATTAATAATCTCTATAGAGTTCACTCAGTTTAGATCTAGCATTCTATGCGAAATCTGAAAATGATTAAAACACAAACATCCAAACCTTCAATCGTTAACTGTATAAAATTTGTCATCGACATGCCAAGAAGTGTTAATTTTTGTTTTAAATTCTTATATGTAGTTCGAACATCGAACCGCCTATCTTGAAGTATCTCACGATCCTTAATACCAGCGTCATCTCATTAACTAAACAGCCGTCGAAGGATTCCCTTGACACGTAGATATAACCATTAATTCTACATAGTATTTACCTTGAAGCTTGAGACACAAAGGAGCCATAGTATCTGCACGTGATTGTAGAAATACTCGTAGCAATCCAAAAAGCCAGTGGTGTAGCCAGGCGTGGGCGAAGTGGGCTTTGCCCACGGCCGGCTTCGCACTTTATGGTCCCTCGCGAGGCCCCTTTAAATCACTTCAGAGCAGTAAAACATGAGTTAAGGTGTGAAGGGTGAAGTGATAATAGTGATATAGGCTTGTGATCGAGAGGTCGTGGGTTCGAATGTCACCCATTATACTCCGTGAACCCACTCTAGACACAAGCAAATTTAGTTTACTTAGAGAGGTTAACAGGATTGCTAGTAATGTGAATTTTACCCACATTGCTAGTTCTCATTAAAATAAAAAAAAATGCGATTCCCCTAGACTTTACCACAGATAACTAATAATAAAACCTTTTCATATCATATAGATATTAAAAGGTTTTATTATTAGTCATCTGTGGTTTGTGCTGGTGCTTTTCAATTTCCCATCACGCCTTTATCACTATCATGAGGAGTGAAGAATGTAAGAAAAGGGGCTCCGTGACTCCATCCACGTCTATATCAGTCAAGCTACGCCACTGCTAAAGGGGATTGGGCACGTGATATTTTATTTAACAAAGGCCTTCGCTATAGTACTGCTGACAAATTCACTTATCTAGAGCTTCTATCTGTTCGTTCTTGGAGCTCTTTCGACTCTTCCTTGGTCGGTGTAATAAAACAACTGACTAAAGAAACTGATATTATGTGGGTACTTTATACGGCCTACCTAAATGTTCTTATTTTGTTATGTGTTATTTATATGCAATTTGCAAAAGTGTTATTTATATGCAATTTGCAAATTAAATATCATTTATCAAATACTGTCATAGAAAAAAAAAACTCTAAATCAACAAAAAATTTGGCAAATAAAGACCACCAAACAGGTTCCTATTTGCCATCCATTAGTACTAACTCTCCTCGGTCCTCCATTATACTCCTAAGTCGCAAGACGCATGAACACATACCACTGACAGTGTACTATTATTCAGCCAGCATCCCGGCCTTACACGTCAGTGCAATTATCTGATACAAGCCCCGTAGATGCGCGATCACGCGGAATAATTCAGCTGTATACATTAGTGTGCAATGCAGTGTATCTTGTATTGTCTGTTGTGGCTTTGACTTGCCTTTAGTAGATATACAGGATGTGTATATTGTGAGCGTTTAGTTCTGTTAGTCTTTGTGCTACTTTGAAGAGTCATGGCTAAATAAAGTTCGGCCGTTCAGAGAATGCGTTCCTGACACCTATCAGTTAGTCACGACTAGTGATGGGCACAACATACACTGAGTTCGTTACCGTTCCTCCAAAATGAATCGCCGCATTATTTTAAGATTATTTTCGTTTTAAATTGGCGGAATCATTTAAAATTTATATTTTAGTTATTTAAGTGGAAACCAAAAAAAGGTAATATTCATATAATAAAATTGTTTTATTTATTCTTTGTTACAAAGTTACAATCTGTATTTCTATGCAATAAAGTAAGTACATTGAATTGAATGTGCGTACAGAATATTAATCAGACTCCGATTCGCTTGAGGAGGTGGTGTCTTCATCATCTTCGCCTACATGTATAATTATATTATTATCAATAACAGAATCAATCCTCATATCTCGGTCAAAATGTTCCAAAATCAGGTTTTTAGTCTTCTCAACAACCTTTACCCAGTCATCTCTTGTGACTTCCCCGCAGGCTTCTTTTAATAGGGTCATCATCTTTTTTGTGCTGAATGGCGGGGAAGTATTGTGGCGGGCGGCGTAACCTTTTATTTGAGCCCAGATTAGCTCGATCGCGTTATATTGGCAATGATACGGTGAAATTCTTAGAACGCGATGACCGTACTCCAGAGCCAGTTCAACGATTTCGTATCGCACATTTGCCGCTTTATTTTCTTTAACTAATTTAATTAGCTCTGCTTTTAGCATCTGCATATTTGCGTCAATGCCTTTTGCTTGTAACCAAGCCACCATTTCTTCTTTTTTATTAGCTTGGGTAGGTGGTTTCTGTATTTGAACCGAGTGATAGGAGGCATTATCCATGAATATTACAGAAGGCTCTGGAAGGCTGGGCAAAAGCACGTTCTGGAACCGCTCTTTAAATGTAGTGGCATTCATTTTCTCGTGGTAGTCATTTGTGGTTTTTGATTGAAATGCCAATAATGCGTTCTCCACAAAGCCGTATTTTGCAGAACCTGCGTGGCATATTATCAGACGGGCCCCCTTACCCATTGGTACTTTTGACGTCGACGCTTGTGTATCATCCGTCCAATAACGGGAAACCGTGTGATTGGCGTTTAGCCATGTCTCGTCAATGAACACGACATTATCCCAGTTATCAATTTCTTTTTGCTTCTCTCAAAAACCTTATCCGTTTTAAAATTATGTCGTATCGTTCTAATAAAATTTTTCTTTTGTCTGTTTTTTTATACGAACAACCAATTTGGTTTTACTCCCGCTAAACAGTCCAGCTTCTCTTAACGATGCCAAAAGCTTCTTCCTGTTGAGATATTCATTTCTGGAATAGTAACCATATATATGATTTCTGATTGCATCGGCGTCAAAGGTGTCAATATCTGTCACGGGTTTAGTTCCACGTTTCTTCTTCGGAGTACGTAAAACATTATCTTCCATGCCAGTAGAGCCGAACTTTTCTTTATTAATATTTGTTATCGTTCGTTTGCTAACTCCAAGCGCCTAAGAGACGCGTTCTTGTACTTGTTCGACAGGTACCAGGGGTCCGCAATTTTGCCGCTCCCGCTCAAAGTAATCTTGCAGCTTGATGATTAACTCACGGGCTCCACTTTTCAATGTTTGTCCACGTTTAGGCATTATTATGCACCAAAAGTAAAAAGAATGCAATACAAAACACAATCGAAGTCCGATTTAGCACCGATGTCAGTTTGAAAAGCAGAAACAGTCCATTAAACGAAAGCCGGGTAATCAAATAAAAACAGATCAAAAACACTTGAAGAACGTGGTCTATGCGCACGAAACGACAACAGACGACTGTTTTAGCGTCACAAAATGGCGGCCCAACGCCATTTGGGGTTACCATTTTCAACCTAAATATAAAAATGCTACTTTCTTTCGCGCGTTCGGTTTGGTCATAGTTTTATTTTTATATTTCATAAAAGTTATCTTATAGTCCATTATTTTCAAATTCTTAAAAAGAAAAACAAAGCGTATTATTTTATATTATAAGTATAACTGTATAAGAACAGATTACGATACTTGCCTGTTATTTTTAGCACAGCACTACAAATATAAAGCGCTGACATAACCTTGTAATAGCGCAGTATAGATTTAGAAAAATATTGTTTACCAAGTTATTTGACACTCAGTTTTGCACAAAATTATAACATTCATTGATTATTGATATAATAATGTTGTTTTAATGCTCATCAATTGTTAAAACGGTAAACAACCAGCAAAAATATTTTTATCGTAACTGCAACGCCATTACAAAGTTACGTCGTCAGTTCAATCGCGACGTGTCAGGAACGCATTCTCTGAACGGCCGTAGTATAATGACAGCTCTATGGATCCTTTTTTCGGTGAGAAAATTATCAAATGACTCTTCCCGCTCTGGCCACCCAGAGCGGGAAGAGTCATTTGATAATTTTGGAGGAAGGGAAGTTAAGACTTCTTCTGACTAAAAACCCACCGTGTTCCTTCCGTTGTCTTTGCGTTCCGTGGCTAAAGTATTTCGTTAGAATATTTAGACAAACAAAAATTTTGAACTGCTTCCTCAGACTTTGCTTACAAACAATGTTTCATTGGGCAGCGTTACAAATGTAAGTAAATTGTATAGCAGGCATTTACATTATACAATTTACTGAACTTGTATTATACGGAGCTGGGCTACTCTTTGTGAATAACTAGAGAAAAATGCTAACACTCAAGATGCCAGGACATGTCCCAATTTGAGTGCTAGAAATTTACTACAAAAATATAAATAGATAGATAATATAAATATAATACTCAAAAATATATTTAAACAATTAATTACAACAAATACACACATCAAAAGTGTCTAGGGATCAACATATATTTTTGCAATAACTTTTCTCCTGATTGATATTAATTAAAATTTTCTTTAAGGATTCATCAAATAAAGTGTTTTCGTTTGTCACAGTAACGATAAACCAAGTCACCTTTGCATTAATAAAGAAATTTGCCATTTTCCTAATAAAGGGATTTTTGACATTTGAACCACTAACATTAAAGTTCGAAAAAAATACTGAAATAACAGTTTTCTTTAAAATTTTATTGGGTAACTTAAACAATTAATAATCCGTGTTTCTACCGCGAACACTAACAACACAAGAACATCGGTTTGGCATACTCAAAATGAGTTCATCCAAATCACGCTGTGGAATGGCCGCCCATGTTCGTTGCAACAACAAAAAAAGGTCTTCTTGCGACTGGATACCCTCCATATTCGGCAGAGCTCTTCTCTGTAGTATATCCCATGCATGCTCAATCGGGTTCAAGTCTGGCGACTGAGCAGGCCAGAGCAGGACATTGATGTTAGCTGCGGCGAGAGTCTGTCTTACAACTCTTGCGGTGTGCGGTCGTGCATTATCATGCATTAACTGAAATAAGGGACCGATTTGCACTTGTAGAGGAACGATGACGTCAGATACAATCGTCTCAGCATAAATTTGAGCGTTGAGGTTGCCTCTGATCCAAATCAACTCAGTTCTTCCGCCGATCCAAATACCCGCCCATACCATGATGGTTCCACCACTATAAGGATGGACTTCCTGGCAGGATTTTAATCGCTGTTGGCGTCCAGGGGTTCTCCAGTGTCGTATACGTCTTGTATCCGGTCTCATACCAAAACGAGACTCATCAGAAAAGCACACGAAACGCCATTGTTCTTTTGTCCAATTTCTGTGTTCAAGAGCCCATTGATATCGAATCCTACGATTGTGCATTGCTATAGGTGGTACCCGTAGCGGTCTTCGGGAATGAAGGTTCACTTCATGCAAGCGGTTTCTGACTGTTTGGTCGCTAATTAAGTTCCCTGAAGAGTGATGAAGCCTCACGGCTAACATCATGGCGGTTATTGTTGGAGCTCTTCGAGTTAAGATTTGAATGTATCGGTCTTGTCTCCGTGTGGTGCAGCGATACCGTCCTCCATGGCGCTCAGCCACGGTACCAGTGCTTCGGTAACGTGTCGAAAGACGACTGATAACACTCTGACTTGTATTCAGAGCTAAAGCCACAGTACGTTGCCGGGAACCAGCTTCTATCATTCCCACGGCTCTGAGCATTTCTTCCCTGCTTAAATGACGTCGCCGCTCCATAATAACGTTGGTTTTAATCAGTAGTAGGGAAACAGTAGCACTAATAATGTCTTCAATGCGTTGTATGTTTTTATAGGGAAAATATTGACCGCTGATTTTCATCTTTTACTCGAATTTGATTAACAGTTCCTGTTTCACATTATGAAATGCACCAAAAAGGATCCATATAAATTTATAAAATCATAAATTTATTACAAAGCCACATCTCAATCTCAAGAAATCCGCATAAAAATGCTTGATCCCTAGACACTTTTGATGTGTGTATACAAAATTATGTACTAAAATACAAACTAGAATAAAGCATCAAAAAATTGATCCTCAACGCTGTCGTCTGGCAACGTACCCAAGATACTGGCGGCATTGCCTCGTTGTATGGCAATGCTTAGCCGTTAACCAAAGAAATAGGCAGCCCTTGGGTCGCGGAGCGTCAACGAGTCTTTTCGATATTTCTTTAAAAAGGCTGTGAGCACACGGGCCCCATGGTCCGAGAGTTTCGACCTCAAACGGCTGGAAAATATAGTTATCACCTAGATGACTATATTCACGCCGCTTGAGGTTTTCCGCAGCCGCAGCGGGAGCGCCAGCACAACATGATGAACTGGGAAGATGGGATGGCGAGGCAGTATCGACACAAGTTGCATCCCACACTAAAGGCCTACCCATCTTCCAAGGAAACAATGACATGCCGTCCGGTCTATTGCCATCGTCACGTGCCAGTCCAATGGGTTTCAATACGGCTGGAACGGTGACAAGGGCTCGTCGGATAATGTCGTTTAAATTGGCATGTCGTGCAAAACGACCCGCACTACGGCTGCAAGAGAGTCCATGGTGCCGAGGCTGTTGACCGCTTCCCCACAATTACAGCGATGTGGGGAACAACAAGGGGCTCCTAGGCGTAGTGAAGCAGCGATGCGGAAAGTGGTGTCGTCGAATAAAGTGCCTAGATTTGAGGACGGTAGAGCATGTAACCAAAGACCTGATTCCCACTTTCCCACAGCCAGCAGACGTGCACACTCAGCAGAAGTAGCAGGCGTGGTTAGTAAATTATTCAGAACTACTCTGCAGAGCGGCTCGTCCTACCGCCTCTGGGAAGATGGTATAACAGGTAGGTCAGAATTCGGATAAGCGAGATTCCAGGCATCAATTACCTCAGTGAAGCACGGCACATTAAAATCAATCAGTGTGGAAGCCAAGATATTCCTGATTAATTTCTCAGTGCTGAAACCGAGGAAATGAAAGCCGGTAAACTAATACTAGAAATTTTGCGGATTAACCCTGTAATTAATTGTTTAAATATATTTTTGACTTACAAAAAAAAATGTTAAAAATACAAAAACCCTTATAACTGAAAAAAAAAATATAATTTACTCTATATTGCACACCAATCATTTACACACACCTGATTCACATTATTGCTCAACTAAAATAAAATGAAATATACCTAGAAAGGTGTATCCTTTAAATGACGCTTAGTGTTGGCGCCTAATTGGTTTCTTTACTAGACAAACTATTTAAGTAAGAACAGTTTTTTTCGGTGGGATACCGGTAAAAATACCCTCTGGTGGTGTAACATAATTTTGTGATTTATCTAGTGTATTATATTAAAAGTAAAATTAATAATACATGTTTATTTGCAAATAGAAAATAAGTTATTTAACATTTACATAATTTTTTCATTTTGTTACAGTAGAAAAGTTACATACATAAATGTGACGTAACTGGCACCCTTGATAAGTTAATTAAATAACTTGTATTAAAGGCACCAGTCCCAAAAAACTTATTTTTTGCAGTTTAAGTGGGCTAGGGCCTAGCCCACTTAAACTGCAAAAAATAAGTTATGAGGCGCAGAGTAAAACAGCGATAATATGAATATAGTATCAGAGAAGACAAACAAAAAGGGAAAAAATATACTACAGAATATTATTTAAAAAGTAGTTAACCAAAAGCCATATTTTTTTATTGTGTGTGTGAGTAAGTATTTGTGCATGTGTGTGTAGAGGTGTAAGTATGTGCACGTGTGTGTATGTATATCTGTATGTTTGTGGTTATAGGACGAGCGGGTTTTATGTAGGAAAGGAAGATTATTAAATTAAAAGTTAACAATACTAAGACCGATCACCGGAAAAGAGGAGACTTTCCGTATTAGTAGTTTTGTCCTAGTAGCCAATTTGTCACAGTTTCATTTAGAGCGTATGTTTCTTTTATTTATCTCTCGCTCCGAATCTAACATACCCTATGTTCTGGGGCCACGCTGCACAGTACACTTGTCAAAATTAGCTGAGCTCGATCCTTATGCTACACTGGAATTCGTTGTTTTTCTTTTTAATATAGTTACAACTTTCGTAAACCATACCCTTTCAAAAACACACATTTTAAAAATTCTTTACGCATATCACTTGAACGAAAACTTTTATATTTTTCGTTCAAACAAACAGCAGTAAATCTTCATACAAAAATGTTATGTCACATTGTTACTACAGCCATATTTATCCTTGAATTTTATTTTCTGTGTTGGTATTCAATTTTACATGTAAGTATTTTTTTATTCCATAACAAAGGCTTAGAGATGGTAAGAGTGAAACAAAACATTGGAAGCCCGTATTAAACTAGGCTGTAGGCTCTGACTGACGGACTGCCTCGGGAGCCAGTCTGTCAGTCAGAGCCTACAGCCTACAGATCGGGATCTGGGCGAAGCGGGAAGGTGTGACAACCTGTTACTGACTAAAACCCATCATCCGTTTTCCGTCATTTGCCCTTCATGTTTCGAGACCGCGATAACTCTTAGGGCCTGTGCACACCACGTTTTTTAAACGCGCCGTCGACCCATGTTTAAGAAACGCGCGTCGATGGCGCGCTTTTATCCTACACAGCAGTTCGTTGTTATTTGTATCGATACAAACGCGATGCTAACGCGCGTCTGTATCGCTACAAACGCGCGTCAACGGCGCTTTTAAAAAACGTGGTGTGCATAGGCCCTTAGAACAACTTCTCAACCCCGGCAGACAACTGACCCCCAGTGGGCCCCAACAATTTTTCTGACACTCTTTGAGGCACAAACCTAGGATAAACCAGTTATTCCGCGAAGAGGCATATCGACTACAAAATTTCAAATTACACAAGAAACTGAGATTTTAGATTTATAGTGCGGAAGCCCTTGTTAATTCCCTTTCCTACTTCATAGTAAAGGTATTTAATAGTAGTGCGTAATAAAAATATTACATGATAGGTCATGCTGTCAAGCTGTCCCGGAAAACGCTTTATTTCTAGTGAAAAATTGGCCAACGACCTATTCTCTGAACTAGAGATGGGTAACTCAGGAGAGATAGATACAAAAGATATGAATCACTCCGTTTCCATCAATCACTCTTTATATCCGTTCACATCCGAATGTATCACTGTATCAGTGTATCTTTTCAACTCATTCACTCACGGCGTCTTGATGTCTATTATTTTTATTATATTTCGGCCGGACGGCCACTCCGAGGCAAATTTAAGGAAGATTTTGGAAAGTTCAGACGTCTCTTTCGCACCTCCCTATTTAGAATGTTCTGTCGCGCTTTCGCAAAACAGAGAGAGTCGTTTGACCATTATAAGCTGACATACGTCGGCACAAAAAGATAAATTGATAACTCTATTACTGGCACGTAGGTCTCAAAGTCGTTAAACGGTACGTGAACATTTAAGTATTATACTGGTTTTACCTACACGTGTAATTTACTTTGCCTTTAAAGAGTTTTAGTAAACTATGCAAATTAATTTTAGTCATAAAACCATCGCTTTAAGGATAAGGATAAAAAATAAATAAAAAGAAATTTGCGATTTACAAAATTAAACAAAATATCAGTTCAATCGGTAGACAATATTTTTTTCTACAAATAAGTAAAAATAATACCTACCCTAAGTACCAATGTTATATTCGGTAATCATCAACTTAATTATTTATTATTTTAAACAAAAATTACAGTTAATTTTTCAAATACCTATTTAATACTTATCAATCAAAACAGATACCTAGAAAGAAACAGCAGCCCAATAAATTAGAAAGATACCTAATCTAACGACCAAGCAAAGTGCGAACAGATATCTATCGCTCACTGTATTCTAAGATCGCTCATAATGATTCATTGGATCGAGTTGAGCGAAGCAAGCCACGCTGAGCAGCGTGTTGCGTGCGCGAGTGTGAGCTACTGATCCACATGGATACAAAGATATGAAAGAGCGATACATATCCCTTTGATCGAATCTTTCGATGCCACGCTGAGCAGCGTGTTGCGTGCGCGAGTGTGAGCTACTGATACATATGGATACAAAGATATGAAAGAGTGATACATATCCCAGTGATCGAAAGATACATTTCAATGTTTTCTTTTTAGTGATACATTTTGCCCATGTCTACTCTGAACAACCAAATATACACAAAAAATCATAAAAATCGGTCCAACTTTCCAGTCCAGCTCCAGACCGATACAGATACGAGACCTTTATGAATTCGATAACAGGTGTATTGTGTATAATGGGATTGACGTTTCCTGGTGATAAAAACCCCTTATTACATAAAAAAATACCTCCAAATCTTTTTTCAACTGAACTCTCAACTCAAACTCGACTCAAAATATTTTATTTCACATAGACTAGCCAGTGCACGGTTCGAATTTGTTCGTTTCCTATGAAGCACAAAAAAAAACGAATTTAGGAGTCTACAGAATGCTCTTATGCTTATGAAAAGCAGCTTTACAAAGTACTAGCTGTGCCCGCGACTTCGTCCGCGCGGAATAGTGACAATCGGCAGCATTTTTAATTTTTTAGGCTAATTATTTTGAAAACAAAACTCATACATATTTTGAATGTCGTATTTATTAATATCTAATCAAAAGTCTAAAAAATAAGTTTCAAGCTTCTAGCTTTAAAAATGACGTAATTTCCATACAAACTTTCATCCCCTATTTCAACCCCTTACAGCCCTTTTTTCGCATTAAAAAGTACTAGACTATATCCTATACATATATATAAGACTATATCCGTACCAAATTTTATTGAAATCAGTTCAGTAGTTTAGGCGTGATTGCGTAACACACAGACAGACAGAGTTACTTTTACATTTATAATATTAGTAGGGATTAGTAAGGATTAAATTAAACTTGACAAGCGACTACATTAGAATTCACTAATGAATGATGGTAACTAAATTTTAAATTCAATACAATCCGTAATGTTCCAACTATGTGAGAACTATGTAGGTTAATGTCTGAGGCTATCTTTCAAGGAATGAGCCACACCTTTGAGTGGATCTATCCAGAAAGTTTAAGCCAACATACCGACTAACAATAAGTAAATAGAATTGAACAAGTCGCAAAAGTACTCAAACTGTCAGACAAAGTATCTATCATTATTAGAAATTGAAGTCTGCAAAGTTTCGCCAGTTTATTACATTTGACTCGCTCTGTTTGAAAACTTTATCCCTTTACTTGTTAAAGGGTTGTAAATCTATACATAGTAAAATTTTATAAATAAATAATACAATTATTATTTTTGTATAAAATTTTCTTAACCCACCTCAATAGGTGGATTAAGAAAAGTCTGTCTGTCTGCAAATACACGCTAATCTCCGGAGATTAGCGTGTATTTGCAGACAGACAGACTAAAAAAATAAAAATAGGAATAGGAAAATCCATGCAGTAGGTCCCGACCTACTGCATGGATTTTAATGAAATTTGGTAAGTAGATAGTTGACATCCTGGAATAACACATAGGCTATTTTTTATCTCGGAGTTCTCACGGGATTGGGGTTTACGCGGAAAATCCTCCCATGCGAACGAAGTTGCGGGCACAGCTAGTATCGAATAAAATTTTATAGGTATCTAATCTGTTGTATTTTCTACTGAAAATTCCAGTATAAACTCCAATCCAATTACTCATCAAATCAAATAATTAATGATTAGGGATCTCATGACTAAATAATTACAGCAGCACGGGTTGATCTGCAGAGGTTGCGGAATTGTTCGAAAGAGTTACCGCGGCCTTGGAACACGAAGGGCATTAGAACACGGATGGGTTTTAGTCAGTAAAAGTCTGACACACCCTCCCGCTTCGTCCAGATTGGGAGGCAGCCATTGGATGATTTCTCATCCTTAAAAAAAACGGGTTGATCTTCAAGGGTACTTTGTCGTTCCGTGGAAGGATAATCATCTTAACATATATTGAGATCCTTCTGTGCTTCGGCAAGCACGTTGAGCCATTGGCCACGGCTATAATTTGTACATCTTTGACAGTCGCTACGGTTAGTCACAAGCTAGAAAATCGGACACTAGTCATTCCAAGGGTTTATTTTTTATCTCCTTTGGATGTTTAACTTGTAACCAGGCCGCAAAGGAGATGGCTAAACGGCTGCCCCCAGCATGAATAGGAATTTCACACTAACCCGTAATATTGAAATATTCATTCATAAATTATTTAGTGTTTAATAATTTCTTATAACTTTCGTGAACTAATAAACATAAAAAAGTTTCATAATTGATTTTATGCTTTGTTTTGGTTTGACATGACAAGATCAAGTACTGCAAGCTAGGGTTGAGACATATCGCATTTCCAGAATGTCAAATCAAAATAATTGAAGTAACATCGATTTTTAACATCGGTTATCAACACGATTTATTTTCAGAAACTACATAAGTATAACTGGATAAGTATGTTACTAACACTTCGGACGCACAATCTTACTACATATTTTGTGTCTGTCAAGGTCAACAACATTTTTTTTTTCTTTCAACTTTTTCAAGTATTTTATCGATTTTGTTTTCTTACATTTGGAATCTGATCCCTCTATGAAAAAAAAAAAAACAAACGTCAGACGTCGTTTGAACGCTCTGCCGTTTATTCTTTCGTTGGGCTTTTTGGATTTGGATTTTTTCTAGTTTAGGCAGAATTGTTTACCTACCTACCTCAATACAGAAATTATAAATATTTGGATCAGTTAATCTTTAAGATCTTTTTCAATACGTTCATCATTTCAACCATAATGTTATTCATATTGTTTGTGAATACTGTCTTTATTTTAACTCATTTGGATAAGTAGTTTAGGTTTTACAACAGAAAACTTATTATGATTTTTGTGGAGATTATCTATGGTAAGTCCGTTGTATTAAGTTTTTTTTGGTACAATTACCACTTTGTAGATATTTAACTCAAGTACCTTAGTGCAAATTCCCCAATGAAAATCACAATTATTGATTAAAATCGTCGCAGAAATATTAAAACGCCTAGATAAAAGTTTATAGCAATGTCATTGTTTGAAGTTTTTGTACCTTTGTCTTTTTGTTTGATTGATTGTGCAGATATGAAAAGTTCCTGAACCTTTTTAATTACAAAATACTAATTTTCAGCTATTCAGTAGTATATATTGCTAGGAATCATGTTTATTCATTGCTGGGGCAGTCGTCCATACTTCAATTTAGCCATGTCCTTTCTTTGAAGAGCTTGTTACGAAAACTTAAGTTTTCTAAAGGTCGCGATAGATAACACGCTTTTATTAGGTCGACCTGTATGTAACTAACTATGTAATGGAATCTAAGGTAACTAATTTAACCATCTTCCAAGGGTCGTAGCGTAATGAAAATTAGCAACTGTATGTAGTTCTGATGACAATACAATAATATGGTACTGTCAAACAGATCTGATGATGGAGCCAGAAGATATGAACTGGAACTTCATGATGGAAAATCGTATCATAGCTGTTTTGGATTTCTTAGAAAATTCTTGTAATGAACTTTGACCACAATTCGGTTTCAAGGTCTGATGATGAAGCCGGAAGACAGGCACTGGCATTCCATGATGGAATATCGTATCATAGTCGTGTTTGCACTTGTGAGAAAGGCCACGTAATGGACTTTGAACACGATCAGGTTTCAAAGTTATAACAAACCTAAAGAAAATCTGTTATCGGTTTTCTTAAAAATAAATTTATTTTTACGTGAATTTATAAAAGCGTGCTTTTCTAGTGTTTTTTAAACTATTCATTTATTATTAGTTTAAGTTTCACTTTGTAATAAAGTTGCTCACTTTTAAACCTGTGGACATTTGAATGATTCATTTTTTTATATTGTTAACCCGCTATGTTTAGTTGTTGCGCATTTAAGCGCCTTTTTACTTACATAATATATTAAATAAGCCTAAAGCTTTATATTTGACAATATTACTATTCTTTTGAACTTATGTTACCCACATAATGTGGTTCATTACAATGTAAAGAGCACCTTTCGCCATCACACTTGAAAGTTTGGCGAGTTAAGATTTAAGGAACACCTCTGTATTTAAATGACATTAATTTAATAAACAATAAAAAAAACTGTTGGGGCCCAGGACTTCTCGCTATGAGAGATAATGGGCTATATCTGAACACGCGGATCCAATGCGGGTTTGTAGATGTCGCATGTCTTCGGATTTTCGGTCCTATGACATGCAGGTTTCACCGTTTCGAGAGCACTAAGTAGTTATGATGAAAATTTCACAAAATAATGCGTCTGCCTGGGTTTGAGTCGACGACCTACTACTCGAAAGCCGTATCTGTAACTACTGGGCCAGCACTACTCTCATTTCTTTACTTGTTAGTACCCCAAAAAAAGTTCATGCAAATTTGGACCCCAACTACCTAAAAAAAAAACTCGGCTCTTACAGTTGTGTGTTTGTAAACCACAATTCACGTTTAATTTTCGCACCCAAATAAGCCAGCATAAAATCGATAATACCCCCGACATTTATCTTACACCCCTAAATCTTCCGCCATCCAGTCAAAAAAAAAAACTTAAACCTATCTGACATTCGGTTGCTACGATTGACTCAGATAATGCGGCGGCAATTTTTCATCCCATTACAACCCCCAACGTCGACCTAAGAACAGTTTTTTTATTGGAATCTAATTTCACCCCTCGAAGACGAGTAGGTATTTGGATTATCAGATCGCTAGTCAAAAGTCGATCGATCAATGTTCCTTGTGCTTCTGAAAGCATGAGTAATTTAAACTTTATTTTTCCGTTAGAGACTTTTTACCCCCGTTGTAAGTATGTTGAGTTTCTGGATAGGTTTCTTCAAGATTTTTTTCCCTTTATTTTAGAATCTTGGTTTATGCATTTTTCTTTCAAAATTGGACATTCAGTTCGTCTTAAATTTAATGAATTCATATTAATTCAGTGTCGGCAAAAATTGTGGCTTTTAAAATATCATTTGTTGGTTTCAATACTCACATTATTTTTATTAGGGTTCCGTAGCCGAATGGCAAAAAACGGAACCCTTATAGTTTCGACATGTCTGTCCGTCTGTCTGTCTGTCTGTCTGTCTGTCTGTCTGTCCGTCCGTCCGTATGTCACAGCCATTTTATTCCGAAACTATTAAGACTATACATGTGAAACTCGGTAAGTAGATGTATTCTGTAAACCGCTTACCGATTTTAAGGAAAAAATTAAAAAATATGTAAAATAAAGGGGGGCTCCCCATACATGGAACTGAAACTGAAAATATTTTTTTTCATGAAACCTATGCGTGTGTGACATCTATAGACAGGTCTTTAAAAATGACATTGAAGTTTCTAAAGCCACTTTTTCATAAGGTTAATCGTTTAAAAGATATACGCTTCCAAATTGATAAAATGTGTGTCCCCCTCTAACTTTTATAATAATGGAGTGAAAAATCTAAAAAAATATGTCTGTAGATCTTAATGTAAACTTTCAAGCAAAATTGGTTTGAACGAAATCAGTTTAGCAGTTTTTGAGATGCAGCATATTTTCTAAAACCGCAAATATAACTTTGTAATTCATACAAACACTATGAAAAACAAAGTTATTTGGCGTAGTTGTTCAAAATGTAAATAAGCTAGTTTTAAGAAATTTGTAAGGTTTTTTTTTCGTCAAATAAATATACATATTATATTATATTATTATAGTTACTTCGGAACCATTCATGGGCGAGTCTGACTCGCACTTGGCCAATTTTTTAATTGATGATAGGTTCGCGTTTGACCACCATTTAACCTCATGGTGAGCGATGTTGAGGTCGAAGATGAAGTACGCTTATCTCAAAGTAACCTCTTGGCTTAAAGACCGCTGAGGAGGTTTGAAGTAAGTCAAAAAATATCTATGCTAACATTCCAATTACGTAAGTTACGCCAAAATGCCATGCACAGGTTCTAATTTGCTAATTACTAACAGATGACAAATTATCAAGATATGCACTGAGCAACTTTTAATTAAACTAACTGGGGGTTGAAATATAATGTACATATACTTTAGCGACTTTTATCGTGCATGCTGTGGTCTCTTAAAAGTGAAAGAGTACAACAACAAAATGCTTAATTTATAAAACCTGTATTTGTATAATCTGTGTATATCTTTTGTTTAAGATCCTAAATAAATAAATAAATAACTTTTTGTATACGACGAAATTTTATTCACGTAACCGTACTAAAATAATACCGTTACCTTTTTACCCCATTTCGTTTCATGTAGCGTGCAACTCTCCTGGGGTACTAACGCACTGTGTCAAAACTGTGCAAATAATAAAAGCTTTCGTTGTTTCGCGAACTAAATACTGGAACGAAACGTGAACTCGAAAACAGATTTTCATTTGTTTTGTGTTTGCGTCGCATTTGGCTAGTTGAGAGCAGAAGTAATCCAAGTGACCTTTTTGTCAAAACAGAGTTAGTCACTTTTTTCTCTCCGTTGGACTAAACTCAGTAAATGCAGAAGTAATTCAAGTGGTACGTACCATTTTTCCGAACAATGTTCTGTTTTACATTTCTACGTAGCCATTAAAAACATAATTTGTTAGTAGAGTTGTGCTCCAAGTGACTTTTATGCTACTTGGATAACTTCACCACTTTACTTCATAACTTAGGTTAATATCTACCATAAAACATAAACAATTTGCAACTAATTTATTACATACTCTTAAAAATCAATAAAAACGCATTTTGTTTAATATCTCAATAGTCACAAAAGCTCACTTGGATTACTTTACTTCTGCTCTCAACTAGCCATTTCGGTGAAGCTCTTTAGTTCGCTATTTTGAACTTTTGTAATATAAAGCACTTCGCCCGCGACTTTCGTTCGCGTGCGAGTATTTTCCCTCGTAAATCCCGAGTCCGTGGGAATTCCGGGATAAAAAGTAGGCATGTGTCAACTATCTACTTACCAAGTTAAATCCATTCAGCAGTTTTTGCATAAAAGAATAACACACACACACACTTTTGCATCTACACATATAATAAAACAGTAAAAAAGTGTGTCTGTACATTTAAATTTTATACAAAAGTAATAGTTGAGGTGGTTTAATAAACGATAACACGGCAAAAAAACAAAGTCTGTTTATCTGTTTATACACGCTAATCTTCGGACCTACTGAATGGATTTTAATGAAATTTGCGAAGTAGATAGTTGACATTCTGGAATATCCTGGAATTCGCACGGGATCGGGATTTATGCAGGATATCCTTCCACGCGAACGGAATTGCGGGCAGCAGCTAGTTTATAATATTATTAGAAAGATAAAATAAAAATACGTAAGCGGATAAACTGTGATTAATTTCACATATTTTATTTTATAAGATTATCTTTGAGGAGCTCGTGGCTAAATAGTAACAGCCGCACGGGTCAATCTTCAAGGTCAAACTATGATTGGCGAGGTCGATCTGTGGATGGATAACCATATCAACATATTGAGATTTTCCGTACCTCGAAAAGCACGTTAAACCGTAAGGCAGTTGTCCCACCGCCGACGATGAACGAGTAGCGAGTAGTGCTAGCATCTGAAAACGAGTTGGCGAGCAGCGAGCGTGTTGTTCCGATAGTTTAGTCGCTGAGCTATCATCTGGTTAGTCTCAGCAGTTCTGACCGCCAAGTGATCGCTGAGCGAGTATTATCTATGACAGCGAATAGTCGCCGGCAGTGTGAACAGACAGAGAGCAACTAGTAATATATGCATCTCTTTTGTTTACATAATGTTTATTTCATTGTGCGTTTTGCGTTACGCCGATAGTTAGTCGTTTACTCGCCGGCAGTCTGACAACTGCCTTAGTCCCGGTTCTAATTTTTCAGCCGTTACGGGTAGTCGGAAGCCAGTTTATAATAGTGTTAACCAGCTACTGGAACTGGAATGTGGAGGTCAGATATGCGATCGTTTACTGTAAAACACTAGTACCTAATCCAACTATGTAGTTGTTAACCTGGAAACTAATCCCAACAAAGTTGCGAAATGGCTAAGTAGATCATGATTGAAGAAATCTCATTTCTTATTCTATTCAGGCCTGCATTGTGTTTAAAAATAATGTTATGTATAGGTAATTTTCAAACTATATGAAAACGTTGTAAGCTCCCATTCTTCAACCATTCTTTTGATTAAATAAATAACATTTCTGTGCGACAATGCAAACTTTTGCACAAAACACGTTCGAACAAAATGCTTTTTAGCATATGGAAACAAATGCCAAGTTTTCAATCCATGATAAAATGTAATGTAGCGAGTGCATTATGCATGAGGACATTCCACTCCGCGGTTATCAACCCTACTTAGAAAAAATTAGGGTTGAAATTCAAAGGTTTTGAAATCAGGAAGCTTGGAACACGTCAGCAAATGTTGATGCTTTGTTTTTAGTGGATATCAAATCAGAAAAATAAAATGTTTGAGTTACTTTGAGAAAAACTTTGAGTTAGAACGGCAATATTGTAGGTATTTCTCTTGTATTTGGTTTCGTGCAAACTTCTGTTTGTGTTATTGGAAAAATCTGAGTTTCACGTACGATTGTTTTATATTCGAAAACGTTGTCAAGACAAAAATACCGTGCAGTTTTGAATTTTGGGACAGTACGCATGCAGAGACAAAGCGGTAGTTTTTTAGGTCATTGACTGAAATGTTTTGTTTTCTATTTTCCGATTTTTCCTTTACCGTTTTTTAATAGAGGTGATAATAAAAATTATACAAACTATCTTGCCTGTCGAGGGCCTCATTGGTCTAGTGGTCGTAAGCGGGACTGTTGAGTATTAGGTCTCGGGTTCGTTTTCCGGGTCGGGCAAAAGGTGCTATTGGGGTTTCTATAAGAATCTAGCTGACCCGCCACGACTTCGTTCGCGTAGTATCCTACCCCTACCCAACCGATACAGCTACCCCTATCCTACCGATACCCTACCCTTACCTTACTCTACCCCTACCCTACCCAAACCCTACACTAGCCTTACCCTACCCTACCCTACCAATACCCTACCCCTACTCCCTACCTTTGAGACCTTTCCTACTTTTTTATATATTTTTTCGTAAGAACCTTCTCCTGACAAACCAAACACAACAAAAAAAAAGAATCAGCCAAATTCGGTCCAGCCGTTTTCATGTTTTGCGTTTAGCAACACATTTAGCGATTCATTTTTATTAATTTAGAAGATTAATCAGTATTCCAGACTTTTTTTTTTCAAAGGTAACTTTGGAAGTTGGTGGTGTGATACCCCCGTGCTTCGGAAAGACACGTCAATTTGGAAATCCCGATCGTTATTCAGACATCTTTGACAGTCGTTACGGATAGTAGAAGTCAGAAAATCTGAAACTGGACTTGCCAAGGAGTATCGTGTTATCCAGCTACGGGCTATGGAGGTCAGATAGGCAGTCAGTCCATGTAAGACACTAATACTCAAATGCATCCAGTTAGACTGGAAGCTGACCCTAACATAGTTGAGAAAAAGCTAAGCGAATGATGATGATAATGTGCCTGCCGGGGTTTGAACTCAAGACCTCCAAGTCGAAAGTCTTGCCTGTTTTTTTTTTTACGAATGAGTTCGCTCTTCACCTCGATCACACCTGATGGTAAGTGTAAGATGAGGTCTACGATCGAACGAGCGAGCCCAGAAAATGCCTATTCACTCTTGCTTTAAAGGCTGACGGGTCATATGTGGCAGGGAACACAGAAGCCGGCAGAGAGTTCCACACCTTGGCTGCGCGCACAATAAATGTTGAAGAAAAGCGCTTAGAACGACAAGACGGTATATCGACCAAGTGTGGATGGTATCCTGTGGTACGTCTGGTAGACCGGTTGTAAAAGGGCGATGAAGGGATTAGGTCGTGGAGCTCCTGCGCTCACTCTCCGAAGTACATTCTGTAGAAAATAGACAGGCAAGCATCGTTTCGCCGGTGAGCCAGGCTGTGAAGCTTGCCTGCCAGTAGCCACTGGGCCCCCACAGTTTGCTCTAACTATATAGATCATTGTTTTACAAGGCTCTTCTTTAACGGTAAATCTGTTTAACACGGCATAAAATATTCTCTCAGTACTTGGCATAAGCACCCACTGGGATATGAGATAAGAAAACCGCTACTACGTTAGAGGAAAAATCCACTATAGAAATTCTTCTGGTAGCATTAATTACTGCTTTAAATTCTTTTTAGAGCCAGCGAGCTTTCACTTCGAGGTTTCTTAAATTAACTTCACGTTTGGCATTCTAACAAACTACTACTACTATCTAAATACTGTACCGTCCATTTGAAAATCCTTTTACATTTTCTACATTTACTGATCAATTAATTAATTAATTAATGGCTTTTACAACACTATCTCACCTGATGGTAAGCTGACCAAAGATGAAGCATGATAACCTTTTTTTTCCGGGTGGGAAAACATCTAATGACTCCTCCGCTCTGGGTGAAGCGAGTGTCAGACCTCAGAAGACATGGACTATAATTGTGCTCAAAGCAAAAAAAAACGTCTATAAAAGTTAAAACGTAGTCATTTTAGTAAACTTCATAAAGATTTCTCTAAGACGTGATAGTGACACGCCCAAAGGAAATCGAACCGAACTAATATCCTGAGCGTTGACAGATCTCTACCAACGTGTTGGCTTGGTTACAATCTAAAGATAAACTTACTTTGTGAACAAAGCCAAAGTGTAAGTCTCTCTTACTTTCTCTGTATTTCAAACCGAAATTAACAAATAATATACACTGGTTTATTATTTGTTAATTACAGATCGCTTAGTAGTCGTTTTTATCGAAAAATTTCGTAGCCCTCCGTTTTTGTTTCAAGTATTAATAATATAGATAAAACTAGTATTTGCGTGTTGCGCGAGGTGCAAGCACCTCGCGTGCTTGTGAAAAAAACTAAAGCATTGCCCCTCTAAATCAAGTATTTGCGTGTTGCGCGAGGTGCAAGCACCTCGCGAGCTTGTGGAAAAAAAAAATAAAAAAAAAAAGAGGGGGGGGTGATTGGGGGGGGGGGTTGCACAAGTATTTCGACTAAAGCATTGCCCCTCTAAATGAATCTGAAAAAAAAAAATGTTCCAAGTCTCTTAGATTCCGAGATCCACCTAAAGGGGGCGAGAAGGGGGGCGGGGGGGGACTTTGAAAAATGGTTTTTACTTTACCGAGCCTCCTCTATACGAATCCGTAAAAAGAAAAAAATACGGGTCTCGTAGTTTCCGAGATACGATAGGGGGGGGGGGGAGAAGGGGGGGGAAAAGGGGAGGTTTGGCACTTTTCCCGTAGGTTTGAGAGTTACTTGTTTACGAATCTGTCAAAATATACCCACCTCCCCATCCACCATCTGGGAGAACAATTATGTCAGTGAGTGAGTGGTAATCGAGCTTTATTATAATACTAGTATTTGCGTGTTGCGCGAGGTGCAAGCACCTCGCGTGCTTGTGAAAAAAACTAAAGCATTGCCCCTCTAAATCAAGTATTTGCGTGTTGCGCGAGGTGCAAGCACCTCGCGTGCTTGTGAAAAAAAAAAAAAAAAGAGGGGGGGGGGGGTGATGGGGGGGGGGGGGTTGCACAAGTATTTCGACTAAAGCATTGCCCCTCTAAATGAATCTGAAAAAAAAAATGTTCCAAGTCTCTTAGATTCCGAGATCCGCCTAAAGGGAGGGGAGAAGGGGGGCGGGGGGGGACTTTGAAAAATGGTTTTTACTTTACCGAGCCTCCTCTATACGAATCCGTAAAAAAAAAAAGTACGGGTCTCGTAGTTTCCGAGATACGATAGGGAGGGGGGAGAAGGGGGGGGAAAAGGGGAGGTTTGGCACTTTTCCCGTAGGTTTCAGAGTTACTTGTTTACGAATCTGTCAAAATATACCCACCTCCCCATCCACCATCTGGGAGAACAATTATGTCAGTGAGTCAGTGAGTGGTAATTTAGCTTTATATAGTATAATACAATAAATTATTTTCCAAAGTAAATTACAGAGTATGAGAGCTATTTACAGTAAAGGACTCAAAGGTGCCCAGTATATTTGATCAATTACTCTTATGCTAAGTAATCCTTTAAATTAGTAATCTGATACTCTATTGTAAGAATGATAAAAAAAAAATTGTTACGAAATACCAAAAATAGCAAACAAAAATGAAAAATTCATATTGCAATAAATAACCCTCGAAATTCGCATGAAACTATTCAAATTATAATAAAACAATATTTTACATTGTTCGAACATTTTGAAAGTTATTTATTTAGTTTAATGAAATTTTCGACAAATTCTTTTCGACAAAACGTTTCGTGCGACGCGACGGGACCGTTAAAATTAAATTTCAAACTCATTCATGGTGTGATGGGACGTGATTCTAACTGGAGGTAGGAATGTTCTATTTTTGGTGATGAAAATCTTCGTGCTATTTTTGGGGTGAGAAACTTTCATCTGGTATTTTAGTTGAATTTTGATTGACGTTTCCCGTAAAACTGTATTAAATAGTAATTCTGTTGTTTAAATTATGTTATGAAATAAAGTATAAGAAATTTGCCCTCTTCGTTTTTGGCTGGTAATATAACCAAGAGACTAGCGGTTTTGAAACGTTGTATGGTAATTCTTAGCCAGAGTCAGGCTAAAGTAGGTAATAGCCAATTCTTGGCATGCGGGATGTGTCAACCATCTTATTGGAACTTTCTTTGAAACGGCTGTGAAGATATTAAGAAAACATATTTTTTTAACTTTATCTTTATCCCTATGTATGTATTACAACAATATTATTATTTATTCTCTACTCAATGGAGAATAATTATTGATATTGACAGTTTGCGTAACGAAATTATTTTTTATCTTACAATTGATTGTTTTATAGATGATTTTTGAATGTAATGCACAGGTTGAAATCGATTTAGTTCACCTGCTCGCTAGCTATTTCCGTCATAAGTGAGTTTAGCGATTCCAGATAGCATTGTCAAAAAAATATTTGCAAGAATTAGTACCGAGATGGTTTTGTGGAGATAGAATCAAAGAGTACAAGATATAATTTATAGGATATCTTTGCTCAGCTATACGTATAAGTACTTAAAAAATATAATTATTCATGCAAACAAACATTGTTTTAAGGAAAATAATAAAGATAGATTGCTAATGTACCAGGTTGAGCAAACAGTCATTTAAAAAATTTTGTATGTTGGGATTATAACTACTGTTGTGTTGTATTATATATCACATAGATCATCGTTATTGAGACATAAATTGATGATGATGGGAAAGTGAAACTGGAGAGGAAATCTAGTATTCATAATAATTGAGGCGAGACGAGATGAATGATGCTGATAGCTGAAATACAGGCTATGTCTACTTCAGTTACAGCAGTGACGTTAAACTCAATGCCTCAATTAAAATTGTTATAAGATTTTGGAATAAAAAAAAAAATATCACCCTATGTAATAGATTTTGTGTATCATTTAAGTACCAACCATTAGGAGTAGACTCCTCCAATTTTCACCAAAAATGTTAGTAAACTACTAAAGTAGTAAGCTACCAAAAATTTACTAAACTTTATTATATGAATTACTTCAAAATATCATCATATTTCCTCATTATTAAAGCATAGTTTAAAAAATGAAAACCTATGAAACGAGGGATGAAATTAAAAGCGTAGATGGCTTCAACCTGAGCTGTGCTGTGTTGCGGAAGTTTTACATCGTCTGAGGGGCCTAGGGAGCACCCACTGGGGGTTCCTGTGCGTCCCTGGCGGTGACTTCTGCCGGGTGGGAGAAGGGGGAAGGGACCTTATCTCCGCCTGAAGGCTTTACAGACTTGTGATGGCATAAGTTTGCACTACTTTTTGTCATTTTTAAGCGTTTGGTTTCAGGGCGTTTTATATTGTAATCTATCATTGTTTTTGTTTTGTTTGTTGGTGTGAGGAGGGAAGAGGATGTTCTAGATTAAACAACGCTTACCGCTCAGTCCGTGGATGAGAGGCCATTTTTACGTATCGAAATTCCTCCGCTCCTCGAAAAGCAGGTTAAGGCGTTGGTCCCGGTCCCGGCTGTCATTTATACACTTTTGACAGTTAATAACCATGTGTCAGTGAACGGGTGGTCAGAAGCAAGAATCTGACACCAGTCCGTCCAGTCCTGTCAGTCTGAGCCCACTTATATCTACAATAAATTGAGCTGGATCGCTAGCGAATGTAACTGCGCAATCAGACAGTGCTCTCAACCACTCTCCTCCAAACCACATAAGACAGCGGCATTCAGGAGCAGTTTTAAGTACGCTGCATCCAAATGCTGGAACAACATTCCCCCACCGCTAAGAAATCTTGAATACATTGGTACTTTCAAAAGTCAGTTGCGACAGTTTCTCATGGACTATAATAATAATATTCCACAACTTTCACACAACTCCATCTAGTCCCAAACAAAGCAGAGCTTGTGATATGGATACTAGACAACTGATAAACATACATATATATTTCTAAATATATACATAATATTATAGATAAATTACACCCAGACAAAGAACAAATGACCGTGCTCATCACACAAACATTTGTCCTAGGTGGGAATCGAACCCACGACCTTGCGCATAGCAGTCAGGACCACTGACCACTATACCAACGTGTTTATCGTGTTATTGGCAAGTGACGTGGAAAGTTATCGACCCTCGTAGTGCTGTGACACGTTTGTTATGATTGGTATTCAAGAAACAAATGAAACCGATAATTTGGTATCAATTCTTTGAGACAGTTATTTTGAGCTGAAACTGTGCATAGAGACTTCATACCAGATGTTGTCTTCAGCCCCTTTGGATAGATATGGGGTTTCCGTTACACGTTGTATAAACCACATACGAACACGCAATTTTTCTCTCCTTAACAAGAAACAACAAAGAGTTCGCATTCAAACAACCTTTTTATTTAGATTACCAAGTTGGTAGAAACCCTTTGAAAGAATAAAAAAGATGCTTACCGTTGCTGTAATTGAAGCTTAGCTTTGAAACGGAACGGGTATTTACCCGACTGCGCCAGAAGGAGGGTTATGTTTTTTAAGTTTCGATACGCGAAGTGTTACCAAAGAGATGTTAGCTTGTGTACACCTAGTCTCAGACTAGGCTCTCTCCAAGAGGAGTCAAGGAATCAATTGATGATCTTACCCACGACACGAAAAAAAATGTTAGACATAGTTTTTGATAAAACATGTTACAACAGAATTAGATGGAGGGAGGATTTATTTAATGTTTGTGGATCAAAAAAAAAACGGAACTGAGAAGTTTGCAAATTCAAATTTTGAACGAGATACGTAGTCAAGACGGGAGTGATATGAAGTTTCGAATGACGTTATTACGACGCACGCTATTTCGAAAAAAATTAAGAGTGGTACGCCAGTTCGAAAACTCATTAAGTCGAAAACCGCTATATCGAATGACGTTGTTGCGACGCACGACATTTCGAAAAAAAAATGAGTGGTACGCCAGTTCGAAAACACATTAAGTTTAATTTGCGCAATGTAGCACAGATGTGAAACTGATGCTTTTCAGAGCCTTCTGTCAGTCTTTCTATACCTGCAGTCTGTGGATCATTTATACGAGGCGGGCTTACCGCGCCCTTCGGGTGCAATATAACGACGCTCTGAGGATACTGCTCAAAAAGCCTCAGTATTGCAGTGCATCCGCTATGTTTGCGGAAGCACGTATCGATGATTTCTTCGCCGTCATACGCAACAGAACGGCATCTCTGATTAGCAGGGTCCGTGGTAGTTCCAGCAGTATCGTCAGGGCGTTAGCGGACAAAATAAATAGTCCGTTTATTGTATATTGAGCAAGTGTACACCTGCAGTCCAATAAAGAGTGTTTTTTGTCCTGTTTACTAACACATAGGTACTAATTTATATACAGTATGTTAACTAACAGAGGGCGTTACCGTTAACCCGCAATAGTATAGCATCTATACATGCTAAAAAAATATTACCATTCGAAAACAAAATGTTTTTTTAAATATTAAAATATTCACTAAAAATGTTAAATTGATATGTAAAAGAAACACTCTGAACTTACTGTACTGTACTTGAAGGACGGCAACGTCGTATTTATTTATGAATGCGTACGCGTGTACCAACAGAGTTTCTTTTACATATCAATTTAACATTTTTAGTGAATATTTTAATATTAAAAAAGAACATTTGGTTTTCGGAACAAAATCGGTCCCTTGGGTCTAAAATAAAGATAATAATAATATAATAACCAAGTAGCCAGAATTATCTATTAGCTTGCTTCGAAATACAAACTTGTCGATTCTGAGGTACCGTGTTACAAGTATGTGTACAAAAATATTTAAAAATGTAATTTTTGAAAAAAGTGTTGAATAAAGGAAATAATAATAAGTAACGTAAAAAGTTAACTTAAAAATATAATACTTCTCATTGCTCTTGTTTCTCAAACCCAATACAAAGATAAGGCTTTATCGAGGTCGCGAGTTTGATCCCCAGACAAATTCAGAATGGAATAGGCTATTCGCAACAGTGGATTGCGATACCAAGACTTTCGTACTAGCGTACCATTCAAACAGTTTTTCGAATCAGCGTGTTTGCGACAACGTCATTCGATATAGCGGTTTTCGACTTAATGTGTTTTCGAACTGGCGTACCACTCTTAACTTTTTTCGAAATAGCGTGCGTCGCAACAACGTCATTCGATATAGCGGTTTTCGACTTAATGAGTTTTCGAACTGGCGTACCACTCTTATTTTTTTTCGAAATAGCGTGCGTCGCAATAACGTCATTCGAAATTTCATATCACTCCCGTCAAGACAAGGGTATAGTTATCAAGAGTCGATACTGCCCCAAATTACTGCTATGTACCTTTTTTATTGTTTATTATTTAAACATGTGAATACATTTATTACAAACATAAACATGCCACCTAAACCATCGAGGGTTTATCTGTGGTATGCTAACCGCGGCATCTCGATGCCACGCTATCATTAAAAGTGACACTTATTGAATATAAATACTAGATACTAGATACTACTAATACTAATACTACTACTACTACTACTAATACTAGATAGATCGAAGTACGACTTAGAAAGTATTTCTTTAGCACTTTACAGCAGTTCTTTAAAGTAATATTTTTTTAAATATTTACAAGTAATTTAAGAAGGATGGTAGCATGCATTCCCACGTCCTTGTTCCATACACATTATGTTTAGATATTTTAAACGTGGGTAAGTAGGACAAATACCTCTTACAACCTACTACTCACTTTACCCGTGGTTTGTACCTACGTCCAGCTATTCGGGCTTACCATAACACAGTGGTAGGCACGTAACCATTTGTCGGACGGACAGTGTGACCGCATCACTTCCGACGTTGCCAAGTGGTCATTTACATATGTGACTGTTCCTTGTGGTTCTTAGTTGGGAATAGGACCGGCTTGCATCTTGTTAAAGACTAAATTATGGCCAGTTTTAAGTAAATTTGAACTCTCTGATCGTGGTGTCCAGGGGCTCATATTATGTTATTTAATGATCTCAAGAGTCTCGTCTCGTTTAGCGTAAGGGAGTGTCATACTTTAATCGCTAAAAAATCTTTTTAATAATAATAACATATCCGCGAATAAAAATACACGCATTATTAAGGATAAATCAAGAACTAATTACAAGATCTCGATCTTTATATGAGACCACACGGCAAGTGCCGACTTTTGAATATAAAAAGAATTAACAAAATCAGTACACCCAGTTAGAAGTTATGAGGTAACACAAATTAAAAAAAAATACACTCGGATTGAGAACCTGCTTCTTTTTTGAAGTCGGTTAAAAACCCACCACATTTTGAGGTCGCGGAATCTCGTTAGAATATTCCCGAAACCCCGGTATGCCTAGTTGATCCAAAGGCTTAGCTTTTACCCTGGACAGAGGTTAAACATTTTTTTTTTAGGTACTATACAACCTGTTAAATAACCTCTCTGCCGGTCTGATCGCTGTCTCCCAACATACAGGCTCCAGCCTAGTTTGGGAAACAGTATCTCAGTACCTTTTGTAAATACACCATAATATAATATGTATAAAAATTTGTCTGAATCGCAGGAATGCCAAATTGTGTATGTCTTTACTCTGTGTCAAATAAACATTTTTTTTATTTTTTTATTTATGTTAATGCCGTCAGTCTTTTGGGCACATCACTAGTCAACAGCCAGTCAATTTCCCAGTAGTAGCCCGGAGTTTGGAAATTGGTGGTGTGATAACCCCCGTGCCTCGGAAAGCACGTTAAGCCGTTGTACCTGCGCCTGATCTCTCTCCGGTCGTGTCGGATTGCTGTCCCACCGGACAATGAGAGTAAAGGAACAGAGTGCATCTGTACCTGCACATACTTGTGCACTATAATATCTCCTGCGCAGATGGCTAATCAATTATGAGATTAGCCGCCGTGGCCGAAAAATCGGTTAGGAGGACTATGCAATAGTCAATACCCAACGAGCACATTAGTGGAAATAGCAGCCTATTTTGTTACTTTGGGTTGTAAAATAGCGGTTTAAGGGTTCAAAAAGCAGTTCAGAGTTGCATATCTGCATCCGTAAACGTCTATAGTTATAAAAGTTACTTAAGGTGCTATAAGCTGAATCAAATACTACCCTAGCCTTCACAGTAGTCCACGGTAGAACTCGTTTACCACTTACACCTTTATATGAGAGTTACGAAGGTCATTCTGCCACTCACAGCTGCACAGTAGTTTCCATTGTAACCTGTATAGGTTATAGTTATAGTAACCACTATTATACTACTATAAGTTTCATTATAGAAATAATAGAAACTCTTATGCATACTATAGTTACAAAAAAATCATCAGTGTAACTAAGGCCTTTAGTAGTTATAGTCATTCCTTGCAGGCTCAATCCATTCGCCATTTTACAGCCGCTTTTGTAACTATTATAAAACATTTAATAAAATGGATGCTAAACGAATAAGTACGTAACTAGATCTTATAACCTCAAAAACAGGAAAATAGGAGCTTTTTGTGGCTGTGAGTTGCACTAGGGGAACAAAAATCACTGGAAGCGTTAGAAGGGTGAAAATTAGCGCTATGATTCTCAAAAGGGAGTTATTAGAGCTCAAACTGCAGGTTATGACTACATTACAATGACGCCATGATTTTTTAAGAAAACTTATAATTCACTTGCAAAATTGAGTTGATATACACAGGTTTTTCAGTTAAATGTGCCTTAAATATACCGGTAAACAATCGGCCACTTGCGAATAGTAAGTTATCGACACGTAAAAATACGGAAATAAAATTTATTCTGTATAACAAATAAAAAATATCACATATCTTTTGTTAATTTTCTAAATATCATAAAAGCGCGTTAAAATTACTCGAAAATTATCTTATATATCTACAGTAAACTGGACAGCGTTTTAAGTATCTTTATATATCTTGCTAATACAGAATACAAACATTTACTTCTTTTTGTTTTATTTTCATGATGGCGACGAAAACACTTTACCAAAATATTACAAACTAGCTTTTGCCCGCGACTTCATCCGCGTGGAATAGTTACTTTGGGCTAACGTTAAATTTAACCCCGATTTAGAAGCATTCTTCATTGGCGCTCCGCTCCTATTGGCCTTAGCGTAATGATATATAGCCTTTCGCTATAAATTGACTATTTAATTAAAAAATATTTTTTCAATTCGAACCAGTTGTTCCTGAGATTATCGCGTTCAAACAAACAAACAAACTCTTCAGCCTTATATTATTAGTATAGATAGCTGTTGCCCGCGACTTGGTCCGCGGTTCCGTCGTTTTTCGTAAAAAAAAAGTAGCCTATGTCCTTCCTCACGGTGCAGTGATTTTGATGTAACAGACAGATTAACTTTCGTAATTTAGTAGGGAAATATAATATGTCAATCTATAATACTGTTGAAAAATATCGCAATACAAAACCGCACAATATTATTTTTAATAGGTGTGCCCGCGACTCCGTCAGCGTGTAACTCCTTGTGTGTTATTAAATTAATGTATTGGTAATATTGTTTAGATCATGTTCACATGAGGCTTAAGTACCTATAGAACGAAATTTATACCTTCGGCCGCGAGACGCGTCGAGCGCGGCGACCGATTCTCAAAAATAATCCTTATAGCATGATTCAGTATTCACGCGCGATGGCTTATTATTAGCGTATTTCATGTATAACTTTGGTGTTTCTATACCGATTTATATGATTCTTTTTTATGGAATAGTTAATAATGTTAACTTTTTCAATTAGGGGTGACTGAGAGTGTTATAAACGTAAGAGTAGACAAATATTATAATCAGAAAGCTTCGAACTGCTAAGCTATCGGGAGTTACACGTGTTATTGTGAGTCAACCATAAAAGATAGACATATGCTGTCGTGGGATATTTTTTATATAATTTTAAGGAGAGCATTTCCGTCATGAAATGATTTCTGTGTAGCTTTAACCATTAAGGTTGCACACGCGACGGAAGCTTAAAAAATGGAGTAACTTCTCCCGTTTTCCCAACATTTCCCTTCACTGCTCTGCTCCTATTGATTGTAGCGTGATGAAAAGTATACTATAACCAGCTCAGGAGTATGAAAAATAATTGTACCAAGTTTCGTTAAAATCCGTCGAGTAGTTTTTATTTCTATAACGGTTATACAGACAGACAGACAGACAAAAATTTTACTGATTGCATTTTTGGCATCAGTATCGATCCCTAATCACCCCCTGATAGTTATTTTGTAAATATATTTCATGTACAGAATTGACCTCTCTACAGATTTATTATAAGTATAGATAATTTCAACTGAAGATATACAATAAAGAACTATAATCAATTCATTCGTTCAAAGTAGTTCAAAATCATTCAAAAGTAGCGCTACGAGAGCTTTAGTATAGCGTTAATAAATCGTTATTCGTTAATTAAGGAACCTTTATGCAACCGTTGTGCAGGTTAAATGGAACTTTAGGTTGCATACAATGGTGCCCAAATAGCGCTAAAGCGGCTGCTTTAAGTCTGCAGTAGACGCTCTAGCGCTTACGTCTATTACCATAAGTAATAATCGGATACGCTCCAAAGCTCTAATGCAGCCCATTTGTGCTAGTTGGGTAGCCATACATGAATTTTTCGACACCATATTTTAGATTTATTTAGTTTTGAGTTTTTATTTAAATACCTATAATGATATATAGCTTTGATATTGAAGACATTTTACATTTATTGTGCACAGAGAATAAATGTAAAAAGATTACAGCCTGTATCTCTGATACAGAGGAAGCCTGTGACTCAGCAGTGGCAATATTAAAGGCTGATTATAGTGAATGTATGTTAAGTGCGCGACAATAAGGTAATATACCGAACTGGATTGGAATACCAACAGCCATTGGGATGATTTGATATGCATTTCGTTTTGAGAAGTCTAAATCCATAAGATTTTGCAACTTAATTCGTGAAATATAAGATTCAAATTTGCAGAAACTTGGCAATAGGAGCAAGGCATCATAATTTTAAACAAAATCGTTTTACACTCAAATTCACCTCATTATCTTCAACGCTTTGGCAATTAATTCGAATGGGCTTGTAATCTCTGTGAATGACTGTAAATGGCCTCAAATGAGTATCAAAATAATTTCTGACCAAAATTTCAAGCGTTTTGGATTTTGGGCAATTATGTTCAAAATATTGGGCTCGTGCCCGTGCTCAATGATGTGGTGCGGAATAAACACAGGGTTTGATACAAATGAGAGGAAAAGCTGCTCTTATTTAGGTAAGTCCGTAGATGGGTGTCCACTGAGATCAACTTACTTCTTACTAATATTTAGGGTACTTCAGATGTGGTCAAATTGTAGGTGATGTTGTGTATCTAATACTCGCGAATTCTTTTGCGTGGGTAGTTTTTCCCGGGTAAATCCTGATTTCATCCGAGTTCCAGGTAACTAAGTAGCTTCCGTATTATTTCATGATTTCAGTTATCTCCATATAAAATTTCATTCGGGTCTGTTTGGCGTAATTAAGTAACAAACAAAAAAAAAACGTCACAAAAATACAAAAATCCAAATTGATGCTACGAAATCGCGCTTAAACATTTTATCAATAAAATCGCTAAAAAATATAAAAATGTATCGCACAATTTTTGATCGTTGACAAGTAAAACATTATTTAAAAGGTGAAATAAATTGAGATATTTTCAGAATAAACGTATAACAATTTCGCAAATGGCGGCGATATATCGCATCGGATTTCGGGCAGTTTTATGATATTTTTATTTTAAGGGTTATGATTTTGATGCTGATGTAGTGCGAAATGGTCTTAAATTAGGTACTTATGTTGGATATCCCGGATTTATGATATTCGTAACCGATTGTGGTTATTTTAGCGGTAAGGGTTGAGTATAAATGTTAAAAATAACCGTAGGCTATTTTCATATTTTACCCAATAACGATTCTCATTTCATCTTTTTAAGTAGTTAACCACCGTTGCTTTGCATATTATAATAGAGTTAATGACATGATTGGAGCAATGGTGGATCGGTTGGCTGCTGCGCTGCATATGGCGGGTTTCATTCTGGCTTTTTTTTTGTGTGTGGCATCTCGCAGGTCAACCTCTGAGGTTGTCGGCTGCTTAACCGGGCTTGCCTGTGGTTGCCTTAATTAATAAATTAATTAAAGCCTCCAGCCAGGAGTAGTAGTGATTTGCCGGTTCTGGCGCACCAATCCCGTGGCTCACCGGTTCTGGCGCACCACCGCTTCTGGCGCAATCGCGGTCCAGGGCGTTTCAAACCTAAAAAAAAAAAAAAAAAGGTTTTGGGGTCCGCTGATCACGTTTCTGCAATCCGTTTACGCGTAGGATGCATGGTTCCGGAGATACAGAAATCAATTAACAACAATCTGTTTCATTTCCGGTGACCCAAACCCTTATTATCGACTTTCATTGTTCGCCTTTTCTTATCTATTGTCCGTGCGTCCGGCCGCTCACCCTCATTAGGATTGCATTGACGTATGCATGTATTACTCATCGTTACTGCTACAGTATAATTTTATTGTTCATAAACCATTGCTTACTTTGCTATTCGGGATCATCAAAACGGAATCAATAAAACACATGCGTCATTCACAAATTTTATTTTTATCTACAAAATATGAGTGGAACATCTCATCCACTAAAATATCGTTGTACAGTGTGTTCCCTGTAAATATGTTTGTAAAACTATGCATTGAACATCCCTGAAACTTATATAGCAAATACATTAAGCAATATTCACCACAAACTGAAGTCCAATCATTCTGAATTCTATCAATACTCCAGCCCCATCTTTTACAATTCCTTTTCAAAAAGTCGAGATGATATCGCGCAGGTGTTCGCCCATAAGAATCAAAATATTGACCGATGCCATTCGTATCGATATGTACAGCTACCCAGTGTGAACCTGGCTTATCATCCGCATCCAAATTGCATATTATATACGTTGGTGCATGGGTATACATAGGGAGTCTATTAGCAGCATAAACATTATTTTCTAGACTGGGATGAATCTTTTTCAGATGTTTTTGTACTTCTAGTGTATCCATGATATAGCATATTATTACACTACCAATCTATTCAATGGTTGTCATAGGAATGTTCAATTATAGTGATTTGTAAATATTAAATCGCATTATTTTGTAGCACTCACAAAACAGGTTGATGCCAGCAATGTGAGATAAGTTTGTTGACTCATAGAGTTACTATCAGTTTCCGGAGGAACGTGAGATAATTTTGGTGATTCATAGAGTTACAATCAGTTTCGTTGTATTTAGGAATTTGTTTTAGATAAGAATGGTGCTATAAAAGATCGTACCATTGCCGTCATGCAGTCAGTCTATGGTCGTTTGACCGCAGTGGATTGTATACGTCTACCAATACTACGTTTGTGTTACTTCAACGCATCAATGGCCATGGAGGTAAGTGTTTATTCTATTGACAAACTTACTTGTATTCTTGTTGTTGTTTCCTAACGTGTGTGATTAAGTGTAAACAAATTGATATTAACATGATAACTGTCTTGTTGCAGAAATCATTCAACTTCGATGAAAATACCTATAAACAGTATTACTACTCACCGCTCTCCCCTCAACATGAAGAAGAGAACGATGACATCGTTATTAATAACACATGCGATGGTGGAAAAAGGAAATCACAACCGATTGATCATTTTTTTGAAGTCGCACCAAAAATAAAAAAGAAGAAACTGTTATCGTCAACCGTGGCACGAGCCGCTAGAGATGGTGTATCATACATTTCTAGTAATTCTGACGACGGAGACCAAGCGACGCATCTCATAAAAATTGAAATGTACGATATGAAGAAGCTATGTAAGATTCCAACTACTGATCATTGGAAACACGCTACCACGAGGATTAAATATTATGTAAAGAATAATAAGGATAGCATCTACGACAGCACAAACGGGCTCGTATACAACATTACAAATACAATAGCAGAAAGTGAAAAAGTTAAAAAATACTTTTTTAACAATGACACCCATTAGTTGATTAGTGAATGTGATTCTGTTTACTTAAATTACTTCTGTGTACTCATTAGATTCTACCTGACTCGTCATTAATAACACATGCGATGGTGGAAAAAGGAAATCACAACCGATTGATCATTTTTTTTTAAGTGACACCAAAAAATAAAAAAGAAGAAACTGTTATCGTCAACCTTGGCACAAGCCGCTAGAGATGGTGTATCATACATTTCTACTAATTCTGACTATGGAGACCAAGCGATGCATCTCATAAAAATTTAAATGTACGATATGAAGAAGCTATGTAAGATTCCAACTACTGATAATTGGAAACACACTACCACGAGGATTAAATATTATGTAAAGAATAATAAGGATAGCATCTATGACAGCACAAACGGCCTCGTATACAATATTACAAAGACAATAGCAGAAAGTGAAAAAGTTAAAAAATACTTTTTTAACAATGACATTAGTCGATTAGTGAATGTGATTCTGTTTACTTAAATTACTTCTGTGTATTCATTAGATCCAAGGAGGTGTCGTCTTGTGGTGCTGAGAGAAAAACAAGATTAGAAGGAAGAGATGAGTGTGGCATACGTGAACAGATCACTTCATTGAAAAGCAAAACTACAAAACTGATTGGAGAAGAAAAAGTGAAGAATATGCAGTACCCAAGAGCTGAATATCCATTTTTCAGTTCAAAATCTAGACGGTTGTTCAGTTTCGGAGGCTGGCCACTCGTTATGAAACAGAAGCCTGAAGATCTTGCAGAAGCCGGTTTCTTTTATACTGGTCATGAAGACAGGACCAAGTGTTTCCATTGTGGTGGCGGTTTAAAAGATTGGGAAGATGATGATGATCCTTGGCAGCAGCATGTTCAGTGGTTTAGTCAGTGTGCTTATGTAAAGTTTAAACTTGATCAGTGTTCTGTATAAGATTGAATAGGGTGTTTATAAAGAAATAAAAAAAAATAGTATATTGCATATAATTTGTTTTATTTAATTTTATAATTTTTCCTTTAGTTACATACACATAACCTTAACTACTATAGTCTACAGTAACATTTCTATTTTTATCTATTTCAATAATATTATCAAACTCAGCATAAACAATACAGTTAATTGTTTGTATTAGTGAGGATTCAAATCGTACTTCTAATCTTACACTACCATGCTTTATGAGATTCCAATGAGCTGATGAGTTAGCTGATAAATCAGGAGTTAAATCAAATGCTAAAAGACAGTAACCTTTAGCATACTGTTCACGAGAGATTGCATTTCCTTCATTTAGAAAGTGAATACCAGTCCCCGAGAATAGAGTATGATATGCTGATGTAAATATATTATTATTAAAAGATGGTTGCAAAGCTTTTGAAGGTATTTGTTGACCATCAATATATAAGCTGAAAGAGTTAATACCATAGTTTTCAAAGTTAAATGGATTTTTAGTAAGCGAACCATTAAATGCAGAATTGTTTACAAATCCAATAATACATCTTTTGGGTACCTGTCCTAAGAATATATTATCAAGAGTTTTTCCTTGAACACCTGATGGAATTGTTAAAACTTTAACTTCAGCACGAGTAATAGGATATTTAGCAGTGGTAGAAGCTAAAACTTTCTGATGTGCGAGTAATACACTTGGATTAATTCGTGCTCTTCGAACAATAAGAGTTGCGTCTGTAATGCAAACTTTAAACTTTACATCATTTGACCCAGCAATTAAATTAAAACTCTCTCTTGATCGAACTAATTTTACACTCATTTCAACGCCATTCATTAAAAATTTATCTTGATTGAAAATGTCACCATGAAGATGACCAATCATTTCTATTTCCCTACTTTCATTAACTAATTCCTGTCTTTTAACAAATCCTATGTTTTTACCATCTGTGGAATCCATTTTTCCTGCTGTATCCTCATACCAAAGGCTACAAGTAAGATGAGATTGTTTAGCAGCAGGAGCATAGTTTAAAAGAGTTTCCATGTATGCTCGATAGGCATAGGTATTATTAGGTGGTGATACAAGTTTTTGGTTTAAATAAACATCAAGTTGACTAAAAAGTGAATGCAGCCAATTATTTACAGGTGCTACTGCTGTAGCTGATATCAAGTTTGATGAATCTTGATTTAATACTTTTGCCTTTATCTGGAGTAATGTATGAGACAAATCTATGTAGTCATCGCCTGTTCCAGGAACTTGAAACTCGATAGGTCCATCATCAGCAAGAGATGAAATTGGTTTATAGTGAATCCACAATCCATTTTCAATGCTTGTTTGTGTAGACGGTAATGCAAATAAATCTAATTCTGACTTAACGCACTCACAAGAATGATTATGAAGGAAAGACATATTTAATTTGAAAATTAATCTTCGATGTTTTTTGGTTTTAGACCAAGTTTTTTCGTAGCTTTCACTTTAGCAGTTAGTGGTGGAATGAACGATGCCAATCGTTTTCTTTTAGTTATATATCCAGATCCTGTCATGTTAAATCGATCAATTTTGTTATCAGCCTTTCGTTTTAAGTTCATACTAACTTGTTTAAGACGATCTTTTATTGAGGCTTCCATAGGACGCGCTTGAACCATATCCGATAAAAGTCCTACTCCAGCGTTTAATGCCTCCTTACCAACCACTCGAACACCACTTGAAAGTAAAGGTAAAACTGATCTAAATAACCCTCCTAAGAAGTTCCCAATACCATGACCGCGTTGGTATGGTGAACCCTTATAAATTACACCAACTCCTGATCCAGCTTGATGTGAATAATAATTTTCATATGGACATTTATGATGATCATGAGGAGAATACATTATTATAATTTGTGGAAATGTAGTTTGATACACACGGTTCCAAACTGGAATGGTATTTTTTGTCCTGTGCTCGATCTTATATCTATTTCCAGCGTATCGAACTCTCTTCGCATAACAGGTAAGTAGTGAGGTGGAGAGAAAACGTGCATTTTATTCGCACCATAAATGTATTTTGAAGGATCTAATGAAATGACTCTTAATAGCGGAGTCATAACATCACCCACAATCTGAGGATCGATAATGTCACAATATAGAAATAGTTGAGATGGTAACCCTAAGTGTAAATTAGCAGGACACTTCCCAAAATTTCTGTCTAGAAGATTTGTATTTGGTTCATAACCTAGTTGTAAACTTAATTTGGGTGATAATGTTACGGATGTTATATTTTTATCCAAAACAGAAATAGACACAAATTTTGTTATTTCATCATAACGAAATTTTAAGTTCTCTCTGATACCATTTAACGCTCTTAAAATATGTTCAACGTTATCATAGTTGGTAGCCAGAATATGTTTTTTGTAGTACACTGTTGATGGTTTATCTTCATTAGGCATTAACATGGTTTTTGTAATGTACACAACATTTTCATGATCTTGAACAGTAAACATGGTGCATGGATATTGAAACTCGACAACTCCAACCGACCATTCACCTTCTAATTTCATAGCTTTTGGTAATTTTGTTGAAAAATTTGTGGTCTTGTTATCAGGAAAGTATTCCATTGAACTATTGCTGAGCAAAGTTAAATAAAAACTTTCTTTATTCATATTTCTTTTAAACTAGAAGCTAAAATCCAACTGTTAAATTTATCTGGATAACCTTTCCACTTCACTAATACTTATTTTCTGTTACCGGAATAACGAGTACCAATTATTTTATCTATTTTATATTGTGAGGTGGGGTTGTAAGTGACCTTCTGTAATTCTCTTTCATAAAAAGTACCAACTATTGCTTCATCTTGTAAATCTGTTATTGTATAAACAACCCATGGAGATCTATCAATTATTGAAGATATAATAAATATTTCATCACTCCAATTTGATTCATATCCTTTTTGGAAAACATGTTTATATTTAGTTATTCGAACATAATCACCCACATTGAAATTTGGTTTTGGATTTTCTAAAGAAAGTTTGTTTGATCCTCTATTATAAAGATTAGTCCAAACTGTCATAATATTGGCGGAACTTACATCACATGGGCACATCTTAATACTAGAGTGAATGCTGTGATTATAAGAGTATATTAAATCCTGTAAAACATCTATGTATCTATAAGTATTGTTATGAGTGAAATAACGCCACATTTTCATTTTTAGAGTTCTTTGAAATCGTTCAACAATACTAGCCTTAATATCAGGATTGTTAGTGGTATAGTAATTTATCTTTTTGGATTTAAAGTATTTTTGTACATCTTTTGAAACAAATTCTGTACCTTTATCAGATTGTATGTGAGTAGGTGTGGAATTACTTTCAGTAAATATACTTTCAAAACATTCTTTAGTAGTTTCTGAGTTTTTCTTTTTCATTGGTCTTGCGAAAGCATATTTACTAAATACATCAATAACACAAAGTATATAGTTGAAACCATCATTATATTGAGAATAAGTTCGCATATCACTTAAATCAGCTTGCCACAGTTCATTAATATTTGATAGAATGTACCTATTACGTGGAAATTTTTTCCGACTGGGTTTATGTAATGTATATGTTTCTTGTGATTGTAACCATTCCTTTACTTGCTTTTTATCCATTTTACCCTTCATGGCTTTTGATAATTTATCAATACTACCAAAACCAGCGGGGTTAGATGGATCATAATAAATCCTGTTAATTTCTTCTAGTACGGGGTCCATTTTTCCCAATCGAGCTTTTTACGTATTTTAGTTATAGATCTTTTATCTCCACTGCTCGGTGTAGAAAACTCTTGAACTTCAATCTCAGAGGTTTTGTTCAGATCTTTTGCTTGAAGTTGGTTAATAAACTCACATCTCTTTGGATTTCCAATATAAGTAAGTGGTACTTTAATATCTTTTAATGCTTTAGCAAATCTATCCCACCCTATCGGATCACTTCTTTTTAAGGGTCTTAGTGAATCATTTATTAAATCAACAATATTACTTCCAGGAATTTTTTCATTATCAATTATGACTGTGCCTTCATTATCCCAATGTATTTTACTTTTACTTGTTCCAATTAAGTTTAATAATGACTCACCTTTTTTATTATAAGTTTTTGGTATTAAACTGAGTATTTGAGTTGGTGTGTAAAGTGGATTTGTGTCATTTTCTTTACTTTTAATGGATCCTTTCTCATCCAACAAAGATTCAGCATCAACTGAACTTTTTAGATCTCTATCTTTATTTTTAAAACCAATTTTAGATTCATTTGAATCTTCATTAGATGTATCAGAATAAATTGGTAATCTGAGTGGTTGACGATCCTCTTCGGTAAAGTGAAGGTATCTTTGTAGTGTTTGTAAATATAACATCCACTTCTTGCGGTCTTCCGTCTTACTATTCATAATATTTTGCATTTCAATATCTAATCGAGACAAATTACTATTAACCTTATTTTCTTGTTTTAATTTTTCAATCAATCCAGGTTCAATAAGTATCATTTTCTTTGCATTTTCCATATTAACTGGCTAGTCCACTTACTAATCCACTCAATATTGCACCTAATATTATTGGTAAGAAAGCCCCTCCTTTTTGTATGATTATATTTTTTCTTAGTTTATGTTTACACTTATGCACCAGTTTACGGAGTATATTTTTGTGTTTATTCAATTTTTGTTTATCTTGATCTTTAAGAGGTACCTTTCCTTGTAAAACGTTATGAATACATTCACAAATACAGTTTATTTCTTCTTCATCACATGTTTTAAGTAACGCTCTTTGATATTTTGGTTTAAGCGTATGCAAAGCGCTTAGCAAATGTTTATGCGTTGTGAGTCGACGATGCATCATTTAGAAATGATTTGAATTGTTTGATTCTTGGTGTATTTAAACTCTTTTGTGGGGAAGTAGACTGTACAGTGTCCATTAAATGGGAAGACATTTGTCTTGATACGACAAAAATCATTGGTATTCTGTTTTAAATCAACCATTAAATATCCATGCGCTTCTAAAGTTGCATCCCTATAGGCATCTTCAATGAATTTTGGGTTGTCTGGTGACACTTGTCGTGCTAAATATCTTATTTGAGTTTTATCTCGAGGGTTTTTAAAATATATTATATAACTTGAGTTTAAAGAAATGTCTCTTTGACCTTTACCCTGATGAAATAAATTTTGTGTTAAATAAAATACACTCAGATTCCTGTGATGACTACCTTTTGTAAATATATCCACAATTCTTCCATCAGACTCTCTCATTAGATCATCAATAATAACAAGATGTGGGTTTTCACCATCAAACATATTAAGATTTGGAATTCCTTGATGATAGTTAACATTTGGTAAATTATGTAAAGGTTGCATTTCATCAAAGCACCATGTGATCTGATTAAAATCACAATTACATATTTCTTTAACTGATTTTATGAAATTTGTTACAAAATTTGACTTCCCACATCCACTTGGTCCTGCCACAATAGCAGTAAACGGATGGATAAAGTGAAACATTTCACACGTCTAGAGTTCAAAGGGATGAAATAAAAAATGAAAATTATGTTGTAAAAATTAAATAGATATATTGCTAAAATTACAAAAAACATGTAACTGATGAAAAACAGACTGATCTGTATACTATTTCTAACACAATTATTACTTATCAGAACTTTACAATCTTCTCAAATGTATGTTCACCGTTTTATTATTACTTAGATATCATTATTTACAATCGAATAATTAAAACTAACACAATTAGTACATCAGAATTTTACAATCTCAAATTTAAACCTACAAATAAAAACCACAATTATCTTACATTATTTACAATCAAACAATAAATTTTAAATATGTAATAAACTATTATATAACATTATAGTAATATCATAATTTTACAATCAATATAAATTTTGTATAGGTACAGAAGTAAAAGTAAAAAGTGTCAACACTTAACGTAATTTATAATGTCCCCAAGCCAATGTATCAATGTTGTTGTCCATAATACATCGTTTGCTATCATTATATGATAAAGATGCTTTATTTATTTTTTTGTGTAAAAATAGTGTGTTTGATTGACTTAAACCGAAGCATACTACAATATTGTACATTTTTATTAAACAAACACGATTTGTAATTTTCCATATTCATTTTTTTGGTAACACTTTTGTTAACCCCTTTTGCCTTTGCTATAAATTTATCTTCTACTTCCAAGGCATACATTTTTGATCGCAACCCTACAAATTCCTTCAACACTTTACCATTATTCTCGTCTTTAAAAAAACCTAACTTCTTTTTATTTATTTTTGGATAATCGTAAATATTATTTTCTGGATAGTCTGATGTATCAAAATAGTGAAGTAGGTCAGGTTTTATATCCTCATACAAATTATCTGTAAAAATTTGATATATCAAACTATCGGTATCGGTGTACAATAACTTAATTTTGTTATTAAACTTTTTAACCATGTAGTTATAATGAAATTCGTACATAAGGGTCTTAGATATATCTAAAATACAAAATCCTAAATAAATTGGCTTATCATAAATCAATTTTGTTTTTCGTAATTGTATTGCGACTAAATGTTCTGAAAATATTGATAAACTATGGAATTCTGGTTTTGCAATCAATTCCTGAGCACCTAAAACTTTACCACGATTATCCCAGTGAGTTAGTAGTTTAACGTTTACTCTTTTTTCAATATTTTCCATTGTCTTACCGAAGACAGAATTGTTCATTAATTTAAAAAAGTCTTTTTCAAAGTTTGATTTAGCTAACGTTCTCAAACTAGTATTTAAGTCTATGTATTTCTTTAGCCAAGAACTCTGTTTAAATTTTAAAATTCTATGTACTTTAATTAATTTAATTCCCATTTCAGTGCATTGTTTTAAATTCCTGTAGTGAATGATGTATTTATTTTTATTATTTAAATTAGGAACTAATTTAGTTTCTTTAGTATTACCCACACATATGTTTTCAGGACATAATGGAAAGTCAGAATGCAAATTATGAAGTTCATCAGGATATTCCAAATCAACTTCTAAAACATAACCAAAATCAGACGTATCCAACACATTATAATCTGTATTACAATTTATCCATTCGAAACCACCAACAGGAAGGGATTGGGACATTGCCCAACCATATAAATTATTCGCATCAAAATATGTTAGATATGAATTAGGTTTTTCACCATCATAATCCTCCATGAATTTATTATTTGCTCTAGCAAAACGATTGCTACACTGAGATACACCCCCTCTAATACCAGCTTTAAAAAAAGCAATTTTGTCATAGTCCGTTAACAATTCTAATTCTATTTTCGTAAATTTTAACATTGCATCCCAACTTAAACCTGGAGCAGTATAGTAATGGGCAGGATCTAATCCGTAAGTTTTAATACATAGCTTTCTGAAGTTTTCGAATACATCGGTCAAAAGTAAAACATCAGTTTTTAAATACAAATCGGAATAATCAGACATACTACTACACTTAAAATGTTGCCAAATATCTTTTGCATGATTATAATCATCATTTGAAATATTTGAATCTGTGAGTGAACTATAAAACTGGTGTTGATCAGGAAGTAACGGATGTTTCAAGCAATCACTATTACGCATAAATTCATAAGGATAAATACCTTTCCGTCTTAAACGTAAAAAATCTTCATTATTAGGATAGTTTCTTTTTAGTTCTTTAAACTGATCGTCATTAAGATTTTTAGCTAGCTGATCTAAACTACATGATAAAAATTTCAATGAATCTACGAATCTTAAACTTACAGGTTGATTGTTTATTGTTAACTGTTTTGAAAATGATATGTATCGTTCTTTATTTTGTGGAATAACTTCAACTTTGCCATCATCGAGGTTTAATGCATGGACAATAAAATGAGCATCGTAGTGACCGAGGTTATGTAAAAATATTGGAACATAACGAGGGGTTCTGTACTTAGAACTACACACTTGATGTGCAACACCCCTAAAACTGCCAGTGTACCAATCAAAATCGTAAAAAGGATCTTCATTTAACTGAGTTTCACAAATATGACAAATGTTTGAATTTGAAATTTTAATTTTATCTTCATCTGATAATGGAACAGGACATTTTTGGAAACAATTTTTTCTAACTATTGTTTTCACATCTTCACAAAGGCGATTCATAAACACTTGTGCACAGTTTGGCCCACTATACGTCTCATATTTTGATAATCTGTCATCATATGAACATTTAATGTAATATCCGAAACTATACACTTCATGTTTTTGAATATTAATTGTACTAGGCTTGGATGGATCGTTACTACATGATTCTATCGGGTTCAAAAATGCTTCAAAGTCTGCATAAACCACAAAAGGCATTTCCAACTTTTTCACGAATTTATCAAATTTTATTTTATTATTTGATGTTGCTTTACCGAACCAATCCTTTTTGGAATCCTTACCGTTTGGTAATTCTGTACAAATGTGAGCGCAATCATATTGTTGATGGTTATTAAGTCTTTCCTCTGATGGGAAATGAAGTAAACATGAATCGCATATATAAACTGCGTGATGATTACTCGAGATTTGTGAGCTAACTAACCGCGATAACTTTTTAATATAACAGTAATGATTGTTAGTACCATTCGATAAATATAGTAGGTTGATATGATTAGGTGTACGACATTTTGTTAAATATAAAGGACCTACAACTGAATTACACTTTTTTTCTTTATTATACTCTAAACCAAAAACATTTATACTAATATTGTTTAATTTCTCTACTTTTGATATATCTACAATTTTAACCGGAAAAGAAATACCAGTAAATTTTAGTTTATTTTCATGAATTGCGTATGATGTTACGCGATCTACACTTTTACATACAGGATATAAACCGGAGAGTAATGCCCATTTGAAACACATATTATCATTATTTTTAACATTGATTACAGCTTTTTTTAATTTAATATCCTGAGGAAGATCGATATATGAACTACCACGTAAGGGGTTGAATTTGTTAACATTCATATCTATGTATTTAATTTGATTAAGACTCCAACCACTATCTTTTTTTTCAAATTGACAAATTTTACCAACAACAGTGTCTATTAATGATGAAAAAAAAATATTTAAGTCATCACCCTGACAAATTATATAATTAAACGTTTGAAAATCAAATGTATTTTTAATATCTTTAGTTTGTTGTATGAAATCAGCATGCAATATGAAGTTTATTTTAAAAATTGTATGTTGTTGAATACATTCATTGATTAAAAATAAGATATCAATTTTTAATGAATTTAAAAACGATTCCGGTGTTTCAAAATATTGCCCCGATTGAATTGTTTTACTATTAATTCTATATGTTAAAATTCGGTTGCCAAAAGCGGTTTCAACAACTGTAACATTTGCTAGTGAATTATGTGATTTTAAAAGATTATTTTTGTGAAAGTTGCTTTTTAAATGGTTATTTAGATACCTTTTATTAACAAAAAACATGACATGTGTCACATTCCACCTTATTGTTGTCCACGTTATTTGTTTCAGTCGATGATGTAGAAGCTCCTTCATCAAATTTTACTTTCTTGGGAACCTTATTTTCGTCAGTAGTGATACCTCGTTTGATACCTCTTCCAACTTGTGGTTGACTGTAACAAAACAGCAAGAAAATTATAAGACAAATCTTAAAATAAAGCAATACAACAATAATCTTTCTTATTGAGTTTGTACTTCTAATACTTACATCAACGCTGTTTCAACCATCTCACAGTGATTATACAACTCATCATCATACGATGAATCAAACAGTTCACACTTCTCCATTTCATCACAAACTTTAGGCAGCTCCTGATCGAATTCGTTGATGAATAGTTCCATATTCTCTTCCATGGGTGCGGAAAAGAAAGCACTGGTACACACTTCAGTGAAGTTTTCCATCTTTATAGCAAAGAAGAAATTAGGTAGCACAGTAAGTAACAGTTAAGTGTTAGTAGACCAACTGATACCCAATTTCAAATAATGTTCAAGATTTCAAATAATGTTCATTATATAGAGTCTAGCAAAGGATTAAAAAGTCAGGTAGAATCTAATGAGTACACAGAAGTAATTTAAGTAAACAGAATCACATTCACTAATCAACTAATGGGTGTCATTGTTAAAAAAGTATTTTTTAACTTTTTCACTTTCTGCTATTGTCTTTGTAATGTTGTATACGAGCCCGTTTGTGCTGTCGTAGATGCTATCCTTATTATTCTTTACATAATATTTAATCCTCGTGGTAGCGTGTTTCCAATGATCAGTAGTTGGAATCTTACATAGCTTCTTCATATCGTACATTTCAATTTTTATGAGATGCGTCGCTTGGTCTCCGTCGTCAGAATTACTAGAAATGTATGATACACCATCTCTAGCGGCTCGTGCCACGGTTGACGATAACAGTTTCTTCTTTTTTATTTTTGGTGCGACTTCAAAAAAATGATCAATCGGTTGTGATTTCCTTTTTCCACCATCGCATGTGTTATTAATAACGATGTCATCGTTCTCTTCTTCATGTTGAGGGGAGAGCGGTGAGTAGTAATACTGTTTATAGGTATTTTCATCGAAGTTGAATGATTTCTGCAACAAGACAGTTATCATGTTAATATCAATTTGTTTACACTTAATCACACACGTTAGGAAACAACAACAAGAATACAAGTAAGTTTGTCAATAGAATAAACACTTACCTCCATGGCCATTGATGCGTTGAAGTAACACAAACGTAGTATTGGTAGACGTATACAATCCACTGCGGTCAAACGACCATAGACTGACTGCATGACGGCAATGGTACGATCTTATATAGCACCATTCTTATCTAAAACAAATTCCTAAATACAACGAAACTGATTGTAACTCTATGAATCACCAAAATTATCTCACGTTCCTCCGGAAACTGATAGTAACTCTATGAGTCAACAAACTTATCTCACATTGCTGGCATCAACCTGTTTTGTGAGTGCTACAAAATAATGCGATTTAATATTTACAAATCACTATAATTGAACATTCCTATGACAACCATTGAATAGATTGGTAGTGTAATAATATGCTATATCATGGATACACTAGAAGTACAAAAACATCTGAAAAAGATTCATCCCAGTCTAGAAAATAATGTTTATGCTGCTAATAGACTCCCTATGTATACCCATGCACCAACGTATATAATATGCAATTTGGATGCGGATGATAAGCCAGGTTCACACTGGGTAGCTGTACATATCGATACGAATGGCATCGGTCAATATTTTGATTCTTATGGACGAACACCTGCGCGATATCATCTCGAGTTTTTGAAAAGGAATTGTAAAAGATGGGGCTGGAGTATTGATAGAATTCAGAATGATTGGACTTCAGTTTGTGGTGAATATTGCTTAATGTATTTGCTATATAAGTTTCAGGGATGTTCAATGCATAGTTTTACAAACATATTTACAGGGAACACACTGTACAACGATATTTTAGTGGATGAGATGTTCCACTCATATTTTGTAGATAAAAATAAAATTTGTGAATGACGCATGTGTTTTATTGATTCCGTTTTGATGATCCCGAATAGCAAAGTAAGCAATGGTTTATGAACAATAAAATTATACTGTAGCAGTAACGATGAGTAATACATGCATACGTCAATGCAATCCTAATGAGGGTGAGCGGCCGGACGCACGGACAATAGATAAGAAAAGGCGAACAATGAAAGTCGATAATGAGGGTTTGGGTCACCGGAAATGAAACAGATTGTTGTTAATTGATTTCTGTATCTCCGGAACCATGCATCCTACGCGTAAACGGATTGCAGAAACGTGATCAGCGGACCCCAAAACGTTTTTTTTTTTTTTTTTTTTTTTTTAGGTTTGAAACGCCCTGGACCGCGATTGCGCCAGAAGCGGTGGTGCGCCAGAACCGGTGAGCCACGGGATTGGTGCGCCAGAACCGGCAAATCACTACTACTGCCAGGGCTTATAAAAAAACTTACAAACTATGCGACTACACGCTAAGGGCACCCCCTGTGGGGTACGGACCTCGGCTTAGGGCGTCGCAGGGGGAGGGCAGCTAGGGACAGGCTGGATCATATCATTATTATTATTAATAAGGGAATTTAAAGCCACTGGCTCAGCGTTGCGGGCTGGCTCTGACAAGGGTCGGGGTGGACTATTACGGGGACGTCGCGGCGGGCCTCGGCGGCGAGGACGGAAGGACGGTCGGTTTTTGTGTTTGTGTGCCACTGTACTTGTTTCCCTACGGCTCTCTTGGAGCAGGGTGATTGCGTCATCGGGAGTGACTAGGGTATGCCTTGGTCGGCGAATCTTAGAGATACGCGAGGGTTCGTATTGGGCGGCCGATACAATAAGGGGATTCCTATGTTGAATTGAAGTTTCAAAGAAACGCTTGGAGACGCGTTTCATGAACTGCTGGATGGTGGGCATCTTGAGGTCTACGTGAAGAAGCTCATTTCGAACATAAAAGGGGGCTCCCGTGACTCTACGGAGGAATCGGTTTTGGAGGGTCTGCATCTTGTGGAGGAGGTAGGGCTTTGCGTGTGCGAAAACAACGCAGGCGTAGGTCATGATGGGACGGATGACCGCGGTGAAAATACGCAGCTTGCACCTTAGTGATAACTTGCTGCGAGAGCTAAGACTGAAGTGGAGCCTACCTAGAGCGAAAGCGGCGCGCGAACGTGCCTGCTTTATGTGCTCAGCGAAGGAGAGGTGTCTATCGAGGACCACGCCTAAGTACTTGGCTTGCTTTTCCCAAGGGATCGGCTTGCCGTACATGGTAATTGGACGGGGGGAGGGTGGGTTTATCCGTGGTTTAGAAAAGAGGACTGCCTGGCTTTTGTCTGGATTGACTTCGATTCTCCATTTCCGGAACCACTTGGCCAGAGTGTTTGCGGAAGTTTGGAGAGTGCGAGTTATATTTGCATATAACTTTGTAATTCATACAAACACTATGAAAAACAAAGTTATTAAGCATAATAGTGAAAATGTAAATAAGCTAGTTTTAAGAAATTTTTAAGGTTCGTCAAATAAATATACATATTATATTATTATAGTTACTACGGAACCCTTCATGGGCGAGTCTGACTCGCACTTGGCCAATTTTTTATGCTCGTTGTATTGAAATGCATTCGTGATTTAGAAGTTAGCGAAGAAACATACATAGACAGGAAGCAACTTTATTAAGATTTGTAATCCAAGAATTATTATTTCACACCTTTTTTAAACTTACCTCTTTACTTTAAACTTACCTTACCGCTAAGAGCTCCGTGACACCTTATTTACCTTTCACTATCGGAAAACCAAACTTGCTGTAGGCTACTATCCACACTTGGTTGATCTTGTTGTAAGTACTAAGTAAGCGTCTGTCTTCCACATAAAGTGAGACAAAACGCAAGAGCGTTGAAGAGATTTAGTAGTGAAAAAAAAAAGTACTACTATGGTTCAGAGCAAACCTTTCTTTTTCCTCTACTCCTGCGTCGTCTCAGTTTTGGTAGACGCTATCGTCACATTAGTGGTGGTTGCCACCTATAAGGGTTGCGGCAATGTTCTTACGAAATACCGTGAACCCGGACGCAAGGGCAGCTGAAAGATGATGGCGGATATACAAACTTGTTTTGTATGTGATTAAATTTTAATTTGAAAGGTAGGTCGTTTAGAATACGTTTTGATTTTGACTTTTACACACTCGTGACACAGTTATTGGTACCGCATATATACCTACAATGTTGATAAAAACGAAAGGTATTAAATGAAACCACATATTTTTAAAATTTGTAAAATTTAGTGTACTATACAAAACAAACATTACTATAAGTTTTTGTATTACAGTGACAGCGAAACACTAACTCCTAAATCACAGGATATCCATGTTTGGGAGTCAGGGCATACTCTACCTGTATGTTTCCTTTAGTTAACTTAAACATCCCACCCACACGCACAAACATTTTTGAGAATACATTCATTGTGCGTACAACCGGAGACTGTATTTCCTAATAAATATAACCTGGGGTTGACCTCCTCCCCCCAGTGAATAGGTTGCTTCTAGTTAAGCGTACTTCATCTTAGAACTCATCATCGCTTACCATCAGGTGAGATAGTGGTCAAACGAAAGCTTATCAACAATAAATAAAAATAAATATTCATATAAATGACATGAAGGTATATTTGTATATATAAAAATATATCTTTATGTAAATGACATGAAGATATATTTACATTTACTTTACTTACTTTTTTTACATTTGTATTTATTGTAGTTTTGAAAACGGAATACGGAATTAAGAGTGACTTGTATTGAAACACCTATCAGAAATCCACCTGTTTTAAAAGAGTAAAATTTAAAATAGGGGCCTTCAAAAGTATAGTATTAATGTTATTGTTTTAGTAAAATTGCAGAGCATTTACCAATGGTGATGGTTCTTTTTTACGTAATTAAGGGTGTTGATTTGGTTAAAAATATTGAAACCCGGTATATGTTTTTTCATAAGCTTCTCAATAAATAGACATACTCTGCCTAAAATGTGTCATCAGGTTTGAATTTTGAAAAAGAAACTAAACAATTAGTAAAAATTCACATTTATTATTTTCAAAGAAATTCGACATCACATAAAACTAAAAAAAAGACAATTAAAATGGTTATTACTAAAAATAATTATTAAATGCTCAAAGCAAAAGATATAGTCGTTTACAAAAGTGTTGAAATAATTTTACAAATAGAAAAATATTTCTCACAGAATATTTATACAAAATGAAAAGAAAACATTTTTCTTCAGTTCAAAATGTCTCAACCTTCTATGGTAACTAAAGTAATATAAATAGCGACTGTACCTTCACATATCTATAAAATCTAAGTGGTTCTATGTTTTATATTTAAAATAAAAAGCTAAACGATTCTAGCTAGCAGTAAGTTTTGGTCTATTTCAAAGACAATAAATTTAAATTTAAAAACTATTTTAATTTAAAAATCAAACATTAATCTCAGTGCTCAGTTCACGAACTTATAATGCAAAGAATCTCTTTATATTTTAGAAACTCTAGTAATTTAAATACAAAAAGATTTAAAAAAAATTACATTATTGGTGATGGAGAAAAATTGCTTTTATTTTAATGTAATTTTACTTGGCAATGTTTATTTAAAAAAAGTAATCTTTTTAAAAGGGTTTGTTGGAGAAATGTTCAACGTCAAACGAATAATAAAGTTTGACATTGTTTTAAGATTAGGTCAAATCTGAATGCTTTTATTCTGAATAAAAATTCTAATACGAATGATTATAATTACCTATCGTGAACTGAGATATCATTCATTCATGCAATCATTAACACATTAAGTGTTCATATTTATACAATATTTTATATAATTCACATTTCAACAACATCTCCTTTCCGAGTAAGCTTTCAATATTCCGAAATATCTTAAAACAACAATACGAAGATATTAATAGTCAATTATCTTCTTGTAACATTTTCACTTTTCAAGCGTTGATAAAATCTCCTTTTCGTATATCTTTCACAAAAAGAAACATCTTTCCTTAAACATATTATAACTAAATAATAATTATCATTAGTAACATAAAAGCTCGATTTTGTGACATTAATTATTAGTTTAAATAGTAATGTTATTTCTAGTATGGCAACTTTCCATATACTTATAATATTTACACTATTTACATTCAGAACTTACTTATTGAAATTTTTAGGCTAATATCCTTTCAATTAAAAGAAATCCAAACTTGTGATTAAGCAAACCATTATTTAGATAATAACCTTAAAAATAATGATAATATAAAAAAATAATGTTATCATCTAAATTATTAATTATAAAAATGTAATCAAATAATTGTTTTATCTAAACGTGTATCTTCTACACAAAGTCAGTCTTATACATCTTATGGAAGATGCAAAATTATTTTACAATCTAGGTATTTTCCGATCTATCAATTGACATTTATTGTTTATTCTTATAAATAATCAAATAATCTTTTTTCACATTATTGTAACCAAATCAATTAATTGGCAAAATGTCGTTAAAGAAATAAAAAATATTCGTGTTAAATAAACATCACAAATCAAAATTCAAAAACAAAAATCAAAATTTTTGGAAAATTATAAAATTTAAAGAAATCACAACGGACGGGTCTTTAGTTCCAAACCGATTTTCACAAATTTATATCACATTAAATATTCACTTCACATTTTTTTCAAAACCCATTAACACTAAGGCCTTTTTCTAAACCACTGGCCTGTAAATTTGAGGTCCCTTAGTCCACTTCTTGTCACATTATCACAGGTTTACATTACAAGTGCTTTGTCCATTATTTTTTTTCTTTTGCACAGTCTTTAGTAACTTTAACATGTTCTAGGGAAGTGTGGTAGATTTTGTTAAACATTTGGACTCACTCGGCATCTGAGTTGGAGAGTTTCCTGAGAAAAAAGAAGATATTAAATATAATGAAAGACAACATCAACAGACAGCATAGGTAATATGAATACATATATCTTTATATATTATTTTAAATATAATGATATCGTTTTCCGCCATCTTGAATTCCTTTTTGTGAGTTTATTTTCAATTAAATTTTGACATATTTTGATTAACTTATTTGTTTTTTTTTTTATTTATAGTGCTATGGATTATATATAACCTGAAATTAAAAAAAAAAAAAACAATAATAGTAAAACGCTGTGGATTCATCCAGAATGGACATCTTTGGCAGTTGTTCGTTTACTACAGTGAGATATTTACCGGATATTTTTGGGTACGGGCAAATATAAAATACTATAAATAATCTAATATAACAAATCGAGTAAAATGTATGCTTTCTAATCACTCCTCATTTTAAGCAAGCCTAAAATCCTTTCCTATCCGCGATTGGCGGTGAGTAGGGTTTGATTCCTGCTCGTGGTTTGGATGTTTGTAAAACGCAGCCACAATATACAGAATAGCTTGTGCACGCGGCTTCGCTCACTTAGATAATGATAATGTAGCATTCTACAGGTGAAAGAATTTTAAAATCGAATCAGTTGTTTTCAAGATTACTTCCGACATACAAAATCAATCATAAACATCAACCTTTTATAATATTAGTATAGATTAATGACACAATTATTTAATTTACATACTTAGCGACAAACATAGATGTAACTTAGAGGTGTGTTGCTATTAATACCAACACCGCCTTTTTCTTTGTAGGTAACCATGATGTTTCAGAGATAGCAAAACCCACCCAATGAGAAATCATTTATCTTTTCATGAGCCTGAATATAATTTTGTGATTAAATCAGACGTTTGAACACTGGGCAGTTCTGTTTACTGAAAATAATTAATATGAACCACAGAGCAATTACGAAGAACAAAAACATTTTGAATGTTGGACGCAATGATTACTCCAGTAATCAGTATTTGTGTAGTTTTTAGGAGTAATTTGTACTAATAATTTTGGATTCAATGATTTAAGTTTAAATTTCGAATATTTTTTTGTTCCAAATTATTAAAATTATTTAAAGAAACGAAGCATAGAACAAGACACTTGCCAGTTGTTCTCCATAAAAAACGACCAATTTCGAACCGACCACTAACTTCTGACGTTTTGTAAATGCCCATGTAAGCCTGTATGAAATAAAATATTTCTAGTTTGAGTTTGAGAGAAAGAAATAAAATGATTGTAGTATTTTATCCCGTGATTTCAATCGAGCAAGAAGGTTTTTTTCCAGCGAAATTTAAGTAGCCAATGAATGTTGCTTGCTGATATACTGATGATTCTTTCACCAAGATAAAGCTAACGTAGTTTGAAGTTCTGAGAAATCATTATCTGCTTAGACTTTTTCCAACTATATTGAGGTCGGAGGTCGGCTTCCAGTCTAACCAAATGCAGTTGAGTAGTTTTGTACTTGCTCGGTCATTTTTGAGATTGCTCTGTACTAGTTAATTTCGGACAGTGAACTAGTTCATTCTATTATTTCTAATAGCTCTATTCGACCTTCGCTCTCAGCAGTTAGCGGTCACTAGACATGTCTCGCGTGTTCGGGTGATAAGCTAAATTAGACATTATGCCATTGAAATAACACGCATCTTATCTCATTCTTGTGAATTGTGTCGGTCGGGTTCGGGTAGCATCGTCATTCGTCGGCTATTCTCTCCCGTTCTCATTCAATCACAGACATCGAATGAATTCGTATAACGTTTCTGTCAAACAATCAGTGACTGTATTTCATTTCTCGTTCGCACATTACGATCGCGCGGTTTAGAATGTATGAGTTCGAAAAGAGCTATTAGACCGATTACAAGTCAGCGTTCGGAAACGTTTCTTCTAGTACAGTACGAAGATACGGTTCCTATTCGTTCCTTGTTCACGAACTACCCAAGACTACAGTTGAGTATTCGTTTTTTACATAGAGCAACTGCCTGTCTGACTTCCACAACCCAGTAGCTAAATAAAACACAATACCCCTTGAGGAGACCAGTGACAGATTCTCTGGCTCCTGACTTGCCGTAAAGACTGTCAAAGATATAGACTGTCGGAACCAACAGCTTAACGTAGGTACATTCGATGGCACGGAGGAACTCGATATGCTAACATGGTCACCCATCCACGTACCGTCCTTGACAAGCGTTACTTAACCTAGAAGATAAACGCTTGTGGCTGTTATAATTTAGCCACGAGCTTCTTTTTTCGATAGTTTATCACATATTATATATACACTTCTGGACACATCTATTGGCCCACCTTGTATTTTCAGTTTCGTTTGGTCCTAGCTAAAATTTTATATTAGGTCGAGCAAAAAGTTTTTATGCAGTTTTGAACCTGGCACATTCACAATTTCATTCAATAGTCTTTTTTTGAATTTCGAACACAGAATTTAAAGAAACAAAAGACAATTTGGAGCCTGTTTGTTGATATCAAACAATCGAATACTAAGAAAACTTGGTTTTATTGGTTTACTTGGATTTAATTCTTGAAAAAGTGATTGATATCTTTGCTTTTGCAACAAACATTACTTATTCTTAACATTAAGGTGAGGTTCTATCAATAATCTATGGATACTTCACCTGAAGTCGCCGCCCAAGCTGTGGCACTTATTCAGGCCGGACACAGCCAAAGAAACGTGAGTGCTCAACTTAATTTAAGTCGATCTGCGGTCCGAAATGTTTATCGGAGGTACCTAGAGACTGGCGGCTTTGTTCGTCGCCAAGGAAGGCCACGATCTCGGGTCACAACTGAAAGGCAGGATCGATTCATCGTGACGACCAGCTTGAGAAATCGTCACCTTACCTCCATTGAGATACAAAACCAACTTCGCGACTTCCACGGAGTATCTGTGAGCGCTCGAACTGTTCGGAGAAGGTTAAAAGAACGCGATATGGTACCACACAAGCCAGCTAATGGGCCCAAACTAAAGCGAGCCCACCGAACAGCGCGCCTTCATTTCGCACGCAGTCATTTAAATTGGACACAGCAAGATTGGAGCCGTGTACTCTTTTCTGATGAGTCTAAAATTGTGTTACATGGCAATGATGGAAGGAAGAAGGTCTACCGGCGTAAGGGAGAGCGTTTCGCATAATGCTGCTTTGAAGAGAGGGTTGCTTATGGCGGTGGCTCATGGACTGTCTGGGGCGGTATATCCGCGAGCGGCAAAACTCAACTTGAGGTTGTTACAGGACCACGGCTGCCAACATTAAATGCTGAAAGATACATTCGTGAGTGCTTAGAACCTCACGTGATACCATACGCGGACTATGTGGGCCCAAATTTCCTTTTTATGCATGATAATGCAAGAGCCCATGCGGCCGGCATCGTCAGGGAATATCTTCGGGATGTGAACATCACAGTTATGGACTGGCCAGCCAGAAGCCCAGACATGAACCCCATTGAGCACATGTGGAACGAGCTAAAAAGGCGTGTTAACGCTCGTCAGCCAGTTGCCCAGACGATGCAGGAGTTGAAAACTGCCATAGAAGAGGAATGGGAGATGATCCCTCAAAATTTCATAGAGCGGTTGATAAACTCTATGCCTAATCGTATGAGAGCTGTGGTAGATGCCCATGGAGGCAACACGCGTTATTAAATTAAACCTTTATTTGATAAAACATGTTTTTTATTCAAAAATTAATTGCCTTTAACAAGGCGCATATCCGACTTGTTAGGCGTAGGTCCATGTCGTATGGTATTCTGAATTCAAATTTAAAACTATACGATCGAAAAAGATGGTAAAATGTATCAGGTTTAAAACTGCATCAACAGTTTTTGTTCAATCTAGCAATCATATTTCGGTAGGGGCCATCGAAACCTAAACTCTAAGGTGGGCCAATAGATGTGTCCAGAAGTGTATATTATTTGGCGTTAAAATTTTATTTGAAGAAACGGTTGATGCAGTGATTGAACGATTGGCTGTTGCGCTGCGTTTCCAACGTTCGCTTCCCGCACTAGAACAATTGTTTTTATCGCGTACAGAGAGTTGATCATTTTTGCAAATTGATGAATCAAAATGTTTGTAAATAAGATAACATAAGATAAAGATTTCACGCAAGTTCCACAGACAGACCATAGCAAATGTTGCTCAACCTTGAAGATGTTATTATTTAGCAACGAAGCTCTGAGAAATATCACAATATAAAGCACAAAATATAGAACTTGTTTGCAGGAAATACAGGTATTTTAAAAAGAACCAATACAGGTTTATCTGAATACGTTCCAGCATTTACAATTTGATATCTCGTTCAAAAGCAGCATGGTCCATACGCTGCTTAACGATGCAAATCGAGATCCAATATATGTTTGTTGAATTTTACTACTCCTCAGAAAATATGCCTTAGCGGAAAGATTTTGTAAAGAAACTAAAAAACTCAAACAAAATTTACCAAGCTTGAACTCGGGAATCTGATTTAGGATTAAACGTTAGCGTAAGAACTTGATAGGATTTTATTCAGTCCACTTTTAGTAATACATAATCCATACAATTCACTTTAATTCAGTTCTGGGTTGCGAGTCCAAACCCAGACAGGCAACATCGTGAGAAAACTGGTATGTCCTAGGAGCGAAAATCTGAAGACATGCAACATCCGTTCCAACATCGGACTACAAGACAAACGGCGATGCCATTGTTACATGGTGGACACCCCACCCATAAGCACTAAACATTTTGGGAATACTTTCATTGTGCGTAAGGCTAAGAAGTGGAATTCCCTGCCGGAGTCTGTGTTTCCTGATCGCTATAACCTGGGAGTCTTTAAGTCAAGAGTGAATAGGTTACATCTAGGCAACCGTGCTACATCTTCGACCACATCACTTACCATCAGGTGAGATGGTGGTCAAACGCGAACCTATTATCAATAAAAAAAACATTACTAACCCGCACTACGCGAGGTGGATTATGGCCCATCTCTCTCGTAAGTATTGAGGAGGCCGATGTCCCAGCAGTGAACGTTATATACTCGTACAAATGGTTGAGATAAGAAAAAAAAAATACCAGGCATTACCTCGATTTCTAAGTAAATTTATCCATTATTAAATCCGACTTTGATTAAGTTTTACGTCTACGGCATAATTTATCCTGAGCCGAGCTGCTCCGAGCCGTAACACGAAGAATCTTCGAGTATTTCCACCTCGCTTGGCCTTATTCAAGGATGCTTCCTTCATAAAATCTTTTAGAACCATCTTTTAACACGTGCCCGGAAGAAACCTTGAGAATTTATTTTGTGTTTGTTTACACGATGTTGGTAGTAACTGTTGAGTAATAACTGAGTGATTTTTTATAGGTCATCGTAAACGTAGCTAGGTACGAAAGAAACATACCTCGCGAGATTGTGAATCAGGTGTGTTTAAATTAATTATTGATGTGCAAGAAAGAGTATTCCATTTATTATTATATACTTTATTGTACACCTCACAATATTTCTATGGATACAAAATTTAAACTAGTGTACAATGGGCGGTCTTATCGCACAGGGCGATCTCTTACAGACAACCTTTGGATGGACAAAAATTAAAGGAGACAGATTTCTTAATCTGTCTCCTTTAATTTTATTTATTTATGTTGTTTGTACACTGACGGCCCTTGCTGTCAGTGTACAAACAACATAAATAATATTAGTTGATTATAATAACATAAAATAAATATCTAATAAATATTACATGTATGTATTTAATTGAGAAAGAAGGGGAAAAGTTATAGGGAGAGGTAATGCTCCTTCACTATTCTTTTGAACGCTGGTAGCGTTTTAGCACGCCTCACTTGTATGAGTTATGCATTCCACAAACGAGCTGCTTGAATAGTGAAAGATTTGTCAAAGAAAGAAGTGCTTACGAATACTAATATTTTTTTTTATTGATAATAGGCTCGCGTTTGACCACCATCTCATCAATCTCCCAATCTAATTCTATCTATCTATCTATCTATAAATTGTGACCATATTGCTTGCAATTCAACGCATTATTTTTCTAAAATGAAATTGTATTTAAAATTTACATTATTTAGTTTTTTTAACAAAACCCTAAGTGTAGCTGATTCTTGACTAGATTTTAACTAAAAAAAAAATTTTGCAAAAAATAGAACCGACTTCCATATCAAAACACTACAAAGCCAAAAATAACTCTAATTTCGGTAGTCGGTGTTATTGGTTTTGTATTTTCTTTTTTTTTCACACCGTCTTCCGAAATTAGAGTTATTTTTGGGTTTGTAGTGTTTTGATATGGAAGTCGGTTCTACTTTTTGCAAAAAAAAATTTTTCACGCTTTTTAGTAGGTCTGTTTATAATTTACCTAGTTACAAAAGCCATAATGTCAACAACTTATCACCTTTTACAAAATATTGCTTTTTAGCACGCCTCACTTGTATGAGTTATGCATTCCACAAACGAGCTGCTTGAATAGTGAAAGATTTGTCAAAGAAAGAAGTGCTTACGAATACTAATATTTTTTATTGATAATAGGCTCGTGTTTGACCACCATCTCATAAATCTCCCAATCTAATTCTATCTATCTATCTATCTATAAATTGTGACCATATTGCTTGCAATTCAACGCATTATTTTTCTAAAATGAAATTGTATTTAAAATTTACATTATTTAGTTTTTTTAACAAAACCCTAAGTGTAGCTGATTCTTGACTTGATTTTAACTAAAACAATTTTTTTGCAAAAAATAGAACCGACTTCCATATCAAAACACTACAAAGCTAAAAATAACTCTAATTTCGGTAGTCGGTGTTATTGGTTTTGTATTTTTTTTTTGTCACACCACCTTCCGAAATTAGAGTTATTTTTGGCTTTGTAGTGTTTTGATATGGAAGTTGGTTCTATTTTTTGCAAAAAAATATTTTTCACTCTTTTTAGTGGGTCTGTTTATAATTTACCTAGTTACAAAAACCAAAATGTAAACAACTTATCACCTTTTACAAAATATTGCTTTTCCCAATGCATAGCCGTTAATTTTTGAGGAGTTCTCCTGGTACTTGACCATCAGCTCTACATCACCATATGCATTGTGACGAGCATAAAGTGCTTAACATTCGTCCTCAAGTAATCGAATCGCAATCCACGAAATACTTATTATTGAGTAGTTTCAATGGCCATATGTGGTCTTCATCATCAGTTCAACTTCCTCAAATGATACTTTTCGAAAGCAACTGCTCAAGGTACTATAAGAAATACCCAAAACGCTATAGGTGTGCCTATAATATTTGAAGATTTCCCTCGATTTCTCCAGGATCCCATAATTAGATCCTGATTTCATAACAATGGGACCAACTAGAAAGTATACCCTTTCAAACGCAAAAAGAATTTTTCAAATCAGTCCAGCCATCAAAAAAAAGACGAATTGAGAACCTCCTTTTTTTGAAGTCGGTTAATAAATTACGTTCAAACTGTAAACTCGAGTGAACACCATACATATATAAACGTAGGATGTTAAGTAAGAACGCATAATAAAATTAAGAATCTAATTTCGTACGAACGGATGAAAGAGTATGTGTGCGAAAATGAGGGGAAAGAACGAGCCAAGAGAGTTAAGACGCAAAGATGTTAAATAATTGTAAGAAGTTAATAAAAAAAAAACTTTTTAGCAAAAAATAGAACCGACTTCCATATCAAAACACTACAAAGGCAAAAATAACTTTAATTTCGGAAGGCGGTGTCAAAAACGAAAATATATACAAAAGTAAAGACACCGCCTTCCGAAATTAAAGTTATTTTTGCCTTTGTAGTGTTTTGATATGGAAGTCGGTTCTATTTTATGCTAAAAAGTTTTTTTTTCACGCTTTTTAGTGGGTCGGTTTGTAATTTATCTAGTTACAAAAGCCATAATGTCAACAACTTATCACCTTTTACAAAATATTGCTTTTCCTGATGCATAGCCATTAATTTTTGAGGAGTTCTCCTGGTACTTGACCATCAGCGCTACATCACCATATGTATAGTGACGAGCATAAAGTGTTTAACATCCGTACTCAAGTAATCGAATCGCAATCCACGAAATACTTATTATTTAGGAGTTCCAGTGGCCATCTGTGGTCTTCATCATCAGTTCAACTTCCCCAAATGGTACTTTTCGGAAGCAACTGCTCAAGGTACTATGAGAAATACCCAAAACGCTATAGGTGTGCCTATAATATTTGAAGAGTTCCCTTGATTTCTCCAGGATCCCATCATCAGATCCTGATTTCGTAACAATGGGACCAACTAGAAAGTATATCCATTCAAACGCAAAAAGAATTTTTCAAATCGGTCCAGCCGTCTCCGAGTTATGAGGTAACATACATAAAAAAAAAAAAAAGTTCAAGACGAATTGTAAACCTCCTTTTTTGAAGTCGGTTAATAAAGGAGTATTCGGGAAGTTAAGAGTATTATTTGTGACTTAACTCGTTTAAACTGGTATGTTACCTATGTATTGTATTGATTTATATATTTGTATGTATATTTTCTGTTTCATGTGTACACTAATTTAGCCCTCCCCACTTTAAATAAAGTTTTGAAAGTCCTTCCAAAGGTTGTCTGGAAGATATCGCTTTTAGCGATAAGACCGCCATTGTAACCATATAATTAAGAAATAATGTTAAAAAGGTGTGTTTAAATGTTGGTGTACAATAAAGTATAATTTATCATCGGATTGGAAAGTCGTGCAGCAATGATACGAACGAAGACATGATTTCGTCAAAATCCAACATCCTGCGCGCAGCATGGTGCTGATGGATTGATGACAAGCTTACACGATTAAACAAATTACTAAATATCTTACCATTTATTCTAGTAGGCTTCAGATGCGGCAACGTGTTCGTAGTTCTGTCTAGAACACTTTTGCTGTAGTATACACTGTTATTCTCTGGGTTGAATCTGACTGGCGGAGAGTTGGAGCAAGTACTAGAGTCTATCGCCAGAGCCTTGGGCTCTATGTAGTACCCGGGATGTAACTGTGGCATCTGAGTGAGGTGCAGTGGGTTGGGGTTGCTGTACAGCGCTGGGGGAAGCAACTGTTCTGCTGGTAGCTGAAATACAAAAGTCAAGTTAGTTTTGTAATTATGGGCCCAAGCTAAAACCTAGGTCAACACCATCTATGTTTATTTCTGACCGCGCCGGTAGCTTGTACCCTGTGCCCGATACCGGTGAGCTTCTATCGATAGATGTTTTGAAGAAATATTTAATAATGCAATTTAAATGTTTAGTTAGAGTAATAAGGGAAACAATTAATTTATGTTTATTCGTAGTCCCTTTTAGAATGTTTAACAACATTGTACAGTCACATCAATTGATCGCTTAGCAGATTGAAAAACTTCGTCAATTGGTCGTGATTTGAGTCATATTTGTGACAAAGCTTGTACGATATAAAAAATCTAAGTGCATGATTTTACTGTCTATTTTTATTTTATTTGATTTTTAATACTTACCAAACTGCTGGTATTCAAAGGCAACGCATTTTTATACTTCAGCCAATCTTCATATACCTTATCGTATGGTTGTCTGTGACAATCATTGGATCCAACATTCGGCATATGCAAGCTACTCATTGGCCCCAAACTCTGTATGCTGGGACCAAGGTTTGGCATTTGCAACGTTGGAGCGTAAGGTCTGCGGTATTCCATCGGTCGTACTTGAATGTATTGGTTGCAAGGATCGATGTTGTGGTCGTAAAACCTATCACAGTTGGTGGACATGTCATATTTCTCCGTACTCTGTGATATAAGCGGGCGTATCGAACTGTAGTCAGATTTATTGGAGCAGCTGTCGCTTATTTTCCCATCCAATGGTATAATATCTGGGTTTTTATCTGTATGAAAGAGACAATAATTTCGTTTAAGTACTGGTTTTCTTTGTTTTTACGTGTTTTTTTGGTTTGTGTCTGTAATTACAACATGTTTTTGTTGTTGTCGTATAGTTCCTTAGTTTTAATTCAGAATACCTTACATTAAACATTAAACAATCCAGACTGTGATATTTTTGGTTAGGTATTTTTTTCATTCTAATCTTTGAACAAAGTATTTCACAAAATGTGTAGTAACTAGTATAAAAAAAAAAAAATGTACGCGTCGAATTGATAACCTCCTCTTTTTGTCGTCGGTTGAAAATACATGTAAGCACAAACTTAAAAGCACTCCAACAGCTTTATGGGCCATAAAAAAAATCGCTGTTTTTGACAATTAGTGACTGCGATGCATATTCGAGAATTTCGTTGAAAAATGTTAAGGTTAGGGGAAAATCTTCTTTTATTCTATCCACTTGAGATAAAGCGATTATTTGGAACAGTCCTTTACAATGACGTTGGCTTGGCTTCAAAAACTTTAAAAGATAACGCTTTCAAAGTGTTTTGCAAGCGAACGGTTTTGAGAATAGAGTTTATTCCAATGAAAAAAAAAAATCAACTGTTAAAAAATTATACCCGATAAACAGACATTAAAATATATTATGTGTAAGTACTTTTCGAGCGAAAATTTTATTTCAGCTACCCCCGCTATTTGAACCTACAATTTTTTCTAACATACGGGAATATCCGCCGACCCCAAACATAGTTGGAAAAAAGCTAAGCAAATGACGCTTAGCCTGCTAGGTCACGCATTATAACACCCAGTACAATGCTATCTAGTTTCTAGAGAATAAATTAAATAATGCCGATTTTGTTCATAAAGAAAACAACATTTGCTTCTAAGAAGATTCTAATGGAAAATTTTCCAGACCATCACCATTTAATTTCACCCTAAACAATACAGGACAAAGGACTAAGCTTTCTAAACCAAACCAAAAGACCAGAATACTTTTCAAATTACACAGAAATATATAGGTAGTTATTTCAATTAAATATTCAGTACGATTTCCGTGGCTGGACAGACTTAGTAATTCATTTGTCTAGATTTTGTCCGTTTGCTCTCAAGTGGGTTTAAGATACAGTCAGGACGGCTTATGGTTTAGCCTGAGATTACTTGTACCTGAGAGTACACGTAGAACTTGGCCGGTGTTTTATTTACCGTTTTGTATAATTGTATCGTCTCTCATGATATGAATATCTTGTAGGTACCATGAAACATGGCTAATGCTGTTGCTACTGAGAAATGAGATATAGATATGATACTTAAAGAGTTAAGCTGTCTTATGTTCAGTTAGTATTCTAAGGAACCCGTTTGTTTTGTATGAAGATGATTAAAAACACTGTGATACTGTTGACACAGAATTGTCATGCATTAGCTGTTGCCCGCGACTTAGATCACGTGCCAGTTTCACACATTTACCCAGGATACAAAGAAGACTTACCTAAGCCATCAACGCTTTCCGCTTCTTTGGTACCAGTTAAAGGTATATTTGAGGTTTCATCTTGCTGCTTTTTGTCTTTTTCATGTTTTCCTAAAACAAATATAAAACATTAACGATCTCCGTCATATTTAATTGTTGGAAATCTTTTTGTATTCATACATTGGTTTATGTAGGTACTAGTTTATAAACATCGGATAGTGCATTGTTTACACATAGAATATTTTTTATGTAATAACAATTGACACATAACTTAAACATTTTTTCTATCGCAGAAATTGAAAGAAATTGTATGAAGATAGGTACTATGATTTTAAAAAACTTTTCTTTTTGAAGTCTGTAAAAAAACAATAGCTTTAAAGAAGTTTCCTCAAACAATATAAAGCATCTATTTTTACAAACAAATCATTGATTAAATTAATTGAAAGTAAAATTTAATAAAAGTCATTAAACAAGACGTTCAATGAAATCATATACAATCTTCAATTAAACCACATACAATCTTCAATTAAATCGTCTACAAAGTTCAGTTAAACTTCAACCACACTCACTCTCTCTCTTGTTGCAGTACTTGCAGCAGAAGACGGCAGCGGACACGGCTGTGATGGCGGCGACCACTCCCGCTGCTCCCAGCACTAGCATCAGAACCGTAGTCAGCTCCACCTTCACGGGAACTTGTGCTGTTGGAACAACTGTGGCTTTTATTTTTCTTATCTTACTGATCAAGACCAACGACATGAATCCAAGATCATATCAATGTAAATTTTGAAAGAAAGAGGTCATAATCTGTTTATCTGCTTAGGCTTTTCCCAACTATGTTGGGGTGCTACCAGTCTAGCCGGGTGCAGCTGAGTACTAGTGGTTCACATGGAGCGACTGCCTGTCTGACCTGTACAACCCACCAGGTAACACGATGACCGTTGGCAAGACCAGTGTCTGATTTTTTAAACATGTCAAAGATGTACAAATGGCGGCCGGGGCTAACTGCTTAACGTGCTTTCCTAGGCACGGACGATTCTCGATATGTTAAGATGTCCACACCTCTACAGACCAATCTCGGTAAGCATTGTTTAACCTTGAAGATCGATTATAAATGATCTTTATTTTGCAAATTGGTTATTAAATAACACTTTTAGTCATAATTTTTTTCGTAAATGTTAACTAGATGAGGCCAGTGTTTCCTAACTGACTACCCTGTGAAGAAACACCGAAACAAACTCAGAGGTCAACGTCTCTTTTAAAGTCCATACAATCGAGACCCACAACAATACCAAGTTAAGGACGTTTGGATACGCCGCAAAAAGCACTCAGACTGCCAGACAACCATGTTTAATTCGAATAAAAACAATCTACATAGTTCACATATTCACAATAGTTTATGAGGATTATGTAGATTAGTCTGAAATAGCCTTTTGAGGACAGCACCACACAGATTTGAGTAGACCCGTCCTGTCAGTGCAAGCCTTTGTCAGGTAGTCTGTCAGCTCAACTTGGACTACTAAGGAGCTCAACGGCTTGACAGACAACGTCAAAGAAGGGACATTTGAGTAGGTAGCGAAAGTACTCAAACTGCCAGACATAATATAATTATACTATAATTTGTGGGGTCTGAAGTACTACCTAATTAAAATAATGGCATTATTTTACTATATTTCATTAGATCAGGAAACTCACCATGATCAATACATTTATTAAGAATAACAGCTGATGTAGGTGCTACAATGTTTATAATAGACTTGGTAACATCAACTGAATTACTCTATAGATCTGCAGTCCTTTCAACCGACGACAAAAAGAGGAGGTTATCAATTCGACGCGTATATATATATTTTTTTAATGTATGATCACCGATTACTCGAAGACGGCTGAACCGATTTGGAAAATTCTTTTTTTTATTGAAAGGGTATACTTCGAAATTGGTCCCATTTTCATAAACGTCAGGATCTGATGATGGGATCCTGGAGAAATCGAGGGAACTCTTCAAATATTATAGGCGCACCTATAACGTTTTGGGTATTTATTATAGTAACTTGTGCAGTTGCTCTCAAAAAGTACCATTTGAGGAAGTGGAACTGATGATGAAGACCACAGATGGCCGCCGAAACTACTCAATAATAAGTACTTATTGAGTGGATTGCGATTCGATTACTTGAATATGGATGTTAAGCACTTTATGCTCGTCATAAAGCATATGGTGATGTAGAGCTGATGGTGAAGTACCAGGAGAACTCCTCAACAATTAACGGCCCAGCATTGGGAAAAGCAATATTTTGTAAAAGGTTATACCTAAGTAGTTGACATTTAGGCTCTTGTAACTAGGTAAATTAAAAATAGACCAACTAAAAACAGTGAAATAAAAACTTTTTACCAAAAAATTAAACCGACTCCCAAAAAACACTGCAAATTGAAAAATAACTTTAATTTCGGAAGTCGGTGCCAAAAACGAAAATACGAAATTAAAGACACCGACTACCGAAATTAAAGTTATTTTTCACTTTGCAGTGTTTTTTGGGAGTCGGTTTAATTTTTTGGTAAAAAGTTTTTAACAGTCAGTGATTTAAAAGTTATTATTATAACAAGTTACATATATTGAAATTTAAATTCGGAACTACAAACTGGCACACATTTTCTTTAAGTAAAGTTTCTACAGCAATGGGTGACGCGTTCAGAGATCTGATGTTATTATTTATCCACAAGCTTCCCAAACTTGTAGTGTTTGTTGTAGTGTTCATAATAATTATGTACCTTTGGCTTAGTTAAGACAAAAATGTACATGTTTCACATCTATAACAACTTACAACTAAGAGAAATAACTCTTTTTTTAAATAGGGCCCCACAGAAATTTCTCCCGTATCGTGGGTGCATTTTTCAAATATGAAAGATAATATTCAAAATGTAAAATACCTGTATGCCGTTGTGGATACTTCAGCAAACTGGAAGTCAACGTCAGAGCCTCACTAAAGCCCTTCTTATTGAAAGCTCTCACCGAAACTGCCAAGGAGTTGCTTGCTGATAGCCCTGATACTTCAAACTCAGGGTCATCACTGCTAACGTTGCGAAGAAGCAGCCCTGTCGCCATGTCGAAGATCTGTGTGGCAAATAGGAGCAGATGTATTAATATGCGATACGCCATCGTTACATGGTGGACATCCCGGCTATACGCACAAAACGTTTTGGGAATACATTAATTGTGGGTACGGCTAAGGAGTGGAATTCCCTGCCGGAATCGGTGATTCCTGATAGCTATAACCTGGGGTATTTATGTATTTATGTATGTATTTATTTAAATCAAGAGTGAATAGGTTATTTTTAGGTAAGCGTGCTCCATCTTCGACCACATCATCAGGTGAGATGGTGGTCAAATGCGAACCTATTATCAATAAAAAAGAGAACTAAAATATAATGAATGATTAAATGTCATAGAACAAAAGTTGTTGATCATGATGTTACTAACATAGTCCAGAGGTTGTTGGTGATTTAACAATAACCCTGTATAAGACGAGACTCTAGGTGGTGGTGCATTTTGTTGCACGCACGGTAATCGGAGACCGCGTCGAAGAGTATTTAAGTGCTCCCATAGGCCCCAAGCAAGCATGCAATTATGCGAGTCCGACAGACCTCCCTGTCCATCCCAGGCCGGAGTAAGTACATAATATTCCATAAGTATCAAAATTATAGTTCAAATCTAGAGGGATTATAATACCACGTTTACAGGCTGATTAAATGTACCCTAAAAGATTAAGTGGAAGACCTTGCACTTACCTCCAATAAGAAGGACTGGTGGATTCCCCCATCGTGTCCCGGGGTGCAGTGTAAAGTTAACGACTCGTATGTCACATTGGTGATCTCACACGCTTTGGGGGTGGATGGCTTGTCTATAATAACAAAAGTATGCATTAAAGTTATATAAAAGCTTGCCAGTTCTTCTCTAAAGGAAACGTCTAATTTAAACCGTGCACTAGCTTTACATTTTATAAATAACCATTTAGGTGTATGCAATAAATATCCCAATCACATTTAATTAAGGCTCTTGCCCAAAAGAAATCTAATTTAATTTGGTGAATATCTAAAAGTTCACTAATATACTTACCGGCAGGTAATATATGGACGAGGCACGGCGTGGTCTGCCGCCCCACACAGTTGGTGCCCGCGCACTGCACCCAGCCGTAGTCGGAAGAGCTGTTCACCGTGTAGGAGTATATACCTGAACAAAATATATTACTAAAAGCAGCAGTACGTTACTTGAGAGACTAAAATTCATAGGGCGTAACGTCTAAGATATTGATTGTATAGATTTTGTTACATTCAAGAACTATATACAAAAAAACCTTTAAGTATTTATAAAAAATCTCAACACTGTTTCCTGATCATAAATAACTAGCTATTGCCTGCGGCGTACCTCGCGTAAAATGTTCTTTTTTTTCAGGGCAAAATGTTGTTTCTATCACTCAGTAATAATATAGATTTGTATAGCTGAAATCATTTTTAAAATCGGTCAGAGTTTTTGAGTTTTTTCGTTATAAACACTCAAAATTACAAATCTTTCCTCTTTATAATATTAGTAGAAATCTGTTATGGTTGTGGTCAGTAAAAGTACCTAAAAACTGTTGACTTTGTTATTATTGGTGTCTCATAGTTACTTATGCTTTAATAAATAAATGTGCTACAAGATCAACCCTAAACATTTAGGACATCGGAAATCAGCAATTTTGGAATTATGTTTTTTATTTGCTAGTATGTCACTCCGATACAGATCCAAGACAGATACTCCAAAAATATAACGAATACAACAAAGTTTACTACTTAGGGTTTGTGGATTTTAACAAAGCATTCGATTCCTTAGACCATGATAGCATATGGAAGGCACTAGAAAGTCAGGGAGTTGAGCACAAGTACATAAGTATACTCAGGAGCATCTATTCGAAGAGTACGGCCCAAGTTATGCTGGAAAGAACAGGAGAAGAATTTCATATTGAAAGAGGTGTCAGACAAGGGGGATCCCATTTCACCGAAGTTATTCACCGCGGTTTTAGAAATGATATTCAGAAACCTTAAATGGGAAAAATATGGACTCAGCATTAACGGGAACAAACTTAACCACCTACGCTTCGCAGACGATATTGTCCTATTTTCTGAACACCCAGATAACTTGGAAGACATGCTACAACAACTATCAGAAGAAAGTGCCAAGGTAGGCTTAACAATGAACACAACAAAAACGAAGGTAATGACAAACTCAACTAAAAAAGACATTAAAATAGACAGCGGACAAATTGAGTATGTGGATGAATACTCATATTTGGGACAACTAATATCTACAAAAGACACAATGCAAAAGGAAATAGATAGGAGGATAGCAAACAGCTGGAAACGGTTTTGGTCCCTACGTGAGGTCATGAAAGATAAAGAGATGCCTATCAAAGACAAGCGGAAAGTATTCAACACATGCATTCTCCCTTGTTTATCATATGGATGTCAAACATGGTCTCTAACCGAGAATCAACACAAAAAAGTTCAAGTGTGCCAAAATGGGATGGAAAGGAGCGTAATTGGAGTTAAAAGAAGGGACAAGGTGAGATTACTAAATGTAAAGAATAAAACAAAATTCAAAAATATACATACCGTCTACAAACGCCTGAAATGGAGATGGACAGGACACATGTTAAGGGAGGAAAAAGAGAAATGGACGAGACTAGTGACGGAATGGTACCCGAGAGGCAGTAAGAGGAGCAAAGGTAGACAACTTAAACGATGGGAAGACGACATAAAAAAGATAGCTGGTCCAGAATGGACACGTACTGCAAGAGACCGAACAAAATGGAAAGCTTTAGAGGAGGCCTTTGTCGAGGGACAAGCTGTGAAAGAAAAAAAAAAAAACCGGTTACCGATATAAATAGAAAAAAAAAACATATTATGCATAATTTTTAAGTAAAAAAGTTATAAGTAAGTTAATTGTAATTTTACAGCAATAAAGGCTTATATATATTATATATTATGTCACTCCGAACTTATTATATTAAGAGAAAAGCCAGATATTCTTACCAGGCAGATTCGGCACAGTAGTCATCGGTGATGTCGACAGCTCGTGTTTACTGTGAGCTGAGCTGTTGAACCACCAGTGGTACGCCATTGGCTCCTATGAACAAAGAGCTAAAGTTTAAAATTTAATGACCAACAAATCCTAAACTTATTGGTAATCAGCTCGTGAGCTGAGCTGTAGACCCAAATGTAGTACGATACTGATCTCAAGGAAAAAATAATTAGGTTGAAAACATAACAAAATAAATTCAAAACTTAGTGATGTGCACTACAGTATTCCATCTATTTCTTTAGTATCCGAGTCGAGCTAATGTTCCCTTTCAGTTGAAAATACATTTCGGGCCCGGTTATGACAATCCTTAGCAACGGACCGGCTATGCAGGTAATATATATAGCTCACTGATGGATTATTATGTTATCTTTGGGATATATCGCTTGTTTTATTATGATGTGCTTCTGATATGGACGAGTGGGTTAGAAATATTGAGCTATTTGTTGTAGAAAGGATTTAATTGAGCAATGTTTAGTAGTTGTATACCTACTACAGGCATTTACAGCGACTTAAATTTTTGACGACATCAAGAAGATTGTTCTATAATCGTCAGTCTTTTTTTGTTTGTTATTTTGCGATTTTTTCCTTAATTGTCGACTGATTTTTCATGAACGTTACAAATTAATGTAGGAAATTTGAGATAGGCAGTGTAACTCTAGCAATCAACTTGAAGGAATGTTCTTTTCTTAATTTGGTCACTTCAAAATATTTTGGTATGCACGTATTCTTTTGGGCTTGGCAACCTATGTTTGAAGACATAAGTACCTACAGTGTGAATATATTTTTTTTTGCTTTCAAGGAGATCAGGTATTGTGGGATCTCTACTTCACTAAACCACCCTGATGATCACGATCAGTACATAAAAACTACCTCTTGACATCCTCTTGATATCTATCCTTTACCTCTTGACAGAGCTCTCCAAAACCTCCTCTGTGCATCAAGGCACATCCCTGGGGAGAGTAAGTATTATACTTACATTGTTTTGCGGGCTGATTAAGTAACGATTTATGTGTCCCAAAGCATTCAGGAATTTAATTCAAAATAACAATTTTGACAAATATATAAATATAAACGCGTACATACTATCAATTCCAAAATAAAGCTCGACCAACTGGCTGTAAGTTATTTATTTTTAATAAATATGCATAAGTTCAATATAATTTTATCGTAACAACAATTTAACCAGCAGATTACCTGTAAGATTACTCATATTTTTTATGCCAAATTGAGTTAACAGTATTTTCGAAAAATAAAACTTTTAAAAAGGTCGATGATTATAAAATTTTATGATAAATACTTCCGATATTTTTACGTCGGTTTGAGTAGAGTTTTATTGCAAAATCGTATTACCTAGTATGATTTACGATGTTTATTTTTCGATGTTTAGTCAATTATGTTACAAACTACACTGGACAGCAAATAAACCGAGCCACCCGCTACCTAGGCACTCTAATTCGATTTTCTCAAAAACTAACAAACCTACAATTATCAAAGTTGTATCTACAGAAAGTGCGTTTCATGGTGATTAAAATTAAAGGAAACTCCTTGGGTTTAATCAATATTTCAGTGTTTATTAAGGATTTTACAAAGAAGAGTCGTTTTCCAGTCGTGACAATCGTTAGTAATGATAAAGTGAAATTAAAAAAAAAATTAAAGCCAAAAACAAAGATAAAATCAAAAAAAAAGTTTTTGATCAATATTCCGTATTCCCTCCCCTTGCTCGGATAACTGCCAGCATCCTTGTATTCATCGACCTTACGAGCCTGGCGATAAAATCTTGAGGACTTGTATTCCACTCCTCTTCAATTGCGATTCGCAGCTCTGGAAGCCTTGCTGGAGCAGGTACCCGGGCTCGAACCCGACGTTTCAGCTCATCCCATAAGTGTTCTATCGGATTCAAGTCTGGGCTTCGAGCTGGCCAGTCCATCGTACGAATGCTGACGTCGCGTAGATACTGGGTCACCACATGAGCAACATGAGGCCGTGCATTATCATGCATCAATTGCATATCCTGTCCGATATATCCTGCGTAAGGTACCACATGGTCTGCGAGGATTTCAGTAATGTAGCGATGAGAAGTCGAAGAAGCGAGAGAAGAATAGCGGTTCGATGAAAACTAACGCTGTATGTGCTGTTAACGAGATGCCGCCCCAGACCATTACAGATCCTTCTCCATAAGCAACAGTTTCCTCGATGCAACACTGAGAATAACGTTCTCCAGGGCGACGATATACTCTCTGACGTCGATCACTTCCATGTAGACTCACCCTGGTCTCATCAGTGAAGAGTACATTACCCTACTGCTCTAATGTCCAATCCCTATGCTCTCTAGCAAATTCAAGTCGTACTCGACGGTGTGCTACCGTTAATGCTGGGCCTGTTGCAGCTCTTTTTGGGGTCAGGTTCCGTTCAGTAAGTCTCCTTCTGACGGTATCTGAACTTATGACCACTTGGCGTTCGTCACGCAGACTTTGTTGGACTTGAACTGCGTTGAGGTGGCGATTTCGCAATCAATCAATCAATCAATCAAAATATTTATTTGCCAGAATATGGTACACAAGGTGTTACATTAAATTTGTTTCAGCATATCCTGCCATAATATGGCGTGCAAATGTGTTCACAATCAGTGTTGTCAATTACTATAACTTGCCGATTACAGATTCTATTGATTTGTCTTCTAAATAGTCCTTAACGGTATAATATCTTTTAAATAATAGCATATTGAAAAGTATGTTTTTAAACATTGTCAGTGGTAAGTCTTGTAAACTATTTGGTAAATGATTGTAAATAATAATCGACATGCAGTATACATTTTTCTTAAATAATTTTAGCCTTATTTGTGGCAGTCGAAGTCTGTCTTTATGCCGTGTTCGGCTATTTGGCCTGTCAATGTTCGTCTCGAATACATTGTAGTTTTTCTTAACAAAAACACATATTTCAAAAATATATAAGCATGGCAAAGGTAGAACTTTAAGTTTTTGAAATAGTGGCTTACAGCTGTCTAAAAAGTGAGCTCCACAAATGGCTCGAATACATTTTTTTTGAGCTTTAAAAACTCTGTCAAAGTCTACTGAGTTACCCCATATTATAATACCGTACCTAAGTATGGATGATACATAACCATGGTAAGCCAGCATTGCAGTATCACAGTTTACCGTTTCTCTGATTCTTTTCAAGACATATATAAAACGATCTATTTTTGTAAGAATTTTATCTAAATGTGCTTTCCAGTTGCAATTTTTGTCGATCGTTATACCCAAAAATACACAATTATCGAGAGTTGTCAAGTGAGAATCTTTATAAATAATGTCAAGTTTATTTATATTTGAATTGTACGTCTGGAATTGTATAATGTGTGTTTTAGTCATATTTATTTTTAAATTATTTATTTCGAGCCAATCGATTGCATTATCCAAAGCCTGAACGATTTATTTTTTTAAATGTTTGTGCATTATCCAAAGCCTGAACGATTTCTTTTTTTAAATGTTTGTCAGTGTCACTCTTAAGCATTATTGTCGTGTCATCAGCAAATAGTATGCAGTCTTTGCCTATCGCCTCTAGAATGTCGTTGATGTAAACTAGGAACAGTGGTGGGGATAAGATACCTCCCTGGGGGGTGCCATAATTATTTTGCTTATATTCCGACCTATAGGTTCTTTTTTCATTTTGACAGATTTTTGTTACTTCCACTCATTGTACTCTTTCAGAAAGGTAACTTTTGATCCAGTCGTTGGCCTTACCCCGGATTCCGTAATGCTCAAGCTTTGAAAGTAGTGTTTTATGGCAAACAAAATCAAAGGCCTTAGTCATGTCTAGGAACACGCAACTTATCTTAGATTTTTGATTAAGACTTTCAGTTATGTATTTTACTAGTGTAAAACATGCTAAAGCAGTGGAACTTCCTTTCCTAAAACCAAATTGTTCTTTTTTAAGAATATTACATGCTGTCAAAAAGTTCTCTATTTTGATGCACATAACTTTTTCAAATATTTTGGATAAAATTGGGATTAAAGTTATTGGGCGATAGTTGCTCATGTCAGTTTTTACACCTTTCTTATAAAGAGGTTTCACAATCGACCTTTTCAGGCGTGTTGGGAATACTCCTTCTGTTAATGACATGTTGATTATGTGTGTTAACGGAGACACTAGACTTCTTGCACATATTTTTAACACTTTAGTGCTCAGGTCATCATATACTGTCGAGTTTGTGTTTTTTAGACTGTGAATTATTTTGTAAACGTCTGATTGATCAACTGGTGTCAGGAAAATACTTTTAGAATTATGAGATGTCGTCAATTTTATGTCATTTTGCATGTTATTTTGAGCGGAATTAGTCGTGTTTGTTTGGGATATATAAAAGTCATTAAATAAGTCACATATTTCGTTTGGATTGTCATAAACTTTACCGTTAGCCTTAACAGCGTCAACTTCGGAGTTACTAGTCATATTAATTGTGTTTGTTTTAATTAAGTTCCAGGCCGCTTTACTTGTATTTTTGGCCTTACTAATATAGTGTAAGCTATTAATCTGCTGAGCTTTGTGTATGCATTTTTTCAGTATTCGAGTGTATTTGTCGTATCTTTTTTTGTTTTGTTTTTTATTATGTTTGTTAAGATGGTATTTTAAATATAGTATTCGTTTTTTTATGCAACATCTCTTTATACCCTTAGTTAGACATCTATTTTTCACTTGCTTACAAGTATTTTTTACTTTAACTATAGGAAAACGCAGAACAGTAAGGTGGATTTAACGATCATCTGCTGCTGATGTAGCCGTAGGTCTGCCCGTACCTGGACGGCGATCGAATGCTCCAGTCTCTAGGTATCGTCTGTAAACTCGTTGCACCGAAGATCTGCTGATTCGAAGCCTTCGAGCGACTTCACGTTGCGCAATGCCTGCTTGAAGTAATGCTATAGCTTGAGCTGCTTCCTGAGGTGTTGTATCCATTATTAATCGAAAAAAGTAGCAAAAACACACGCGTCTGAGCAAACGATGGACAAAAACTAAAGAAATGATAAGAAATATCCGACTACCCTCATTGTAGAGAAAAAGAACGCTAATTTCAAACTGGTGAAAACAGAGCAAATCGTTAGCATTGGTTTTGTTGCTTGATTACAATGTGAGTTGACGGTACTTTCGAATTAACTTGTAGTCATTTTAATCACCATGAAACGCACTTTTTGTAGGTATAACTTTGATAGTTGTAAGTTTTATACTTTTTGAGAAAATCAAATCAGAGTTTTTAGGTAGCGGGTGGCTCGGTTTATTTGCTGACCAGTGTATATGTCAATCTTTTTGTTAAATAAATATAAGGCAGGCCGGTGATCCTAGCTAATACTACCCTGAGGAGAAACACCGAAACCATCTAAGAGGTCAACATCTCTTTTAATTTAAGCGTCAATAGCCTAATGGATAAGGTGTAGGACTTATGATTGAGAGGTCACGAGTTCGAATCCCACCCATTACACTATTGTCGTGAATCCACTCCAGACACAAGCATATATAGCTTAGTTAGGGGGGTTAACAAGATTGCTAGTAATGTGAATTCGACCCGTATTGCTCGTAATCTTTATAAAAAAATCCATACATAAATGTAATCTACACAGAGCTGGCCCATTATTTTGAGGTACGACTGTAGAATTGAAGATCGTGTGTTATAGCCCATTACTTAGTGCGGGCACATTACTTAGTGTAATTTTCATCATCACCACTGCTTTCAAAACGGTGAAAAGAAAAACATCGTGTTGTACTAGACATACCATAGAGCCGAATAATCGAAGACATATAACATCCACGAAACCGCACTGGATCTCTGTGGTGGATTACAGTACAGCTCAATACCTCTCATACAGTAGAGGTCGGCTCTCAACAGTGGGATCGTGACGTGTATAATGACTTACTCTAACATAAAACAGCTTGACATAACAAGATCATGATCGTATTATCTAAGTTTTTTAGTATGAAAGTCTGTCTGGCTTCCAATATTGTGAAATACAGCTGATTACCAGTATCTTACATGCAAAAAATATTGTAAAAACATAATTATTTATTACTAAAACTTTTTACCAAAAAATTAAACCGACTCCCAAAAAACACTGCAAAGTGAAAAATAACTTTAATTTCGGTAGTCGGTGTCTTTAGTTTTGTATTTTCGTTTTTGGCACCGACTTCCGAAATTAAAGTTATTTTTCACTTTGCAGTGTTTTTGGGAGTCGGTTTAATTTTTTGGTAAAAAGTTTTTATTTCACTCTTTTTAGTTGGTTGATTTTTAATTTACCTAGTTACAAGAGCCTAAATGTCAACTACTTATAAAATTTTACAAAATATTGCTTTTCCCAATGCTGGGCCGTTAATTTTTGAGGAGTTCTCCTGGTACTTCACCATCAGCTATACATCACCATATGCATTGTGACGAGCATAAAGTGCTTAATATCCATATTCAAGTAATCGAATCGCAATCCACGAAATACTTATTATTGAGTAGTTTCGGCGGCCATCTGTGGTCTTCATCATCAGTTCCACTTCCCGAAATGGTACTTTTTGAGAGCAACTGCACAAGTTACTATAAGAAATACCCAAAACGCCATAGGTGTGCCTATAATATTTGAAGAGTTCCCTCGATTTCTCCAGGATCCCATCATCAGATCCTGACTTGGTGACAAATGGTACCAATTTCGAAGTATACCCTATCAAACAAAAACAAGAATTTTCCAAATCGGTTCAGCCGTCTTCGAGTACTCGGTGACCACACATTAAAAAAAAAAAAAATACGCGTCGAATTGATAACCTCCTCTTTTGGTCGTCGGTTGAAAATATAGCTTATAATACCTTTAATATTTAATGGTGACAAGATTACTATCAAACCTAACCGAACTTTGCATCTGCAAACCTGTCATTTTTTAAAAAAGATGATTCTTAAATTTAATAAAATGCTGACTAAGTCATTTATAGAAGATTTAGGTAACCATTGGTGACGCCTCACTAATATCTACACAGAGTAAAAGTAAACAGTAGCTCAAAATATATTATCTATACTAATATTATAAATGCAAAAGTTTGGATGAATGGATGTATGGATGGATGTTGGTTACTCAATCACGCCAAAACTACTGAACGGATCTGAATAAAAGTAGATAGAAGACATTATTTACATCCTAGAATAAGACATAGGCTACTTTTGATCCCTGAATGCCCACGGGATCGGGATTAACGCGGGAATACCTTATGACGCGAACGAAGTCACGGGCAGAAGCTAGTAGTAATATAGATCATAATTTTAACCGAAATATTTCTTCTGCTGGGTATAGTCTTTTTCCATAGGCGATCCGGCAATTTTTGCCTACCTTTATTGATTGAGATCAATCATTTGGATGCAAATACTGTAGTTATCGGTCCAATAACTGAATTGACGGTCGCTTGTACAATTGACACAATTCTAGGTCCTGCGACTAACACGGTAGAGGTGTGCCGAACTGGCCAAACGCGCGAGGGAGAGGCAACTCTCTTCCTCAGGCCCCAGCCGCCGAGGGAGGAACCCCGGGCGTCGGGGATCGCGAGCCGAATATCCGGCCACCGTAGGCGCACGAGCTTGCGGACGGTGAGCAGGGGTAGCTCATCATCCGGTAAGGACCATAGGCCCATTGCCTACCGGGAGATACCGTGACCCCGGAACTTAAGCGCAACTTAAGGAACAGTGTGGGTTTTTAGTCAGTAGAAGTCTGACAAGCTTAACCCAAAGCGGGAGAAGTCTTTAAATGATTTTCCCAAGCGGAAAAAAAGGCCTACGACTAAACAGGCCGTTTTAGCGGTCGTGACGGAAGTTATGCCAATTTGCGTTGCTATTGCTATATTCTCAGTTCTAATGCTTTTTCACGTCAAAAAAAAAAATTACGACAAGCACCAATTTGTTTGAAGAAGAGGCTCAAATCAAAGTGAAGACAAAAGATCAGTCAAGAAATACATTATTTTAGTTTTTACCATATTTATTTAATATATTTCTTCTACCAATAAGACATATTCGTATTCATAATCGTGTATCTCGTCCACACTCGCGCTCAAAACCGCTTTGACCTACTGCAACTTCGAACGAGTACTCTGTGACTCCTACCGAAGAACATTCTGCCATAGGCCAACTTTCAAGGTGACGAATTCGCGCCTTAACTTTCATATAAAGCTATAAAGTTATAAATAATGATCTTAAGTTGACCTTGAATTAAATTTCCCTTTCCTAATATCTTTTGTGGCATCTTCGGAAAATTATTTTCTGCGACGAGTTTATTACAAAGGGTATTTTCAGATGGAATTTGAGGAAAATTTATAAAAGCAATAATCACAATAGGAAATAGTGTTTCAATGAGGTTGGTTCGTTCTTTGTGTAAATAAAAGTTATTGGAGCGAGGAATGGATTGAGATGCTTAAGAGCCACTTTATAGGAACATAAGTTCTTCATATAAATAGTTCTGTGTTAAAGAAGAGCTTGTGATTAAATAATAACAGCCGCAAGGTCGATCTTCCACCGAAGGCGCAGGTCTGCGGTCGGCGAGCAGGGGTAGCTCACGGCCGGTAAGGACCAGACACGAGTCGGCGGCGCGCGCCTCAGAGCACTTAGCAGCATTGACGGGGCCCGATGGGGCCATTGACTTACGAGGTTGCGGGAATGTTCTAACGAGATATCGCAGCCCCGGAATGCAAGGGCACTAAAGGAGCAGGGTGGGTTTTTAGACAGTAGAAGTCTGACACTCCCTTCCGCTCCACCCACAGCGGGAGGAGTCATTTGAGGATTTTCCCACCCAGAAAAAATAGGGTTGATCTACAAAGATAAGCCATCCTCACCGACTTCAGTCTGTTAATGTGTGACTATCCTAACGTATCGAGATTTCTCCGTGCCACGGATTGCACGCTAAGTCGTAGTTCCCGGCTGTCATTCGAAAATCTTAGACAGTCGTTGTTCACAGTGGTTGCCAGAAAGCCAGAAAATCTGACACTGAACTTATCAAGGGGTATCATGCTACCCAGCTACTGGGCTGTGGACGTCAGATAGGCTCCATATTAAACACGTGATACGACCGACCCCAACATAGATGGGAAAAAAGCAGATGATGACAAGTGGTTATGTGAGAATAGGACTTGCTTTTATACAGAATGTTTTAGAAGTGCGTCATCATACACCATAACAGCCGCAAAGGTCGATCGTGGTCGATATACTTAAATACTATAAGGCATAATTTACATAAATAACTAAGTTATCTGATGAGTTGCTTTTACGGGTAGCCTATCATCAAATGACACCTCCCGCTTTAGATGGAGCAGAAGGGAGTGCAAACTTGTACTGACTAAAAACCCATGCTGTTACATCAGATGCCCCTGCGTTACGAAATGCTATCTCGTTTGAACAATCCCGCAACCACGGCAGGCACGGGCCCTATCAAGTCCCGTACTTAGTGCTCACTGCTCTTTGACGGCCGTCGACTTGGGAAATATCTAACGACTTAAAAATGTTATTTTTATGTAAAATATACGCTTACCTTCGGGTTAGCGTCCAGGTTGCATTCGATGTCAATGACCTCTCCTCTCGCTGCCCTCACCACGATTGGGGTTGATGACTTGCAGGTTGGAACAACTGCACAGAAAAGAAAAAACGGGTAAAATAATAATTTCGTATCGAGAAGAAACGGTCAAACTCTACGATTACTCATTTCGAAACCTGATTTTCAATGTGTCTACAGTATTAAATTATAGTGAAGAGTTAGACCATTAAACACAGTACAAAGTAATCAAACATTACACAAAACAGCCACAGCTATACATAATTTTCCATTCCTGGGAGACAGGTCTCGTCTCTTAAAAAGTTTCTAATATTTCTCTGGCCTTCGCTCATTCTAAATTAATAATCTCAGTTTGGTCTACTTACACTTGACGTCCAACACCAGGTTCTCCGAGGACCCTTCTCCCAGGGAGTTCCTCGCTGAGCAGACGTAGGCACCAGCTGCCTTCCTCGACACCCGCTGCAGAACCAGGCTCTGGTTGGCTAACAGAACTCCTGGGCCTGGTTTTACTACAACACCCTGGTGGAAACATAAACAAAGTTAGTAGACGCATCAATGATTTCAATTAGCATTTTTCAGCAGTTATTTTTAGATACATTATTATAACATAACATAATCAGCCTTTACCGTTCCCACCGCTGGAGCACAGGCCTTCTGTCTCTGTAGGACTGTCAGTAGGTTTATGTAAGAAATTTATTAATATTTTGCTTGTTATACTCTCTTGACAAATCTAATTCTATTATGTTTTGCAAATTGCCTAACGAATTTAGGTTTTTAATCACTTTTCTTGACGCGCTTATAAAACCCAGGACTACTTAGCGGTCGTATTTGCAAACACTAGATCAAACATGATCATAAAGATCCCACTTGTAAATCGCAGAGATCATAGAAGACAGAAAAATATAATCGGTACTCACATTATGCGTAAAATATACATGGTTGTGCCACGGGTTTGCTCGTACTCTGCAGTCTAGGTACACGTCTGACCCCTCCACCACTTTGCTGGCGTCCAGATTAGCACCTAACTCCAGTTTTGCTACCGGCAAATCTATTTGGGAAATAAAACATTAACAAAAAAACAATTCTTATACTATCGTAGTCGTTTAAGGCCGTAACCCACCACGGAGGCCCAAGGCGGCTTGGTGAATGTCTTATGTCTTCGATTTTTTTTGGTACGATGTTTTCCATTGCCGTTTTGAAAGCAGTGGTGATGATATAAATTACCCAAAGTAATGCATCACTGGATTCGAACTCACGACATAAAACGCTCTGCTCGAACTGCTCAATACTTTAATAAATTTTATGTGATACGAAAAAATATGTGACTTTTACTTAACGTTACATTTGTTATACGGTGGGTTTGTCATGACTATATGAATGGCTCTGGCATAACATACGTTGTATCTCCATCTTCCATCCGTCCTCGTGTATAGATTGCGGTAGACTCGGCTGCACAGCTCTGCAGGACAGCACTCGTCCAGCGTCCTCTATAGTAGGCACGAATGTCAGGATGCTGCTGGTGATGTTGCCATTCGTTGAGATCTGGTGACAAAGAGGTTGTGATTAAATTCTACAGGGGGGCAATGGACATGTAGTGATTGTACATTCATTCACAATTTTAGTAATATTCTTCAGACATACCTCGATTTCGAAACGTAACCCAACAGGGTGGGTTTTTACTCAGTAGAAGTCTGACGTCCGCTCCACCCAAATTCGAATTTAACTTAAGGAAGATATTCGAATGTTACAGTGCCAAAAGTAATTTCCGGATCTCATACAGACCTGACTATAGGTTCTACTTACGTAAAAGCGTGTAAGTGGTGAGTGCAATCTTTAAGTCAAGCGTGTAAGTCGCATACACGAATATTAATCCTACTAATTTTATATAATGTGAAAGTTTATGTTTGTATGTTTCAATCACGCATAAATGACTAAAGGAGTATGGACAAAACTTGGCTTGACATGTTTACAACCTGATACAATACATACCTAAGCTACTACATAATATATATCCCGAGGAAAATGTGCGAAATTATATACAACTATTAATTATTGCTTTTTAATAAATATTATGGCTTTTATTTTATTGGTTGATACATAATATTAAAACGATAATTTCTTCTGGCGGACTAAACCTTTGAACACATTTTAAAAGCATAAGTACTTATTTAAATCAGAGTCAGATTTGTTAGTCATAAAGTCTCTGTTTATGACGCGATATGAAGAACATAGATGTAGAAAGATTACAGCTTTCTAAACACTAGAGGTATTCAAAACTTGACTCTTTCTGAATTTTGCTAGGATATAAATACAAAGTACTTACTACTTATTGTCCTTAAATAAATTCAGTCAATTTACCGGCGGCGTTTCCATCAATAATCATTAAGTTCAGGTTAACGATCTTCAAGAGACAAAGTCATAAATCCCTTATCTGGATATGTAAAGGTTTATGTGAGTACAAGTAAAACAAAAGACATCTTCAACAGTTGGCGATGTGTTTTTGTTTTACTTTCAACCGATTTTGAATCATTGTTGAAAAGGTCAAAATTGATTCCATTTAAAGTTTTAACGCTTAATATACAGCGTGGAGATTAGGTTATCACATTAATAGAAACCACGTACTCTATATTAGGTATTTTATCATAAATAATTAAAATAATCTAATAATAAACAATATTATAGCCATGGGACCTTTTTTCAATTTTAATATTTCACAATATCATATATTGCATAAACGTAATCAGCTGACCAATCACTCGGCGCGTGCTCCGCCGGCGCCGGCGCCGCGGCGTTGCCGCTATTACAGTAAACTAATATTATAAAGGATTATTTATTTTTTACCAATAACGCCATTTATTTTGTTTGAAAATAGCATTTTCTTAATTTCAGTAAAATTATTTATTTTATTATTTTAACGGACTGATAACAACTTGTAATACCTGCTGTATAATTTTAATGTGATAACCTAATCGCCACCCTGTAAATTAAAGCTGGCGTTCTAAATAATAAATCGCTGTAAAGTATTTTATAATCAGCCTATATCGTTCCCACTGCCAGCAGAAGTTCTGTTTCCCAGGAAACAGAACTTCTCTTTGTGAGAAAAACAATGCACTCTTCTTTGAATTAAATATTAAAAGGGAACACTCAACGTAATATTCAATCAAATGATTCGAATCAAACCATTACCGATATTCGGTTCCGTCCTTAAGATTTCAATATACCTACAAGTCCTGGTTAATGACAGTCCACCATTGTACTGTCTATGTCAATCTTGATCGTAGCAAAGCTACGGAATTAGATTCGTTGACTTCGGAGGGCATCGCAATTGTAGTGATATCTATAAGGAACTAGACCTAAGCTTTTCTCCCACAGAAAAAAAAAATTAAGTAGAAGTGCCCCTACACTCTCTCAAAACGAGAACCAGCGTCGCCAAACTCACACATTTGCAAAACCAAAATGTCAATTACACACATAAAAAACAGTGATATAATTGGCTACAAAGTTGAAACGCAACTTTAACAAATCATCTTCTTAATGCTGTCAAAAATATTGAGTCTTATTACAACGACCGAAAGTTGTTATTATTTGACATGACATAATCAATAAAGGCGTTTATCGTTTAAAAAACATAAATCGAACAATTTACATCGAGTTCAGCTACTCAACGCTAGATGGCACTGTAACCAATTTATTCTATTCGGAACGCTAAGTACTTTGAAATAGATGTCATATTTGCATGCACATGTAATGTCTTTTGCTACTCAGATAGAGATGTAGACAAATATCGATATTTTAATATCGATGTTACGTATTTTATTCGTGTGAGCAATGTAATAATTTATCGACATCATACAAATGGTCAGTAATGGAAAAAGGTTGATCATCTTCAAAAAAAATTAATCTATTTTAATATTAAAGAGGTAAAATTTGTAAGTTTGTATGTAGATGTAATCTCTGAACAATGGCGTATCTAGAGATATTTCCAAGGGGGGGCCTGGCCCCCGGTAGTAGAAGAGATTGGCCAGATTTTTAAATTTTTCAGCCATAATTGTTTGTTAGTAAAAATTCTAGGGTGGGCACCAGACCATTCTGGGGTGGGCACGGCCCACCCGGCTCCCCCCCCTTCCTACGCCTATGTCTCTGAAACTACTGAACCGATTCTGAAAATTCTTTCCCTAATATGTAGCTGCATTATTCTTGAATGCTATAGATAAGCTATAAATCATATAACAAAATATTAATTTCATGCGGGCGAAGCCGCTGGCACAAGCTAGTGTTCAATGAAATGTTAATAGATAGTATTAAAAATATTTATTGACCTTGAAATTATACATATTTGTTTAATAATTGCCGTTTTGATAGTTTTATGTTTAATTTTAATAGATGATGAAAGCGTATATTAATATATTTTGCCGTGATGGCTTTCATTGTGTCGGTAATATGATTAGACGTAAGAAATTCCCCTAACTGATGATAGATTATGTTTTGGAATATTGACGACCCAATAAACATCCATTTTCCTTAATAAAAGGATCTTGGAGAAAACTGAAATATTTAAATTACTTTTTTACTTTTATGAGGTCAATATCCAGAAATTGATATGTTACGGTTTTACATTATGTGATGTTTTTTTTTTTTTTTTTTTTTAATAAATGCACCCGTCATCACAGGGCATCGTGAGCTTACTACCTCCAACTTAATTGGAGACCTTGTTATTCCTTATTTCATTACCAAACTCATGCTTTAAAAACCACTTACACGGGATTGTCCCCGTGTAAGTAGTTTTTAAAGCATAAGTTTGAAGAAGATGGGGAAAATAGAAATAGCTTATTACTATGATACAAGTTTTCTCTTAATATCTAAACTAATTCTAATTTTTATTTCCTTAAATCTACATTATGTGATGTTATATTTATTAACTACTAGCTGCTACCAGCGGCTTCGCCCGCGTGAAAGTAGAAAATTATCCCAAGGGAACATAGTCTCAGGAAAAAATCATATGTTCTATTCCAGGACATGGTACCAAGTTTCATTGAAATCCGTTCAGCTTTTCGAGCGTGAAGAATTAACAAACACAAACTTTTGACTTATAATATTAGTGTAATTATTATTATATACTTTATTGTACACCTCAATTTAACACAGGACAATTATTTATAAAAATTAGTGTACAATAGGCGGTGTGATTAGCGACCCGTATCTACTACAGACGGATGCAGGTTACGTGTGGTTAATTATTCATAAATTATACACATAAACCGTCCGAAATAAATTTTCTGAATGATGGTGCCAGCTATGAAATGAATAAATAAAAATTATCGATACAGACCTACTTTACGAATATGTCGCATCCCTAATTGAGTAGCGTCGAAGTTACTAGAATTTTTAGTATGTTCCTCCGGATAACGACCAAGTAGATTTAGGCCGTGCGCGCACTGCCTTGCGGTGGCCGCAATTCCGGTAGTTCTACCGCACCGGTAGACTCACCGCAGTGCGCGCACTTCTATGACACTCCATACTTCACAAATTTTGCGGTACCGCAATTCCGGTAGTTCTACCGCACCGCAAAATTTGTGAAGCATGGAGTGTCATAGAAGTGCGCGCACTGCGGTCAGTCTACCGGTGCGGTAGAACTACCGGAATTGCGGCCACCGCAAGGCAGTGCGCGCACGGCCTTAAACGTTGTGTTAATGAAAATAAGGTTGTTTATAGTTTGCATTGAAGTCATGAAATGTGGTATTGACATTAAAATCAAATATATTTAAAATTAACAAACTTTAATACTTATCGATGATACGATACGCCTCCACAAGATACATTTTATTTACTGCTTTCGTTTTTGCAGGTCCAAACCGCACAACAAGGCATAATTTCTAATATTTCGTGTATTTTAGAGACAACCAATCGCGACATGAATTTGACAGCGAATAAGCTAATGTCGCGCATCTGTGCTTAATGTTGACACGCGTGCGATATCTGAGGGGCACTTCCTCTTGTTTTCTCCGGATGTAGTTTAAGTTTTGAATAACAGATGGCGTTACTTATATCATGCGGTAACCACTAATTTGTATTATGGAAAATTCTATTAACTTTTACTGACAAGTTCTCCCGGCTTTGCAATGGTTTAAATAATATTTTTTACAAATCGTCGTTTATTGCAATTTCTTTTATTGAAAACTGCATCACAATCCGTGGCCTGGTTTTGAAAAATTAAGGAGATAAATATGTTAATTATTTAGAGATTCGAGATGTGTATGATGAATGTAGATTCTACATGATGAAACATTTTATGTCATGGTCACTCAAATGTTCCTCTGATGGTAGTACGGGTGTTGTATTCATTTAGCTCTTTTCGAAATTGTTGAGCTGAATGATGCTGATACATGCGTCACTTCTAAACTTCGTCAAGCTAGTTTTAATCTTTCTCTTATGAATTGTATTACATAGTTTTTTTAATGATTATTTTTCTCGCATATAAAAGCAATAAGAATTATGTAATGAAAATTCTCGTAAAACCAAAAAAACTTCCAGTCTAAGCAGATCCAGCTGAGTAGTAATGTTTCTCATGGCGCGGCAGCCTATCTCACCTCCACAAAACGGTAGCTTGGTAGATTTTTGGCTTCTGTCCACCCGTAACAACAGACAAATCTCTATATGTGGACCTGGTCACCCATCCACGCACCAACCTCGGCATGCATTGATTAACCTTGAAAATCGAATCATGAGGCTGTTATTTTATAACCACTCTCTTCAGTAGGTAGAAATTTACACAAAGTCAAAATTAAACCGTCTTACAAACAGCGTCGGATAAGATTGAGCCCGTTCTTTTGATTCAGAATTTAAACCTATTGTTCTTGTTTAACCACTTTAATTAAGCTACACTTACATAGCTCAAAATCCGTTACTTGTGTTAGTTCTAGTGTTGCCCAAACGAGAGTCTCGCAAGAGTCTTGCAATTAGCGATTATCCTATTGCTATTTATTTAACGGTAACAGAGTCTGTTACATTGTTCTGAGATCTCAACTTCCGTTTAATAAATAGCAATAGGATAATCGCTAATTGCAAGACTCTTGCGAGACTCTCGTTTGGGCAACACTAGTTAGTTCCAAAAGAAAGGAATCAAGACATAAATTAATCAGACCAGCATACTGTGAACAAAACAATGTTTTTTGTCTGTTTTCATAGTGCTGCACCAAATTGTAATTGCAAATTTCAGCTTTTGGCTTTCACGACTAATCTGTGTAATTAGCAGAGTACTAGGTACCTAATTTATTTTAAAAAAAACTGAGGCTTCTAAAGCCTTTTTATAGGGGTAGGAAAATATATTGTTATTAATTTAATTTAATTTATTTATTCCATTCGGACAACATAAATCCATGATGTTAGTAAATATACACGCTTAAAACTAATGTTAGTATGAAAAATCAATTACAAGTCCAAATAATAATAATAATATAACGAAATAATTAATAAGTCGAGTACATCTTGCATGAGGGATGAACAGGCAAGTATTTAATTGTTCATCACCCATACAAAATGTCTCAAAACAGAGGAGTAAAAATTCTCCGCAACAGTTTTCAGAATGCTGTTATTACTGACCCGCAACCTGGTCACGAGAGATGCCGTTTTTTTGCGTAAGAGGGCTTGAAACCCACCGGTTTGGTACAGCGCAAACATCTCAGACGCACTACAGTAGCAGGGCAGTCCTAACAGCATTCTAAAAATATTGTTGTACTGGACACGTAGGGCATCTAGAGATCTTTTGGTGTAGCCGATCCACAGACCACCCGTGTACAGGCTCTGACAATAAGCCTTAAATAGGGTTATTTTGACCTGGTCCGTACAGCGAGCGAATCTGCGCGTCAACATATTACCTCTGACCGCTAATGCCCTACGCTCCCTCTCAATGTCTACATTGTCCTTAAGATCGTCGGTAATTATGTGCCCAAGATATTTAAAATTATTTACTTTCTTTATGTGCAAGCAATTTAGGGTAAAACTAGGTGTATAATCTAGGCATTTACCGACGACCTTAAAGACCATGTATTCACTTTTACGTACGTTGTACACAAGTCCATGCTCAGCCGCATATCTTTCACACACCCTAAGCATTTCCGCAATAGATCCCGCAGTGGGGCCCAGCAGCACCATGTCGTCTGCGTAGCTGATATTATTTATACTGATATTAGGGTCCGCTGTTATCGGTAACGCAGCATATTAATTAATTTATTTAACAAGAAGATTCAGAGGACTGTTTTGTAATATATTGTAATTTTTGGTAATCATAGGTTAATTTAATTAATTAGGTTCCGATCTTCGAGGTACCTTAGTTATTGCTAAGAATAAATTAACTGACTTAGGTGCGTTCTGTGGCAATAATGTTTCGAATATACGTCATAATAACATTGGTAGCTATTATTACTGATGTATTTTACTGATAAGAAAAAAAACAATATAATTTTAACTCACAGTTTCTCGAACAGTTTTCAACTTGGTGCCTCCCTTCCACCAGGATATGGTCGGCTTAGGCCTGGCACCGACAGCTTGGCAGACCAGTTCGGTGCTCTGTCCTGCCACTAGAGGTCGCTTGCCGCCTTGGAGACGTACCCAGAGAGGTCGTACTGTGAACAAAAAATAAATGGAGTTTACCTACTAGTTTATGTGAAACTTTTTTGTTTCGGGGGATACTTACTCATCAAATGACTGTTTACGCTATTTAAATTGGTTGATCATTAATATAATTCTAGGTTGACAGGTTGATTCCCACCAAAAGATACAAGGGTTCATACAAAGGTGAATAAATGATCTCTTTATTGGATGCAATCGTATTGATGAGAAACCGTTATACCTTAATAACGGTTTCTCATCAATACGATTGCTCATTAAATCCAAAAAATTCCAAAAAAGTTAGCTCACAGTTTTACTTTTCAAGGATTCGTTTTAATGTTTGATTTTGTCATCATATTTTCAATAACATCAAACTAAATTGAAATGTATTATTTAAAGAGTGTAATGGTGGCCATTACGCTCTTAAAATAATTCCTTTCATTTCATTTGTCACACAGCATTCGGTTATGTTTTCATAACCTTTTAACACAAACTAATCACTTTTGCAACACCTTCAAGTTTGTATGAGAAGATTTAGTCTAATGGTCATGTACTTACATAATTTTAATTAGATTTGCATAGAAAACTGGATCGACAGACACAGATAGTATAATTGTTTCGATATTTCAAAGGTCGATATAGAACCCTAAAAATCAAAGTGAACATAGAAATGCAGGTTTTTTCCTAAATAGAACAATCACATAGGTATTTTAATTTTGCTTAATACTGAATGGAAAACTCCAAAATCATAAAGTAACAACAAAAAGTATATCTACTTCAAGCAGTAATCAGGCGTTTTAAAAGGGTTTGTGGCTTAGGCCCCCAGTGGTCGAGGCACCTGTGGCCGACGCCCCCGATTCGATTAATTTAATTCAAAGCAATTTTTGATCAAATGTACTGTCAGGCAGAAAATGTTTTACAAAAATGAATCAAAATTACATTTGTAACATAGAAATCATAATTACATTTGTAACATAGAAATGATATTTTGAAAAATGAAATTCTTGGTTATTTTTCATTATTTATTTGTTTATCTCAATAAGAAATCTAGTAAAAAAATTGTATTGTATTTTTATCACCTATAATCAAGAGAATCATTTAACTTACTTTTAAAAATCAGTCTGGGCAGTCGTACAGATCCGGCCAACTACAGGCCTATTTCAGGCTGTATAGCTCTTTGGTTTCTCTTATCATAAATTCAACATGTTGTGGAATAGAGTGCTGTGCTATGCTCTGCTTATGTGTGTACATAATAAATGTGTTTTTAATGGGGGAAAAGGTGTGTAACGATAAGGTTAAATGGCGATCTATTTGATAAATAACTTTTTTGTAGCCATTTTATTCCGAAACTGTTAGGACTATACATGTGAAACTTGGTAGGTAGATGTATTCTGTGAACCGCTTTCCGATTTTATGAAAAAAACTAAAAAATATTTAAAATACATGGAACTGAAACTGAACATATTTTTTTTTCATGAAATCTATGCGTGTGTGGTATCTATAGTCTCTCTCTCTCTGTGGTCTTTAAAAATGACATTGAGGTTTCTAAAACCACTTTTTCATAAAGTTAATCGTTTAAATCTTTTAAACGATAAGCTTCTAAAGTGGTAAAATGTGTGTAACCCCCCCCCCCCCCTCTAACTTCTATAATTATGGAGTCAAAAATCTAAAAAAAAATTAGCGATGTAGATCTTAATGTAATCTTTCAACGAAAATTGGTTTCAACGAGATCGGCTTTGCAGTTTTTGAGATACAGCACATTTTCTAAAACCGCAAATATAACTTTGTAATTCATACAAACACTGTGCAAACCAAAGTTATTTGGCGTAGTTGTAAAAATTGTAAATAAGCTAGTTTTAAGAAATTTTTTATTTTTATTTTTTTTTAACATAAATATTTATATTAAATTATATTTATTATAGTTGCTACGGAACCCATCATGGGCGAATCTGACTCGCACTTGGCCAATTTTTTATGTAGAACTCTAAAGACAATTAAGCAGAGTTTTTCGTTTGTCTAATCCTTTTTAGGGTACCGCAAGGTTATGTGATAAAACCCTTTTTATCACGCTTTTATTAGGTCGACCTGTATGTAACTAACTATGTAATGGAATCTAAGTTAACTAAAAATTATTTCTTAGAAAATTGGCAGCTGTATGTAGTTTTGATGACAATACAATAATATGGTACTATCGAACTGATCTGATGATGAAGCCGGAAGATATAAACTGGAACTTCATGCTGGAAAATCGTGTGAAAGCTGTTTTGGATTTCTTAGAAAAGTCTTGTAATGAACTTTGGCCACGATTAGTTTTCAAGGTCTGATAATGAAGCCGGAAGGTAGGCACTGGCATTCCATGATGGAGTATCGAATATCGAGAAAGGCCACGTAATGGACTTTGAACACGATCAGGTTTCATTTTAGTTTGTACGTGCATTTATAAAAGCGTGTTTTTCTAGTGTTTTATAAACTATTAATTTATTTAATTTTGATTCGTTTTTATTTTTAAGTAAAGCTAAAACTTACTTAAGTTTTTAAAGAAAACTACTTTATGAAACACAAAATATACAAAGGCGGTCTTAATGCCATAGGCCATTCTATACCAGTCAACCATAAGTGGTGAAGAGATAACATAGCAGGTGCGCATAAAAAAAAAGTAAGTAGACAATATATTCAAAGTAAAATAATGAAATAATGATGTTTATATTGCAAATGGGTTATAAATAACACTTTTACATGTCATTTTTTTCGTAAATGTAAACTAGATGAGGCCAGTTTTTCCTAACTGACTACTCTGAGAAGAAACACTGAAACAAAAGTTTTATTACAAGTGTATATCTACATATATAACTAGAATAAACAACAAACATGTGTATATTAGTCATAGTACTTACATAGATTCCGTAATTCCCTATCATTAATTACTTACATGACAAAATAAAGAGGAGCAAGTAACCTAAATAATATTAGCCGCAACCCGCATGGCATCTTTAAAAACGGATCAAATATGAATGCATCATAATTGATGTATTCATATTTGATCCGTTGCTTAAAAGCAACGCCTGTTAACGATTAACCAATTTTGCATGCAGTAAATAAAGGCGATAAGTTTAAAGCTACGGATCCTACGGTACAAAACATTAAATCAATTATGACTGTAACTCGTTTTAATAGAAATCAAACTTTGTTTATAAAAGTTTAAGGATGAATTTTGTTTGTGGTAAAATCTGATATGCTACTACAAAAATTAACTAAATCTTTAGTAGATATGGACTTTAAAGTATTACACATAGGGTTTAAAATCGAATACAATTTCATAGTTAAATGCGATGCAAAAATCTAAAGTTTTAGTGTGAGAATATTCTGAAGTGAGTGCGAAATTTTTAACTTATTGTTTTATGTACCGGAACACGATTAAATTCAATTTTCTAAGGTGTTTTTATTGAGTGAACAAATCCTTGTTTCGTTTGTATGGAGTTGTGAATAAGTGCCCGAGAATTCAGATTAAAATCTCGCCGGGTTTGTTTAAAAGTGGTCCGCTTCCAGCTGTGAGCATTTAAAAGAAGGTTGGATTGAAATCAATGGTGGGTAGAAAACTTGAATTTAGTTAAGAGCCTTGATTCATAGGGGCACAGCGAATCACTCGGCAATGATGCGGCGGACGAACTGGCCAGGAGGGGGTCCAACACGACGGTTTTCGGACCAGAACCCATTGTGCCGCGCCCCTCCACCCAGCTGTGCACATGGTTAAAAGAACACACATGATCAAGCCCAGAAATGTTGGTCCTCGGCACCAGGCTGCAGGCAGTCCAAGGAGGCGATGCCAAACCTAGACAAAAAACTAAGCAGGTACCTCCTACACATGGACAGAAGAAGCCTGCGAATGGTGGAGGAGACCATCACCGGGCACTGCTCACTGAACAAATACTACCACACAATAGGTATAACGGACAGTCCCCTATGCAGGACATGCATGGGGACGGAGGAATCGGTGGCACACGTGCTCCTAGAGTGCACGGAAATCACTGACATATGAAAGCAAACACTCGGGTCATTGAATTCCCTTACTGACATCCTGAATAGACCGAGAGACCTGATCTGCTTCTGGAGGGAGATTGGCTGGATGGAGTGACGGCCGACACGGCTCATGCACAATGGTCTCGTGCAGAGACTAAGTGCGGAAACCTGCCCAAACAAGAAGAAGAAGAGCCTTGATTCCGTCAGCCCTCTAGGAAAGGTATTTAATCATCATATCGACGACTCCAGAAGAAAAAGAACAATTTGAGACGATGACAGCTGCAAAGTCTTCGAGAAAGAAACACTAAACCTTGTTTCAGCAACTCATAGTATTATTTGACGACAAGGTTGGCGCAGTGGTTGAGCAATTGGTGCCACGCTGCGTGTCTCGGGTTTCGATACCCGCACCGGCACAACTGTTTGTATGGCATACAAATAAATCGGTCCAAGTTTGGGTGTTTATCAAAGATGCAATCACAAAATATTTTTAAAACAAATTACAAAGGAAATAGATTTCTTTTTAATTATGATTGGCCATTACGACTTGATTCTTAATTTAAGAACATAGGTCTTTTAGCTGCTCCTTAAGCAGAATAGATGGTACTTACTAATCTCTTCTTATGTAGTTCCATTGTTTAGATGCTGTAAATCTTCCATCCATGGTACAGTATCCAGTGCTAACACTGACCCCTGACTGACATTGCATTATGCGAAGCATGAAAAGAATGAGAGACCATCTTATACTGGTTTTGTTTCTACTCACGTACATACAGTTTACTTATCTGTTCATCCTGTAAACGTACAAATATCTACATAATAGAGTAAAATTGCTTTTCATTTGCATACAATATTAAGACGTAAGGAGAAAATATTACGTAAAGAATCGTGCAAAAAGAGTTTATTGCACGATTCTTAAGCCAACATTAAGCAAATGCAAAACGCTATATAAAAGAAATGTTAAATTTCTGGAAAAGGAGCTGACGCCATTTTCGAATCAATGAGACTGTTTATGTTTTTTCTCATAGACACACAAAATGTAGAAACAAATATAAGGAATATTAATGTAACGCGATAACATGGTGCATCTCTCGGCTTCACCAAAAAGGTTTAGAAAAATGTCACACAGATAACATTTGCCTGACCTAGATTTTCAACCTAATCTTATATTGAATGTAAATCATATTTAATATATAATATAATTTAAAAAATAAGTTATCTTGAATTAAGATTTACCTATGTAATCTTACGTTTAGTACGGATGTGAATTATATGTCGAAATTTAATAAAAGAAAATATCTTGTATTAATTACAATACGTTAGTTACAATAGAAAAAAAACCAAGATAAACAATTATACAACTCTTTAACAAAAATAGAACCAAAATTTACCTTAAAGTTCAGACGGAAAATGAACAATCTTGTACTTTGATCAACCGAAAGTTTTTATAAGCACCCCTTTGATCAACCATTACTCAATATAAACAGCACACAACTTATTTTAAATAGTCGTTAATTGACTTCAAAATGGCTATCAAACGTCAAAGATAGAGCAAAGACCTTATACTTAAAACGATAGAGTGATTAGCATCTCAAAGTTTATCTGTCAAAATAATTAAATTAATTTTAATTTGTCTTTTTGTTTTTTAATTTTATTTTAATTAATTAATTAAATTAAAGATGGCGTCTTCTATGGTGAAATAAATGAAGTAAGAAATTATATCAAAGTTTTACAAAGTTGCATGTGGATTGTGGATCTAATTACTCACGGTCTTTTGTTTGTAGTTCTGGGTAGTATTCATATACTTTTATATTACTCAAATATGTATGTATGTTACTTTGCTCAAAAAAATCACCTCAGACATTAACCTACATAGGTACAAGGTTCTCATATTAAGATTTGATCAGTAGGGTTTATAATGAAGTGAAAGTCTTTTTTGTGACTACAAAGGTTTTCTTCGGTGTTACTTTTCAAGATAAATAGTTAGGAAACATCTGCCTCATCTAATTTAAATTTGTAAGAAAAATACTGTAAAAGTGTTATTACAATGAATATGGGGTAATTCAGTGGATGTGAACAGAGCATTCATTGCACAAAAGAAATGCGTCAAAGCAGTTTATGGAGCAGAATATTTAGATCATTGTAAGCCATTATTTAAATCACTTAAGATACTATCACTTCCTTGCCTTTATATTTTTGAAGTTTTCTTGTTCATAAAAATATATTGTCATTTGTTTAATTAAATTACCACCACAAATAAAAATATTGCCCACTTATAAATTTAAGAAAATCATATTTGCTTGGCTTTTTGACAAATATTAATGTTAATGAATTTTTTAATCATACATTTTGTTATTATACAAAACAATTTTGACATAAATGAATAAATTTTAACATTAAATTACACAATTTTGACATGTACCTATTTTTAATGCGTTTCTATTTTACTTTATATAATAATAAATATGTATATTGACATCTCATTTTAAGTTTTGTATAAATGAAAATTCGACATATTTATTTCTACACCGGTAACGGTAGTATATGGTAAATGTACCATCTGTTTAGAAATAAATTATATTCTGTTCTACACAAAAAGAAATGTAATTTTGTCTATAATATCCCCACTGCTGGGACACAGGCCTCCTCTTTATGAGAGCGACAGGACAGTAATCTACCACACGGGACCAGGGCGGGTCGGTTCTTATCCTTATCTGATTATTGCTTTTTCGATGAGGGTAACTCATTTTCCATCAAGAATTTTGGCTAAACTAAAACAGCTTGCATTTAAGAAGGCAATGCCGCATACTGAATTCAACTAGTGAAATTATTCATCAAGGAGGTCGTGGCTAAATAATACCAGCCCCACGGGACAATGTTCAAGGGTAGGCATCGCTTGCTGAGGTCGGTCTTTAGATGGGTGAGCATCTTAACATATCCATATTCCTCCATGCCCCGGAAAGCATGTTAATCCGTTGGTGTAGGCTATATTTTACAAAGTTCGACAATCGTTACGGGTAGTCAGAGGCCAGAACATCTGACACCAGTCTTGCCGAGGGTATCCTGTTACCCGCTATTGGGTTGTGAGTTCAGATAAGCAGTCGCTCCGTGATAAACACAAGCCGACCCTAACATAGTTGGGAAAAGGCTAAGCAGATGACGAATATCCTTAAAACATTGGATTCCTGCAAAATAACACCGGAGTCAAGAATTGAATGAGAGCAAAAACAGCAGTGTTGGTTTTATGGAACTGACTGCTCCAGGCAGTGCCTGGTGGCATTCGTACGGCCCGTTTTTATATCCAACCGTCCACAGATTTATGACTATCTAGAAGAATTTATGTCGTGTTGTAAGCTTAAATAAAATGACAACCAAAGGGTTTTTATTATACCCGAGAGCGGGGAAACAGGCCGGAAAACATTGGACTAGGAGATAAAAATATGCTGACGTAGGCTAAGATAGTAGGTAATAGGCTTTTTAGGCACTAAGAAAACTTACTTACTAACAAAAAACTGTTTAATATAAATTTATTACAGCTTTGTAATTACCGTTCTATTAAAACATGTTCAATTGCGATATCTGTTGCTCTGAATGTCGCGGATTCGCTTCCCGGCTTACAAATACAGTCTGCGTGTTCGTTAAAGTACAGTCACGATATATCAGAAATTCTTGGTGTAAGGCAACGCTTAAAAAAAAATGCAACATAAAATTCAAATTAAGTAGTCTAAAGCCATGCCATTATTTTATCCAATTCAGTTATTTCTTGCCGAAACTCATAAGATTACAGGGAAGCTGACAAAGGAATGATATTAATCTTGATTCCTTAATTAAACAGGTATTCGCAAATATAGGTATTAAGTAAGTTTGAAATAAAAATTGGAATCTGCCGTTACTTTGCGGAAATCTATAGTGACAATTTTGCTAAAAATATGAAAATATTTGACATATTGTCTCTTTTTTTTTTATATGTTAGGAGAAACACAGGAAACATAGTTATTTGTCAAATTCAGACACAAGGTAAGTAAAAAACAAGAACATAAGTGTTCCTCGCGCCTGCGTCTAATATGAATATGAATCTATGTTACATACTAATAAAATATTATAAAGCAGAAAAGTTCGTTTGTTCAAACGCGCTAATCTTCGAAAGTATAAAAAGTAGCTAGAGGAAGGTTTTTGGCAACTTTTTACCCGACTATAGAAGAAGAAGGTTATGTTTCTATCGTGATAAAGTCCAAGTCCTAAGTCTGCTAGTATGAATATATAGGTCCAGTTAAGCAACCTCTAGTACCTACCATCTATCTACCTTTATATAGAAAAATGCTGTAGTTAATAAAAAATTATGCATTTAATTATGATATACTATCATGTAATCGTTATTGTCTCTGTGTGGTGCTTAAAACAATTTGGATAATAATTATAATTATCATTATTTATAAATATTAATTGAGTAACTGCGCCTAAGCTAGGCCGAGTCTGTATTTCTAGACGTACGAGTAGTTTAGTTTACAATATGTAGGTAGCTTATTAGTTAGGACTGGACCTGGATGTATGTTGTAACATACATCCAGGTCATTTGTGTGGTACATTCCTCAAAAACCCACTTCAGACAGACACCTTCACGGTTCACATAATTGTGATTTAGCCAATACGAAATATATGGACAGCAAAAGAGATTTTGATCTCTGAGTTTGCTTCAGTGTTTCATTTCAGGGTAGGAAATTCCGGGCTCACCTACTTTAAAATAACCAAAAGATTGACGTGTAAAAGTGGAAATTAAATATAGTTACAAAATTAATATAATTTACCCAAGTAGATAGTCCTGTTATTTTATTTAGTAGTTCGGAGATATCAGTTTTAGTTTGATAAATAATAAATGCGTATTACGTATTAAAAAATTAAGTTTTGCAAAACAGTGGTACTAACTGCTAGCTAGTGACATCGAGTTGTGTGAAAGAGAAAAAGCAAATAAAATACGTAAAAGTAACGTTTACATTATCATGATGTACTAAAAACAGTATAACAAATGGAGAAAATTGATATTTTCTCCATTTGTTATACTGATCCAACCGACGTTGATAGACACCGGTGGCAAAAATGCAGCAACACAAACGTTAACACTCAATCATTAATTTAAAAATATTATACTATATAAAGCTAAATTACCACTCACTGACTCACTGACATAATTGTTCTCCCAGATGGTGGATGGGGAGGTGGGTATATTTTGACAGATTCGTAAACTAGTAACTCTGAAACCTACGGGAAAAGTGCCAAACCTCCCCTTTTCCCCCCCCTTCTCCCCCCTCCCTATCGTATCTCGGAAACTACGAGACCCGTATTTTTTTTTTTTACGGATTCGTGTAGAGGAGGCTCGGTAAAGTAAAAACCATTTTTCAAAGTCCCCCCCCCCGCCCCCCTTTTCACCCCCTTTAGGCGGATCTCGGAAATTAAGAGACTTGGAACATTTTTTTTTTCAGATTCATTTAGAGGGGCAATGCTTTAGTCGAAATAATTGTGCAACCCCCCCCCCCATTTCCCCCCCCCTTTTTTTTTTTTTTTTTTTTTCACAAGCTCGCGAGGTGCTTGCACCTCGCGCAACACGCAAATACTTGATTTAGAGGGGCAATGCTTTAGTTTTTTTCACAAGCACGCGAGGTGCTTGCACCTCGCGCAACACGCAAATACTAGTTATACTATATAAAGCTAAATTACCACTCACTCACTGACTCATTGACATAATTGTTCTCCCAGATGGTGGATGGGGCGGTGGGTATATTTTGACAGATTCGTAAACAAGTAACTCTCAAACCTACGGGAAAAGTGCCAAACCTCCCCTTTTCACCCCCCTTCTCCCCCCTCCCTATCGTATCTCGGAAACTACGAGACCCGTATTTTTTGTTTTTTACGGATTCGTATAGAGGAGGCTCGGTAAAGTAAAAACCAGTTTTCAAAGTCCCCCCCCGCCCCCCTTCTCCCCCCCTTTAGGCGGATCTCGGAATCTAAGAGACTTGGAACATTTTTTTTTTCAGATTCATTTAGAGGGGCAATGCTTTAGTCGAAATACTTGTAAACCCCCCCCCCCCCATCACCCCCCCCTCTTTTTTTTTTTTTTTCACAAGCTCGCGAGGTGCTTGCACCTCGCGCAACACCCAAATACTAAACCCCCCCCATCACCCCCCCCATTTTTTTTTTTTTTTATAAAAAGCACGCGAGGTGCTTGCACCTCGCGCAACACGCAAATACTTGATTTAGAGGGGCAATGCTTTAGTTTTTTTCACAAGCACGCGAGGTGCTTGCACCTCGCGCAACACGCAAATACTAGTTATATTATATAAAGCTCGATTACCACTCACTCACTGACATAATTGTTCTCCCAGATGGTGGATGGGGAGGTGGGTATATTTTGACAGATTCGTAAACAAGTAACTCTCAAACCTACGGGAAAAGTGCCAAACCTCCCCTTTTCACCCCCCTTCTCCCCCCTCCCTATCGTATCTCGGAAACTACGAGACCCGTATTTTTTGTTTTTTCGGATTCGTATAGAGGAGGCTCGGTAAAGTAAAAACCATTTTTCAAAGTCCCCCCCCCCGCCCCCCTTCTCCCCCCTTTAGGCGGATCTCGGAATCTAAGAGACTTGGAACATTTTTTTTTTCAGATTCATTTACAGGGGCAATGCTTTAGTCGAAATACTTGTGCAACCCCCCCCCATCACCCCCCCCATCACCCCCCCCCCCCATCACCCCCCCCCTCTTTTTTTTTTTTTTTTTTTTTTCACAAACACGCGAGGTGCTTGCACCTCGCGCAACACGCAAATACTTGATTTAGAGGGGCAATGCTTTAGTTTTTTTCACAAGCACGCGAGGTGCTTGCACCTCGCGCAACACGCAAATACTAAAACCCCCCCATCACCCCCCCACCATTTTTTTTCACAAGCACGCGAGGTGCTTGCACCTCGCGCAACACGCAAATACTTGATTTAGAGGGGCAATGCTTTAGTTTTTTTCACAAGCACGCGAGGTGCTTGCACCTCGCGCAACACGCAAATACTAGTTACTAATATAACATTAAAAACATTTACGATGAAAACACGGTAATAATTCTCTGTTGTAAATTGATTATGTGTTATTAATGAATTTGCTTTTAAGGTGCCTTGCATTATAATTGACAATTAAGAAAATAAACGTATTTATAAAATTCGCGCTTCGTAAACGAGGGAAAACTGCCTACCTGCTTCAATGTGTGTGGTATACAATTTAACACTAGTTTCTAAGTTGAAAATTTTTGTCGCGTTGGATTCTAATCTGAGGACCAAATTTTCGATCAATATTCTGAGGCAAAAAAAGTGTAAAAACTATTTTCGGCATCACATAAGTGACTATAGTGGTATACCCAAAAGATGTAACATTTTCACACACACAAACAGAACCATTTGCTTTTCTATGCAATCGCAGTCAGTTAAGTGATAGTTGGAAAGTCGACTAGAGAAACTATAGTAATTAAAATCGTGGCGTCTAGATATCACCGAGACATCCATCCCAGTTTAGCTATACTACCAACTACCGCACGTGGATAACAAAAGAATCATTTGTTCTACAAATATATATATAAAGCGAAGATACAACGAAGCCAGTCATGTTTAAATCTCCCGTAATAAAGTGTTAGTTTACTGTATTCAACCAAACGACTGCGACACGGTTGGTGCAATGGTTAAGCGACTGGCTGCTGCGTTTGATGTCAGGGGTTGTGTCTATGACCTGTGGGCAGATTAGAGTTTATATACTCGTATCTGTAAAAGCACCCAAGATGCAAAATTAATTGGGGTAATGTTAAAAAAATATTGCTTAGTTGAAAACTCTGGACTGTTAATGGGTAATTCCAGAAACTCCGATAACATTATACCCGGCCTGGGAATCGGACCCAATTCTTCATTGCTTAGTAGTAGCGGAGCATTATGCCTATATTTTCAATAAGCGTTCATTGACTCGAATGCTTGGAGAATACCATCGATTTCACACCGATGAAAACGCATCCTAACTTGAAAAAAAAATCCTAACGAGTACCATGTATCTCTTATCCATGTCGGCGTATCTCTAAAAAAAGTATATAATATATGCTGTCAATTAGACTCCTTTAGATTATCATCTGCGTGTTATATCTGGCATAATCAGATATAACACGCAGATGATGATCACGGAAATCCCTGAATAAGACCGCACGGTATTATCATACCGTGTAGTCTTATTAAGGGATTTCCGTGATTTACGTGTGGTCACAATTTTGGCGGCAATATGGCTAATTAAAAAGGTTCCAGCAGGGATTCTGATTGGATTTTTGCCAAGTGAGTTGGTGAAATACGTGAGGAACAGTAGCTTATTTTCGTTCGTGAAAGAAAATTGAAATTTTGAATATGTAATTCGTATAAATAAATATAAAGAAGTATAATATAATATAATACATTTATTTTCTCTACAAACTTATAAAGTAAGTACATACGCTGTTAATACTATGCTATGTTAACAAATTTGTAAGAGACTGGTGCCCATGGTAGGTATATCAATACCTGTATTACAGGTCACCAGGTCCCGACTCCGCTGACAAAACTTGGAAAGCATATTGTGAATGATAAGATAATCAATCTGAACAATTAAATACAATTACAATTAAATAAGAGAAATTCAAACGATATAAAGTAAAATATAAATAAAACAAAATAGGCATGTTAATTTATACGTGTGAGAGTGTGTGTGTGTGTGGGTGAGTGTGTAGGTGTGTGTGTGCGTGTGTTTTCTTGTTTTCTAGTGTGTGCCTGTGTGTTGTTGTGTTCAAGAGTGTGCCTGTTTGTGATTGTGTCTGTATGTTGCTGTGTATGCGAAGGAAGAGTGCGAGTTTCATGTTATTTCATTGGGTGTAACAACTTTTCAGTTGCATTATAGTCTAATTTTTTTAACCACTTGGTAACTGATGCTTTACAGCCAAATTTTAACTGCGAGTAAATGTCAAGTGAAGAATTAGCAATATTATACAGGTAACTGCCCAGAAAACAGTAGAACCTATGAGACAGTTGGGTGTTAAGTTTTTGTGCCTGACATATTCTTCCCTTCCTTCTACTGTCTCTTGCTAAGTCAGTCAGTATAATTCGATCCCTGCCTAGTTGTGACAAGAAATAATTGATGTTTAGTCAGAACACCTCAAAAAGATGTTTATGGTATCCCTTATGTAGCCTTGGGCATTATAAGATTGAAACGCTTTTGACTGTCTCAACACCAGTATGAATAAAAAAAAACCTGTAACTTTAAATATTAAAAGCTGCTCAAGTCGATCTTCAAGGTTAAGCAGCACTTTACGAGGTCGGTCTTTTGATTGGGTAACGCGCTTAGCCCGGGCTCTAATTTGTACATCTTTGACAGTCGTGATGGATAGCCTCATGCCAGATAATCTGAAATGAGTCTTACCGGGGATATAGTGTTCGAACAACTGGGTGTATAGGTCAGATATTATAGGCAGCCGCTCTATGTAGAATGTACATAATCTTGAGTAGCTCAATTTGATTCAACGCGAATATGAAAACAAAAAAAAAACTCGTAACAAAAACAAAGGGTACTTTGTTGCTAATGCGCCGGTCGCATGCTGTGAGCGACGCCGGTCGCGCGCTGGGGGCGGCGCCGCGGCGCTGCGTCGTTCCCCTCGCCCCGCTGCAACCACTGACACCTAAAAATCGACTTCTGCGCATTGAACGACTCATGCTAGGCTTCTTGGACACAACTCGTAAGAGGCAATAATTGGGAGGGAAGTTAGAGTATACAAACCAATGTTCGCGGGATTTGGGGATAGAAAAAGAATAAACTCGTCGAGGGTGGACAGCGAGAGTCGATCTAAGTACTAAGTATCAGTGATTGTGGTTTGAGTCATCAGAACTTGGTAAGTCAATATTCTTTATCTTTGAGAATCTTATTATGGTGATTAGAATTGTGTATTTAATTCGAAGTGTTATTAATTACGTGAAATAAACTCTATAACTCGTCATTTATATTTGCAAATAATTCTTCAGGAAGTTATGTTGGTGTTTAATTTTGTTCTACTAAGTTATAATCCTATTTAAATAAACAGTGGTAGAATAGAGTAAATGAAAATGTTAAATCAAATCATATTAATACAAATTAGATTACTTTCATTGCAGATGTACCTATGCTATTTAACTTAGTATATTAAGTTAAGAAACCAAATAATATATTTTATTAAAAAAGAATTATTCTTAATATTGACTGATTGATAAATTAATACACCATAGAGGGTTCTATACTAATGTTTTTATGTGAATACTATTCCGTTTGATTTATGAGTAGTAAGATAATTTGTTTATTAAATTATTCTTTTGCATTCAATAAGCAAAAAGGTTTGGTAAACAATTATGTCTAAATTATTTTAGGATGTTATATTACTGTTCTTAAAAGTGTGTGTGTCTTTTCATGTGTAGTATGTGGTATTATTCAAGTAAACACGATAACATCAGTGATAGTTTATTTTATCGATCCGATCGATAAAATCATAGGGACGCTTCTCAATATTAAATGATTTATCACTCCAGACTGGATACGATAAATCATGAGGATTGCTAGGTTCAGCATTAAATAAATAAGTACACAATTCTAATCTACACATCACTGCCTCAAATATACACGACACGTAGAATGAATGCATAGAAGAATTATATTACATAACACATACAATTAAGAAACAAAATATTTATAAAACAAAATATAATTGGGTTATGGTAAGGGGTAGGTGAGTCCATTGGTCCTGACTAGTCGATTAAATTCGAGACTTTCTAGATGGGATCTGGTGTGATTCACAGCTGCTTGGGGTGAGTTTCTGGCCTATAGAAATTCAACATAAAATATTAATACCATAACATAATTAAGAAAGAAAATAATAAGGAAGTAATAGGTTTATATATATATTGAACATTCACCATAACAATTCAATTTCACGAATTTTCAGAGGTATTGGATGGAGTCATAGTATTGAGATAAATTGTAGATATCTCTCGAATTTAGACTGTAAGTCTAGGGAGTACTTCAACCAATACTAGACTTATAAGTCTCAATAATTTAGTAAATACATCTTCTGTGTATTGTTTCAAATATTTATCCTGAATAATACCACGTTTTCAGCTAGTTTTAATATGGGGAATCAGGGAGTTAGGCTGTGCTACATATTAAATACTTGAATTCATTGGAACTCTTTGATGAGTAAAAGAAAAGGTACTAACAAGGGCGAAAGCTTTTCGAATGAAGTTTTCTCCTTTGCAAGTCCTACTTGCTACTACCTGGTGTTAAGCTTTCTATGTGTGAATGTACTAAGGGCCGGTTGTTCAATCCTCAGATAAAAAGTCAGATAACTATTTTATGAATAGAGTTATCTCGCTGTTTAACTGACTGATAATTGGTCGCCTATTTTTCAATCGTTATTTATTCCATGGATAACTATCTGACCGAATATTTAATCTCTGGCAACTTTAACTTCGGAGAGTTGAAACAAATAAATATTGCTTAAACAAGCGTTAGAGCAGGATAGACTATTGTATTCATTTCCTGTCAAGCAAGTGTCACTCACTCGTGTTGTTTTGTGGTTACCTATGGTATTTGGTTCGACGACGCGACGTCTAGTTATTTTGATATTTTCAATTACTCTGATTTTATTGCAATTTGTAGCATCGCATCGCAATGCAATCTCTAAAAAGAGAGCGAAAGTTGGCCTTAGAGATGCAATAGTTTCTGTAACTTTTTTTACAACACGGCATATAGTGGAGCTATGAATGCCACCAAAATCACCAACAGTTATGTAGAAACTCCCAATGGCATAAAACCGCAGTGTAATTAGTAACTGTAACATGGGTGGGATACACTGGTTTCTGTAACAAATAAAAGCGACAGGTAAGTATTAGGTGGGCGCGTGGGTACCTATTATTAGGTTTTGCACGTGGTAGTTTTTTTTTTAGCTTAACCCAACATCATAAGTCACAAAACTGACCTTTGTGTTTCGTGCTTGATTTTATCTTCTATCAGGGAAAGCAGATATAACACAGATTCTTTTAAAAGTCTGAATTGGCGATGAAATTCTTTTGAATCCCACTCATTGTAGTGATCAGGCCTAGATCTGACGATTCTTTCTTTTCTTTCAGGTGGATTTATATATTTATATATTATGGCCCTTTCTTCTATTGCCAAATCGTCAATAATATCGAAAATATATATAATTATTATCACTTCACTGGTTGTTTAAACAATAACCTCATACCAAATGATTTTTTACGTTACGTCAACGTCAAACTTACCGATCGAATAAGCGGTTATTGGTCGGTCGAAGCGGCAGATAGATTTATTCCTCAGTTAGCGGAGTTATTCCACGGATAAGTCTTATCCGACTATTGAAATATTCGATATCTTGCTATCTGTCGAATAAAAGCTATCTGTTTGTTTATCTGGGGATTGAACAACCGGCCCTAAGTAGGATAATATTATTCTTTAACTATATTTAATCGTTCCTTGAGCACAGACGCGAATGCAGATACTTAGCTTCTAAAAAAATATTATTGTAAAATCTTGTTCGAGGTTTATTACCAAATGAAATCATTACCTTTAGGTGTATTAAAAATATCCAAAATTTTAGGGATTAGTATTCCTTAAGGTAATGGTAAAAAGGGAAGTGCGACAAAAGACAATCAATACTGTGATTACTCATAATCATGTACCTGAGGCACATGTAGTTATAAGTTAATATGGAATTTTCTTTCAGCTTCTACGAGTAGATTTAATTTAATAAATAGTAGTTAGAAGCGTGTACCACTTGTTATGGACACATGAGAACCACTTCACCTCCCTCGCGATTCAGTAAAATATTTTAATATTTATTCCTTCGTAACACTTTATTATACGGCATGGGAAGGTTAATTTTGCTTCTTACAGAACAAAGGAATTCCAAAAAGAGAACTACACCACTGTGGGTTATCATGTACACCGGTTAGCTAATTTATAATACAATCTTATAATTTAGGAAGAAGGATAGGTCTACAATATTTAATAAGGGTACCCTTTGTAAAGTAGGTGAGAATGAAGGATAGGAATTAGGGATATTTACAGGAGTTTAATTACATGATAACTCACAGTCCAAAAGAAGACACCAAAAGTTAGTAGCATGATTTCCTTATATTCGCCATTTTGGTTTAATTACTTGAACAATTATTTTATATTTTGAATTTTAATTAAACCTAAAGTAAATTCTTTTATCAATAGACATATTATTAGAGAGAAGTATTTGAAACCAACATGGCCTTCCTAGTTAATATAATCGGTGACTACTTTGGAATTACTAATGTTTTATACAATTATTAGGAGATAATTTTATAAAGTCACTTATTGTATAACTAGAGTAAACTTTAATCACTTATTGGTTTATAATTGTTTATGGAGTGTCAGTGGAAGCTTTTAACAGTTCCTTGATGTCAATTAATGATGTTTTCTTATTAGTGATTTTTCGGTTTTCCTTGATATTTTATAGTACTATGTGAATTTCGACATAATTTAGGATGAATTATTTCTTCCAGGTTTATTAGCAGTATAAGCAGATACTCCTCCATATTATTGCAAATTTTCCTTTGTTATTTATAATGTTGTGTGAGTTTTCAGTTCTTTGAGTGAATTTGTTTCTTCATATACCTAGTATTAGAAACTTAAGCAGATATGCGTAGTTAATCTATAGTAGAGGATGCGATATAATAATAAGAAATGCGAATAAAATGCGTAAAATCAATTCTCTTATGAATTAGAAACTTAAGCAGATATGCGTAGTTAATCTATAGTAGAGGCTGCGATATAATAATAAGAAATGCGAATAAAATATGTAAAATCAGTTCACTTATGATTTGAAAACAGACAGAAACTGGTTATAACTTGTTATTGAAAGTAATTCATACTTAGCCAGGTTGTGTTGGTTCATTTCTTAAGCTGAATAGTAAAGTTGTTTAGTTAATAAGTGTAGTTAGTTCCGCGTAATTTCGTCGTGAGAGTAGAGTTACTTCGAGAACATGAATATGCTAATTTTGCACCAGTTGACTTTACACAACCTGTAGTATTTTCATAAGTGAGTGTCTATTCTAGGAGTTGTTATGAATTTAAGGGGCCTGGAAAACCCCTTCTAAGTGTAGCCTCCTAAGAAGATACTCATTGGTGATTATATCCTACTGCAAGCAGGAACACTTCACATGCAGCAAAGATGTTTATGCACACTCTACAACTGTAATTGATAGGCAATGTTTTGTAGGTCAACGAAACATTGTGTTATTGATTCAACTCACCACATCAATCTTACATAGTTAAGTTAGGGCTAAACTAGTATTGTAAGTTAATTAGCTTGGTCCTACCTCTTCCTTATTCCTTCCTTTTCCAACTAATCATTTCCTTCCCATTCCTTCTAACTTAAACAAATTATAGGAAAATATTCCTGTGATACTATTTCACTCCAACATGATTAATTTATTATTGTAACAGTTTAATTATGATAAATGAATTTAATAATCTAATTCTTGGAATTTCATGGGAGGAATATTATGGGAATGATTCACATCCTTTCAATGTATGTAGGCACCCGGCACTGATGGAATATCATGGGTGTTTCCGTTGATACCCTATGAGGAGTAGGAGCACTTATGGGACCCCTTCGTGCAAATTCTGGCTCTGTCTGATACTAGACTGGTGTGACATTACCTGTTGACCACTTGTAAAATTCTTGGTTAAAGAGGTTGTGAAATATTTGTGATATAATTAATGGATTGAGTACATCTCAATAATTTATAAAAGAGTCTCAGTACCATTATAATTATAGGCTTAGTCCTATCATATTCTAAGGTTTAACCTTTTACTAAGAATGAAAAGTAACATACTAATTAAAGTGTTCAATTTATTATTGATTAATGTTGCACTGAATGGTTGTACCTATTTACTGTATAGGACTTAAAACCGTTTTGAATCCAATATCCCATCTGAAGGGGTGCACATAGTGGTTGGCATTCATTTTAGTTGAGGCGTATGGTGTGGAGCCTACTAACCCCTACAAAATATTGTAGGGGCAGATTTCCTAATTCCTTTATTCCTTATTGTCAAATATATATGTTAGAATCTTTAATTCAGGAAGAACTGAATTGTCTTCATTAGTTATAAGGTATTTAAAATTAACTTTTATTATGCTTAATTATCTGATCAAGACCTTTATTCAACCACGGAAATAATTAATTTAAATTAACCAGAGTCATTTACCCATTTCTGTAAATAGTCTCTTTCCTCTAAAAGACCCAGGTTACTTTATAAACATAACGTAAGTGAGACGATCATTGGCCAATCAAATCTTCAATTCAAGGGTTGCAAGGGAGTTTAGTTACAAAAACACTAGTACTCAGCTGACCTAAACTTGACCAACATATTTGGAAAAAACTACGCAGCTGATGACCGTCGTAATCTTACACACATAACTTCAAACTAATCCTCGATCCCTGACTCAGTATATTTTTAAACACTTAATCAACTTATGCCTTTCCATAACAAAACTTCGTTACATGATGGACATCCCACCCATACGCACGAAACGTTTTGGGAATACTTTCATTGTGCGTACGGCTAAGGAGTGGAATTCCCTGCCGGAGTTTGCGTTTCCTGATAGCTATAACCTGGGAGTCTTTAAGTCAAGAGTGAATAGGTTACTTCTAGGCAAGCGTGCTTCATCTTCGACCACATCATCGCTTAACATCAGGTGAGATTATGGTCAAACGCAAGCCTATCAAATATAATTAAAAAAAAATCTAAACAAAACTAATCCATTAACCGATTTGGGTTCACATACAGTTCTCAATACAATAATGTGCGTATAAATATCGACGAGATAATCCCATTTCGTCAGAGAGAGACGAAAGACTTAGTTGTAAGAGTATGAAAGGGGTAGCGATAGATACGTTACTTGCAAGTCATGGACAACGGTAATGGATACGTCAATCAGAGTAATTAATAATTATTGATATGGGTAATACAAATGCCTTAGAACTAAGGAGTGTATATTAAGGAGCTTATAGAGAAAGTTTTCGGGTTAAAATGCAGGCGACATTCTTCGTATTATCATTAAGAATGGCACTCAATGGATTACTTATTATTAGTGGACACAACCGCCTTTAAAATTAGAACTACGAGAGGGATCGTAAGTATGCAAAGACAAACTAGAATGTCTCATAAAAATGTAGTATTGAAACAAATAGATATTAAACAGATATATTTTTAAACGACTACTACTACATTTTTCACTGTCACTGTTTTAGACTGGTGCCAGATTCTCTAGCTTCCGCGTACACATAAAAGCTGCCAAAGATGTGCAAATGATATCCGGGACCAACTGGTTATCGAGCTGTGCGAGGCACAGAGGAATCTCGATATGTTCAGATGGTCACCATCCGCGGAACAACTTCGACAAACGTTGCTAAATCTTGAAGATCGAGCCATGCGGCTGTTATTACTTACCCAAAAGCTTTTCTAACCTACACATTCTAATATGTACCTACTTTTCAAAACTAACTTAATAAAACTCAAACTACACTCTGATAATAATAAGACACTGCTTCGACCTGAGTACTCATCTAAAAGTAAAGTTTAATTATTGTCTTACAAGTGCACGTCTACTATAGCTACGGTGAAGGTACCTTACGTTGAATCAACGTTTCTTAAGACTTTGTCTTCAGATTAAACTTAGGATAGTGATGTGTTTAGCGCTGATGTTGCAGCTTTCAGTTTTATATAGGGACTTTAAGTTGTGTTTGAGTCTTGATGAGGGAGCTCGTGGCTAAGCAATAACAGCCGCACGGGTAGATCTTGAAGGTCAAAACAACGCTTGCCTAGATCCGGCCGTGGGTGGGTGAGCATCTTATCATATCGAGATTGTTCCGTGTCTCGGAAGAAGCCGTTGGTCCCGGCTGTCATTCGTACATCTTTGTCAGTCGTGCGGGTACTCCGAAGCGAAAGAATGTAACACCTATCTTACGAAGGGGTATCCCCAGCTACTAGGCTGTGGAAGTCAGATAAGCAGTCGTTCTATGTAAAACACTAGTACGTAATAGTGCGGTTAGCCTAAAAGCCAGACATATAAAAAATACTAAGCAGATGAATGTGTAGCTGTGAATGAAAGCTTGCGGATACGTCGCTGTTATCACATTAAGATACTGACTGTCATGACAGTGATTCACAAAATATGCGAAACGATGGCGAAACGGCAAAGATTTCAGGATGAAAAAAGATTTCAAAATACCTAATTGTAAATAGCACTAAATTCTGAACACTACGGAAAGTGTCAGACTATTTACGAGGTGAAAGTGTTTAGTTTTGGTATAAATTATATAATCAACTTATAGCGTTCCTACTTCTGGGACTTCTATCTGTGGGACTATTCGCATACATACAGCGTGAAATTTCAATGGTTGTTTTCCCGCGGCAGGACGGTTCCCCATCAGTAGTAGTATCGAAACATGCAGTTAAACTTAAAAAAAAACGAATGTTTTTTTCTTCAAATTATTAAAAAATATTCATAAACTCAAAAGCGCGAGTATCATTAGTAGTTCAGTAGACTAACGTAGGTACCTAGATGAAACATGCACCGCCGCGCGCTGCCAACAAAGGAAAAAGTGATTAATAAATGTTCAGAGCAAAATAAGCTCTCACGCATGGTGATAATGCATTAACTACACTGCGCCATTTTTTGTTTCTAATATTTTATTTGTTTATAAAACGGTTGTATTACCAAGACAAAGCCATTTCGCTGCGGGAAAACAACCATTAAAATTTCACGGTGTATATACCTACTTCATAAAGGTATATTTGTATGGTATGTTTAATTATAACTGAAACTAATTAATACTATGCTTGCTCCTTTTGGTAGTCTGAGATGAGTCCATGCTGGTATATAGATAATTGAAAAACATAACCCTTCCTTTGCAGTCGGGTAAAAATATAATTGAAGTACTTACGATTGACATCGATGGATATGTTTTCAGAGACGGGAGCTATAAGCGGATCTGTCACAGCCTGTGAACAAAATAAAGCAAATTATTGTACAACATACGTATCTATAATAATATTATAAAGAGGTAAAATTGTAGAAAGTAATCTCTGGAATCTGGATCTACAGCACCGAGGTTTAATTCTTTGAAAACTTTTCACGCAAGCGGAGCCGCGGTTTAGTCATGTATATAAAATAGTGATGCATTTCTTTGATATGTCATGATCTTGATTCTACGCGCGCGTATATAACTATCTATTATCTTGGACTAGTACGCAATCAGTGCTTACTGCAACTGTGTTGTGATGTTGGTGCTTGACGCATCTATCTACACTAATATTATAAGAGGCAATGTCTGCGAGTGAGTTTGTATGTAGCTGCTTAGCTTCCAATCTGCTTATCCGATTTTTAAAAATGGTTTCACCAGTAAAATTAGTGTATTAAAAATTTTATCGTGGGAAGTCGCGTGCAGAAGCTAGTACATAATAAACTGTTTACTTGTATTAACGAAATCGCAACCAACTTTAATTAATTCTGACAGAAACAAGATGAAGAAACTAATTAACTAGCGTGTTTACGATTACAGTATTAGAAAACTAATTGATAGACAGCTTTATTAACTGAGATGACATAATGATCAGAAATCTGTTTTCAAATTCTGTCTTATACATATAAACAAATATTCACTCAGCAGCTAATATCACGATATAGAAGAAAATGCTCTTAATAATATTTATCATACATGTACTGTTCAGGACTACAAGAAGCCAGTGCAACGATACTGGTGTGTCCGAACTTGTCCACGGTACGTGGAGCCTAACCGTTGCTGGTAATAATCTACAGGCTCTTCGGCCGACAAGCAATATATACAAATAACACTTACCTGAGCTGTAGACGGCAACCAGGATCTGTTTGATCACGTCCAAAGTGTTTGTGTGTATAAGTATGAGTGAGTAATTGAAAGTGTGATGTAAGTCAAGTGTTCTGAACGGTCACAAGGCGTCGATCTCCAGATGGCGCGGTCCAGACAGCATCACAGCCCAAACTCGCACCGGATTGAAGCTATTTATCACTACTTTCAGCAGAGTCCGCGTGTCAGCTGGCTGAGGCAATACGGCGATATGTTCCGAGAAATATCCCTGGGTTTTCGTCAAATGGGGATTACAAATTCCAATCAATCGTTACTCGCGACCCAATTATCGGTTTCAACAGGCGATTCCAAACGATATTCTACCAATTCTTATATGTACAAATAATTTGCACGCTTGTTACAAGCAAAACATGTTGTACCAATTTAGAATTTTTGTATCACCTATTATACCTACCATGTTTTTAGCAAATAAATATTATTATTATTATAAAAAAAAAAAAAAAATTACAATTAAATCAACAGGTCCAACGCGGACATTTTTTTCAACCGGGAACCAAGAGAGTATCTGTCAAAGTCAAGTAATGTCAAGATCAAATTTCCTTATGTCAAAAGGGTACGTTCGGAAACGTTTGGAACTAAACATCTACCCCCCCCCCGGACGGGCCTACCCGTCCGCTAATCAATTACTGAAAGATAGTAGTAACGAACTTTTAACGACAAGGTACATAGGTATTCTACAGGGATGTATTATAGACATTCATTTCTAAAATGAGATTTATATACATGACAATAATAACCAGACGTTTCATTTAATTATCGGTAACTTGTTAAAACTAGGTATATTTAAATGCGTGTAGGTATATATTTATCTGTATGTTTTTGCAGTTACCGGGTATCTTTTATCGCTTCTATCGTAAGACTATTACACCTGCCACGTAATCTACTGTTCGCTATCCTTGGTTAACTGGTAGAGAATGCCTACGAAATTACGCCCGTCTTTGTAAATATGTGCATGAAGTGTAAGTAAATAAATAAATCAGCTTGTAACGTTCCCCGTGCCGGGACACAGTCCTCGTCTCCATGAGAGATAATGAGCCGTATTTCAACACGTGGCCCACTGCGGGTGGATGTCGCATGTCTTCGGATTTTTGGTCCTAGGACACCCCTGACTCCTGGTTGTCTGACGCTTCTTACCTGACAAGTGACGTCAGTGCCATAGTCAGATCTCTGGAGTCTGAGGGAGACGGTGGCCCTTGCTTCGGAGTTGGCGAGGAGTGCGTGTGACTTCCACCAGGATACCCGGGCAGTTGGGCGACCTTAAAGAGAAAAAAATAATTAAATGTTAAAGTTATATACAGGAATAATTAAATTTTAATTAAAATAAATTATTAAAATTTTTATAATAAAATAATCATAATTTTTAATAAAATATTAAATTAAATAATTTCTTTCAATCAGCCCGTCAGATTAAATTAATAGACAAAATATTTTTTAAATCAAGCTGTCTTACTATTTTCGTTTGGTACTTATATCATACCAGTGCAAACAAATACTTAGCTAACCATGCGATGTCATCCAAACTGAATGTGTATGCAAAATGTCAGTTGAGAAAAATTGCTTCAAAATAAATAATTAAAAGGATAAAAACCGGACTCTTACTTCTATTTGCAAAGGTAGATTTTTATTATTAAGAAGAACGGACAAGAAACTATAGTTGGTTACTCTTTTCAATAAAATGCGTGAAAAGGGTTCATGGTAGGATTGGGGGAGGCCTTTGCCCAGCATTGGGACAGTGTACGGGAGCGAAAAAAAGGGTTTGTGAAGATGATACACCTATACCAGTGTTATAGGTGAACCTAGATCAATCATACTGTCCAGGTGGATTGGTCGTGGTCATGGATTGTCTCGCCGCAATCAACCTATTGCGGCTTTATCGAGACTTCTCTTTCTGTCCCTATTCGTGACACTTCGTGTACATTCAGACAGGGAACGCTTTAATGAGGTCTGTCGGTTTTTGGTGTGAACATAGTTGTAAGATTGGATAATGTACGTACGCTACTTTAATTTCGCTGAAAAACAATTTTACACGAGTGAAACCGCGAGCAGAAACTAGTATATAATATACTTATTTGCCGTCATTACTATATCGAACTAAAATATGTTGACACAATGTTCAATTGCTTTTTCACCAGAATTTTCGAGTTTCCAATTCAGTAGGTAATTCAGACAATTACATCTAAGCTTTCAATAATTCTTCAGACACAACGGAATTATTCTGATTCTGACAATGTCTTAAATATTCCTAGACACACTTTTATTTAAAGAAAAAGTAAAACTTAAAGAAATTTAATAAACTCGCTACCTTTTAACTAAACAGCATTAGTTATTATTCTTGATTAGATATAGAAAAGTGTTACAAAAAAAAAAGAATCTCCAAAAGTGCGCTGTTTCCCTCAAGCTTAAACCTATTCACGCCTAAAAGTTCCGGACATTTTCTGCCCACATAATTACTGGTGGCACACAAAAGGCCAGACATACATATAATTGTATACTTTACATTGTGAGCCGTGAATGGCTAGAGTAGATATAAAATCATGTAAAATAATGGAGGCTGTGTACCGCCGCACGGTGGGCTGAAAAACGGCTTTCATAGACTTAGGCATTTTATTTTGCAAGTGCCAGTTTTTGTGCCGGATATCACTTCTATTTGTTATAACAATATACAAAAATGACACCAGAATTGATTCTGCACAAAAACGAAGGAATTATAATTTTTTTACGAAAATTTTGTATGGAGCTAGTATGAAAAATCGAAATATCTCTGAAACGGCAGCGATAACCGTAATATCCTTATAGGAGGTTTTAGTACTAATTATTTATGATTTTTTGACATACGTTACATAATGGTTGTAGATGCCTTTTTTTTTTTTAAATCGTCAAAATATTTTTATTTATTTTTACATATTAAACGTTCCTTTTAGTGTTTAAGTTGAAGAATTCAGAGCTTTAACAACTCTTAACATAAAATAGCATCACCCCTATAGACCTGAAGGACTAGACAGAGGTGTGTAGTATCTTGTTGATCTTGTAAGATTTCCAACAATACCAAATAGTTGAATATCAGTGTCAAACTGCCCATGCTGTCGCTTCTTTTAGAAAGATAGGGGAATGAAATTGTTAATTGATCATACCCTAAAAGTATGATTACAACATAACCGGACACATAATAATATCGACACAAAAGGAATTTTAAAACCTTGCATACGTTCAAAATACAAAATAACATATTGTGTAGTCATCTAATGAGTCTGATGACAAGTAATTAAGTAATTAGAATGATGGTTGTAGTCTTCTGATTCTAATGAGCCTATTAAGTGATTAAATGATTTGAAATATCTCGCAACAATACCAACTAAGAACTGCATTCACCTTTTTATAATTAGTGAGCTAATGTGATTTGCTAATGTTGATTAGTTCTACTATGAGTTCTACGAAATGTTTTTGACGATTATAAATTTTTATTATCATATCTTTTATAACTTTAATGAGGGTAGTTAACTAATTATTGACTTTATACAATAAAAGGGCTATAATTTTGTTCCATAATTTAGATTGTTCACAACCGTGTAACTGCTAACACTAAAACTATTTGCTTTGCGACTACAAAATCTTAGAATGGAAAGTTTAATCACCAACTTAGATTTGTTTGTTCTTCTAAAAAGTGAGTGTCCTTCATTTAATCATGAAGTATTGTTTAGTGCAATTGTGTCCCGCATAGGCGATTGCCTTTCTGCCGAAGATCAAGTAACTCTCAAAGAATTTTGCCGGAGATTCACGCGAGCTGCTTTAAACAGGTGGCAGAAATCTAAACGATTCTTTGATAAGTTTAGAAATACGTACGGAGAGTGGTTGCAAGCAAATATTGATTGGCCGAGTTGCGTGCAAACTTTAATAAATCAAGAACCAACTGTTGATGAGATACCAAGAGCACGCTCAGTCTCTCCAGAACCTTCGACATCATCGACTGTTGGAACAATGACAAAAAGGTCCCGAAAACCATTCAAAGATCTGGGAAGCAAACAGAAAAAGAGAAGATCTAGTGAGCACATAGGCGAGGATTCCTGTGAATTGGCATATGCAGCTGCAGCACGTTTAAAAGAAGAAGGTTATGAAGATATCGCATCTGTAATCAATTATATGATCAAAAATCCAGAAGCTGCCGTTAAAATCAAGGAAAGCATTAAGAAAACAGTAATATTTACACCAGAGAAAGCACTTGGATTGCTTCTTTCACTTAAGCTTTCAAAGTGGCAATATATTACGTTGCGAGAGACTGCCATTCGGGAAGGTGCTAAGGATATTTACCCATCCTACTATAAACTGCAACAAACTAAGCTTGCATGCTACTCTCCTAATCAATCAGTATCAGTTACGGATTCATCAGCTAGAATTACACTTCAAGCTTTACTTGACATCACGGTGAAGCGGATTCTTCAGTCTTTCTGATAATGTGGAAAATAAGCAGTTAAAGCTGATATCGAAGTGGGGATTTGATGGTGCTTCCAATCAAAGCCGATACAAGCAGAAAATGGACGGCGAGCATGATGATTCAAGCATTTTCATGACCTCCTTGGTGCCACTGAAACTGACAGATGGAGATAATACTATATGGACAAACCCGAAACCATGCTCAACTTTTTATTGTCGTCCGGTTCAGTTCACTTTTGTAAAAGAAAGCCATGCAGTTGTCATTGATAACAAAAGAAAAATGGATGAGGAAATTGAGGCCCTTAACCCCACAGAGTGCATTAATAGTAACAGGGTGACTCATAAACTAATGATGACAATGATCGACGCAAAAGTCTGCACGTACCTTTCTGAAGCTAGATCAAATGCATCATGCTACCTGTGCTTAGCAAAACCAACAGAAATGAACCACTAAGATGCTGTAACATCAAAAACTGTGTGTTCTGACATATATGAATTTGGCCTATCATCCCTACATGCCCGTATAAATTGCATGGAATGTCTGTTACACATTGCGTACAGACTTGACTTCAAACAGTGGGCAGCAAGAAGTAATGAGCATAAAGATATGTTACAAAACAGAAAAAAAAACATTCAAAATAAATTTAAAGAGGAGCTCAATCTGTTAATTGATATAGTAAAACAAGGCTCGGGAACTACCAATGACGGGAATACCGCAAGGAAGTTTTTCGAGTTTCCCAATAAAACTGCAGCTATTACTGGGTTGGATCAAAACCTGATAAAAAGATTTGCTGTTATTTTGCAAGCAATAACATCTGGTGAGAAGATCGATGTCATCAAATTTAAAGATTTTGCTCGCAAAACAGCAGAAAAGTACGTGGAATTATACGACTGGTACTACATGTCATCAACCGTACATAAACTATTAATACACGGAGCTGACATAATCGAAAAAAATGATATTGTCCCGATTGGGACTCTCTCGGAAGAAGCCTCAGAGTCTCGAAACAAAGATTTTAGGAGGTTCCGGGAACATCATTCGCGGAAAAGAAGCAGGCAAGATTCTAATCAAGATATCCTAAATATGCTTGTTGTTTCTTCGGATCCTTTTCTAAGTGCACAAAGGCCGAAGTTAGATGCCAAAAGGAAGACAACCTTTTTTGCTGAAACTCTCGACCTAATACAGTTTCCGGAAACTGAGTTCGAGTTTGTAGGTATATCCGATCTGGATTCTGACTCGGAATTGGAGTCCGACAACGAAAGTTGTAAAGAAAATTTGTAAAATTTAATTATTTTTCTTTATGTTCTTTTGTTATTTATGTTAGTTTATTGTACCAATATGTTTAGTTAATAATTTCATAAATTATAGTTTCAAATATGTATTTTGTATAATTGAATTTATTAGATATTATTTTTGTTACTTCTGTTTTATTTAAATTACCTATCAATAAAAAGTTTATATACAGTCTTTTTTTTTCACATATTCTTAATATTTGGGGAAAAAGCATGCTTCCTAACGATGTTCTTAACTTTGACACAGTTCATGGATCGTTTTGAACAGTTTCATATGTTAAAATAAATAATGTTAGTACTATAATCCCCTATAAGGATATTATTATTATTATGTGTCCGGTTATGTTGTAATCATACTTTTAGGGTACGATCAATTAACAATTTCATTCCCCTATCTTTCAAAAAGAAGCGACAGCATGGGCACTTTGACACTGATATTCAACTATTTGGTATTGTTGGAAATCTTACAAGATCAACAAGACACTACACACCTCTGTCTAGTCCTTCAGGTCTATAGGGGTGATGCTATTTTATGATAAGAGTTGTTAAAGCTCTGAATTCTTCAACTTAAACACTAAAAGGAACGTTTAAATATGTAAAAATAAATAAAAATATTTTGACGATTTTTTAAAAAAAAAGGCATCTACAACCATTATGTAACGTATGTCAAAAAATCATAAATAATTAGTACTATAACCCCCTATAAGGATATTACGGTTATCGCTGCCGTTTTAGAGATATTTCGATTTTTCATACTAGCTCCATACAAAATTTTCGTAAAAAAATTATAATTCCTTCGTTTCTGTGCAGAATCAATTCTGGTGTCATTTTTGTATATTGTTATAACTAATAGAAGTGATATCCGGCAAAAAAACTCGCACTTGCAAAATAAAATGCCTAAGTCTATGAAAGCCGATTTTCAGCCCACCGTGCGCCGGTACCCATGTCAAGCAAGGATGAGTGGTGTGGTACAAGTGGGGAGTGAGCGTGAGTGTATATTTTAGTACATCTTTTTCTTACATACATACGGGTAGATCTCTATGACCATGTACATGGTCATAGAGACATTGCTAATGCAAGAATACTGGTTTTTAAGGCAACAACTTTCGTCAGTAAAGCTTTTTAAGCGGCCGTTTATGTCCAGTATTTGCTTAGCGTCATAATTTCAAATCTTCCTCTAAAGCAATGACTTAGCAAGCTATTTTGCAAATGAATACTATAGTAATTCTTGCGTTTTGAGCAGCTAACAACGATCTTGGAACATAATTTTTCAATCCCAATTAATATTATATCCAAAAAATTGGCCAAGTGCGAGTTGGACTCGCCCATGAAGGGTTCCGTAGTAACTATAATAAATATAATATACTTAATATATTTCTTTGAAAAAAAAAACCTTACAAATTTCTTAAAATTAGATTTTTACAACTACGCCAAATAACTTTGTTTTTCATAGTATTTGTATGAATTACAAAGTTATATTTGCGGTTTTTGAAAATATACTGTATCTCAAAAACTGCTGACTCGATCTCATTCAAATCAATTTTGGTAGAAAGTTTACATTAAGATCTACAACATATGGCTTTTTTAGATTTTTCACTTCATTATTATAGAAGTTAGCGGGGGGGGGGGGGGGACACATTTTACCACTTTGGAAGCGTATATCTTTTAAACGATTAACTTTATGAAAAAGTCATTTTAGAAACCTTAATGTCATTTTTAAAGACCTGTCTATAGATACCACGTATAGGTTTCATGAAATAAAATATTTTCAGTTTCAGTTCTATGTATGGGATAAAATCGGAAAGCGGTTCACAGAATACATCTACCTACCAAGTTTTACATGTATAGTCCTAACAGTTTCGGAATAAAATGGCTGTGACATACGGACGGGCGGACAGACAGACAGACGGACAGACATGTCGAAACTATAAGGGTTCCGTTTTTTGCCATTCGGCTACGGAACCCTAAAAAAAAAAGACAACTAGTGATGTGGGTAGAATTCACATTACTAGCTATTAAATATGCTAATCTATACTAATATTATAAAGCGGAAAAGTTTGTTTGTTTGTTTGTTTGCTTGAACGCGCTAATCTTCGAAAGTGCTGGGTGGATTTCAAAAATTCTTTCTGATTATGATAGGCAGTTTCATGAGGAAGGCTATAGGCTATCTAGCATTACGCTACTCCTCTCGGTTTTCCTACAATAAAGGTATTGGTGAAGTAAGTCGGAAGGAAATATGCCGCTAAATTACTATAATCGCGTGAGCTGGCGAAATGCTGAGTTATACGTAAAGATCATGTACTACAAAAATGTAGGGTTTATGTAGATCTAAAAAAAAGTCCGCGGTACTGCATATCTAACTTTTATAAATAATCCACAATAAGGCAAATTATGTTAAGAAAATATTTAAAAAATAAGGAATGTCTTTGTAGTATTATTATTATGCGGCCATATTAATATTTGCGTTTGAAAGTAATTTCATCATCAAGACAATTTTATGAAGATTGTCTTTGCCTTTTACAGTATATAATTTGGACTTATAGTTTAGGAGAAAATGTAAAATTAAAATTATTCAACAACGCTATTCACCGAAACGGCCGTGGCGCGCGGCGGCCCGGGGATGCACGACGCGATGCGTTGAGCGTGACTCGCGTACTCTACCACTCCGCGATAGATACCGCACTGATAGTGAACCTTATCTTGGTTTCATTTCGACTTCTTGGCTAAGAGACTTCCTACGTAAAATTGTTTCAGCTTCTTTTACGTCAGATGTGTATTTTAGTATCTATACATTTGAATATTTATATTTTACTTTCTCTTTAGTTGAATAAGTAATTTTGACAGGGTGTTGTTTTGTTCATCCCATTTTTTATGTCATCGTTCAGTTTATAGGTATGTTGTAATGAGATACCACGGCCCCGGAAGACAAGGGCAGCTGAAGTAACTGGGTGGGCTTATAGTCAGTAGAAGTCTGACACTCCTTCTCGCTCCACTTAGAGCGAGAGAAGTCATTCGATTTTTTTCCCACCCGAAAAAACGGGTCAGACATTCAACGTTGGCATAGTTTAAAAGCGATGTTGTTAGGATTCCTTAGCCGAATAGCAAAAAAAACGGAACCCTTATACTATTCGTCATGTCTATCTGGCCGTCTTTCCGTATGTCACAGTCATTTTATTCCGAAACTATTAAGACTACAGAGTTCAAACTTGATATATAGATGTATTCTGCAAACCGCTTTCCGATTTTCATGCGAAAATAATGTAAAAAAAAAACATTAAGGGAGGCTCCCCATACATGGAACTAAAACTATTTTTTTTTTACATCAAACCTGTACGCCTATGCGGGTGTCGGCGTCTATAAATAGACCTTTAAAAATGATACTGAGGTTCATGTAATCATTTTTGTCAAAGTCAATCGTTTGAAAGATATATTTGGGGACACATTTTACTACTTTGGAAGTGCCAAAGTAGTAAAATGTGTCTCTAACTTTTAAAATAATAAAGTGTAAAATATAAAAAAATATGCTGTAGATTCTGATGAAAACTTTTAACTAATTGATTCGAACGAGATACAGTTTTTGAGATTTCATTTTCACATTTGCAAAATCCGCAAATAAAACTTTGTCATATAGGTAAACATTATGATAACAGCATTTTTTTACGTTAATCTATGCTAGCAAGCATAGCTACGGAATACTTCATGACCGAGTCAGTCGAAAGATATACGCTTCCAAAGTGGTAAAATGTGTTTCACCCCCTACCCCCTCTTACTTTTATAACAATGGAGTCAAAAACCAAAACAAAATATATGCTGTAGATCTTAATAAAAATTGGTTTGAACGAGATCGGGTCAGCAGTTTAAAAATACTCTAAATGTATTCTTGACAATATTATTAAATTAAACTATATTTACTTCGCGATTCTCTATCCATTGCGAATTAGATTGACGCATAAAATTACACATTAATAATAGTAGTAGGATTATACGCGGGTGAAACCGCGGGGCACAGCTAGTGTTTTATATACGCGAAAGAAACTCTGTCCGTCTGTTACAGCTTTATGTCTAAAACACTTAACCGATTTTGATGTTATTTGGTACAGAGATAGATTAGACCTTGGAACAGAACATGGACAATTATTTCTGAAAACTATTCAAGCGAGTGAAGCCACGGGTAGAATCAATAAATCTATACTTATAATAAATCTGTAGAGAGGTCAATTCTGTACATGAAATATATTTCCAAAATAATTATCAGGGGGTGATTATGAAATGAAATGAAATGAAATGAAATATTTATTTTGTAAATTGGTTATAAATAACACTTTTACACGTCATGTTTTTTTGCGTGTTAAGTTTAGCTAGATGAGGCCGGTATTTCCTAACTGACTACTCTGAGAAGAAACACCGAAACAAACTCAGAGGTCATAGTCTCTTTTAAAGTCCAGACAATTTGTATTTTTATATGAGAAGCATGTAGGTTCATGTCTGTGGTATTCTTTTGAGGAAATAACCACGCAAATTTGAGCGGACCTGTCCAGACAGAGCAAGCATTTGTCAGTTATCGTGTAGCTCAACTTAGAACTTAAGGAGCTCAACAATTTGACAAAAAATACCAACGGACATTTGGGTAGGCCACACAAGTACTCAAACTGCTTGACATCATTAAATAAATTATAGTCAAAGTAAAAAAAACGAAGAAAGAATAACCTACATTGTCCTCACATTAACAATAATGAAATAATTATGTAAAAAAAAAAACAAAAACAAAATAAATAGGTATATACAATACTTAACAAAACAAATATTTTAATCAATAAAAAATAAATCAACTATCAAAATTTTAAAAATAAAAAATGCTCACGTATATCACTGGAGCAGCTCATTCCCAAGCCTTCTTGTCCTCAATATAATCTTTAACAGTGTAAAACGCTTTCTGACATAGCTTACGTTTTATAAATAATTTGAATTTATTAATACTTAGTTCTTGAATATGGCTAGGAATTTTATTATAAAAACGTATACATTGGCATCTAAACGAACCACCTATTTTTTTTAACCTTGTTTTAGGAATGACATATGTGTCTTTGTTCCTTGTATTTACACTATGAATATCACTGTATTTTTTAAACAGATTAATATTTTTGTGTGCATACAAGAGATTCTCATAAATATACTGAGATGGCACAGTCATAATATTAATCTCTTTAAATTTGTCTCTTAAGGAGTGCTTGGGACTTAATTTATAAATTGCACGAATGGCCCTATTTTGTAATACAAATATTGTGTGAATGTCGGCTGCATTTCCCCAAAGTAAAATGCCGTATGACATCACACTGTGAAAGTAACTAAAGTAGACTAAACGTGCTGTTTCGATATCAGTTAATCCACGTATTTTTCTAACGGCATATGCTGCAGAACTTAACTTTTTTGACAATTTATCTATATGGGGCCCCACTGAAGCTTCGTATTCGATTAAGGATCGATACTCATGCCAAAAATGCAATCAGTTAAATTTTTGTCTGTCTGTCTGTCTGTCTGTCTGTCTGTCTGTATAACCGTTATAGAAACAAAAACTACTCGACGGATTTTAACGAAACTAGGTACAATTATTTTTCATACTCCTGAGCGGGTTATAGTATACTTTTCATCACGCTACAATCAATAGGAGCAGAGCAGTGAAGGGAAATGTTGGGAAAACGGGAAAAGTTACTCCATTTTTTAAGCTTCCGTCGCGTGTGCAACCTTAATGGTTAAAGCTACACAAATCATTTCATGACGGAAATGTTCTCATTAAAATTATATAAAAAATATCCCACGACAGCATATGTCTAACTTTTATGGTTGACTCACAATAACACGTGTAACTCCCGATAGCTTAGTAGTTCGAAGCTTTCTGATATTTGTCTACTCTTACGTTTATAACACTCTCAGTCACCCCTAATTGAAAAAGTTAACATTATTAACTATTCCATAAAAAAATTGGCCAAGTGCGAGTCAGACTCGCCCATGAAGGGTTCCGTAGTAACTATAATATAATATGCAAATTTATTTGACGAAAAAAAAACCTTACAAATTTCTTAAAACTAACTTATTTACATTTTTTACAACTGCGCCAAATAAATTTGTTTTGAAAAAAAAAACCTTACAAATTTCTTAAAACTGGCTTTTTTACATTTTTTACAACTGCGCCGAATAAATTTGTTTTTCATAGTGTTTGTATGAATTACAAAGTTATATTTGCGGTTTTAGAAAATATGCTGTATCTCAAAAACTGCTGAACTGATTTCGTTCAAACTAATTTTGGTTGAAAGTTTATATTAAGATCTACAGACATATATTTTTTTTAGATTTTTCACTCCATTATTATAGAAGTTAGAGGTTGTGTCCGCCACACACACATTTTACCACTTTGGAAGCTTATATCTTTTAAACGATTGACTTTATGGAAAAGTGGCTTTAGAAACCCCGATGTCGTTCTAATAGTTTCGGAATAAAATTGCTGTGACAGACGGACGGACGGACAGACAGACAGACAGACAGACAGACGGACAGACATGTCGAAACTATAAAGATTCCGTTTTTTGCCATTCGGCTACGAAACCGTAAAAAGAATCATATAAATCGGTATAGAAGCACCAAAGTTATACATGAAATACGCTTATAATAATAAGCCATCGCGCGTGAATACTGAATCATGCTATAAGGATTATTTTTGAGAACCGGTCACCGCGCTCGACGCGTCTCGCGGTCGAAGCGTTCTCTAGGTACTTAAGCCTCATGTGAACGTGATCTAAACAATATTACCAATACATTAACTTACGCTGACGGAATCGCAGGCACAGCTATATTGTATCAATACGCTAAGGCCAATAGGAGCGGAGCGCCAATGAAGAATGCTTCAAAATCGGGGTTAAATTTAACGTTAGCCCAAAGTAACTATTCCACGCGGACGAAGTCGCGGGCAAAAGCTAGTTATAAATATTATTATGATTCCTGCTATCGCCTATCTTCTACACTACATCTAAATCGTGTGCGTGAATCGGACATTTTTTTGCGAAAACGGAGCACCCTCTGGTGTAAGCTGATACAGAGTACTGCAGTCTTTTGTCGGCGCCACACATTGTACAAAGCTGTGTGAGAAAGTATAAACGATTTGACGAGTGAAAATATTAGTAAAATATGAAAATTCTATACACCCGTAGAGCTTTGACTGCCGTTACGGGAGGCCTCCCTAGTTATATAATAACCAGTGATCGGTGTAGGTAGATTGATTTTTGGTACTTGTATCATAAATGCACACAGAAAGAATAACATGGATAAGCCATTTTCCCGGAAAGTAATTCCGGTATTTCCGAATTCAATTAAACATTGTTAATGTTGGTAGTGATATTATTCCTACTCAATTCAAAATTTAAAGGAAGGTATAAAAACTAAATTAATTCATTATTTATCTGTAACTTTTATTGTTTATATGTAATTTTATTTTTATCTGTAATAATATTGCTCATTTTATTACAATTCCTACCTTTTTTTTGAGGATGGCAAATCATCAAATGACTCCTTCCACTCTGGCAGAATAAAATTCCTACATAAGTTCCGGTTTTTTTTTAATAATCCACCAATTCCGGAGGAATGTCCATATTAATATATACGTTTCGGATCAATGACCCCATTTCAATCTACCTACTCCGATCACTGATAATAACAGTTAGTAATAAAAGCTTGCCAAGGTCGGTCCGTGGATCAGTGACCATCTATACATACGCTAAGACTTTGGTCCCGGGTGTCGTTAGTACATTTTTATTTTTTTATTTTTAGTAATTAAGGGCTACGGGAGACTTCAGTGACACCACACACAATTAGCTCAGTGGATCGTAGCTTTGAAATGCTCACTATATTGTGTTTTGGCAGCAAAAAAGTATAAAGAAACTCTACCCTAGATTGCTTTCTATCCTAGAAACTCGACACCCATTGAGTAAACATGTACGTAGTGTACAGTCGGCCAAGAAAGTGGTGTACCACCCTAAGGTTGAATATCGCTTGCAGATTCATAGGTGATAAAGATTAGTTTCGCTTGCAGATCGATCTGACAACTTCTATTGCTGTCTTTATCTGATTATTGATAACGACTATTACTGTTTGTAACGTGACAGCTGTTCTTAGTTTGAACTTAATGGAACCAATGACGTCGTAAAATCAACGGCGGGGGGCTGTAGATTTTGATGACAAAATTGTATCTACAAATTCAGAATTGTAATCAACAAGTTACATAAAATTGTAAAGGCACAAGGCGAGTCCACAAACCTACAATTTCTGTAAACTTGTAATTACAATATCAATAAAAAACAAGCTAAAAATAGATTTATCCTTTTATTAAATTTCTACAATCAATTTTAAAATACTTATAACAAACAAAAACATAGCATATATAGTAATATTTAGAAGATATTGAAAATTTTTAAAAATTAGAAACGTGTGTAACCGCCGTTGGCCTCTATAACCTCTAAAAGACGAGACCTCATTGAACCAACAAGCCGTGAGCAAATATCGGTTCCCCGCATTTCCTCCCAGATATAATTACAGTGACTAATAAGAGCTTGTTTGGTTCTTTCATTTTGATGCGACCATCGTTGGACCATAAGGCCCCAAAGATTTTCTATCGGGTTGAGGTCCGGCGATCTTGAGGGCCACTGAATTACCCTTACGTCAGTGTGTGAACGAAACCAGGCTCTTACGATCCTCGCATTATGAATTGAACAATTATCTTGAACAAAATCAAATTGTGGCACTTCGTTCTCCGGGTAAACATTACGGACTGTCGGTAGCATTGCATTCTGAAGCACGTCGATATAATTTACAGCCGTCGCTCGAGGAGGTAGAGAACACAATTCTCCTACACCATCCGTACTCATCCAGCCCCAAATATTTACGGAAATTCGACCTGATTCTCTATTTGGGATTACATGATCATCTTTATACCGTGTTGAATTATATCGCCAAAGGTGAAGACGTCCATGCTGACTGGATTTAAACGTTTTTTCATCACAAAACACTGTATTAGACCAATCAAACTCTAAGTGCTCTCTGGCGAAGTTCAGACGAGCAAGTCTGTGAGCATCCGTCAAATATATTTTCTTGGCGTAATGCCTGTGGTGCAACCCCATGTAATGTAGATGATTCCTTATTGTTTGGGCACTCACATCGAACATCTCCGCAAAATGTTTTGTGGGCTTAAAACCATTGATTTCATATTCCCGTCTCATGAATTCTCTATCGTTATTGGAGAGTGCAGGCCGGCGACCACTTCTTCTGTGATCCAACAAACTTCCCTCCTCTCCTTCACGACGAATCCAAAAGCGGACAGAACGCCTTGATATATTCAAATTCCGGGATATCGCACTGATACTGCTTCCCTCATTAAATTGGGCAATTATTTGTGCTCTTTCGGCAATGGTCAAGTTGGCAGGCATTGAGATGATTTTATATGCAGTTGATTGAAAAATAACACGGAAAATATATCGATTTTTTGCATATATTTGACAAAATGTCAATTGTCAGTTTTCTTTTTCAAATGGAATTCGGTTGTCTAAATAGTTTTTATTACTTTTGTTTGGAAACATTTCAATTGCTTTGTAGAAACTAATGTCCTTTTCATTTATACTAAAGGTTAAAATGTCATGTACTTATATGTGACATATGACGTATGAATACTAAATACATAGGTTTACGTCATGATAATGTTGTCTCTTTCAGTAATATCTTTTTATAACGAACCTTGTTGTAATTTTCGATGACCGGGAAACTAAATCAAAACTGGTACACCACTTTCTTGGCCGACCGTACATATACAAAGACAAGTAAATAGGCCAAATACAACCTTTTTTATCGGATTTTACTTTTTTAATTCAGCCTTTATCGTTCCCTCTGCTGGGACAAAGGTCACCTCTAAAACTTCTATAGGTAAAGAACGATTCTCACCTCCCACTGCGATGCACGTGAGGTTGACTTCAGTTCCCTCGTCATACGGGCCGAGGACACCTCGTATCTCGTTACCCTCATGGTTCAGGATAATCAGCCGCTCTGGAGGTACTGGAAAATAATTGAAATTAAGAAACAAACAGGGAACAAAGAAATAACCAAATATAATGAGGAACTCGTGGCTAAATAATAACAGCCGCACGAGTCGATCTTCAAGGACAAGCAAAGCTTGCTAAGGTTGGTTCGTAGATGGGTGTACATCTTACCACATCAAGATTTCTCCATGCCTCGTATGTGAAACCATTAGTTGAATGTCATTTGTTCATTCTTGACAGACATTACCGGTAGTCAGAAGTCAGACAATGTAACACCAGTAGTAGAATCGTGTTACCCAGCTAGTGCGTCGTAGAGGTCAGACAGGCTTGTGCTCCATGTACAACATAAGATTGATGGTACACATATTTGCTTCTAGAACATGTTTCCTGACAATCTTTCTTTGTCTGTTTTAGAGAAGCGGTGATTATATAAATTATAGGTGTAATGGACGCCGAGCTAGATACAATTAGAATAAGTTTAATATAAGTAAGATAGGTAAAATCAGAATAGGTTAGGTCAATATGTAAGTAGGAAATAGGAATATGTACGTAGGTAAATGAAACACACGTTAAAATCGTTGTAATTCATTATACATATTGTAAGAGAAACTTCTAGATGTTTCGATGTACCAAGGCCGACAGGTCGGAACCTGTCGGAAAAGAGAAAGTTTTGTGCGTAAACAACTTCAAGGTCACGACAAGCGATTCTCGTTTGCTATTAGTAGATTTCCAAAAACATATCGTGACCCCCACACGAGTTCGACCCTCGTGCCAAGGGATATAAGACGGCAGGATTTTTCGAATAATCGAGACATTCCGCTTCCGACGCTCGCCCGCGACGGTCGTACCGCTCCGCGCTCTCGATCGTTCTGTGTCTGTGTCATCGCTTCGTCGCGCTCGCCGTGACGTCATTCGTAGTCGCCGACTACGACGCCTGGTCCGGATCCGCCTTTTTCGAGGTGGTGAAGGATTTCCTGTTTCTCTAACAGAGTATCGTCAAAAACAATTTGGTTTGGCCCCTTCAGGGTAAAACCACAGTTTCGTGGTCCTTGGTGGAAACCTCACGGTGTCAACAAAACCAAAAAAACACGCACCCGCTGATCCCCTTCAGGGTGAAGCAGTCAATTGGAGTCGAGTGCTAGGTTTTGGCCTTGGGGGATCTCCTAGTCAAACCTAGTTACTGAGTTTCCTTTTCAGCTACTCACCTAGTGTCGGTTGGGTGTGTCTACCCCTTCGCACTAGACCCAATAGGGCCCGGTTCGCACAATAAGACTGGCGACCGGTTACAAGCTTAGGGCTCACCATTAGGTACTCACCTCCCAGTCTCTACCCGACTGGGAGGGTTACACATCCCCGGACCCATCCATCCGGGGAGTTAGGCCAGTTAGGCTTTAAATAGGCCCCCCGCGGGAGAGAAATCTCCAAAATTTCCTCATTAAATTTTTGATACATTCGCCAATCATGGCGAACTCCAATATTTTGGAGATATTGTTAGAGATCCTTAGGGAAAACCCTGCTATTTCCGCCAAATATGGCGGAAAAATCCAGCGTGAAATCGCTATTAGTCCTCCGGCTACCGAAGCCAACGTCGCTGATTTTAGTGACGCGCTTGACAGCCTATTATCTCCCCCGATTGCCGATCAAGGCATCCCATTTGGTCAATTCACGGAAGTGTTTATTAACTCCAATCCCATTGTTCATCAAACAACGAACGACTTCCAGGTAGATAGCCCTCTATTGCCCCCGCCCGCCGACAAAGTCGTGCCGATCGCCCGATTCCCGAAATCACCCATTGTTTCCGGCCCACCTACTAATCCCATTGTTCATAAAACAATGGACGCCGCGCAGGTGTGCGCTGCACCTGAATTCCGTGAAATGGACATCACCGAACCTATGTCCAATAACAACTCCGACAATGATTTGTCATCATGCCCCTCATCCTCGGAAGACGACTTTCAAGTCGTCACCGGCGGCAAGAGGAAGAAAGGGAAAACCTCCCAGGCCAGCAAGGCCAAAAAGACCACCGCGTCACCCCCGTCCCCAACTCAAACGCCCGTACGACCCGCTAGCCCCGTCCCAACGACCTCCACTCGCGCGCAGGATAGTCGTCCCCCCAGCCCGATAGCCCAAACTTCCTCTACCCAAAGGAAGCAACGCCCTCCGCCCCCCTTTTACATCCAGGAAAAGGGGAAATGGACTGATGTGTCTAAGATGTGTGTTGATCGAAAGATCAACTACACAAACGCCCGTGCCTGCCAAAATGGCATTAAAGTCACCGTCCCTACGTCGAACGACTATAGGGAATTATATCGCGCCCTCCGTGAAAGGAATATTTCCTTTAACACTTTCTCCTTCCCCGAGGACACGCCCACTCGTGTTATTATTAAACGTGTCCCTAAAGAAATCCTAGTACAGGATATTAAAGACGACCTTGCCGATCAAGGTATACCAGTGATCGCCGTCCATCGCTTACATAAAGCGAGAGGCGGTGAGTTGTACGACATGGTTCTTGTCATTTGTGAACCAACCGAAGGTCATCACCCAATATTTAAGATTAAGTCTATTTGCTCCCTATCCGGTATCTCAATAGAAAAGCCCTACAAAACCGCAACAGTGGGACAATGCCACCGTTGCCAACTGTATGGCCATGCGCAGAGCAACTGCTATGCGACTCCCAGATGCGTCAAGTGTCTGGGCGAGCATAGCACTGCGGACTGCCCACGGCCTAAAGACCGAACCCTCTGTTCGGAACCACCCAGCTGCGTTCTCGAATAATCGTAATCCTTATACAGGAGACCCTTTTGAAACCCCACCGCGCTGACCCCAAAATTGCGAATTACCGTCTAGTTCGCAATGACAGAACACGCTGCCACGGCGGCGGTACCCTTATTTATTATAGGAAGGAGTTATACTGCATCCCTCTGACCCCACCTGCGCCTCTCTCTCACCTAGAGTACTCTGCCTGTCGACTAGGCATGACTGGTCATCCTCCGATAACCATCATCTCTGCCTACCATCCCCCACCATCGGTCTCGTCTCTTGCTTCAGACGATCCTATCGCGCTCACCAGCGATCTCACGATTCTCTTCGGCCTAAGTCACTCCGTCTTACTAGCGGGCGATCTCAACGCCAAACACCCCGCTTGGAACAGCAACACGACAAATGCCAGAGGCAGAATCGTGTATAACCTAGGCGCGACCCTAAACTATGACGTCATCGCTCCGATGACTCCCACCCACTACCCACACGACCTCAACCATAGGCCCGATGTCCTCGATGTGGCGCTCCTAAAGAATGTAAACCTCCGTTTACACTCCATAGAAGCGCTTCACGAGCTCAACTCGGATCACCGTCCCGTTATCCTACACCTAGATTCCCGCTCGGGTAACCATGATCCTACCCAACCTCCTCCGACCTAATTGATCACTGACTGGAGGAAAGTAAGTGAAAAACTGAAATCCACCACGTCGCCTCAATTGGACGCCATTCCTGACCACATAGTCTCAGTCGCTGACACGACGGCGGCGATCGACTCGCTTACAGATCACGTACAATCCGTCCTGAACGATTGTTCAAGGGAAGTTCCTGTAGTGGAAGACCACCGCTGGAAACTCCCGGACGATGTACGGAATCTGATAACCGAGAAGAACGCAGCCATCCGTGCGTACAGCGCTTTTCCCTGCGCCGCAAACAAAGCTCACATGCGCAACTTACAGCGTGCTGTAAGGAAACGCATTGCCGAGCAGCGTAATGCGAGCTGGGACAAGATGCTGAGCGAACTTGAGCCCACCCATTTTGCCTTCTGGCAGCTTCAGAGGAAGTTACGATCCACTGAAGAGGCCACAATGCCTCCTCTCATTCGTCCCGATAAGAGTGTCGCCTTCGATAACTCTGAAAAAGCAGAATGCCTAGCCGACAGCCTAGAGTCCCAGTGTTCTCCCAGCTCTCAACCAGTAGACCAAGCCCACCTCGATATGGTGAACGCCGAAGTCGAACGTAGAACTTCCCTTCCGCCCGTCGAAGATTCCGATAATCCACTGGCCCCCATCACTCCTGATGAGGTCGAGGATATCATTAAAAGTCTCCAACCGCGAAAAGCCCCTGGCTCCGAAGGCATCACCAATAGGGTTTTCAAACTTTTCCCCGCCCAGCTTATAGTGCTAATGACTGCCATCTTCAATGGCGCATTGAGCAATAATATGTTCCCTACAACCTGGAAACAGGCCACCGTCATAGGTATTCCCAAACCAGGCAAGCCCAAGTCTGACCCGTCTAGCTACCGTCCCATTAGCTTACTCAACGTCCTGGGTAAAATCTATGAAAGGCTTATATATAAGCGGCTCAAAGATTTTGCCAAGCAAAGAGTCTAATACCCAATGAGCAGTTCGGATTTAGAACCGAACACTCATGTATCCAACAAGTCCACCGCATCGTAGAACACGTCAGCGCCGGCTTCCAACGGGGCGCAATAACGGGAGCCTTATTCTTCGACATAGCGAAAGCGTTCGACAAAGTCTGGCACAATGGCTTAATCTATAAGCTATACCAACTCGGCGTGCCTGACCGTCTCGTGCTCATCCTACGGGACTTTTTATCGAATCGCACCTTTCGTTATCGAATTGAGGGGGAGCTTTCCTCCCCCCATCCCATTCGCGCAGGAGTTCCTCAAGGCTCTGTACTATCCCCCCTCGTTTTCACGCTATTCAGTAGTGATATTCCCAAGCATAAAAATACCCAGCTAGCCCTATTCGCCGACGATACGGCTATCTATTATACCGGTCTTAAACCCGATGCCATCGCTCGCACTCTCCAAACTTCCGCAAACACTCTGGCCAAGTGGTTCCGGAAATGGAGAATCGAAGTCAATCCAGATAAAAGTCAGGCAGTCCCCTTTTCTAAACCGCGGATAAACCCACCCTCCCCCCGTCCGATTACCATGTACGGCAAGCCGATCCCTTGGGAAAAGCAAGCCAAATACTTAGGCGTGGTCCTCGATAGACACCTCTCCTTCGCTGAGCACATAAAGCAGGCACGTTCGCGCGCCGCTTTCGCTCTAGGTAGGCTCCACTTCATTCTTAGCTCTCGCAGCAAGTTATCACTCAGGTGCAAGCTGCGTATTTTCACCGCGGTCATCCGTCCCATCATGACCTACGCCTGCGTTGTTTTCGCACACGCAAAGCCCTACCTCCTCCACAAGATGCAGACCCTCCAAAACCGATTCCTCCGTAGAGTCACGGGAGCCCCCTTTTATGTTCGAAATGAGCTTCTTCACGTAGATCTCAAGATGCCCACCATCCAGCAGTTCATGAAACGTGTCTCCAAGCGTTTCTTTGAAACTTCAATCCAACATAGGAATCCCCTTATCGTATCGGCCGCCCAATACGAATCCTCGCGTATCTCTAAGATTCGCCGACCAAGGCATACCCTAGACATTCCCGATGACGCAATCACCCTGCTCCAAGAGAGCCGTAGGGAAACATGTACAGTGGCACACAAACACAAAAACCGACCGTCCTTCCGTCCTCGCCGCCGAGGCCCGCCGCGACGTCCCCGTAATAGTCCACCCCGACCCTTGCCAGAGCCAGCCCGCGACGCTGAGCCAGTAGCTTTAAATCCCCTTATTAATAATAATAACGATATGATCCAGCCTGTCCCTAGCTGCCCTCCCCTGCGACGCCCTAAGCCGAGGTCCGTACCCCACAGGGGGTGCCCTTAGCGTGTAGTCGCCTAGTTTGTAAGTTTTTTAATAAGCCCTGGCTGGAGGCTTTAATTAATTTATTAATTAAGGCAACCACAGGCAAGTCCGGTTAAGCAGCCGACAACCTCAGAGGTTGACCTGCGACATCCCACACACAAAAAAAAAAAAAAATCGAATAATCGTAGTATCCAACCAACCGGACAAGAAGAAACACCTGAAGTGAAATAAGTAATAAGTCTGAAAGTAAACAGTGAAATCAGTAGTTCAAAGTAGTGAAAGTAAATAGTGAAATAAGTAGTTCAAGTAAATAGTTTAAAGTGTATAAGTACTGAAACGTTATGAAAGTGTAAAGAACAATCAAGAATTAAGACTTTATAGTGAACTTTAAATTAGTATAGACAGTATAAATAGACATAAGTGAAAATTGTGAAGATATAAATAAATCAGTGTTTGAAGATTGAGTTTTATTTTCAAGAGCTATCGACATATGTCGAATTGAATTAAATATAAATACAGTCCACACCATACAATAGGTATTAAAACCACAATTATGTGGAGTATGTATTTGAGATTATCATCAAAATGTTCACGTAACCCTATCTTTTCATACGGCATACTACTAAGATTTTTACCCGTATATCTCAGACTTTCCCTATATACTTACTTAGCACCGTAAGATTGAGCCTCGTGTTCTTGGTAGGTGACTTGATGAAGTCCACTCGACATCTGTACTGACCACTGTCTTCGGGCCTGGAAAGTAAAGGGGATTTATTAGTTTGAAATAGGGAACCGTAGATTTATTATTTCTGTATGACCATACAACCGCTTTGGGTAGACTTGTTAGCTGGAAGAGAAGAAAATCTTTTGAATTCTACAAAATTCGTACTGATAAAATCATAGGAGAATCATATAGACTTATTTCTGTTCTGCTGTTTTGAGGAGGACACACAGATTTGAGCAGACAATTCCAAACAATGCAAGCATTTGTCAGTTATCGCGTAGCTCAACTTAGAACTTTCAAGGAGCTCGAATTATTTGACAAAGAAATAACTAAGTAAGGCATTTGGCTAAATATGTATTAGATCTACATCCATCCATATCCATACTTCCATACGTTTTTTACCTCGGAATTCCCACGGGATCGGGATTTACGTGGGAAAAACCTCCCACGTGAACAAAGTTGCGGGCAACAGTTAGTTTGATATAACTAAAGACCTAGTGACGTAAATTTGATCAGAAATACGTGTAAATAATAAAGTAAACTAGCTGTGCGCGCGACTTCATTCGCGAGGGAGTTGATAAACCCTACCTGGTTTTTCCGACGTAAATCAGATCCCGTAGAAATACTGGAATAAAAAGCTATATACTGGTCTATAGCCTACCCTATCTTCCACTGAAAGCCTCAATAAAATCGGTTAATAGCCGTTCCAGCAATTACCTTTGTGCCCTTTTTACATATATACACACGCATACACACGCATGCACACACAATAAACAAACAACACCCTAACACATCACAATTATTACAGTAATCTACATAATTACTCACATGACACTGTCTATATAATCTTTAAACTGACACGGTCACTAACAGTGCCATTAGAACTTAAAACGGGATATTTACGATGTGTTTTTATCGTTTCGAGTTTCCGATATTTCACCACTGTTGCAAGCGCCATGAACACGAATGAACTGAAGTCATTGCGGGTAGATGTTCATGAGCAGACGAATCAGTCTACCCTCTTTCTTGTCGTTTTTTTTTATCGACACCACTACCTACTACTGTCTATGTACTTGTTGTATTGAATCAACTTCAGGAATGGCTAAGTTAAAATGTCTAGTATAGAAGGCAGAGTTACATGTATTTTGAATGGAATTCGCGACAGGCTTCTTTAATAATGTTCTGTACAGATTTTACTTTTTATATTCAAATTATTTATTTTATTTTTATTTTTAAACAATCTGTAAGTTATTGTGAATAAACGTATGATTATTATTTAAATAATTACCGGTCAAATAGAACGCAGATTACCAGTATTTTACATGAAGCGACTGATCTGAATCCCATAGCCCTCTCTTACTGGATATCACATTAACCTCATGCAACAATGACATGATATTTTTTTAGTATTTATTAATTAATTATATTGTGTACATCTTACAATATGGTATGTTATAGTTATATATTTCAGTAGCCTCTAAACTTTCCAAACTAACAGGTCCATTAGTCGGCGACCATATTACGCTGACACAACTTGTGTTCTACCCTTAATAAATTAATTCCATGTTTTGGGTTATAAAGCTTGGTACATACGGCCAGAGTTATGTCCAACGGGTTTAAGTTTATCTTTGTACCTACATTATACTTTGTGTTATCCATGCTCAGTAATGGAGGGATCATCGTTTTAGTTTAAGATAGGATTTTAAATGTTTTGCAATTAAGATATACCATTTTGTGTTGTAAAATAAATGTCCTAAATTTTAAAATAACATTATATTTTTTGCGTTATGTTAAATCATTATGCTTACGTTTAAAAGGGCAAGCAAACTTTGAAGCTTATACTTTTCCATGACCTCATGCTCATGATGTGAGGAGTACGTGGCTAAATAATAACAGCCCCATGGATCCGTCCAGTCCGTGGATGGATGACTATGTTAACATATCGAGACTACTCGGTGCATCGAAAAGCACGCTAAGTCGTTGGTCGGCTGTTATTTGTACATCTGTGACAGTTGTTACTGGTAGTTAGAAGCCAGAAAATGTGACACCAGTCTGGTGGTGGAAGTCTGATAGGCAATGTCTCCATGTAAAACGCAAGTAGTCTGCTGCATTTGGTTAGACTGGAAGCCGATTTCAACGTAGTTGAAAAAAAGGCCAAACAGAAGCATTCGTTTCTAATGCATAATATATTTAGTAGGTACCTTAATTTAGTGAGGACCAGTACTGCAGGTCTGGTATCGCTTCTGAAGGTAGCCCTTACTCCTAACGTGGAATCTGCCCAGTGTGACGTCACGCCTTCTCGAGTGTCCAGTCTGAGAACAAAGTTTGTATAGGTCAGACAAAAGAACAAAAGACGGCTTCGGAAGTGAACGTTGTTGAACTCTGAAAACGCGGCATTACTACCGTTAGGACAACTGCCAAAAACATAAACTTATTCTTCCAAAATAATGTTATTATTTACTGTAGTATTGTGGTCGTCCAGTTGTCGAAATTCCAAGACTTTAATTTAAATGATTTCAAATTATTATATTAATATATTAGTTTTCTGCACACCTTCATATACACTGTAATTATGGTACATTTGGAGTGAAATTTTCTGCGTAAAAGCTATACACATTTTTTGCTTCTCACATTAATATATAGATTTTAAAAATGACAAGATCTTTTATCAAAAGATATGAATTAAAACTTCATAATACAAAGACGAAGCCGCAAAATCTTCAGAATTAATATTAGAACTAATACCGCACAAGTATGAAATATTCCGAACACTCATGGAGCAATCTAAGTTTTAATAAACTCGTATGAGGTCACATACAAAAGTTATATTTTAGGGCTCTATTCTCAAATCTGCTGCTGGATCTTGAATCAAAACTTTTGCGATCTCAGAAGTGTATAAACAGTCCCTAAGACGAAGCAAATCTCCTATTGGACGGTATCTAGAAACGAATTGAAATTTATTATTAGCCACTAACTAGCTGACCTAGCCAACTTCGTCCCACCATTTTTTGTTTAATATAGAAAAGTATATCTTTACTAATATAATAAAGCGGAAAAGTTTGTTTGCTTGAACGCGTAGCATCTTCTAAAGTACTGGGTGGATTTGGATGAAATTTGGTTCGGAAGTAGTTTAAAGTAATAAATATTATTAAAATAGATTGCAAAAGAGAAGAGTTATGTTTTTACCTCTGGTTGCGCTGATATATGATTCTTTTCGTTTATATTTTTAATTATTGGCAACACGCATAATCGCTAATTGGTTAGACATTCCCCTTCCGCATATTATCCTTTCTCCCTTGCACTAGACCTTCGTCTATTCGAGAGTGAGGGAGAGAGACTATACCGCTCTAGAAAAATCGATCGCGTCTGGATCTTCCGATGGACGATCGGACCTTCAATGGCTGTCGAGTCGCGTTAGAGCACAAACGCATCGAATCGCATTCGAACGGTCGCGTCGTTTTGTGCGACCAATTCGTAGCAGAAGAACGGTTATACTGTGGTGGTGAACTGTGATCAGAGTGCTGGCAGTCCTGAATATCCTGGATTATCAAGGTTAGTGCTGCCTTTCCTATACGACGCTGGACTCTTGTCTTTTGTTCCAACCAGCGCCGGTTCCCGTCAATTGTGTAACCGAAAACTTCTAAGTCGCATACGTTGCATTACCGCCCATACATTTAATGGTCCTTCCCGAGTCGGATAATAATCAGCACAGCCATTCCCTAGAATTCGCTAGGTATATCGTAGTTTCGTATTCGTATTTCGTAGTCAACCCCGCATAGATACTTATTTGCCAACGCGTGGCAAGTAAGTACATCATAATTCATTACGTCGTTTTCGTGTCTTCCTAGCTAATAATCGATTAGTAAGGAATTTCGCAACCCCGCTAGTAGTTAATTATCGTTACTTGTAAATTAAATACCAATCGGTCGAGTCAAGGTTACTCGAGACCGCGTCGCGCACCCGGCCGTTATTTCGCAAAACGGTGGGTAGTTACTAAATATTTCTTATAATAATTAGTTTGATATTCATAGCTCATAAATATGGCACCGACCGATATTACTCTTAAAAGACTGATAGCAAAGAGAGATCGTATCTTTGCTCGCATGCAGAGTATTGCAGATAAAATAAAACACATTCATTCGGATGAAAGCGTTAAGGAATCATTTTTGTGCGACATCTCGTTAGTACAATCACTACGTGTGGATTTTGAAAGTGCTTTGGATGAAATTGTTATTCATGAGCTAAAATTAAACCCTGAATATGTTGTAGATTATCAATCGCTTTCTGCGTTCGAAGACCTTTTAGGGCGCATTTTACGGGCTGAGAAGAACCTGACGGCTCACTCTCATAGTGAGGTCCAAAGGTCACCTCGATTGCCGCCAATTGAAATACCCGAATTCAACGGAGATATTAAGAATTGGCCATTATTCGTCGCTAGTTATCGTAATGTCGTGCATAATAATGTTTCTCTAACAGACTGTGAGAAATTATATTATTTATTAGGTAAATTAACACATAAAGCTCGTATAATTTTCGCTGGTATTACCCCGTCTGCGGATAATTACCCACTCATTTTCGATTTGCTTTGTAAAAAATATGAAGATAGTCGACAATCGGCAACTTCATACTTAACTCAAATATTTGAATTTAAATCTATTACATCAGGTACCCCTAGTAGTTTAGAATTATTTATTGATAAGTTCGCTTCGTCGGTAGTTGCTTTAAAACATACAAAAGTCAGTGACCTGGCTGATTTTATATTATTGCATGTCGCGCTTAAAAAACTGGACCCAGACACCGTTCGTACGTTCGAATCCAATTATCAATTAAAGTCGAATGGATCCGAAATCCCATTGTTTTCCGATTTAGTTAATTTCGTTAGTGATCATATAAAGGTTTTAGAACGAACTTCGATACCTGTTGCTCGAGTCAATACTAATAAAAGGCCTTTAGATCGTAAATCAACTAACGCATATGTGTCCAGTTCTCAACCAGTCGCTTGTAGTTTGTGTAAGGAAAACCATGACTACATTTATAAGTGTACGGTTTTTAAGAGTTATAACCCCGATCAACGTTTTAAATTCGTTAAGTCAAACAACTTGTGTATAAATTGCTTAAGTAGTGGTCATCGCGTGTCTGCGTGTGAGTCGACGTCTACATGTAAAAAATGTAGGTACAAACATCATACATTGCTATGTTTTGGAAATAGGCCTGCGTCAAATATGTCGCCGTCACGCTCAGTCGAAGAGCCGAGCGCGGGTTCGATTCCCGCGAACTCGGATGTAGCATTATGCTCAAGTGCAGTCGGCCCTTATAAAGGCTCTAGAACTGTGTTGTTGGGTACCGCACGTATCGTTATTCTAGATTCTCGTGGTCACGAACATTGCGTTCGTGCATTGTTGGACAGCGCGTCTCAGAGTAGCTTTATTACTCGCGATTGCTGTCAACGTTTAGGATTAAACATAAATAATAGACCTACTTGTTCCACTGTTAGGGGTATAGGAGGTTCGAGTAAACCCATTCAAGGTTCCGTACAATTTAAAATTCATTCTCGTTTCGATCATAATATAACTTATGATATTGAGTCGTTGGTAATAGATAGGATTACCGAACGTCTGCCAACCGCGACAGTCGACACTTCGCGACTGTCTAACTTCGAAGACTTACCGTTGGCAGACGATACATATTATTCATCAGGCCCGATTCACGTATTGATCGGCGCTTCGATTTTTCCGCACCTGCTTTTGTCGAACAGAGTTCAAGGATCGACTTCGAATTTATCGCCGCTCGCATTAGAAACGGTCCTTGGCTATGTGATCGTAGGTGACGCACCAGCATGTACTGACGGTAATTCGACCGTATCGCATTGCTGTATCGCGGACACATTAGACTCTGCTGTCCGGAAATTCTGGGAATTAGAGGAAGTGAGTGTTCCCCCGGTATTCAGCCCGGACGACCAATTGTGTGAGGAATTTTACACCCGCACTACCACTCGGGATAGTGAGGGACGTTACGTAGTAGCTTTGCCTTTCAAGGCTGATGTCGAATCCCTTGGCAATTCGCGCCAAGCAAGTGAACGGCGGTTTTACTGCTTGGAAAGGAAGATGCAAGCTTCTCCACAATTAAGGGTCGCGTATGACAGTGTCATCCGGGAATATTTAGAAAAGGGCTACATTTCATCTACGAATCCTGATTCGGCGGGAAGTTCGTATTTTATTCCGCATCATGGTGTGATCCGAGATGATAAGGTCACAACCAAACTTCGTGTCGTTCTCGATGGTAGTTGTAAAACTACTACCCGCATCTCGCTTAATGATCTCTTGTATGGTGGACAGAACCTACAAGGGAACTTGTTCAATATTATTATTGGTTTTCGTTTGTTTTCGATAGCGCTTTCCGCAGACATTCGTCAGATGTTTCTCAGCATTGGAGTCCGAGAATCTGATCGGCGTTTCCAACGCATTTTGTATCGCTTTTCCCCGCAAGAACCTTTACAGGTTTATGAATTTAATCGTGTCGTTTTTGGGCTTAAGTCTAGCCCCTTTCATGCACTTCGAACTATTAAGCAGTTGGCTGAGGATGAGGGTGACTCCTACCCTCAGGCCAAAGATATTGTCGCTGCGGGGTTGTATATGGACGACTACGTCCATTCCGTTCGCACGGAAGACGAGGGCATTTCCACCGCTTCGGAAATGATAGGTCTCATGAAGGCTGGTCAATTTGAGCTAGTTAAGTGGACCAGTAATTCCCAAGTCGTATTAGATTCGATCCCACCCTCGCACCGCCTGCCAGTTGTCAAGGAATTCGATGAGTCCGACCAACATAAAGTACTGGGCTTGTGTTGGTCACCTACGTCGGACAACTTCGGCATGAAAATTAATACTCCCGCTCAGATTTGTACTAAGCGTACAATATTGTCGTGTGTCGCTAAAATATGGGACGTCATGGGATTTGTCGCACCTGTTGTCCTGTACGCTAAACTTCTAATCAAGCAGCTTTGGCTGTCTGATTGTGACTGGGATGATACTCCACCTGAAGATATAGTCAGGCTGTGGATTCGCTTCAAAGAAGAGCTTCCCTTGCTCTGTAATATAAGGATCCCACGTCACGTTGGTATCGTCGGCGATAGTGTGGTTACTATATTGGCTTTCGCGGACGCCAGTGAGAAAGCATACGGGGGGGTTATTTACTTCCACGTTCAAAATAGTGATGGCAATATCGTTAGGTTGTTGACCGCTAAGTCGAAGGTCTCCCCTAAAAAGGTCGTTTCTCTTGCTCGTCTTGAGCTGTGCGCTATTCTTGTGCTAGCTCAACTCATAAAAAATGTCGTAGTCGCTTGTCAAAACCGCATTATATTTCGCAACATATTCGCATTTTCGGATTCAACAGTCGCTCTCTGTTGGGTACATTCGTCGCCCCATCGGTGGAACACCTTCGTGGCCAACAGAGTCTCGAAAATACAGGACGACTTATCGCCACAAAACCTGTATCACGTGTCCGGTACGGACAATCCCGCAGATTGTCTGTCACGTGGGCTCACACCTTCCCAAATCATTGATCATCCGCTTTGGTTCAGTGGTCCTCCGTGGGCCAGCTTAGACGTTTCAGAGTGGCCTGTCGTCCCCTTCAATCCCTCTTCGGTATGCGAAGTGCCTGAAGAGAAGAAACATTCGTTGCTCTCCGCTACACCAACCGAAAGATCTACTATTCTTTCTTTGGTCGATCGTATCTCGTCTTGGAGTAAATTACTTCGAGTAGTAATTTACATTTGTCGTTTCGCTAAACTATTGCCTATTGGTTACCGCATGGCGGCAGCGGATTACAACTTCGCTGAATTGCTCATACTTCGCGAGCTTCAACGCTTTTATTTCTCCACTGAGTTGGTTAAACTCAGGAAAGGCAAACATTGTAGTCCTGCTTTTCGACACTTAAAACCGTTTCTCGAAGACGGACTCATTAGAGTCGGAGGCCGTTTAAGAAACTCGGATTTAAGTTATGATGGGAAACATCCCATTCTGCTTCCAAGCAAGGACCTCGTTTTGAATTTGTTAGTCGATTATCATCATAAATTGAACTGTCACGCAGGTCCCGACCTGCTAATGTCGCTCTTGCGTCAGAAGTATTGGATCCTTTCTGCGCGCAATTTAATTAGGAATAGGATCCATAAGTGCCTTCCCTGCTTTCGGCTGCGCCCTAAGCAGAGCTTTCCTGAGATGGCCGATCATCGCTCTTGTCGTATCGTTCAAACCGCTAAGCCATTCGTCCACACGGGCACGGACTACGCCGGTCCGTTTAAGGTTACGATGTCTCGCGGTCGAGGTGTTCGCTCCACCAAGGCCTACGTGTGTCTGTTCGTCTGCATGACTACACGCACGGTGCACATAGAGCTCGCTGGGGATCTTAGCACAGCTAGTTTTATGGGCGCCTTTAAACGGTTCCTGTCAAGGCGTGGCCCGGTTAGTAGAATTTATTCCGATAACGGGACTAATTACATAGGCGCTAAACGGAAACTCTCGGAACTTCACGCATTTCTTTGTTCGAAGTACCATAATTCGGAATATGGTCATACATTAGCTATAAATCGAATAGATTGGTCACTCAATGTCCCGACGGCTAGTCACTTTGGCGGCAATTGGGAAGCTAATATTAAAAGTTTAAAGTCACACCTATATCGGGTCATAGGCGATACTATTCTGTCGTTTGAAGAATTAAGTACCGTTCTTATTCAAATAGAATCGGTAATGAACACTAGACCTCTTTGTAGGACACTCTCTAGTGATCCTTCAGAGCCGCTCGCATTGACTCCAGCGCACTTTTTGAATCTCACGCCTCTGAAATGCTTGCCTGCCGAGGAAATAGACGAGAGAACTCTTACTGCTAGACACGAGCTACTAGATAAGTTAGTACAGTCGTTTTGGAAGCGCTGGAGAACTGGATATCTCCATACTTTGCAATCTCGCCGCAAATGGAACACGCCGGTCGATCCGGTCTCTGTCGGCACGGTCGTGATTCTTATATCCGACAACTCGCCCCCACTACACTGGCCTTTGGGTGTCGTGGAGGAAATTTTCCCTGACTCAACCGGAGTCACTCGTATCGTTCGGGTTAAGACAACCACTGGATCCTACTTGCGTCCCGTGGTGCGTCTTTGCCCATTGCCTAACCAGTAGTTTATTTAATTCGTCTTTAAGGTTAGGTTAATATTAGTTATTAGGTATTTAGTTTCGTAGTTATAGGATAGTAATTATCGAATAGATTCGTTTTCTTGTGGTTTGCCTCACTCTTGAAGGCATCCCTTCAAGCCCGGGGGAATGGTTGCGCTGATATATGATTCTTTTCGTTTATATTTTTAATTATTGGCAACACGCATAATCGCTAATTGGTTAGACATTCCCCTTCCGCATATTATCCTTTCTCCCTTGCACTAGACCTTCGTCTATTCGAGAGTGAGGGAGAGAGACTATACCGCTCTAGAAAAATCGATCGCGTCTGGATCTTCCGATGGACGATCGGACCTTCAATGGCTGTCGAGTCGCGTTAGAGCACAAACGCATCGAATCGCATTCGAACGGTCGCGTCGTTTTGTGCGACCAATTCGTAGCAGAAGAACGGTTATACTGTGGTGGTGAACTGTGATCAGAGTGCTGGCAGTCCTGAATATCCTGGATTATCAAGGTTAGTGCTGCCTTTCCTATACGACGCTGGACTCTTGTCTTTTGTTCCAACCAGCGCCGGTTCCCGTCAATTGTGTAACCGAAAACTTCTAAGTCGCATACGTTGCATTACCGCCCATACAACCTCTATAAAATCCAACCTCAGGCAACGAAGTTTCTCTAGTTTCCCTAAGTATTAGCACAACATTTTTCTTGAAGCTGCTTTCAATCAAAGTTTCCCTTAATAACCTTAATGAAGTTAATTTCGTCTAGCTTGGTAGTTTAATTTAAAATTTTTTTCAGGAAATGGACGACAATAGACGGCAAATCTCACGTTTTGCTGTTATGAGATTTTTCTTGTTTATTTTTTCATGGCTGAGTGGGTTAAAAGAATAACATATTGGAAATCACTGATCAATGAAAGTATGTTCGTATTTTTTTTTATTAATAAGTTAATTTAGTCGTCATTAGAAATATACCCGAATCTAGGCATTGTTTCCTTTTGAAAAGTGGCTACGGCACGGGAACAGTATGTAGACCTAGGAGTTGACTAAATCTAAGCATTTTGATAGTAGTATCAAAATGCTTAGATTTAGCCGACTCCTTTCAAAGCTGTCTTTCACATTACAATAGTTAAAACTGGGCCAACTCATTAAAAACCATATCTCCCATACCAACCACGATTCGAACAATTACCACTACGTTCGTTAAACCCAAAATGCCGACATCGTTCAAACCCAAATCACTTGGTCACGACTAAAGCTTTGGTTTCCTAGGATAGCGGTGCCGTCAAATAGCGGCCGTAATACAGCGGTGAATGACGTCACTAGAACGTTGTCTATGTAAACAAAATGGCGCGGTTTCCTAGAGAGCGGTAACTGACACCGTAACGTCTAAAAGCGGTGCCGCCATTTGCATGACGGCCGTCTTGTCGGTGTCAGATGGTTTCGTGAACGTTTCCAAAGAGAATGTAATACACTAGCAGACAATGTGTTAAAACGGCCGTGGAACTTTCCACATGTCGTCACCGTAAAGACGACCGCCTTTTTGCGTCCGTAATATTACGGCCGCTATATGACGGCACCGCTTTCCTAGGAAAACAAAGCTTAAGCCTTCGATTGTCAAAACAAACAAAACATTCTCTATGACAGCGGCAGGAAACGGATGACTCCACTAGACAGGGGAATTCAAAGTGACCGATTTTAAGGATTAATGTGAACTAGTTTATGCCGCGGTGCTATTTGAGTTGTGTCTATCAGTTTTTTCGTTAGAAGTATAATTTTTGTTTTCTTTTTTTGTATATATATTTTAATTGGTTTGTTGATAATTTTATAAATAAAGAGTTGTGACATTTGTTTCTAGTTTAAAAGTTCACAAATTTTAAATATAATTAAGAACATGTACTATGTGTATACAGGGCGTACAAGACTCAAGAAAATTTGGTGTTTAAACTACAAATTCATATACTGAAACCGTGGAAAAATAACATGATTATTTTTTTTATTACCGTTGTAATTGTGCTAGATAGAAATTGTGGTTTTACATACTCAACATTTTATAAAATTAGTACCACAAATGGTAGGTAAATCTAATTTGTTCTCAGGATAGTCAGTTAGGAAACACTGGTCTCATCTAGTTTAAAGGACCAAAAATATTGTCATGTAAAAGTGTTATTTTTAACCTACATATAAAATAAATAATACAAAAATAAATATCACTTATCAATCACATATTGACATACGATCTAAAATTACAAAGGTTAACTATGAAAAAATCGCAAATAAAAATAACTGCATCCTACCCACCATATCCCGACAAACCAATATCTTGGCAACGTACGGCGAACAAACTAACAATGAACTCTCTTTTGTTTTGTTTAATGTACCAACTTTTGATCGTGTATCACGAATTTTCAATTCGTTTTTATGTGGTCTCCAAATTCTGTTTATGATCCGTGCTGAGTAGGGTCATGGGGTTTGCAGAATTTAAATTAATTGTGGAAGTTTGCATTTAGGAAAATATCGAAAAAGAATTATTTACAGGCTTGCGTTTGACTAAATTCTCACGATCCATTTGATTTAAAAAAAAATAATCAGCGTTAAAAATAAAAAAAAATAAAAAAATTGAGTTTTGAACAAAATAACCGCGGAATTTCTCGCTAGTCGATGTAAATAAATTAAAATTATTAATAATATCAGGACTTTGTTAATACAATTATTACATTAATAGGCTATATATTAAAATAATCTATTCTATAATAGAAAAACCTTGCCGTGGCAATTTTAATGAACCCCTATTCTATTTATCTTCCTTACAAAGCTTACGACTATCTTCAGTCCGAAATTTCAGTCTAATCCTGGGAGGATTTTGTGGACACACAGGGTCTGGATTTTTGAATTAATCCTAGTCTTATCTAGACGTCTTATTCTATGGCTGAACCGATAGAGACTGGCTGATAGAGTCTTGTCTATAGGTATCGTCGCTGGTTGGTATTATGTACAGATTTTTTTTTTCAAGTACACACGATTTAAAGAGAAGCTTGTAACTTAATAAAAACAGCCGCACCATTCCACCTTTTAAGGTAAGTACCTACAGCTTGCCGAGGTCGGTACGTGGGTGAGTGATTATCTGTACATATCGAGATTCCTCCGTGCCACAGAAAGCACGATAGCCGTTGGACCCGGATATTATTTGTAGATCTTTGACAGTCGTTACGGCTAGTCAGAAGCCAGAAACCCGACATCAGTTTTGTCAAGGGTACTGTGTTAGTTACCCAACAACTGGTTCGTGGAGGTCTAGTAGACGGTCACTCCATATAACAAAAAACTAGTACTGAGCTGCATCCGGTTAGACTGAAAGCCGGCAACATAGTTGGAAAAACGCGCAGATGATAATGAATTTATTAAAAAGTACAACTTAAAACTCTGCGCATCCCCGAATATATAAAAACATTCCCACATAAACAAGTTAGAACAACGTAACAACTTACGATGAAGCTTTCAAAGATTCATCTTTAGTGTAACATTGTTTTACAAGTAGACGGGAACTGTTTTCAATGTTGTTTACGATACGTAGTATCAAAGTTAAGTTTTAAATAGATTGGATGGCATGTACAATACAATATTTATGCGGAATGTTTTATTTAGGTATAAAACCTAAATAAAAACATAGCAATATGTTAAAAAAGAAGACATTTCATCCGCAGGCCAGTTTTTGCATAGGTGGGTAGGTCCCTTAGCCCGGAACGGAGTTAAGGGATATCTGCAGAAACAGGATGGATTTAGGACCCGAAAAAAAAGCGTACTCGCACGTCTTGCTACCACGTTGGTTGGTGACAGGCTCATTCATAACACCTTCATACAATGGAAATATGCGCCATCTTAAAACATACTAATGCTTCAATAAGCGTGCAGGCGTGGGCCATGAAATAAAGACTTAGAGCGCAAAACGCATTCATTGTTCATTCTTTTATTCTGCGTTTTCCACAGAATTTACAATCAATTTAGACTAAGGTTCATTAAGAAAACGGCATAAAACTTTTTGGAACAGCTAGAACTGTCTTAATCAAGATTCTTATTCAAACTTTTAAATATTTCCACTATTGAAATACGAACTAACCTTCTGCATGTTTTTTTCACAGTGGCACTGTTTGCCGTACGATGGCAAGACAAGCGTCAAATTTTGATGTTTATTCAGTCACAGCGTAATAGGCCTTTTAAGTAGAACGTCATAGGATTAATTAAGTCACACTAGTTTTTAGCATCAATGTTTATTTGCTCGATTTAGGTAAGTAACTCTCGAAGTGAAGAGATTTATCCTTCAGTAGTAAGCTAAAGACACCGACTACCGAAATTAAAGTTATTTTTCACTTTGCAGTGTTTTTTGTGAGTCGGTTTAATTTTTTGGTAAAAAGTTTTTATTTCACTCTTTTTAGTTGGTTGTTTTTTAATTTACCTAGTTACACGAGCCTAAATGTCAACTACTTATAACATTTTACAAAATATTGCTTTTCCCAATGCTGGGCCGTTAATTTTTGAGGAGTTCTCCTGGTACTTCACCATCAGCTATACATCACCATATGCATTGTGACGAGCATAAAGTGCTTAACATCCATATTCAAGTAATCGAATCGCAATCTACGAAATACTTATTATTGAGTAGTTTCGCCGGTCATCTGTGGTCTTCATCATCAGTTCCACTTCCCCAAATGGTACTTTTTGAGAGCAACTGCACAAGTTATTATAAGAAATACCGAAGAAACCATAGGTGTGCCTATAATATTTGAAGAGTTCCCTCGATTTCTCCAGGATCCCATCATCAGATCCTGACTTGGTGACAAATTGTACCAATTTCGAAGTATACCCTATCAAACAAAAAAGAATTTTCCAAATCGGTTCAGCCGTCTTCGAGTAATCGATGACCATACATTAAAAAAAAAAATATACGCGTCGAATTGATAACCTCCTCCTTTTTTGTCGTCGGTTGAAAAAGCTAAAAAACTATTTATTTGTCAAACATGCGTTTACATAAACTGACTAACCAGACATGCAAGGTATTAAATTAATAGTATGTTGTGAGCGTCCATGTTTTGCCAAAAACGGCTTACAATTTATGTAGGTATAAAAATTATATTTAATTGCATTTACATAATCATAGTCAATTTAAATTTCATTACACAAAGTACACAAGAAATAAATAATAATTTATGTCAAGACATTATACTATAAGTATATTATAGTCTAAAATAAATTAAATTATGTTCAGTGTATTCATTATTATGAAGTCAAATATTATCATTAAAAGTCAATTGATTTAAAATTCACATTATGAGATTGATATTCTTAACCATATATTATATTAGAAGTCGGAATAGAAAAGTCCTTTTTATTCAAAAAAAATAAAATTTGTAATACACGTTATTAACTAAAAAATTCTCAGCTTTGTTTTGAAAAGTGACAAGGGCAGTTCTCTCCAACTTTTTGGCAATTTATTAAATATCCGGTACAACGTCCGGGCGACTATGGTCGCCCAAAAATTTTTGGCGTGTTTTTATCTCTGTGACAACATTCGAGAGGTTTACGAGTGTTCCGCTAAATGTTTCTTTATTAAATAACGCGTCTTTGTCGCTAAAACTGCACGTCAGGCGACAGCACGAACGTTTGAGCGGATATCATAGGAGCCATGCAGAAAACGCTTTTGCGCATGAGGGATGTTCTCGCAGTTGATACTACCAGCTCCTAGACTACAAATGTATAAAAATAGCCCAGAATACCGCAGCATCCAAGTTTATAATAAACTACCTAAATGTATAAGGACCACCAAAACATTATGTATATTTAAGGCTAAATTAAAATCATTACTAATAGAAAAAATTTATTATAGTATTCTAGAATTTATGGAAGATAAAAACCTCTAAATTACTCTTATTCTATATAAAATTTAGCATTGTCAAAGTAGCCATAGGATTAATTTTAATAATATATAAATTGTATGTACCTTATTTTGCAACATGTTAGTTTTAAGTTAATTTGCTGCGCCCTCTAACAGGGTAATGTATACATTAGTTATAAGCCATGCCTGTAACTGCGTGTACATTGTGCAATGAATAAATAAATAAATAAATATCCTACAGTTGTCGCGCCTACTACGTGGAATTACTTCATCTAATCGTTTAAATCGGTGTGGATTTGTTTTAACAAATTCAGCCACCTCAAAAATGTACAGACATGGCGAAGTAAGTATTTTATATTTTCTAAAGTAAGGCACACAACTATCGGTAGGTTTAATTTTAAATATTGAACGAACGCATCTCTTTGGGCCTTGAACACCGTGTCTTTTTCTGTTGAGTTGCTCCAAAACATGACACCATAGTGTAGATGGGATTATGTTAAACCATAGTAGGCTGTAAGTAATGCCTCCACACCTATTATAGATGACAACGTGTGCAGGGCATAGGCAGATTTACTGATTTTCTTGCATAAGATTTTGATATGGGTTTTCCAATTCAGTTTTTTATCAATGTGGAGCCCTAAAAATTTGTTGTTTCTACCTCTTCTATAGGATGGTCATCGTAGTGTATTTTTTATTTATCCGTTGACTAAAATGTATTAATTTAGTTCTAGTAATTACCATTAAATTTGTAGGAGACAAGTGGAAGAGGAGTGCCGAGAGGTACAGCATCAGGGTTTGGAGTCCCCATTTTATTGGAATAAATACGATGGTATAAGCAAAATCTGATATTTATTTACTGAGTTTACTAATAATGAAATAATGATGTTTATTTCGCAAACTAGATGAGGCCAGTGTTTCCTAACTAACTACTCTGAGAAGAAACACTGAAACAAACTCAGAGGTCAACGTCTCTTTTAAAGTCCATAAAATCTAGGTACAAGATAAAGCAAATTACAAAGAAAGAATACAGTTAGGCGAACAGACCCTTTTAAGGTCACAGTTCGTATAGTGGCCAAGCCACTCAATCACAAAGAATACAGTTAGGCGAACAGACCCTTTCAAGATCACAGTTCGTATAGTGGCCAAGCCACCCAATTACAAAGTGTATCCGCTTGCTATTAGCAGGGTCATATAGCTATTGGCAATATACAGCAGCGCTGTACCAAATAAACCGACAGTTTTGTCGGGAGCAGGGAAGCTCTTTATTGATTCAGATTCAAAGACAGACTGACGAGCTTACCTTTTTTTTTGTGAGTGGCATCTCGCAGGTCAATCTCTGAGGTTGTCGGCTGCTTAACCAGGCTTGCCTGTGGTTGCCTTAATTAAAAAATTAATTAAAGCCTCCAGCCAGGGCTAATTAAAAAACTTACAAACTAGGCGACTACACGCTAAGGGCACCCCCTGTGGGGTACGGACCTCGGCTTAGGGCGTCGCAGGGGGAGGGCAGCTAGGGACAGGCTGCATCATATCATTTTTTTTATTATTAAGGAGGGAATTTAAAGCTACTGGCTCAGCGTCGTGGGCTGGCTCTGGCAAGGGTCGGGGCGGACTATTACGGGGACGTCGCGGCGGGCCTCGGCGAAGAGGACGGAAGGTCGGTCGGTTTTTGTGTTTGTGCGCCACTGTACTTGTTTCCCTACGGCTCTCTTGGAGCAGGGTGATGCGTCAACGGGAGTGACAAGGGTATGCCTTGGTCGGCAAATCTAGAAACGCGAGGGTTCGTATTGGGTGGCCGATACGATAAGGGGATTCCTATGTTGGATTAAAGTATCAAAGAAACGCTTGGAGACACGTTTCATGAACTGCTGGATGGTGGGCATCTTGAGGTCTACGTGAAGAAGCTAATTTCGAACATAAAAGGGGGCTCCCGTGACTCTACGGAGGAATCGGTTTTGAAGGGTCTGCATCTTATGGAGGAGGTAGGGCTTTGCGTGTGCGAAAACAACGCAGGCGTAGGTCATGATGGGACGGATGACGGCGGGGAAAATACGCAGCTTGCACCTGAGTGATAACTTGCTGCGGGAGCTAAGAATGAAGTGGAGCCTACCTAGAGCGAAAGCGGCGCGCGAACGTGCCTGCTTTATGTGCTCAGCGAAGGAAAGGTGTTGATGACCACGCCTAAGTATTTGGCTTGCTTTTACCAGGGGATCGGCTTGCCGTACATGGTAATTGGACGGGGGGAGGGTGGGTTTATCCGCGGTTTAGAAAAGAGGACTGCCTGGCTTTTGTCTGGATTGACTTCGATTCTCCATTTCCGGAACCACTAGGCCAGAGTGTTTGCGGAAGTTTGGAGAGTACGAGCGATGGCATCGGGTTTAAGACCAGTATAATAGATAGCCGTATCGTCGGCAAATAGGGCTAGCTGATTATTTTTATGCTTGGGGATATCGCTAGTGAATAGCGTGAAAACGAGGGGGGATAGTACGGAGCTTTGAGGAACTCCTGCGCGAATGGGATGGGGGGAGGAAAGCTCCCCCTCAATTCGATAACGAAAGGTGCGATTCGATAAAAAGTCCCGTAGGATGAGCATGAGACGGTCAGGCACGCCGAGTTGGTATAGCTTATAGATTAAGCCATTGTGCCAGACTTTGTCTAACGCTTTCGCTATGTCGAAGAATAAGGCTCCCGTTATTGCGCCCCGTTGGAAGCCGGCGCTGACGTGTTCTATGATGCGGTGGACTTGTTGGATACATGAGTGTTCGGTTCTAAATTCGTACTGCTCATTGGGTATTAGAGTCTTTGCTTCGGCAAAATCTTTGAGCCGCTTATATATAAGCCTTTCATAGATTTTACCGAGGACGTTGAGTAAGCTAATGGGACGGTAGCTAGACGGGTCAGACTTAGGCTTGCCTGGTTTGGGGATACTTATGACGGTGGCCTGTTTCCAGGTTGCGGGGAACATATTATTGCTCAATGCGCCATTGAAAATGGCAGTCATTAGCACTATAAGCTGGGCGGGGAAAAGTTTGAAAACCCTATTGGTGATTCCGTCGGAGCCATTTTGCGGTTGGAGACTTTTAATGATATCCTGGACCTCATCAGGAGTGATAGGGGCCAGTGGATTATCGGGATCTTCAACGGGCGGAAGGGAAGTTCTACGTTCGACTTCGGCGTTCACCATATCGAGGTGGGTTTGGTCTACTGGTTGAGAGCTGGACTATGGCTATCGGCTAGGCATTCTGCTTTTTCAGAGTTATCGAAAGCGACACTCTTATCGGGACGAATGAGAGGAGGCATTGTGGCTTCTTCAGTGGATCGTAACTTCCTCTGAAGCTGCCAGAAGGTAAGATGGGTGGGCTCAAGTTCGCTCAGCATCTTGTCCCAGCTCGCATTACGCTGCTCGGCAATGCGTTTCCTTACAGCACGCTGTAAGTTGCGCATGTGAGCTTTGTTTGCGGCGCAGGGAAAAGCGCTGTACGCACGGATGGCTGCGTTCTTCTCGGTTATCAGATTCCGTACATCGTCTGAGAGTTTCCAACGGTGGTCTTCCGCTACTGGAATTTCCCTTGAACAATCGTTCAGGACGGATTTTACGCGATCTGTAAGCGAGCCGATCGCCGCCGTCGTCGTGTCAGTGACTGAGACTATATGGTTAGGAATGGTGTCACTTTTCAATCCCTCCAACACTGTCCATTGGCGCGAGGAAATGCGTCACGTGTTTACTTGATACAAAACGTGCTAAATCTAATAAGACATACGTTATAAAATAATCAAATAATACAAGAGTAATTATCGTTAATAAACAATGGTGATTTCACAAAGTTTAAATTAAAGCAACATGTCATCCATTGTTTTGATCAAAACTATCGATCACACTTATCGAAATAAGTTGCCAAAAATCAATTAGTGCGTACACTAAGTACTTAATATATTATGTTTCGATATATCTGACAGTAATTGATACTGAAAAATCACTTAGATTAATAACAAGAAAATCAAATCGTAACAAAATATGATGAATACCCACAATTACTAATTGTAATTGACAACCAACTCCGACATATAGAATTATTATATTTATTTAATTTTTTTTTGAGGTGTTTAAAAATCCTTGAACAAGAAATTAACAGATTTACTTTATATAATATCAACATTGAACGTGTCTACTATTAACTATTGTTAAGCACGTCACGTCTTGTATCTTCAGTAGTAAGTGAGCCAGGTAGTCAGAAGCCTTGCCCGCCGGGGTTGCGGAAATGTACTAACAAGATACCGCGGCCCCGGAACTTACGGGCAGCTGAAGGGACAGGGTGGGTTTTTAGCCAGTAGAAGTCTGACACTCCCTTCCGCTTAACCCAGAGCGGGAGAAGTTATTCGATGATTTTCACACCCAGAAAAAAAAAATTGGCCAAGTGCGAGTCAGACTCGCTCATGAAGGGTTCCGAAGTAACTATTATAATAAAATATAATATATATATTTATTTTACAAAAAAAAACCTTACAAATTTCGTAAAACTAGCTTATTTACATTTATTTACAACTACGCCAAATAACTTTGTTTTTCATAGTGGTTGTATGAATTACAAAGTTATACACTTCTGGACACATCTATTGGCCCACCTTGTATTTTCAGTTTCGTTTGGTCCTAGCTAAAATTTTATATTAGGTCGAGAAAAAAGTTTTTATGCAGTTTTGAACCTGGCACATTCACAATTTCATTCAATAGTCTTTTTTTGAATTTCGAACACAGAATTTAAAGAAACAAAAGACAATTTGGAGCCTGTTTGTTGATATCAAACAATCGAATACTAAGAAAACTTGGTTTTATTGGTTTACTTGGATTTAATTCTTGAAAAAGTGATTGATATCTTTGCTTTTGCAACAAACATTACTTATTCTTAACATTAAGGTGAGGTTCTATCAATAATCTATGGATACTTCACCTGAAGTCGCCGCCCAAGCTGTGGCACTTATTCAGGCCGGACACAGCCAAAGAAACGTGAGTGCTCAACTTAATTTAAGTCGATCTGCGGTCCGAAATGTTTATCGGAGGTACCTAGAGACTGGCGGCTTTGTTCGTCGCCAAGGAAGGCCACGATCTCGGGTCACAACTGAAAGGCAGGATCGATTCATCGTGACGACCAGCTTGAGAAATCGTCACCTTACCTCCATTGAGATACAAAACCAACTTCGCGACTTCCACGGAGTATCTGTGATCGCTCGAACTGTTCGGAGAAGGTTAAAAGAACGCGATATGGTACCACACAAGCCAGCTAATGGGCCCAAACTAAAGCGAGCCCACCGAACAGCGCGCCTTCATTTCGCACGCAGTCATTTAAATTGGACACAGCAAGATTGGAGCCGTGTACTCTTTTCTGATGAGTCTAAAATTGTGTTACATGGCAATGATGGAAGGAAGAAGGTCTACCGGCGTAAGGGAGAGCGTTTCGCACAATGCTGCTTTGAAGAGAGGGTTGCTTATGGCGGTGGCTCATGGACTGTCTGGGGCGGTATATCCGCGAGCGGCAAAACTCAACTTGAGGTTGTTACAGGACCACGGCTGCCAACATTAAATGCTGAAAGATACATTCGTGAGTGCTTAGAACCTCACGTGATACCATACGCGGACTATGTGGGCCCAAATTTCCTTTTTATGCATGATAATGCAAGAGCCCATGCGGCCGGCATCGTCAGGGAATATCTTCGGGATGTGAACATCACAGTTATGGACTGGCCAGCCAGAAGCCCAGACATGAACCCCATTGAGCACATGTGGGACGAGCTAAAAAGGCGTGTTAGGGCTCGTCAGCCAGTTGCCCAGACGATGCAGGAGTTGAAAACTGCCATAGAAGAGGAATGGGAGATGATCCCTCAAAATTTCATAGAGCGGTTGATAAACTCTATGCCTAATCGTATGAGAGCTGTGGTAGATGCCCATGGAGGCAACACGCGTTATTAAATTAAACCTTTATTTGATAAAACATGTTTTTTATTCAAAAATTAATTGCCTTTAACAAGGCGCATATCCGACTTGTTAGGCGTAGGTCCATGTCGTATGGTATTCTGAATTCAAATTTAAAACTATACGATCGAAAAAGATGGTAAAATGTATCAGGTTTAAAACTGCATCAACAGTTTTTGTTCAATCTAGCAATCATATTTCGGTAGGGGCCATCGAAACCTAAACTCTAAGGTGGGCCAATAGATGTGTCCAGAAGTGTATTTGCAGTTTTAGAAAATATACTGTATCTCAAAAACTGCTGACCCGATTTCGTTCAAGCCAATTTTGTTTGAAAGTTTATATTAAGATCTACAGAAATATTTTTTTTAAATTTTTCACTCTATTATTATAGAAGTTAGAGGGGGAGGACACACATTTTACCACTTTGGAAGCTTATATCTTTTAAACGATTGATTTTATGAAAAAGTGGTTTTAGAAACCCTTATATCATTTTTAATGACCTGTCTATAGATACCACACACATATAGGTTTCATGAAAAAAAAAAAAATTCAGTTCTAGTTCCATGTATGGGGGGGTCCCCATACATGGAACCCCCTTTATTTTAAATATTTTTTAATTTTTTTCTTAAAATCGGAAATAGGTTCACAGAATACATCTACTTACTAAGTTTCACATGTATAGTCTTAATAGTTTCGGAATAAAATGGCTGTGACATACGGACGGACGGACAGACTGACAGACAGACAGACGGACAGACATATCGAAACTATAAGGGTTCCGTTTTTTGCCATTCCGCTACGGAACCCTAAAAAAGATAGAAGCCATATTTTGTTTCTATCCAGAAAAACAAATTTTTTGGAAATATATTCTTATTTAGAGGTTTTTTTTTATATCACTTTAATATATCTAAATATATATAACTCAAAGGTGACTGACTGACTGACTGACTGACATAGTGATCTATCAACGCACAGCCCAAACCACTGGACGGATCGCGCTGAAACTTGGCATGCAGGTAATGTTATGACGTAGGCATCCGCTAAGAAAGGATTTTACGAAATTCCCACGGGATCGGGATTTACACGGGAAAAACTTCCCACGCGGGCGAAGCCGCTGGCACGAGCTAGTAGAAAATAAAACCCGTCACATTCGAGCCCCTCATTAAATTTTTACTTAACAAAAAATAACACCGAACGTCATCTAGAACAATACTTTATCAATTCAAGTACCCAGCCACCTGTATCAGTAACACAAACCATACTGATTTCAGTCACAACGAGTGATGCCGGGATACTTGGCCGTCAGTCTGAAGTACTCTTGGCATTCATGAGTAGTAATTAGTGTTTAAATGATGGTACAATATAGCGGTTAAAAGCTTTTGGTTTGAAAGTGGCTTATAGAATTATGATTAAGATGAAAGTAACATTTTAACGTAACGTAACGTAAGTAACGTATTAACATTAAGCTAAAACACTAGGAAGTGGTGACGGGTAAGCGTTATTTCGATGTAGGTACTATTTTAATTTAATCTAATTTTATAAAGAGGTAAAATTTGTGAGTTTTTGGGTTTGTAGGATAAACTCTGAAACTACTGAACCAATTTAGAAAATACTTATACCAATCGAAAGCTACATTTTTCAATGAAAAATTTTCTCGCTAGCAAAGCCGGGGTCAGAAGCTAGTGTAAAATAAAAACTAATATGTCGTTTTTGTGATTCGAACTAGTGATTTCGATGTATAAAATATTTTATTTTCTCTACCGGTTTTTACCGGGTCGGGGAGATTGGTCGATGAGGCATGGGCCAGATTACATAATGCCAGCTTCCGCTTCTGCACAAAAATGTACACGCCAAGACTTATACTCGTACAACTTCACGATAATGCTAACGTGATGTCCAAATTTTTATATCTAATCTGTTTTTGCCAGATTTCTACAAACATGCTAATGTGATGGACCTTTAAAGAGTATATCTATCGAGTTATAATGAAAAATACTCACGTATAAATAGGTGACTCGTGGCCCTGTTTGTACCAGATGACGAGCCCCATGCGGTCGTCGGGAAGCGCCGGAGTGACGTCACAGGGCAGCTCCACACCACCCCTAGTTGGCGCGTGGAGGGACTCGATTGATGCTGGAACAAGGTAGAAGAGCTGATTAAAAATAAAAAATAAATAACAGTTTTTTAAATACATATTTATAACACACTTCTGTCCAACGATATACCTATGAAATACTTTTGTGGACATAGTTAAAGGGCTGTACAGTAGAGGAACATAGGTTTAAACAAAAATAATATGAATTTGTTGATATCCTTATACCAACTAATTCATTTCTTAAATGGTAATAATAATTGTCTGGTACAATTCATTAGCCCAGCTTTTCACAAAACATAAACGCATAGCAATTTCAAACAAACTAAAAATACTTTCAGATACAAATGAAGTAAATATATATATGAGAACAGAAGCGATAATGAGAGTGAATTTTCTGGTAAGTTTGTTTAAGAGTTGTTATCCATTTTTACGTCTGTATCAAAATTTAATTTTCACATCATTCTCATCCTCATTAGTATCGTGTTGTTTTCAACAAATAATGATCAAGACATCCTAATTCGACGGATGGCGATAAGTATGGGGTAGAATAAACACCGGTATCGATAAAAAGAGACAACCCAAGATTACAGTAGCGCATGACAGTCCAATTTGAAACAAAATTACGGAAGCCGCATCAAAGACGGCCGCTTGCAGCAAAATGGCGGAACGCCTTCTGTCAATAATAACTTATTTACCTTAACTGCGTAAATAAAACAACTACCAATCACTAAACGCGTATTTTTTTATCGTTTTCAGATAATAACGACTTAAAGTATAGTGGTCATAATTATTATAGAATTTCCCTCAAGCTTTTATCAGATGTATGTGTAATAATCACAGCACTGCTGTTCAACTGTTACTTTATCGCGTTAAAATTGCGACTCGCGAGGAATTATTGGGGTAAAATGACACAGCAAGGGGCATGAATATAATGATTGCTTTCGGGCACAATTGGATGTTCGAGCTACGGCATATAATTAACCGATGACGCGGTAACAAGGTGGAGTGTGTCATAGCCTGTAGCGACTATTTTGTAACAGATATAGTGTGTTGTTAATATAACTAAAGTACATATATCTGAAACTTGTGTGCGGTGTTTAAATTGCCAGATACAAACTAATAATGAAATAATTGTATTTATTTTGCAAATTGGTTATAAATAACACTTTCACAAGTAATTGACTAACCTGCAAAGAAACACTGAAACAAACTCAGAGATCTTCTTTTAAATCCATACAATCCGTACTCATCAAAGCATATGCGAACCATGTAGGTTTATGTCTGTGGCGCTCTTTTGAGTAAAAAATGAAACACATTTAAATTTTTATAATATAAAATAACAAACAGTATAGTTAAATAAAGATTAGGAAATCAAATAAAAAAAGATTTCTAACTTAAATAAGAGGATTGTATAGTAAAAGAGTAATGGCCTCCCGTGTGTAACATGAAAATGTGTGGGTGTATGTAGAAGGATGATACTTTAGTATAGTTTTCTGTTTCTTCATAGTTTAGCTTATTTATTTATTATATTATCTTATGTTAACAGTAGAGCATATTTAAGGGGTAAATGTTAATGAGTTTATTAATCCTTGCATAAAGATAAGGGCCTAAGCAACTAAAGAATTAGCGTTTGATTTTTTAGGACGACTAATCAAATATGAATTAGAGCAGTTGATTTGTACCAAATAAGGCCTTCGACACACAGATTCGATCACGTGCGTAATAAATCGGATTATGCTTGCTGATTTGTAATTTGTATGGATTGGACTCTGTAATTACTTCCGGAATTACTGTTATGAGTTTCGGTAACGGCAATATTAGGTACAGATGGAATCAAACCAGCATCTATACTAATATTATAAAGCGGAAAAGTTTGTTTGTTTGTTTGCTTGAACGCGCTAATCTTCGAAAGTACTGGGTGGATTTGGATGCAATTTGGTATGGAAGTAGCTTGAAGCTTGAAGAAGGTTATAAGCTTTTTACGCGACTGCAAAAAAGGAGAGTTATGTTTTTACCGTGATAGAATCCACGGGAGCGAAGCCCCGCGTGAGTAGGTACTAGTCATTAATAACTAAGCAGTAACAAAATCAAGATTTTGCGAACACTTAGACGTAGCGAAAAGCGTACATACTCCTTCACGAACGATGTTTTATCTCGAATTCTCGACATGGTTTTGCAGTGGTTAAGCGATTACCTGCTTAAAACAGCTATTGCATTGATGCACATGGTCAATGTCTGTATGGTCTACAGATAGCCTACGGGTCTGGGTTTTGTGCAAATGAACTCTAATGATTGTAACGTACCCACTAGACAGGAGATTTTTCGTGTTGGACAAAGACTTTTCTTTAACCAAAATAAAAATAACTACAGGAAATGATTCGTTATGTTGCATATTGCAATGGTAATTACAGTGATAAAGGAAAGTTAAAGAAAATAACAAAAATACAGTTTCGCATTTACCGTTTTATCCTGTCCTGCATGAGGATAGGATGCGATGCGAACGTTAAGTTAACATAAAGAGATATTTTGTTTGTTTTCAACAATAATATTTGTGACACTATTACTATTGAAAAATGAACCCCTATTAATGAAAATATGTAGATTATAAAAAACCTGTAAACGCATATCATGAACGTCAATCTCAAAACTAATGCCGGTCGCAATTTGCATCGTTACAATTTTACGCATCATATAATTACATTGTATATACGTCCTACTGCATCTCCTGTCTGTCTGAGTATTACTGGGATGGACATCAATTTGCATGCTAATCACTCCTACTCATCTTTACGCAGCCGCCCGTATCAGATTAATGCATGCTCATCTAAATGGGTTCATTCACTATTTCATTCAACATTCATTAGTCTACTTGCGGACTTTCAACCGTTTTATGTTCTAAATAAAGATACTGTTAGTGACCATATTAGTTTAAAAAAGTTATACCTACTGTATACTTAATTATACTACTTAAGATTTTTTCTATCCATAATTACTGATTTCAAATACTACGTCGAGCTAAACGCGATCAGAAACAGACAACCATTGGAGGATTCGACATAAAATGAGAAAATATATACGCTAGAGGCTGCTTCATCTAAAAAATGCAAGATTTGTGTGGGCCCAGCTGAGATTGTGGGAATGTTCCACATCGTCGCTTAGCAGATGCTGGCCAAACGCGAAACTATAATTTTTTTTTTTTTGGATTGCCAAACCTGATTGTGACGTTTTTGCGGATACTACTTGGGTGACTTACATAATTTATTAATTCATTTATTTTAGTAATTTACTGAGATTGCATTGTCATAGCAACCATATGGCTAGTATAATAAATAGCCGAAATATTCCGATTGCCCAGGATTCCGCGATTGTTGACCACGAATACACGATCCAGCAATAATCGTAAAATACGATCGTGTGTTACACATGACAACGCTTTGTGTGGAATTAATCTGATCATTGAACAATTTACTATGCGTATTGAAAAGCCAAATCAGAAGTAAAATTCTGCGCCGACGTAGAAAGCATGGTCTATGTCATCATGCTTATTTTCACCAGTCCATATTCGTGCGGAATAGGAAAAGTATAGGTATAATTATTTCGTCAGAACAATTTTCATATGCTCATTACAACCAAACATAATGTTCTTATATGCAAATTAAGCAGCATACATTTAATTGCACCTGACACCTATTTAAATGTAATACGAACCGAACATAAATAAAATATATCTTTTGATCACAATGCTGTATCTTAATGTGTGAACAATTACGGATTCCTACCACGAAAACCAATTTGCTGATCGAACGGCAACGGTCGAAAAAAAAACAAAACGAAATGTTTACTCTCATAGATTGAATATCAATAAAAGAAACATATTGAGGATACGCGACGTTCGATTTCTGTTATGAGAAATTTATTTATGTTTAAAAATATTTTAAACCACAAATTATAATCTAAATGAACTGCCCTTGCCAAGCGTGAAGCGCGTTGTTCTATAATGTCAGTCAAAGACTTTTAAACCTGTGACAGTTCCCGGGGTAGCAGAAATTTTCTAACGAGATACCGCTGCACTGGAACTTAAAGGCAGCTGAAGGAACAGGGTGGGTTTTTATTTAATAGAAGTCTGACACTCCCTTCCGCTTCACCCAGGAAGGGAGAAGTCATTCGATGATTTGCCCACCCAGAAAAAAAAATCCTGTGATAGTCCATTGTAGTTGCCAGAGCAAAAATATAACTAGTAAGAGTTGCTTTTACAGGAAAAAATACTCAGTATATCTAAATAATTGTAAATAACGCTGGTATATGTATTTAATAAAGGGTGAGTTTACTGCTATAAACCGGAAATAAATACAGATTATAAATATAGGCACTAATTTACACAAAATTGAAACGTCAGGCAGTTTACCACTAATTGTTAGCAAACGCTTGGCAGAATTGAGCAGGTATTAAATAATTACCATAGCAACAGAGAATCAATAAAATTAACGTTGTAGGTAACAAATTACGTAATTACTCAAACTCGCCATAGTCATGTATCAAAAACACAGGTCAAGAGGTTTGGATAATCGTTAACGTTTTGCTAATTGGAACTTTTTGGTTCATGAACTTCAGGGAAGCGGTTGCTGAAAAAACAACTGAGCATAAATCTTAGACCTAACTAGAGCTCGCTAGCACCACACATGCACAATTTTTATAATTCTTTACAAAAAAAAGAACAATATAACTAAATTAAAACACGCACTGCAGTTAAAATAAACGAAGTTACTTTTTAGTGTGGAAAGGGCTGGTAACATTTTTTTCTGTGTGAATTAAGTGTACTTTCTTTTTTATATTATTAACCGGTATTTAGGGTGCAACAGTGTGTGACACAGGTATCTAGGCCTTAAAATTGATGGGCCATTGATGATCCACCACGGGGGCCCAGTGCGGGTTGATAGATGTCACGTCTTTGAATTTTGTGGTCCCAGAGCCAGTTTCTAAGCCGGTTTTCTCAGAATATTTTCCTTAAACAATTTGTGAGCAGTGATGATGATAAGTATAAATTATACAAAACACAACCTGCAAATCACATGTCAGGCCCGAAGCCCCTGAGTCAGAAGGCAATAATAAAGGTAGAAAAAAATCACAAAGTAATCGAGCCGAACAAGTGACGTCACAAACCCTCAGGTAGCGTAATCTGAACATGTAAATCTCGATCATGGTGATGTATTCGATCGTCTTGATAACAATGAGTGTTATTTTAGTTTTAATTTAAATCTCTTCGCTGGTTACCTCTTTATTTACTACTTCCCTTGGTCACCCGCGGCTAGAATGCATTTAGTTAAATTGTGGGGTGAGATATATTGTTAATGAATAAGTGTTACTTTGTTAAATAAGTGTGCATCAAATATTGTGAATAGATAACAAAGGGATAAATTTATCATCATAATTATATTGTTATAATGATTTATAATTGACACATGAATTAGTACATCAGAATTAAAGCTATGGAATATTTATTGTACTTCATATCCTCAATTGTCCCAATTATGTTGGGGTTTGATTCCTTCTGAATGCAGCTGCGTAAAAGTATGTTATGTAAAATCATTTTACAAAACTTGATTCGTCGAGGTATTCCTCCAAGCGCCACCATTTTGAAGCGCTCCTTTTTTATTCCTCGGAGCGCACCTTTTAGTAGCGCTCCCGATAGTAATTAAAAATATTAAAATTTTATTCCTTGAAGCGCACCCACGTTTAAAAATAGGGAAGACCATGAAGTAAACGTAATAATTATATTTTTAAAATCTCATCATCATCATCGAAGTTGCTTAACCAAAAGTATGAAATTGACAGAAAAATATGTTTTTGCTTTCGGCACTATAATGTGTATTCAAAGAGTAACGTGTATTCAAAGAGGATGTTATTAATAAATAAAACGCACAGATATAATATAAATGTTATGCGTATAATAATCACATTGCAGCAGGACCTACATAATAATTACAAGATTACTTTGTGTGGTGTTATCGTAAATACAGTTTTATACACGTATCATTAAAAACAATTATAAATGAATTTAACGTTATGAAAATGTAATATGACATAGCAAAAACACCCGTCAACATGACGGCTTACATTATAGCAATCCAATCCAAAAACGAGTGAGTAAGCGAGAATTTACCTTACCATAATTTAAGGCGACATCTAGCTTGCTTAGCATTGATATACTAAAAACCCTTGTATATCAATGTTGCTTAGTGAATAATTCTACGAGTATATAAGACTTTGTTGCTGATTATTTGTTAGGGTGGGTCAAATTTTTTTTTTTTAGTTTTCGAGTTCTAATAGCGAAAATATGTTGAAGTAGGGTATCGTTGTCAATCCTCTAAAATATTATTGAATTATTTTAAGTGGAAGAGCCCGCGCAAAGCCGTTGAAGTTATGAAAAAAAATGTTCAAGTGGGTTCTTTTACATCTCAAGTTATACGTTTGTGGTTGGATGTAGATTAGTGTTCTACTTGGAATTCACTAAAATACATGTCGATTGTGATATTTAAATTGTGTTGTTTATTCCGAAAAATCAGTTTTGAGGTAAGTACATTCAGAAATTTCTTCTAAAAAGGTGACTAAATTCTTGTGATATTCCGTAAAACTGACATTTTTGTTTTAGAACTTGGAGTTAAATTTAACTATCATGTCTAAAATAGACAGTCGTACAAGTACCCTATATTTGCCTCATCGTATATGCCCTACGACCCATTCAAAATGCCAGAGCAAGAATCACTCTCATTAACAAGTAGTGATTCTGATACAAGCAACACAAAAATATAGAAAAATCCATACTTTCTACATCAGGAACTAAGAAAAGCATGAAAAGTACCGGTGTTGTCTCAAATATGTGACCGTTATGGAGCATCTGACAGAGCTAGTGCTGCGATTGCTTCTGCAGTTTTACATGAGATTTCATCAGATGTCGTAATTGATTAATCAAAACTGCGAAGAGAGAGAAGGAAAACATGTGACATTCAACACTTCTGAGTTTTTATTGAAGAACACGTTTCTGTTATTAAGGAACCGGATTACATTTATTTAGGGTATGTGACACCAGCACAAGGAATAGCTAAAACCATTGAGATATCAATAAATGCTCTACTTTTTGCAAAAAATTATAGTACTGATGATCTCCTGGCTATTGGATGCGATGGAACAGTAACAAATATAGGTAAATTTAGTGGTGTCATAAGGCTATTTGAAAAAAGACTTCAGAGACCTTTGCAATGGATAATTTGCATGCTTCATTTAAATGAACTGCCTTTGAGGCATTTGTTTGATTACATAGATGGTAAAACTTCTGGTCCATCTTCATAAAATAGTCCTATTGGGAAGTTGCTGGATAAGTGTGAAACGTGAGCTGTAGCTAAATTTGAGCCAATACCAGGTCAATTATCAAAGCTAAAACTTGATGACTTAAGTACAGACCAAAAATATTTGTATGAAATTTCCTCAGCAGCAATTACTAAATTTATTGTTGGCAATGTTAACAGATGAAGAAACGCATATAAGAGAACTCGCAGCTAGAAGAATTCTAAAGGCGCGTAGTTTACCTGTAACTGGAAATCTACCACGTACTTTTGAAGTGCCTAAACTCAAATTTGATGCTAAATGTTTCTTTGATCTAATAAACTGGCCAGAAGTCAACTTTGATCCACCTATTCTAAGAAATCACACGAATGAAGATCTTATTCAGATAATAGAGAAAAAAGGTGACGAAAGTTTGTTGTTTATGAGGCTCCCTTCCCTTTCATACTCACGCGATTGAACGATCTGTTAAAATAGTTACAGAAGCTGCGATGTCGGCATGGGATAAAAAATCAAGGGACGTTATAATTCATGCAAAATTTGCATCCAGGAAACTTATGCCGAAATTTGATAGCAAACAGGAATTTATGCACAAAAATAAATTTTTTTTTTGATAACTTTTTGTGTTTATTTGATTTTTTTTTTATTTTTGACGTTAATGTGTGTCCGTAACAAAATTTTTGTTTTGTTACAATAGTATTTAAGCGATATCCAATAAAGAACTATGATATTTAGTAAGACGTGATTTTTTAATAAAACGTAAATGTTTGAAGCGCATGCGCGGGCTGAAGATATATATTCTCTTAACTTTTTTTTACTAAAACTATTTGTAATGGTACACTACAACATAATATTACTATTAGAATTTGATTAGTCAACTTTTGTTTTCGGTCATACAAGAGTGACCCACCCTATTATTTGTATTATATCTGAGCGTTTTATTTATTAATAAAATCCTCTTTGAATACACGTTACTCTTTGAATACACATTATAGTGCCGAAAGCAAAAACATATTTTTCTGTCAATTTCATACATTTGGTTAAGCAACTTCGATGATGATGATGAGTTTTTAAAAATATAATTATTACGTTTACTTCATGGTCTTCCCTATTTTTAAACGTGTGTGCGCTTCAAGGAATAAAATTTTAATATTTTAATTGCTATGCTATTGCGCTACTAAAAGGTGCGCTCCGAGGAATAAAAAAGGAGCGCTTCATTAGGTGCGCTTCAAAATGGTACCGCTTCGAGGAATACCTCGATTCGTCAATTCTTTAACCGTTCACCATGTCACTTTTCGCAAGGATGGTACATACCATAACATAACATGCCCAGAAGAAACAATAATATTATATTCACGCCACCAACAATGGTGGGTAAGCTTGAACGTAATTTTCATCGGATCCACAATAAAGGCTGTCAGGCAAAACCTCCATATTTTTTTTTCAAAACACTCAAGTGACTTGGCGAATATTTTTTGAGTTATCGAGCGTGGTATTGTGTTCATTTTGAGCGCAGTTTTTTTATGTTGCTAACAATATAAATAAGGCTTTGCACTTTACGACCATTTGCAAATTAGATTAAGCGTAAAACGATTTTTAGTCTTTTTTTTCTATAGAACTCAAAACGGGATATTAACCATAGTTGTACTTGTTTAGAGTATCTGACATTTTGGCACAGTTGCAGATGCCATGATCACGGATGAGCTGCTAAATATACCGTTGTTAGTTCTAATGATACTCTTAGCGATTGTCAGTTTAAAAACTAATATCGATATTATTTTCTCTAATAGTTTACATTCCTGTCCATGAAGATAACTTATATTCAAACAGTGAATAGAATTTATGAGCGTGTCTTTGCCAGCCGCCTTATATCGATGCATCTAAACAGAAAACCGGGTTGTGTTTTTATTTTGGCATGTTTAAATATAGAACGTATGCAGATGAGTAATAACTTTCAATTGTGCCAATTTTAAATGAGGCATTGGCATTGCGTTTTGAAGTGCTGTAAGTGGTGGATAAATGTTTAAATGTGGTTCAGTTTCACAATCTGGATGCAATGAGCCCCAAATAAAAAAAAAAATTACCAAATACGAAAATATCAATCGGGGGGATGGGTTTCAACTGTCGAGGGCCTGGAATCCAGTGGTTCAAATGTGTAGAAACCGAAAAAGTTCCGTAGGTGAGTTTTGTGTGTCGGGAACAGAATCAAGTGTTTAGTGATACATGTGACAGTGGTAGCGGTGTCGCTAACAGAAAAAGAACGAGAAAGAGGGTAGACCGATTTGTCTGCTCATAAACTTCCACCCGCAATTACTTCAGTTAATCCGTGATCATGGCGCTTGCAACAGTGCCGAAATATCGGAAACTCAAAACAATAAATACACATGGTAAATATCCCGTTTTAAGTTCTAATGATACTGTTAGTGAACATGTTAGCTTAAAAACTTATATTGTTTTTAAGTTTGTTTTAATATTTTTATTGATGTAAACGCGAACTGATAGATCGGATATTTTTTCAACAGAATAGGAATAGGAACAGGACATCATTAATACGAAATATTAAGTCACCTTTCGGTGTTTATCTACCTAGCCGAATGATAGGTAGACAAACACCAAAAACGTATCAGTGACAATGACAACTGACATAATATTATGTCATAATAGCGTTATAAATATATGCATGCTAAGATCTTGATGTGTCATAATTGTTTGTTTCACGGAATAGCAATTACATTCTGTTCTATGGTTTGTTTAGTTCAGTCAAATACAGGGTAACTGTCAAATGCAGATAACCTCTTTATGTCAAGAGTAGGGTAAGGTAGAATATGTTACTTATTTATTAGTTTGTGTATGTGCGTCTTTCTATTGTGCTGACGTTAGAAACAAAAACATCAAATTGTGAGTTAAACAGTCTTTCCACATAAAAGATCTGGAAATGATCAAATGATGTGTAGTTTTTGACGATAAAACCGACATTTGATTTGGAAATTACACTTATATACCTACCAGGCATCCACTTTTTATATCTTTTAACAATACTTCATTAGATCCAACTTTTAAAACAATTCTTGTAGAAACAGGTTTTACGTGTTCCTAACAAGGAGGACCACCCATCTGCTCACCTTATTAATGTTAATTGAGAGCAAGTGCATCAAGAGGACCACTTTGATGTGATAATTAAAAGAATAAACTTCTCAAAAAAAATTTGGCTAATACACACATCAAAAGTGTCTAGGGATCAAGCATTTTTATGCGGATTTCTTGAGATTGAGATGTGGCTTTGTAATAAATTTATGATTTTATAAATTTATATGGATCCTTTTTGGTGCATTTCATAATTTGAAACAGGAACTGTTAATCAAATTCGAGTAAAATATGAAAATTAGCTGTCAATATTTTCCCTATAAAAACATACAACGCGTTGAAGACATTATTAGTGCTACTGTTTCCCTACTACTGATTAAAACCAACGTTATTATGGAGCGGCGACGTCATTTAAGCAGGGAAGAAATGCTCAGAGCCGTGGGAATGATAGAAGCTGGTTCCCGGCAACGTACTGTGGCTTTAGCTCTGAATACAAGTCAGAGTGTTATCAGTCGACTTTGGACACGTTACCGAAGCACTGGTACCGTGGCTGAGCGCCATGGAGGACGGTATCGCTGCACCACACGGAGACAAGACCGATACATTCAAATCTTAACTCGAAGAGCTCCAACAATAACCGCCATGATGTTAGCCGTGAGGCTTCATCACTCTTCAGGGAACTTAATTAGCGACCAAACAATCAGAAACCGCTTGCATGAAGTGAACCTTCATTCCCGAAGACCGCTACGGGTACCACCTATAGCAATGCACAATCGTAGGATTCGATATCAATGGGCTCTTGAACACAGAAATTGGGCAGAAGAACAATGGCGTTTCGTGCGCTTTTCTGATGAGTCTCGTTTTGGTATGAGACCGGATACAAGACGTATACGACACTGGAGAACCCCTGGACGGCAACAGCGATTAAAATCCTGCCAGAAAGTCCATCCTTATAGTGGTGGAACCATTATGGTATGGGCGGGTATTTGGATCGGCGGAAGAACTGAGTTGATTTGGATCAGAGGCAACCTCAACGCTCAAATTTATGCTGAGACGATTGTATCTGACGTCATCGTTCCTCTACAAGTGCAAATCGGTCCCTTATTTCAGTTAATGCATGATAATGCACGACCGCACACCGCAAGAGTTGTAAGACAGACTCTCGCCGCAGCTAACATCAATGTCCTGCTCTGGCCTGCTCAGTCGCCAGACTTGAACCCGATTGAGCATGCATGGAATATGCTACAGAGAAGAGCTCTGCCGAATATGGAGGGTATCCAGTCGCAAGAAGACCTTTTTTGTTGTTGCAACGAACATGGGCGGCCATTCCACAGCGTGATTTGGATGAACTCATTTTGAGTATGCCAAACCGATGTTCTTGTGTTGTTAGTGTTCGCGGTAGAAACACGGATTATTATTTATTTAAGTTACCCAATAAAATTTTAAAGAAAATTGTTATTTCAGTCTTTTTTTTCGAACTTTAATGTTAGTGGTTCAAATGTCAAAAATCCCTTTATTAGGAAAATGGCAAATTTCTTTATTAATGCAAAGGTGACTTGGTTTATCGTTACTGTGACAAACGAAAACACTTTATTTGATGAATCCTTAAAGAAAATTTTAATTAATATCAATCAGGAGAAAAGTTATTGCAAAAATATATGTTGATCCCTAGACACTTTTGATGTGTGTACTTATAGAGAAACGTGCATAGACAGAAATATGTATAATATTGCGCAATTTGGTGAATAAAATAAAAGGGATCGAAATAGGTAATCTCCTGTTTTGAAGGCGATGAATTAATGAATAAAACAGAAAAGGGAGTCATTCTGTACCGGGACCGCGGTACCAGCAACAACCAAAATTCTTCTGCGTAAGAAACTCACTCCAAAATTCTAATCTCTTACCAAAACAAAAGAAGATAAAATATCAAAATATTTGCTACATCCATCCAAAAAATGCTCCTGGGGAAAACAGGCTTTTATATGTCCCTGGCGCTGTCAAACAAAAGACCAGATCAAATGGTACAGGATATGAGTCAAAGCTACAACAAGAATGAAATAAAAACTTTTTACCAAAAAATTAAACCGACTTCCAGAAAACACTGCAAAGTGAAAAATAACTTTAATTTCGGAAGTCGGTGCCAAAAACGAAAATACAAAACTAAAGACACCGACTACCAAAATTAAAGTTTTTAGTTGGTCGATTTATAATTTACCTAGTTACAAAAGCCTAAGTCTCAACTACTTATAACCTTTTATAAAATATTGCTTTTTCCAATGCTGGGCCGTTAATTGTTGAGGGGTTCTCCTGGTACTTCACCATCAGTGTCATTTCATCATATGCATTGTGACGTGCATATTGTGCTTAATAACAATATTCAAGTAATCGAAGCGGAACCCATAAAATACTTATTATTCCTACTTATATATTGACTATTGAGTAGTTCCAGTGGCCATCTATGGTCTTCATCATCAGGTCCACTTCATAAATGGTGCTTTTTGAACACAACTACACAAGTTAATATAAAAAATACTGGAATCACTATAGGTGTGCCTACAATATTTGAATAGTTCCCTCGATTTCTCTAGGATCCCATCATCAGATCCTGACTTGGTGTCAATGGGACCAATTTCGGAGTATACACTTTCAAACAAAAAAAGAATTTTCCAAATCAGTTCAGCCGTCTTCGAGTAATCGGTGATCATACATAAAAAAATATATATATACGCGTCGACTTGATAACCTCCTCCTTTTTTATCGTCGGTTGAAAAGAAATATTCAAAAGTGTACCGAGGGTTACGAGTCGACAAACAACGGGTTGGGTAAATCTAATCAATAGGACATGATGAGTGGTCTAAGTTATATAAGTACATACTTGTAGACAATTAGTAGATTATATATAGTCTTTGTATCAGCTGATGCGATTGTCGAACAACCATAAACTGAATACAACAGGAGTGCGGGCTAAACCTGCACGGGTCGATCTTCATGGTTAAGCAACGGTTGTTGAGGTCGGTTCCAGGATGGGTTCCACCATTTTAAGATATCGAGATTCCTTCGCACCTTAAAAAGTACGTTAAGCCGTTGGTTCCCTCTGTCATTTGTACAGTACGGTATCCTTCAATCAATTATAGTACGTATCTATGTATCTGTGACGGTCATTACGGGTAGTGAGAATCCAGAAATCTGAAACCAGTCTTGCCACTTGGTATCTTGCTATCCACCTACTGGGTTGTGGAAGTCAGATAGGCGGTCAGCCCATATAAAACTTTAGTAACCAGTTGCAACCGGTTAGACAGGAAACCGAACCCAAAATAGATGTAATTTTTTATATTATTGTGAGATCAAATAATTAGTATCAAGTCAATTAGTCAGATCTAGTTCCTAGTCGAAAATCTGTCTTCTCTTTAAGATATATTTACAGTTGGAGAATACCTAAAGCCAATAATTTAGTCCACCTTTGGACGTTTATTATACAAGACGTTTATTTATTTTAAAAAAAACTAAAAGTTCAAGGACCACTTGAATGTGATTATGTCCTGTACTAGACAAATTGGTATACTCCAACCAGAGTTGTGTTTATTTTATCCTCATAATAACTAAGTCCCTTACAAGTTGTATCATCTCTCGGTTATGAGCAAATGTGCCCAATAAATATGTAGTTTGTCCCCAATAAAAATATGCATGTGTTAGCAACAAAATCAATGTCCAAGATCTGGCAGAGAACCCACATCAACTGTTACTAGATTCAAACTAACTCTGGCTCAAAACTTTCGCAATTTCATTTTCCCGTTGGCAGACTGCCGCTGAATTTTATGTATTTTATGCAGCGATTAGATACACGGACACGGTAGCCAAGCATTGAAGCCATGATTTTCAGATTTGAAGTAAGAGTACGGAAATAAAGAAAAAGTTTTGATGGTAAGCAACGCTTGCCAAGGTCGGTCCATGGATGGGTAATAATCCTAACATATCAAGTTTGCTCCTTGAGTTGGCTGGCTTGGCAAGACATGTTAGCTGGCTGTTATTAAAAATGCACCCACGATACAGGAGCAATTGGCAGTAAGTAGTTGGGAGTCAGAAGTCAGAAAATCTTATGCCAGCTAAGGGATATCGTGTGATCCACTACTGGGTTTTTGAGGTCAGAGAGGCAGTGGAAGCCAATACCTATAGTTAAAAAAAGGCTAGGCAAATGAAGGCTAGAAATATAATGGACAATATTATGTTGAAAATACTGAGTGATCAGTATCTGGCCGGAGCTGAGTTTGGACTTGGCGGAGCTTGAACCCAGAAATCGCACTAAATTAGACTGGCCCGTATGGGACCAACCCTAAAAACGCAAAAAAAGCAAGTGTTCGGTACATATTTTAGTCTCCTCATGCATACACAAATGTATGGATACATTTGTGTATCCATACATTTGCATACATAATGTATCCATACACAAAGGTATGGATACATTTGTGTATGCATGAGGAGACTAAAATATGTACCGACAACTTGTTTTTTTTTGCGTTTTTAGGGTTGGCCCCATACAAAAACTTATTTATTGAAATAAGTATTGCCAGTGCTTTCATTTATCGCACAGTATCTCCTAAATGTCATGGCTCACTGGGTGCATGTACAGGTGAGCACGGATTGTACATGAAGTGACTGTATATATTTTATTGTTACTAACATAGTATGTAAGTATCGTGTACGGTCGGCCAAGAAAGTGGTGTACCAGTTTTGATTTAGTTTCCCGGTCATCGAAAATTACAACAAGGTTCGTTATAAAAAGATATTACTGAAAGAGACAACATTATCATGACGTAAACCTATGTATTTAGTATTCATACGTCATATGTCACATGACATTTTAACCTTTAGTATAAATGAAAAGGACATTAGTTTCTACAAAGCAATTGAAATGTTTCCAAACAAAAGTAATAAAAACTATTTAGACAACCGAATTCCATTTGAAAAAGAAAACTGACAATTGACATTTTGTCAAATATATGCAAAAAATCGATATATTTTCCGTGTTATTTTTCAATCAACTGCATATAAAATCATCTCAATGCCTGCCAACTTGACCATTGCCGAAAGAGCACAAATAATTGCCCAATTTAATGAGGGAAGCAGTATCAGTGCGATATCCCGGAATTTGAATATATCGAGGCGTTCTGTCCGCTTTTGGATTCGTCGTGAAGGAGAGGAGGGAAGTTTGTTGGATCACAGAAGAAGTGGTCGCCGGCCTGCACTCTCCAATAACGATAGAGAATTCATGAGACGGGAATATGAAATCAATGGTTTTAAGCCCACAAAACATTTTGCGGAGATGTTCGATGTGAGTGCCCAAACAATAAGGAATCATCTACATTACATGGGGTTGCACCACAGGCATTACGCCAAGAAAATATATTTGACGGATGCTCACAGACTTGCTCGTCTGAACTTCGCCAGAGAGCACTTAGAGTTTGATTGGTCTAATACAGTGTTTTGTGATGAAAAAACGTTTAAATCCAGTCAGCATGGACGTCTTCACCTTTGGCGATATAATTCAACACGGTATAAAGATGATCATGTAATCCCAAATAGAGAATCAGGTCGAATTTCCGTAAATATTTGGGGCTGGATGAGTACGGATGGTGTAGGAGAATTGTGTTCTCTACCTCCTCGAGCGACGGCTGTAAATTATATCGACGTGCTTCAGAATGCAATGCTACCGACAGTCCGTAATGTTTACCCGGAGAACGAAGTGCCACAATTTGATTTTGTTCAAGATAATTGTTCAATTCATAATGCGAGGATCGTAAGAGCCTGGTTTCGTTCACACACTGACGTAAGGGTAATTCAGTGGCCCTCAAGATCGCCGGACCTCAACCCGATAGAAAATCTTTGGGGCCTTATGGTCCAACGATGGTCGCATCAAAATGAAAGAACCAAACAAGCTCTTATTAGTCACTGTAATTATATCTGGGAGGAAATGCGGGGAACCGATATTTGCTCACGGCTTGTTGGTTCAATGAGGTCTCGTCTTTTAGAGGTTATAGAGGCCAACGGCGGTTACACCCGTTTCTAATTTTTAAAAATTTTCAATATCTTCTAAATATTACTATATATGCTATGTTTTTGTTTGTTATAAGTATTTTAAAATTGATTGTAGAAATTTAATAAAAGGATAAATCTATTTTTAGCTTGTTTTTTATTGATATTGTAATTACAAGTTTACAGAAATTGTAGGTTTGTGGACTCGCCTTGTGCCTTTACAATTTTATGTAACTTGTTGATTACAATTCTGAATTTGTAGATACAATTTTGTCATCAAAATCTACAGCCCCCCGCCGTTGATTTTACGACGTCATTGGTTCCATCAAGTTCAAACTAAGAACAGCTGTCACGTTACAAACAGTAATAGTCGTTATCAATAATCAGATAAAGACAGCAATAGAAGTTGTCAGATCGATCTGCAAGCGAAACTAATCTTTATCACCTATGAATCTGCAAGCGATATTCAACCTTAGGGTGGTACACCACTTTCTTGGCCGACTGTACCTACTAACAAGATTTAAATGTAAAGGCATTTGTTACTAGCAAAGTTTATAAGTCATGTGTAACTAATACTAAAAGAACCATGGATCCTGTGGTCTTAATAAAATATTTTTATTTCTTTAAATTCTCAGCTAAAATCTGCTGAGATTTGCCGCCGCAAGCACAATTCTATAAAGAGTAGGTATTAATAATATAATAATAATATTCCACATAATAATATTCCACAACTTTTTCACACAACGCCATCTAGTCCCAAACTAAGCAGAGCTTGTGGTATGGGTACTAGACAACTGATAAACATACATATATATTTCTAAATACATACATATTATAGATAAATTACACCCAGACAAAGAACAAATGACCGTGCTCATCACACAAACATTTGTCCTAGGTGGGAAATTTCGGAATCTTAATTAAATTACAGTCAGGCGTCACAAACTGCGGAAAGTGGAAGTGAATTAAGTTATTACATAACTCATTTAGTATTTACAAACAGGTCAAGCCTTTTCTCGTACAAAATGCTACATATACAAATTTATTTGTTTAAGATTCTACGTTTGTTTCTAGTCTCAGGACTTAATTCAATTTTCGTTTCATTTATCATTTATAAAAGCAGTGGTGGCCCAGTGGTTACAAGGACAACTTACGCATTGGTTGGCGCTGTGGTTGAGCGACTGGCTGCTACGTTGTACGTCGCCGCCGCGCCGGTTTGATTCCCTCATGGAACAATAGTACATTGTTCACCGAGAGAGAAAGTGACCGATTACCGTCGAGGGTGTCGTTTTAAAACACCCGAGATCGGGATTCGCATTTTCTCTCGAGTGATACATAGTGCTTTATACTACACCTACGAGGAAAATAAATAGTACTTTTCAACATTGAGTACATAGACCATAACGTACTTGGTTTGTATTTTTGCGCTTTTTCACTGAAATAAGCTAGCAAAACAGTTTCAGAAAAAGATGCCGCATTTTTTTCACATTTCCATTGCAAAAAATCGTCATAAGTTTATATGTTTTAATTGATTTCTGTGGTAAAAGGTTATCAATCAGTATTTTTGCTGTTTCCTTCAACTGCGGCGGAGTTAAAAAATCTTCATCATCACTATCACTACTTATCATTTTGATAGTTTTATTTTACTTTCTACGAAAACTGAATCCTCAAACAACACACAAATTGAAAATGGCGCCAATGGCGTCTGCAATTTTCACATGTTCTTTTTTCAAATTGTTTATCCTGCCGCCGCAGGGTCGCACTGCCAGCCCGACACCATCCAACACACAGCTAGTGGCCAGTGTCATTTTGCGAACTTGGGGATAAAAACTCACTGTAAAAACTTTTTGGCTTTTGATATTTAGGTTACCGGCGCATAGTCTTACCCAAAATTAAAAAAGAAAAACCACGTAAGAAATGGATTTTCATACACTTTTCTCTCCCGCTCAGATGCGTTTTCTCCCCGCATATTTGTTCGATATGCAATGACGTACTTTCTACCGTAAATTTGATAAAGTATCAAGGTACTTTCCAAGCAGGTGTAGTATAAATATCTTTTCATCCCATTTATTCGAAAAGGACGACTTGGTTCGCCTTTAAGTGCACCCAAAGGTATATTTGCCATGCACTTTTTGAATTTGGAACATCTTAGTGTTTATAAGTGCGCCGCATTTATCTTTGCCGCACACTTTTTGAATTTGGAACATCTTAGTGTTCAGCATGAAAAGTATTCGGACATTATTTCAAACACGCAGAACATAAAATCTACAACAACCACTAATCCTAATAAAACTGTAACAATCAATTTTCATGATTGCGAAAATGTCTTAAATGTAAATATAAGTTTTTAGTTATTTTATTATTAGATACTATTTAATTTCAATTTAGTTGTTACTAATATGTTTTATTTAATAATAATATTACAATAAAATATGAGGCGCCTTTATTTTCTCATAGTGGGTGATGAAAAGTAGAGTGTATCACTCGGGCGTAAAATATATTTTTTGCTCGGCCGACGTACTTTAAATCCCTCGCTACGTTCAGGATTCTACTAAAGAATCCCTCACTTCGCTCTGGATTCAAACAAGCGCCCTCACCGTAAAAATATTATTTTGCTCCCTTATACAGTCTACTATTTTGCCCTACAGATAGGTATTTCTGGTCGTTATTATTTTTGTACATGTGGGTTTAACGGTGCGGTTGCTATTACGAGTATATAGTCACGAGCTCCTCTTGTCTGCTATGAATCTGTACATTAAAAAGAAAAAAAAAATCGTTTTTACGGTTACAGTTATATATTTGACTATATATATATATTTGACAAAATTTAAGGCACAGCAGAAGTCTAATAAAGACAGTTGCTCCACATACATACCTACCGAAATAATATCCTCAATACACGTCTGAATTTTAAAACGTCTGAATTTTGGGGAATACGGTGTTTCAAGGAATTTTATTTAAACGTCTATAAACAAAAACATATTTATATTCAGAAGTTCCATTCTATACCTACTATGAGCAAGAACAAACGCACACATATACATGGTTTACGTCCAAGTGTACAACGAGTGCAAGCGTTTAGCATTCGACATTTGTTTGAGAACGCCGTACGAACACGCCAATCAGTACGTGCGCCTGTTTTTACTACCTGTGGGAAGTTGAAATTATCATATTCCATGTCCCGAGATTGCTAAGACTTCTTAATAGTTATTTGAACAAGACTCGTATGCAAATACCTTTTTATGATCAATAAGAATTGTCGTTCCAAGATATGGTGACGTTATGAGAAAATTATGGGCAATTCTGGCATAATGGTAGACTTAAATGTGCAAAGATGTTTTCTGTGCTGGTGGCAGATATTACATACGAGGTTTGAGTTTTTAACGGGTATTTTACGTATAGCTTTCTACATGAACATCAAAATGTGTATTTTGCATAAACAAATATTATACTCGTGCATCGTCCTCGAGATTAGTAACCTGAAAACGTTGAAATATATGTAGTAACACGCTAGTGACACCACTCTTACACTGTATGTTTAGAGTCCTGCGCTCTTTTTTTTTTTCTTTTGCTGGCAACCCCAGCGTCTCGGTCTTTCATTCACGTCACAGTGCGCCACCACTCGCACGTTTTATTTTAGGAAATAACAAAAGTGATTAGTTTTATAGTGAAAATACGCAAGCAAAAGTGCCAAAAAGGAAATTCGAAATAGAGTACATAATGTGGAAGATCAAAAAACTGAAAACAAACAATAACAAACAAAACAGCGGCACGCCGTCGGCGCCAATCGACCGCCAATTCTACAGGGACTATTTCGGAAAAGGATGATAAAGATCAAGGTACATATATAATATATTTATTATAATATAATAGTAAAGTGATCAAGTGCTATTATTATAACAAAAACATGCCCTTATTAGTAAATTTACCAAAATAACCTCGTATGTTTGCCTTCGTGCAAAACATTGTCCACGAAATTGTGTACAAAACATATTCCACGAAATTGTGTGCAATCTGATGTGTCAAAACGAATTGCTGCAAAAAATATTTATACAAGATCCTTGCTGCAAACACAAACTTTTACGTAAATTTGATAGACGCTAATAATTATATATTTTACATGGCATTATGATCAGTATTTCTGGAAAACAAATGAAAAACAAGCAACTGCCTACATACCGATAGATTTACCCTAACTAAAGATATTACCGATCAGTGCGGCTTCTGGGGCCGTATCGCCAGGTAAAACAAAATAAGTGTACTGTAATAACCAACACCTAATACCTATCAGAGCGGCTTTTGGGGCCGTATCGCCAGGTTACACAAAATAAGTATACTGAAATAACCAACACCTATCAGAGTGGCTTATGGGGCCGTATCGCCAGGTAACACAACATAAGTATATTGAAGTAACCAACACCTGTCACCTATCAGAGCGGTTTTTGGGGCCGTATCGCCAGGTTTCACAAAATAAGTATACGGAAATAACCAATACCTATCAGAGCAGCTTATGGGGCCGTATCGCCAGGTAACACAAAATAAGTATACTGACGTAACCAATATCTGTCACCAATCAGACATTGAGGTAATATGTACTCTATGAGAGCGGTTTTTGGGGCCGTATTTTAACAGGTTACATAAAATAAGTAACATACTAAAATAACCAACACCTATCAAAGCGGTTTTTGGGGGTCGTATCGCCAGGTTACACAAAATAAGTATACTGAAATAACCAATACTTATCAGAGCGGCTTATGGGGCTGTATCGCCAGATAACACAAAATAAGTATACTGAAGTAACCAACACCTTTCACTTATCAGAGCGGTTTTTGGGGCCGTATCGCCAGGTTACACAAAATAAGTTACATACTAAAATATCAACACCTATCAGAGCGGCTTATGGGGCCGTATCGCCAGGTAACACAAAATAAGTATACTGAAGTAACCACACATATCAGAGCAGCTTATGGGGCTGTATCGCCAGGTTACACAAAATAAGTATACTGAAGTAACCACACCTATCAGAGCGGCTTATGGGGCCGTATCGCAAGGTTACACAAAATAAGTTTACTAAAGTACCCAACACCTATTAGAGCGACTTTGGGTTGTCAGTGTGCCTCAGGGTAACTTATTCAAGACGGTTGTGAGACTAATATAGATTAGTTTTTGGGATGGTTTCATTGGCTCAATTTTCATACTGCATCAGTAAAACCTTAGAATGGTGTTACTAACACCTGCCTCATTTGTCTACTGACATACAATCATGGTAACAAACACCCATCAGAGCAGCTCCTGGGGATGTATCGCCAGGTTGCTTACTATACCACACTAATTCACAGACAATAACTACAGTTTATTTCTTGGGACTGCATTGGCATATCATATGGGTAGTTGCTGAAACTACACCATAACTGATGTAATAAAAATTCCTTACTAGGATAATCTGGTTTCAGTTGGGGTGTCATTAGACAGCCCACGGACGATACAGCTTATAGAGGTTTTACCGTCAAATAAGTGCGTCAAACCTATTGAAGAGGTCACACAGCCATCCTCCCTCAGGTCACCTCAGAAAACTTACCGCAGCAGACGTTGGTTAAGGAAAAAGTCTTGGAAGTAAACCATAGTGAAAAACTAGCTGACCCGAAATACCCCGCTCTTGAGCACAGGAATCCAGAAGTGCTGGATATTCTGGGAACTGATCCCTCTGCGGTTGTTAACTATGGGATTGATATACACAAAGTTTTAGCAACAAGACTGCAACACATAGACACTCTGGGACATAGCAAGGAAACCCGCGAAGAGCTTACAGAATGGTACCTCATCCCAGCTAACAGTATCTTGATTGGAGCACCCTACTAAATGTGGAAATAAAAGCAGCTGTAACAGAAACCGTATTAAAACGAGACACGGGCATCAAAGAGCGCCAAAGCCAGCTCACAATGGCAATTTCTGGGCTAGTGAGTCCTCACCCAAGAACATGAGAACAAAAACAAAAATAAAGAGGGCCTCAAACAACTCATGGATGTGTACTGGATCTTGTCTGACACACAACATGCAGAGTCAGTCACTAAGCGAAACTTCACCATATTCTCCATAAACAAACATCTGAATGACACAAAAATTTACAAATAGTGAAAACCTAGCAAAAGCAGAACCCAAAACTTTTTCCTTAACTTAATAACAAGTTAAGAACAATTTAAGGTGGAGATAAAGGGTCCCAGTGCGCAGGAGTACAACGAAGTTGTGAAACATTTCTTCCGCCGGTGCCGGGTCCCTCAGCGTGAGACAGTCGCATCAAGTCGCCGCGAAAGCATCGTGACGTCCGTCGAACTGCAACCATCGCCGATAAATACGGTAAAATACAATGGTCGGTAATCACTGAAGACCAAACTATGTTGTCATAAGTTAACGTGTATAAACTAGCAATGTTTTTCTTTTTATGCTCAATGGCTTCTAAACACCGAAGACTAAACTATGTTGTCATGGGTTTAAGGTGTATAAACTGGCAATTATTTCCTTTTTTATGCTCCACGATCTCTAATCAATGAAGATCAAACTATATTGTCATAGGTTTAATGTATATAAACTACAATTAAGAAAAAAAAAAAAAAAAGAAACCTAATTAGATTACCTAACGAAAACCTGTCAAACATAAAGTCTGAACTAATATATTGCATAAGGTGTAAAATTTGCGAAATTCTTTGGACTACTTGCATGGATGAATATGAGATACTTTACACTTAAGAAAGAGTAAATACATGAATAGACCTAACTCTATGCAAGATTCTTTTAAATGATGAGACGCATACTGCTCAGAAATATAGACTGACGCCTCAACTATGGGGGGGAGTAGCCACATGTGGGGGTGAACGAGCCAGCGGAAGATGATCGCGAGATGAGAGAAAAATCCATATAAATCAGCTCGAGCTGCTGGTAGCTTATTTTGGCATTAAAGTATTTGCCTAAAACCTCAGAAACTGTGAATTCTTCTTCACATAGATAACTCCATAGCCATTACTTACATAAACCGCAAGGGGAGAATCCAATACCTACATCTATTTTTTATATATTTCATATAATTACAGATAACAAAATTGCGGATGCAGACTCTCGTCGAGTAAACCCAGATATAGATTGGATACTGGCTGGATTGGATTCGGCCGGCGGAACTCTTCACAAGTAGAGTAAATGCATTAACTGCCGAAGTGTTTGGATTGTATTTAATACAATCCAAACACTTTGGCAGTTAATGCATTCATAATCAAATGGACAACAATTATCTTTTAGGCCCCTTGGTCCTTTCATAATAATGTTAAAAACCTTGAGAAAATTTATTACTAAGAAGGCAAGGCAATCATGGTGGTTTCTAAATAGCCCATACAACCGTGGTTGCTCATATTCCAACTTTAAACTAACAATATTATTATTTTACAAGACAACCTCAAACTGGTTGCCGGTTCTTTGTGCGCTGCGGTGACGCAGGGTATCGGTCATACACAGCGGACACCATGATAGGCTCGTTGTCGGAAAATCCTTACCAGCAATATGACGTACCTAGCACTTGAAAAATTAAATTTTGTGCTCAGAACAATATAATTTTGAGTTATATGAAGCGTCAATCCCAAACATTTTATATTTTCTCACAGGTTTACTCAATCAGAGAAACCAGTACGGCACCTTGAATTCATGTAGGTTCTCATTACAAGGTTTTTTTCAGGGGAGCTTATCAGCTCAACCACGGCCTAAATATAATACCACGTGGTATACTTCGCTTGTACTAGAAATTCCAAAGGAAAATTTGCCGTTAAAAATTAACTTAAAATGATGATAACGTTGGCATAACGTATACAAAAATTATTATAAAATAAATAAATTGTAATTAAATAAATAAATAATAAACATACCCGACCAGTGACGATTTTAAAACTTCCAGGGCGGGCTCAAAACAACCAACCTTGAGCCAACCATTCTTTGAGACGAAAATGGAAATGTGCCCAAAACCTTACTTTTTAATATTAGTACAAAACCAAGCCAGGTCTTTTTGTGGGAATCACATAAAGCCGTTTAATGGTTTTAAGAAACCGCATAAACGGTAAAAATACAATCCTTACGTCCGTCGGTGGATTATAGCCGTCCTTAAAGATAGCGGGATTGACACCTCTGAGTGCACACGACACAAGGCACGCTGCTACGTCCAAACCTAACCAATGCGACTTCTCATCGATCTTATCCGCGACAGGGCAAGCTAGAGCGGAAGCTCTAACGTTTTTGGAAAATTCTATAACAGAGCAATGATTAACTCTAACAAAACGTAACTGCCACGATAGTGCTAACTCATTTATAATTAGTTCATTACCCTTAGATATAAAACTAGATTTTTAAGGAGAACAAAATTAAATTATAACTAAAACAAAAAAAAATGTGATACTAATTAAGTAGTTTTAGAAATAAACCAATTGATTAATACACAGGTATTTTTTGGTAGTTGACATTTCCTCAGCTATCTCTCAAGGCCTACATATATTTCAACGTTTTCAGGTTACTAATCTCGAGGACGATGCACGAGTATAATTAATGATTAAACGAACTTACCTGTACGTGAAGTTCTATCATAATTATACAAAGTGCATCGTCCGAAGAGATTAGTAACACCCACCCAACCCAAAGTGTCTCCCAGTTTGCTGCAGAAATGTCAAAGCTGAACATGGTGGCTTCAAACTCTAAACTTAATGAAAGACCGAGACGCTGGGGTTGCCAGCAAAAGAAAAAAAAAAAGAGCGCAGGACTCTAAACATACAGTGTAAGAGTGGTGTCACTAGCGTGTTACTACATATATTTCAACGTTTTCAGGTTACTAATCTCTTCGGACGATGCACTTTGTATAATTATGATAGAACTTCACGTACAGGTAAGTTCGTTTAATCATTAATTATGTACTGCTACTGTAAAACCATTTTATCAACTCTTTTCTCAAATGTTGGGGTCCGTTTCCAGTCTGAACGGTTCCAGCTAAGTTTTAGGTGGACGCGGTATCAAATTTTCCATCTTCTGATTATACTTTGTCAGAGTTTGCTGCAGGGCAAACTTGGCTTAAGTAAATTAAATGGGATTAAATTTCTGGCGCATGCCAAAGCAACAGACATGTACTGCCTAGTGCCATTTAAATTGGGTTTATGTAAAGTTATATGTAAATACTATCGATTGGCCTTGACTACGTTCGTACGGGCCTTTATACCTGGATAAAAAGAAGCCTATATGCTGTTCCAGACTTTGCTGTAGATATATCTGTACAAAATTCTGCAAGATCCGTTCAGCCATTTTAGAGCCTTAACAAAAATCAACATTTTCACATTTATAATATTAGTAAACATGGTGGAAAATACTCGTAATTACGCCATGGGTATGACCAAACAAATGACAAAATTCCTAAATCTCTAGTTACGCTATCAAGTGAAAATCTCCGGCATAACACTATCTGATAACGAACACGGATGTATTTAATCCATATTATTTTAGTCGGGGTTCTAACTTAATGACGCCATAAGACTGGCTTTAGTTGATATTTAAAAAAAATGTTAATGGGTAAATATATTTATAATTCGGGTATAATATTATGAGAACAATTAATGTTAAGAGTGTCACCTACCCATGCACAGAACAGATAAAAGAGTATCCATGGACCGACCTCGACAAAGAGAAGGAAAAAGAAGTGTTTTCACAGAATTGAATCACATACAAAATTATAAAACTAAACTAGACCTCCGTTTACGGTATTAAAGTACACTTTTTTCTTGCTTTCGGTTTTTAAGGGTAGGTATTTCAAATCAAAGTCAAAAGTATAAACAACAACATTTATCATTCCAAAATTAAAATGATAAACATCCTTAACTTCAGACAGTAAATGACAAAAACCGAAAACTTTAACCGTAAACTCCGTAATTTGATAACTTATGTACGAAAAAACACCGTAAACTAATGAAGAAATACCATTAATACAACTGTATATATAATAACTAAATATTTTCTAGTAAGTAATTATCAGTTTTGTATATTTACGACAATGATATCTATAGGGAATCCTGTGGGAACAATAAAACGCTACTTGGAGGACTAAAAATGGATTTTTTCACCATTTACCGGCTCCCGAAAAGATATTTTTACCACCCCTACGGATGATCCTTATACGTTTCTTCTGTGGATAACAGTTTGTGTATAAGTGAGATTGTTTCTGGTTAGTGTTTTGTTTTCTTTTTACTTTGGAACAATCAGTTTATTTAAGTCGATAAAAATAATGAAGGACTGTTTAGGCTCCCATAGTCATGAAACGGTTTATTCACAATATTTTGAGAATTTGTATGTGTTTGAGTCCAAGAGAGCGTTAATTGCGGCTAATGTCCTAGGAATAGGCGACTTGGAACAGCTGGATTGACAGCTCACCATAAAAGTTTTTGTTTTAATATTAAAGTAGTAAGTATAGTAATATATATATAGAACTTACACTAAATATGTATATATATAGAAATAGTCATACTAAGTTAAGCCTTTTAAGTTCCCACTGCTGTGAACTGCTGGCCTCCTCTTTGTCGAATGTGTGTGGAATGGGCCGTATGCCACACACCACACAAGTCCAAGGCGGGTTAGATGGTGTCACATGATTTCAATATTTATAGTCCTAGGACATTCCGGTTTCATAACGAAGTTTTCCTTTGCCGATTTTAGAGTGACGGTGATGATATAAATTACACAATATTTACACGCTTCAATCAAGTCACAGGTCCGACCTGTGACTTGAAGCAATACACTATCAACTGAACCCTCATCGAGGGATGGAACGAACTAACCTATTTGACGCCACGTCCATCCAAATTATAATATATTAACAAAAAAAGTGTCATGGGCTCGTCAGTTAAAAATAGCGCGGCGCCGCGCGCTGTGACACGAATATTGGCAACGTATAAGCTACCTTAATATTATTAAATGAAGGATAATTTTTTAAACAAGAATATCTACATTATGGTGGAAGCTTTTCGTAAACGTCGAAATTCTGGGATACATTTTAATTTTCTATATATTTTTGGGTCAGCCGCACGATGTTCATGTTCCATGCTGAATCAGCGGTCCTTTTGTGCATGTGCTTTTGGATATGTGCATTTATGCGGGCGAGAATTATTCATACTTGTTCAGTGTGTACCGCCCGGTGGTACATTCTCTACCGGAATTAAAATTTAGTATTTCTTTTTATTTTGTAAAATTCACTACTAGCGACCCCACCTCGCACGGTTTCATACTGCTAATTCACACAGGACCGATAAAATGAATTATACACCAAAAACTTTATTTTCCTTCATTGATTATTCTATCCAATGGTGAAAATCACATGAAAATCGCATAATAAATCAGTTCAGTTGTTTTTGAGTTAATTGCGAATACACAAACAAACAGGCGCGGCGGGAGACTTTTTTTTTTATAATAATGCTGTAATGATACAGGATTTTCGAAGAACATTCTTTGCAAACAAAGCTACATAAATACTGCTACTAGAGTAATAGAAAAGTAATCAGCGTTTCATTTTTGAACCAAACAATTTTTACTATGAAGCTAGTAACCCTAATTATTGTCACTAATAAAGAGTATTAGCATGTCTTTTTTATGGCATCCCAATTTCCACCTCAACTCTTTATGGCTAAGACTAAAAATAGATTCTTAAAAATATACTTAAAATGCAAATGTTGCCTGTCTCACACGCTGTAAACAGCTCGCTCTTCTTCGCGGTAAAATAATTAAGCGCATAAATATCCTCATTTCGCGTCATAACGTAACATAGGTCTTACGTTACGCCGTGTTACATCCATTTAAAACGCTCTAAAAACTTTGAAGCCGAGAGAACAACATGCTTCGAAGATAATTTAGGTCGTAGCTGCGTTGGGACAAGGAGTATTAAACAATGAAGTGCTCAACACATCTACACAATCAGCTAATTCTGTTCCCACTACTGGGGCTTACTCAGTCCCTACTACTGAATCTCACGCAGACTTCTTGCCAAAGGAAATTAAAACTTATGGTTATATTCCAAATATATACGTATGATCGTTGCAAATCATGCGACATCTTGTGGTATAATAGGGCTGAGTTACATCATTTGTTCCAAATGGTAATTTACATACACATGAGTATGAAATTGTTTCTATCAAGATCTTTCTTCAGCCTTATTTTTACTGTGCAATGCTTTGAAGAAAATTTATTGAAATTGTAGTCGTTTCGTTAAGTCATTACGACTACTAAATATTTATGTTATAACAATATAGTACAAATTGAAGTTAAGTATTAAAATAGTTTCCTTTAAAATATAAATGATGACAGATTAATAATCATGTAATTTATCACCTAGCTAGTTTTTTACGTACAAGTTTTTAAATTGAGATCATGTCAGTTTAAACTAACTAACAGTAACAGAACTTAAACCGGGATATTTACCATGTGTACTTATTATGTCAAGTTTTCGATATTAGTTCATCCGTGATTACGGCGCTTGCAACAGTGCCAAAACATCGGAAAATCAAAATAATAAAAATGCACAAGGTAAATATCTCGTTTTAAGATTTAATGATATGATAACGTTAGTGCCCAATGTTGTCGCGGCAGGAGTGCCAAGTTGCAATACTCAGAAACATTTTTTCTCATTTTATAAACGTTACTATATATATACGTAATACTTAGTACCATAGTGAGCTCTCCATTTATTTCAACTCTTTGACTCAAGCTATTATATTACTTTGAGTATAAGCTGGATAACGTTCGCTTTTGTTCGTTTACTGTTTTATACTGATACTGTATAAACTTGGCAGTAAAATGCCATGGAATATTTAATATCTTTTTGATGTCGATGAACAAGCACAAACATACTCATTACTTTAGATTTTTTTATACTCAATCTTTTCTTAATATATAGTATATTGTTGTCATTATTGGGTGGAGCGAAAGGGAGTGTCAGACTTCTACTGACTAATAACCCAACCGGCTCCTTAGCTTGCTGGGCCGCTGAATATCGTTAGAACATTCCCGCAACCCCAGCAGGTTTAATAATAACTTAGCTAAGAACATATGACCATAAAAGCCACACTACAAGCTACAAGACATAAACATCTATACTTATAATAAATCTGTAGAGAGGTTAATTCTGTACATGAAATATATTTACAAAATAACTATCAGGGGGTGATTAGGGATCGATACTGATGCCAAAAATGCAATCAGTAAAATTTTTGTCTGTCTGTTTGTCTGTCGGTCTGTCTGTCTGTCTGTCTGTATAACCGTTATAGAAACAAAAACTACTCGACGGATTTTAACGAAACTTGGTACAATTATTTTTCATACTCCTGAGCTGGTTATAGTATACTTTTCATCACGCTACAATCAATAGGAGCAGAGCAGTGAAGGGAAATGTTGGGAAAACGGGAGAAGTTACTCTATTTTTTAAGCTTCCGTCGCGAGTGCAACCTTAATGGTTAAAGCTACACAGAAATCATTAATGACGGAAATGTTCTCCTTAAAATTATATAAAAAGTATCCTACGACAGCATATATCTATCTTTTATGGTTGACTCACAATAACACGTGTAACTCCCGATAGCTTAGCAGTTCGAAGCTTTCGGATTATTATTGTGCTCCGAAATTTAAAACCACCACAACTTTGCAATGGAACTCGGCTAAAAGTAACCCAGTTACAACAAAATGTAATCGAGGCTCAAATTTTAACAGGTTGCGGTGCAGGAGAAACCGTCTTTATTCCCAGAATTCCCATAACACCAAATCATTTTCCATTCCAATTTAAAAGAACGCAATTCCCAGTATCGGTGTGTTATGCAATGACAATTAATAAGGCTCAAGGGCAGACTTTTCGTGTTGCTGGAGTAGATCTCGGTGTCAGTTTTTTCTGCCATGGTCAGTTGTACGTCGCTCTTTCCCGGGTTAGCATTTCTAGAAATCTTTATGTTCACGTGCCGGACGGGTCAACTTTCAACATAGTTTACCCGGAAGCTTTGCGCTGAAGTATTTTCATTCTATAGGTACTTAAGCCTCATGTGATCGTGATCTAAACAATATTACCAATACATTAACTTAATAACACACAAGGAGTTACACGCTGACGGAGTCGCGGGCATAGCTATTAACAATAATATTGTGCGGTTCGGTATTGCGATATTTTTCAACAGTATTATAGATAGACATATTATATTTCCCTACTAAATTACGAAGGTTAATCTGTCTCTTACATCAAAATCACTGAACCGTGAGGAAGGACATAGGCTACTTTTTTTTTACGAAAAACGACGGAAACGTGGACGAAGTCGCGGGCAACAGCTATCTATACTAATAATATAAGGCTGAAGAGTTTGTTTGTTTGTTTGAACGCGATAATCTCAGGAACTACTGGTTCGAAATGAAAAAATATTTTTTTATTAAATAGTCAATTTATAGATAAAGGCTATAGGCTATATATCATTACGCTAAGGCCAATAGGAGCGGAGCGCCAATGAAGAATGCTTCAAAATCGGGGTTAAATTTAACGTTGGCCCAAAGTAACTATTTCACGCGGACGAAGTCGCTGGCAAAAGCTAGTAAACAAATAAAACAAAAAGCCTGGTTTTGTCTATCAAGAAAATAAACATAGATCAAGTCGGACTGATGTGACAAATAGTTTAAGTAAGGAACTGACACTGTCCTGGCACCAAAGTAATCGCAATGAACCCACTCCAGAGAACATAGAAACGCTGTGGCGGCAAAATATTTATTTTTTTCAAAAGCCAAATATACGAGCCAATAGCCAAAGAGCAAATAGTTTTATACCTATTGTAATTAAAAGAATTTCAATTTAAGCGTCTATAGTTTATAACGGATAAGATGTCGGCCTTGTGATCGCGAGGTCGCGGGTTTGAACCACCCATTACACTATTGTCGTAAATTTACTCCAGACACAACAGATTTAGCTTAATTGAAGGAGTTAACAAGTTTGCTAGTATAAGTAATTTTTTGTAGTAATTATTATTCATCATTTGATGACTGAATGTAAATTAGAAATTACTGCGAATGAATAACCCCTTTTTCATCAAAAGATTGTTATAAAGGCAGTCCGCACACTCGCACGTCACCGCCTTCAGTGCTGTATTATGCAATATAGCTATACTAATATTATAAAGCGGAAAAGTTTGTTTGTTTGTTTGCTTGAACGCGCTAATCTTCGAAAGTACTGGGTGGATTTGGATGCAATTTGGTATGGAAGTAGCTTGAAGCTTGAGGAAGGTTATAGGATACTTTTTACGCGACTGCAAAAAAGGAGAGTTATGTTTTTACCGTGATAGAATCCACGGGAGCGAAGCCCCGCGTGAGTACTAGTAATATTATAAAGCGGAAAAATTTGTTTGTTTGTTTGTTTGCTTGAACGCGCTAATCTTCGAAAGTACAGGGTGGATTTGGATGAAATTTGGAGTGGAAGTAGCTTGAAGCTTGAGGAAGGTTATAGGCTACTTTTACGCGACTGCAAAAAAAGTAGAGTTATGTTTTACCGTGATAGAATCCACGGGAGCGAGGCCCCGCGTGTGTACTAGTTATGCAATAAGAAAGGACACAACAAACTCGCAGCAGTACATTGGACTGAAGAGTTTCAAAAACTGAGATTTTAAATTACATGACATAGGAAAAAAGTAGCTAAGTGCGAGTCGAACTTATCCATGAAGGGTTCCGTAGTAGCAAGCATAGATACGCGAAATATAACTTCGTTTTTCATAGTGTTTGTATAAATGAAAAACTCATATTTACGTTTTTTGAAAATATGTTAATCTCTAAAGCTGCTGAATGTATTTCATTCAAACCGATTTTCGTTGAAAGTGTTTATTGAGATCTACAGTATACTTTTTTAGATTTCATTTCTAACACTGGCCGTGAACACATCTCCATGCTCTTTGCGAGTATTTATAGATAGCAATAAATATTGTAGATAGCAATAATGATTCCGATAGCAATTATTATTTATTGCTATTTCGATTGCTATTTGCCACTTGTTTATTTGTTGTTTATTATGGTTCAAAGGACTTGTTTAGAATTTTCCAAGTATATTAATAATGAGAAAATGTCGATAGTCGTCAAATGGACGGCCTGTAGTCTTAATCTTCTTCTGCCTGCTTCTTTGTCTCCGTGGATTTCTAATTGGAATTAAAAGTATTTTTTTTAAAGGGAACTAGCATTGTGGGTGTAATTCACATCGTAACAATATTGTTAACCACCCCAAATAAGCTAAATATGTGTCTCTGGAATGGGTTCGCAGCAATAGTATAATAGATGGGATCGAACCCGCAACCCCTCGATCACAAGGGCTCACCTTAGCTATTAGGCTATTGACGCTTCCATGCATTGCCTGCCGGAGCTGCGAGAACGATTTAACGAGATACCGTGGCCCCAAAACGTAAGGGTAACCATTGAGGTAATATGTACTACGTAGTACATATTACCTCAATGAGGGTAACTGAAGGAACACGGTTTGAAGGGTTGTTGAGGGATAAAACAGAAGGAAGTGTTAAGTAATAATTTTGATGATTTTCCCACCGACAAAAAAGGGTGAGAAAAAAAGCAATTAAAAATTTAAAGTCTTACAAAAGCGCAAAATTGTACGAATCGTCAGCATGCTTTAACGAACGTAGGTAACACTTACCAAAAATTCCCGCAACCCCGGCACACTAGCCGGGGTTGCGGGAATTTTCTAACGAGATACCGCGGCCCCGGAACTTAAGGGCAGCTGTAGGAACAGGGTGGTTTTTTTAGTCAGTAGAAGTCTGACACTCCCTTCCGCTCCCCCCAGAGCGGGAGAAGTCATTCGATGATTTTCCCACCCGGAAAAAAAAGGTAACACACTAGTGCTAATGCCGGAGCTCTGAAGTTTTATCATCTCCTAGTATGTCGTTATCCTAGATATGCACAAGTTAGTTCGTTCCACTTCTAAAACTAAAGTTAAACAGTCTACATAATAGCTCTGTTCTAAAAGTTATTCGTAGGGTTTCTATTTTCAACCGACGACAAAAAGAGGAGGTTATCAATTCGACGCGTATATATATATATTTTTTTTTTTATGTATGATCATCGAGTACTCGAAGACGGCTGAACCGATTTGGAAAATTCTTTTTTTCTTCGAATGGGTATACTTCGAAATTGGTACCACTATCACCAAAGTCAGGATCTGATGATGGGATCCTGGAGAAATCGAGGGAACTCTTCAAATATTATAGGCACACCTATGGCGTTTTGGGTATTTCTTATAGTAACTTGTGCAGTTGCTCTCAAAAAGTACCATTTGGGGAAGTGGAACTGATGATGAAGACCACAGATGGCCGCCGAAACTACTCAATAATAAGTATTAAGTGGATTGCGATTCGATTACTTGAATATGGATGTTAAGCACTTTATGCTCGTCACAATGCATATGGTGATGTAGAGCTGATGGTGAAGTACCAGGAGAACTCCTCAACAATTAACGGCCCAGCATTGGGAAAAGCAATATTTTGTAAAAGGTTATAAGTAGTTGACATTTAGGCTCTTGTAACTAGGTAAATTAAAAATCATCCAACTAAAAAGAGTGAAATAAAAACTTTTTAACAAAAAATGAAACCGACTCCCAAAAAACACTGCAAAGTGAAAAATAACTTTAATTTCGGAAGTCGGTGCCAAAAACGAAAAGAAAAAACAAAACTAAAGACACCGACTACCGAAATTAAAGTTATTTTTCACTTTGCAGTGTTTTTTGGGAGTCGGTTTAATTTTTTGTTAAAAAGTTTTTTTGTAAGTCCAAGTTGGCTGAGAAAATGAAGATATTTACTACGATGAAGTTGAGAAGGAATATTTTTTAATCGAGGTAAACATTTCAAAAAGTTTAGTCATGAATCAATTCAATTCTGCATCAAATTGTATTATTAGAACTTAAAACGGGATATTTACCGTGTGTATTTATTGTTTCGAGTTTCCGATTTTTCGGCACTGTTACAAGCGTTATGATCTCGGGTGAACTATACACATGGTAATCTTGTTTTAAGTTCAGATGATACTGTTAGTGACCATGTTAGCTTAATGGCTTGCATCAAACTGCTCTTGACCTCGTTTTATTTTTAAACTGCATTTCATTTTACACTTTTCATTTCACCACTTTTATACTAGACGTTGAGTTTGCACACCTTGATACTTAATCATTTTATCCTATGCACAAGGGAGAGCAACGAGCTAGAAAGGGTACTAATGATACTTCTGCAGGAAGCATAAACCATAAAAAAACTAGCCGACTACATCATAAATCAGAAAATTTTGTCACCTAGTAACTCTAAACCGGGTTTCGTTGCAAATAGAATACCTATAATTAAATTGTAATGTTCCTACAAAGAGGGTGAGGGTACATCCCCTTTCGTTCTCAATTTAGGCGTGTATTTGGAGTTTGGTGGTTGAAGCCTGAAATCCTATGGCAAGGAAAATCAAGATCGTATTTTGTTTTGAATTTGAGTTGAATGAGGGTAGTTAGAAAAATTGGGTTGGGACAAAGTAATTGCTAAGTCAACTCTGCAAGCAAGTGACCCATTTATTTCCTTTATTATTTTATAGTGTCACCTAATACTCAGGCATATTTATAATATTATTGCCAAATGAATGCGCAAAGTATATTATGCAAATACTAGCTTCTGCCCGCCGCTTCGTTCACGTGGGAGGGTTTTCTCTCGTAAATCCGGATCCGGTGGGAATTCCGGGATAAAAAGTCTATAAATAGCCTATGTGTTATTTCAGGATTTCAACTATCAACATACTAAATTATATTCAAGCCGTTCAGTAGTTTTTGCGTGAAAGAGTAACAAACATTCTTCCATACAAACATTCGCATTTATAATATTCCTAAGAAGTTAGGAAGTAAGATAAGAATGATGTGTATGGCCTACAGATACCTACTGGGGGTCGGAAGTTCCGACCCCCAGTAGATATCTCCGGGTCTGGGTTTTTGTGCATGTGAGTTTGTATTTTTATCCGTAAACCAACGATACACGAGAAATTCCTAGTCGTCCTCGTCATCATCATCCGCTTAGTTTTTTCCAAACTATGTTGGGGTCGGCTTCCGGTCTAGCCGGATGCAGCTGAGTATTGTGTTATAACATGGAGCGACTGCCTATCTGACCTCCACAACCCAGTAACTGGGTAACACGATACTCCTTTGCTAAATGCAGGCAAATATTGTGGCCCGGAAATTGGTTACCTTACCTCCTTTAAAAAATAAGCACGGAGTTTATTTATGTATTTTCAAGTAGCTAATTAAGGTTTTTCCCTAGGGTGTACCGAATAATATATTGATACCTTAGTTTGCATACATTGATGTTATTGCGAAATAATTTGTTAAACTACAAGTATAAATGTAAAGAAGATGAAAGAAACGATAGTAGCATATAATAATTGAAATAAGGACGGTCTTACAGCTAAAAGCGATAATTTACAGAAAAAAAAAAAACAAGTTATCCGTGGAGCAGATCTCAGTAGGTAATGCGTTGCAGGTATGGTAAAGTAAAAAAGTATTTTTTTATACATTTATGTTGCAAAACCTATGTGTGCACTTTCCGCTGCCTTTAACAGCATGTCAAGAAAACAATCTCAAACCCGTAATATGCACCTCGTTAGTTCAGTAATACTATTGAACTTGTATACCTACTTAGAAAAGTATGTACGGAACCCTCGCACTTAACCGGTTATTTCAATGATCAAAAATATTCGATAACATGGTTAACTTTAAACATTTATCGATACTACTTTTATCGCGCTATTTCCTTTCATCTAGGTCTTTTCACCCTTTAAAATCCAGAGGCACTTTCATTGGAAAATTAACTCAGTAATTGGTGGCACTAAATTACACTGCGTTATTCTCTACTTAAATGTTAAGAGACTCCGTAAATGTAGGTAAATTCAATAATGTTTAGAGGGGAGCATGTGAAATGAGGAAGCTGGCTGAAATGGTTTTATGTAAGGCATTTCGGTTGAAACGTAACGTATGGATTTTTATATATGACAATAATAACAGCGTTAATCAACGAGGTCTTAAAATGTCCACGCATGGGTGTAATCATCCTAAAATTTTAAGCTTCCTCCGTAGCTCGGAAAGCAAGCTCTTGGGCTCTTGCTGTCATTTGTACTTCTTTGACAGTCGTAACGAGTTGAAACCCAGAAAATCATTCAACAGCCATGCATGCATGGTTTTCGTGCTAGCCAGTTTAAGTTGTGGAAGTTAGGTAGTCGTTCCATATAAAATGATGGTACTCAGCTGTATCCAGTTCGACTAGTAGCCGACCTCAACATACATAGTTGGGAATAGATTGGGGAAAATTTTAAGTAATTGATATTTCAAACTAATGCCTGTTTTAAAAATGAGTGCCTTAATATTATTATTCCCTTAAAGGTGACATTCATCTTATTCATATAAGACCAGTTCTCGTATTAATTGTAAATAAAAATAATTAGTGCATGAAATCATGGAATGTAGTGGAACTCTCTGTTGTTTCCCTACCACATATGTCCTGTCGTTGCGAGAGTGAACATGCATCTTCTGACCTCGCTCGTTCTATCGTAGTCCTCATTTATCGCTTACCATCAGGCGAAATTTAGGTCAAGAGCGGCCTCATCCGAAACATTTGAGACGCGTCCGCTTATAGATTAGCCCGTAATACACGTGCAAAGCAGTATAAATTAAAAAAAATAATTAACTCAACACCGAGAACATCTTTTCTACTCATCAAAATGAACTCCTCGTTACAAACGATATATTTAAGTGCATAAGTAATACTTACACTATTATAATAGATGGTACAAATTATTTTTAGTTAATAAGGCTTCTTTGAACTTTATGTTGTTGCTTAAGAGCTTTTGTTTTATTAGGAATGTTAGCATCCCACAGTACTCCAGGCATACATATATATAAGTCATCTTCCATCCGTCCACGAGCACATGGCCATCAGGTTTGGCATCCAAGAGAACGTTGAACGCGGAGACTGTCTGAAGAATAGGGGACTGGGCTCGAGCACCGATACGACTCCTAGGCGCGGCGAACAATCTGTCTCCTATTCCGGTTATAGATGATCGGAGCAAACTGATAGGTAAGTTGGTAATGAAGAATGAAGGAGTTTTTTTTTGTTCACAATGCACTGGTCTAGCCAAAGACCAGTCTTGAAACTCGAACTTATACGTTTATATTTCGGAGAGTATGCAACGGAATGGCGTAATTTATATTCTGCCAAGCCCGGTCTATTTATCTTTGTACGATTCTATGTATCGTCCCTCTTAAGAAACGGGAAAAAAACTTTTTAACAAAAAATTAAACCGACTCCCAAAAAACACTGCAAAGTGAAAAATAACTTTAATTTCAGTAGTCGGTGTCTTTAGTTTTGTTTTTTCGTTTTTGGCACCGACTTCCGAAATTAAAGTTATTTTTCACTTTGCAGTGTTTTTTGGGAGTCGGTTTAATTTTTTGTTAAAAAGTTTTTTTTTCACTCTTTTTAGTTGGATGATTTTTAATTTACCTAGTTACAAGAGCCTAAATGTCAACTACTTTTTCACGCTTTTTAGTGGGACGGTTTGTAATTTATCTAGTTACAAAAGCCAAAATGTCAAGTACTTATCACCTTTTACAAAGTATTGCTTTTCCCAATGCTGGGCCGTTAATTGTTGAGGAGTTCTCCTGGTTCTTCACCATCAGCTCTACATCACCATATGCATTGTGACGAGCATAAAGTGCTTAACATCCATATTCAAGTAATCAAATCGCAATCCACTTAATACTTATTACTGAGTAGTTTCGGCGGCCATCTGTGGTCTTCATCATCAGTTCCACTTCCCCAAATGGTACTTTTTGAGAGCAACTGCACAAGTTACTATAAGAAATACCCAAAACGCCATAGGTGTGCCTATAATATTTGAAGAGTTCCCTCGATTTCTCCTGACTTTGGTGATAGTGGTACCAATTTCGAAGTATACCCATTCGAACAAAAAAATAATTTTCCAAATCGGTTCAGCCGTCTTCGAGTACTCGATAATCATACATAAAAAAAAATATATACGCGTCGAATTGATAACCTCCTCTTTTTGTCGTCGGTTGAAAATCATTAAATCTTACAAGGAAACAGAGCCTAACAACCAGAAACTCGATGTGTTTATAATTTGTCTCAGTTTGGTCGCGTGCCATAGAGGGTTAACTCCATAATTATGTCAAACGGAGTTGAAAACAAGTGTTAACTTTTGCTACAGATCGTTAGTTCGGGTAAGACCACTGGGATCGTCCGTTTAGAGTATTTTAGAACCTACATATTGGCGTAGGCGCGTGATAAATCAGCTATAGAAAACATCGACTTTAGCCGAATTTCTATTCTCAGGTACCCGGCTAATCATTATGAATCCGTTTTCAATATGTAAGAAGTCGATATAGGACAGATTTTTGTCTTTGTCTCCATTTTTTTGGGGCAAAATTTTCTTAAGTATGTCCTATAATGAGTAGGTATTCGACGAGATTGCAAAAACCTTACAGGTACGACGACTGAAAAAAATATAAGAATGGTAGCCGGGACGCAGACGTGCTTTACGAAGCACGATGGAATCTCGATTTGTTTAAATTGTTAAATAATTATTTAGTCAGAGCTCTTCCAAGATTTAAAGGTAAAAATATTCACGAACGAACGTTCGTGAATATTTTTACCTTTAAACCAGAATTAATGTATTATAGTGCAAGCATACCCACTGCGGGCGGTCCGTAACATGTGCCTTAACTAATATAAGGTTATCTTATATAAAAAAAACGTTGAGTCATATAACAATAAGGTTTTTATGACTACCGTCAGTCGTGTAGATGTTGATTTATAAACCAGGGTTTTCTGAGTCGGGGTTACAGCGTGGTTCACGAATGCAATTCGGTAGAGAATTCATGAGAATTGAGTTTTAACATCTGCATGGATTTATTTATGTGACGAATCTTTTTGAAAATTTTAATATGTAAGTACCTATATGATGGCGCCAATAAGAGGCTGTAGACAAAGTGCTATAAGATATCGGTCACGTAAAATTTCGACAACGTTTGTATATTCCATGTATTTGTCGTTTTGACGATTGCCTGCGCCACGCTGCCTTCAACAGAATGTCACGTGTCTAGCTCTAATGCCTCTGTTACGTTACTTTGTTTAAAAGTACCTAGAAGATCGGCAAATTTAAATTAAGAAGAAAATGTAGGCCATTGCCTACATTTCATATTAATTATTTATTAGCTGCTGAATTTCCAATCATCTAAAAAGAAAAATGCTGCCCCCTTACTAGGAATTAACCCTTACATAAAACATTCTGGTGCGGACTCGAACTCGTAGCACACAAGTGCAGAGTACCTAATCACTTAACCATGATGCCAAGTGTCGTCAAAGATGCACTATGACTGAATAGGACCCAAAATTTGACCTGTAATACAAGTCCCATGAAATTTAGCCTAGCACTAACGTAACTGGGTAAGGCCGTAGATTTTGCCACTTAGTAACATAGAGTAACAAGACACTTCTATGTTACGGTAACGTAGAAGTAACGCGAAAGTAACGCATAATATTTCTAAGGCCGATTACACAATGCGCATTTTTAGCCGACTTCAGAAAAGAATAAGTCTCAACGCATTTAAGCTAAGCTGGCGAACTGAACGGTTAGTCTGTTCAGTTCACCAACTGTGAGAAGTGATTTTTTCGATTTTCTTAACTGTTTCGCACGAAAGTTTAAAGTTCATTCTTTTTGAGGTAGTTTTTTTACTTTTTGAAGTGAAAACTTCTTTAGCATCGTTGTGGTTTGAAAGTTTATGAAACGAAAAAGCGACCGTAAAAAGAGACAGACACATAAATTCATAAGAAAAAAATAAGCCAAAATTTTTGAAGGTTTCACTTCTACCACGTGTGAATTGCACACATGTTTTTTTTTAGTTTATTTTAATTTCCACTGAGTGGCGCTAAAAACATGGTTAATACATCCTCTTTTTTTTAATTTTCTACAAATGTCCAAACTCCTTAAATGACACTGAACCTAACAAGTTGCTAAGGCAACTTAACTTCTGTTGTTATATGTTTTTCGAATTTCGTAAAACAATCTATACCAGTAAATAAAACTGTTGAATAAGGAATTTGTACATGCATGAAAACTGAAAATTAAAAAAAAAATGCCGTCTGCATATAAAAAAAAAACAATACTGAGCATCAGCGTCGTGAAAACTTGGGTGACGTGAGATGTCAACCGCTGACAGCTCACTTCATGCTCACATCACCTAGATTTTCACGACGTGGTATGTACAGAGTAGCACGGCAGATTATTCGTTACTCCAGTCTACAGCTACACAGTCAAAACTTTGAAAAAAAACGTTGATATTTTTAACAAGGTTCCTTCTCTATGCAAAAAATCTATATTTAATCAATTACGATATGCACAAACCCTTACAACATTAAAACGTTACGAAACATACAAGCAACGTTACCAGTGACATCGAAGTCACATAGAAGTAACGTAAAAGCGCGATTTTTCAAGGTTATAAGTAGCCATAACTCGACATCGAGGTAATTTTTAAACAAAGACACACCATCATGCTCTTATTAGATAGATAACGCATAATACTATATAAAATGTATACAATAAAAACTGTTATTTACCTTAGAAATCGTCAAAATTCACAATTAAAATTCACTGACGAAACACACAAGTGCACCTTTGACAGACTCCAGAGACGAAAAGATAGCGTATTTTTGTTATTTTATTGCGCTGCCTGAATATTTGGTGAGGCCATTGCAATCACAACATACTACCAAACTGTTTTCAATGCTTTTTAAGGGAAATTTTTTGTAACATACAAAATAGTAACATAAAATCTAAAATATGGAGCACAAGTTTGAATAGTAATAAAACTATAAAGGACGCGTTTTTAAAGCCAGAAAAAGCACGATGTAGCAGCTTAACTTTGACACATTCCAGATATCATAATTAATTAAATTTACATTAGAAAAAATATAAGTTTTTATAGTGCTAAGTGCCAAAAAGACAGCAGGTTTTTCGTTAAATTTAGGAGTCTGGACGAATTTAACTCGTATTTTTTTTAATGTACAACTTACATTCATTTTAAAAATATAGTGTAAGAGTTTACGAGATATATAACCTGATAAAAATACCTTCAGTACAATTCACCTACTATATTGTTTTTTATAAGCAATCAAAATTTAAGATTTTTTTCGCTACAAAAAGTGGCCTTGCCCAACTGAGAATGTAATATGTATGAAACTAATTGGAAACTAGTGTAAGCCGGGTCAGACATAATATTGTTTATGCACCAATATTGAATACGTGCCATACTTAGCAGCTACCTACTCAATCAGCTACGAGATTCAAACGTACCCGAATTATCTAAATTCTCGACGAAAATCAGTTCAGTCCAAATTAAAACATGATTTAATTATCGGCACATCGGCTTTGGGACGACGTCTTTAATTAGGAGCCGACAACCGGTGATTGGTTGAGCCGACGTTTTACAGAGATATTAAATTACAAGCTTTTTGTTTTACACGTCAACGCACTGCGCTTTTACAGGGCAATTTAGTCTACAATTTGACACGTTTTCTACAGGGTATATGGACTTCATCTTGTATCAGTTATATAGAATTCTACCGAAGTTTGTCCGTATGGGTTGCGGGAATGCTCATACAAAATACCGCGGCCCCGAAACACAAAGACAACTGACGGAACAGGGGGAGTTTTAGGCAGTAGGAGTCTGTCACTCCCGCTTAACTCAGAGCGGGAAGAATAATTTGATTATTTCATTTCAAGGATGTTATGGAGGTCAGATAGTCTCTGCTGCATCCAGCTAGACTGCTAGTCGACCTCAATACAGTAGCAAAACCAGATAATGATGAAAGTGTCAAATAGCATAAAATTTGCTCTGCTTTACCCTGAAATAAAAAAAAACTCCCTGAAGTATTTTTGCAAGTCAAAGCGATAAAGATATATTAGGGGTCGCAAACATTTTTTACAATTTAGACTTACGTCTCACAACATGGAAAGACACTAGCCTTGTTACGGCTTGTACGGACTGCTCATAATATTATACGTTCATATGTATACAACATTATTTTTTTATTTTGTTTACAGATAACTAGCAATGTGGCTAGAATTCACATTACTAGCAATCTTGGTAACCCCTCCAACTAAGCTAAATATGCGGCAATACGGTAATAGTATAATGGGTCGGGTTCGAACTATGTGACCACTCGATCACAAGTCCGACACCTTATCCATTAGGCTATTGACGCTTCTAATGTTCTAGATAATTGAACTTTGAAGGGCTCTCGTTTTGGTATAGAAGTCATTTAAGGTCAAATAAATCTTCTTGAGTCGACAGCGCGTCGTTGTCACGTGCACCTCAAAAAGTAGTCAGTGGCGGGAATGTTTTAACTAGATACCGCGGCCGGTAACGAAACGGCAACTGAAGGAATAGCGTGGGTTCTAAGTCGGTAGGAGGCCGAATTTAATTTGATGACTAAATACAGTTACAAATACAAAAGTTTAAATACAGATGCAGATGCTAGCATACAGGCCATAGGTGATTAATTAGGGTACCGAACAAAAAGAGTAACCAACAGGACCCTGTTCTTAAGCCTTCGCTAGCCATCAGGTCGTCGGGCACGCCGCAATTGCGGCGGTAAGACCCCTCTTTGAGGAGTGGCTAGATCGGCGTCACGGCGTCCTGACCTACCGCATGACACAGTAGAGCATACGGTGCAAGACTGCCCCGCTTGGGCAGAGCACCGACGTGTCCTCACGGCAGCGATAGGCCTCTCGCGCGTGGCATTGGTCGAGGCCATGCTGCGGGGCGCGAGGGAGTGGGAAGCGGTCGCCTCCTTCTGCGAAGCAGTCATGCTACCGAAGGAGGAGGCGGGCCGTGTGAGGTAGAGGATGGCGTCCTCCCTCCAGCCCAGCCGCAGTGGTAGACGCCCACGGCGTCGGACGTCGGCCGACGATCTCCGGCCACCGTAGGCGCGGGCATGCGGACAGCGAGTAAAGGGCAACTCGCTGTCCGACCATGGACCATGCCCGGGTCGACGGCGCGTTGTGTTCCACGCGCGCCTCAAAGAGCGTCAGCAATATGACGAGGCCCCCCCCTGTAGAGGGCCGAAGCCTGCTGGGGTCGTGGGACTTATCCCATTACCGTGACCCCGGACCGTAAAGGGCTATTGAAGGAACACCGTGGATTTTAGTCAGTACAAGTCTGACAGTCCCTCCGGCCCTGCCCGGGGTGGGAGGACTTATTTGATGACTTTACCACGTTAAAAAAAATAAGCCATCAGGTCGTCTTTCAACGAGCTGTATATCATGAACCTTAAAAGATACATTTTCAGTCAATTATGTCATCACAATTTTTACAGCTAGGCCGTCAAATAAACAAACAAAACATTTGCACACACCAACTGAAGATTTTGCGATGGGCAGTGGGAATGACTAGACTCCATGAAGTATGCCATGAGTACGTCAGAAGCTCTTTGAAAGTGCAGAAAGGTCTACCAGCCCTCGACCATCGAGGGCAGGTAGACATGATTTGGCCATGTCATGAGACGAGAAGGGTTCCGTAGTTGACAAGGAACCCTTATAATTTTGCCATGTCCATCTGTCCGTCCGTCTGTCCGTCGTCCATCCGAGGATACAACGCTGAAATTTGGCATAGATATACATATTCATCACGCCAACAAAGTGGTAAAATGAAAACACAGTGGGATCAGGCGTTACTTTGCGAAGTTTCATACCACTTCACTTCAGGAAAATTTAATTCCGCCAAACACTAGATATCTAGAATCTTGCATGCAGTACGCAGCACCACCCTCCCGCAAGTATATACTCATGCAGAAGAGATGTAATAAAGAAAAACCACACTCGACACGTGGTTTGCTCCTTCACAGAGCATCTTCAGGAGATGTTGACTCGTCGACTCGTCGGGAAACACGTGTCGACTGTAGTTTGTTTGTTGTGGCGTGTTGAATAAACACAGCCATTTTGTTTAGGTAATGGAAACACGGGCCACAAGCATCATAATAATTCAGCGTATACCGCGACTATGCTACTGTTGCGATACAGGCCTCCTCTCTTTGACAGAGAAAAGTTAAGCTACGCTCGCCTAAGAATGATGGTAGATGGGTAACCTTCTTAACATAGTGAGATTTAATTCTAAAAAAAGTATGTCAAGCTGTTGATTTCATCAGTTATATGTACAGAAGCCATAAAAACTGACTCCAATCCAGCCAAGGGGTTATACAGATACTGGGTTCTGAAGTATAGATAGATAGAATATACTTTACTAGCACTCACGCGGGGCTTCGCTCCCGTGGACTCTATCACGGTAAAAACATAATTCTCCTTTTTTGCAGTCGCGTAAAAAGTAGTCTATAACCTTCCTCAAGCTTCAAGCTACTTCCGTACCAAATTGCATCCAAATCCACCCTGTACTTTCGAAGATTAGCGCGTTCAAGCAAACAAACAAACAAACAAACAAACTTTTCCGCTTTATAATATTAAGTATAGATTGTACACCAAAATTTAAACACACCTATTTAAGATTATTTCTTAATGAAATCGTTACAATGGCAGTCTTATCGCTAAAAGCGATATCTTCCAACCTTTGGAAGGACTTTCAAAACTTTATATTATACTAGTACTCACGCGGGGCTTCGCTCCCGTGGATTCTATCACGGTAAAAACATAACTCTCCTTTTTTGCAGTCACGTAATATGTAGCCTATAACCTTCCTCAAGCTTCAAGCTACTTGCATACCAAATTTCATCCAAATCCACCCTGTACTTTCGAAGATTAGAGCATTCAAGCAAACAAACAAACAAACTTTCCGCTTTATAATCTATACTAATATTATAAAGCTGAAGAGTTTGTTTGTTTGTTTGTTTGTTTGTTTGTTTGTTTGTTTGTTTGTTTGCTTGAACGCGCTAATCTCAGGAACTACGGCTCTGAATTGAAAAATTCTTTCAGTGTTAGATAGCCCATTTATCGAGGAAGGCTATAGGCTATATATCATCACGCTAAGACCAATAGGAGCTGAGCACTAATGAAGAATGTTTCAAAATCGGGGGATTTTTTTATAAACTAGTACTCTCGCGGGGCTTCGCTCCCGTGGATTCTATCACGGTAAAAACATAACTCTCCTTTTTTGCAGTCGGGTAAAAAGTAGCCTATAACCTTCCTCAAGCTTCAAGCTACTTCCATACCAAATTTCATCCAAATCCACCCAGTACTTTCGAAGATTAGCGCGTTCAAGCAAACAAACAAACAAACAAACAAACAAACAAACTAACAAACTTTTCCGCTTTATAATATTAGTATAGATGCGAAAGTAACTCTGTCTGTCCTTGGAAAAGACTTAGGATAGTTTTATCCCAAAATTCCCACGGGATCGGGATTTACGCGGGAAAAACCTCTCACGCGAACGAAGTCGCGGGCAAAAGCTAGTATTAGTATAGATTGGTGCAGTTGGTATAGAGGTAAGGCTAAAGACATGATGATGAAATTCACACTAGGGCTAAAGTGCCAGATTACGTATTTAAAATAAATGTAAACAACGCCTAATCTTATTGGGAAAAACTACTGATGTGTGATATGAAGATATCAATAAATTAATAAATGAAATAAATAAAATACTAATCGAACATTTTTCGTAGAATCCAACTGTAGGTGCAATACATAAGTATTGTGGCAAAAAAGAAAATGTAAACAAGCCTGCATTATAGATATTGCTTCCTTCTCCAAAGTGATTTCCTCAACTCGCAATATCGTGTTTCTGTTTGATATTTCAACATTGCTTGAATACCAATACATTACAAAATGTCCACTGAACACAAAATTATTGAACAAAAATTTTGATTAAAGAAAATTCTCTTAAAAAAATGTTTCTAAAACAAAAAGAATAGTCTTACTTATTGGAATTAAAACAGGAATACTAACACTTACTGAATCATCCATAATTTTTGGATGATTCGTTGAACGTCATCTGTTATTTCTGGATGAATACCGAAGTTTCCGTTTCAATCACTTTAAAAAATAACCTGTTATTCAAATCATAATTATTTGTTTGTATTTAGCAGTACATGTCTATTTTTCACATAATACTTTAAAGTGAAATAACAAAGACTACAAAGGTTGCTTTTTTGTAAAGCAGTCTGTAAACTCGGAGTTTGATTAGAGACCTTATGAGTAAAACTAAATTAGAAAACTTATAATAGACGTACTGATAACACATTCATACATTTTATATTTAGTTAAAACAACCAGTCTTGCCAAAAGGTATCGTGTTACCCAGCTACTGGATGGTGGAAGTCAGATAAAACACAAATACTCAGCTCCAGCCGGTGAGTGACAGCCCCCCGCTATAGTTGGGAAAAGATTACATAGATATTGAGGACATCAAACAAATGGATACAATAGACGTATAGTTTCTTAGAGGATTATGCAGGTATGCGCAGTCCTACATATAGGTATGAAATAATTATGGTTTGAGCTGTGTTATAGACAGCTAACATGACACAGTTAATTCTATAGACACAATCCCTTTAGAATCTTCTAAAATATCTACCCTTCGCCAAACATTACACGGAATGGCTCCACAAAAAATTCAATTTTGACAGTTGGATCACCGCAGTGGATTTAGCTCTTTAATAGCTTTTCCACTGCCTACAACTCTGCCTACAATGTTTTTGAATTGGTTCTATAAGTCTGGAGATTACCCCGTACATACAAACTTACAAATTTTACCTCTATAATAAACAAAATATTGTGGGTTGTGTATTAGATAATTTTATTGTTTAAGATATTTTTGAAATGCATAACTGTTCGTTTTCCCTACATTAATAAATAAATAATATTTATTAGTATAAAAGTTGGTTCCCACTTTGAAATATCACTCTTTTTGGCCAGTTTAAACTGTCCTGTGTTTTTTAGCTGAGAATAAACACGGTAACAATCTGACAAAACCGTCGTTTTCAAACCTTACAATCCGTAATATGTTCAAAATGGGCTTTAGAGGAACTACACAGATTTGAGTGTACCTGTCCATAAATATTGTAGTTATCGTATAGCTCAGTTCAATCAAGAGACGTAAACATATAGAAAAAAGAAGTAACTTATCCTAACGTTTTGTCCATACGTTCTACTTATCTGCGAGAACTTTAAATGATGTTTTCGATGAACACTTACCTGAAAACAAAAGAAACACTACATTAATATTTTGTTATATAAGAGTATCATAACATGTCCTATTTACAAAGCTTAGATGCCCATACACATTCCTGGTCTCTTAGTTTGTTGACGTTAAGTAGCGCTCACCAGGATAGTTTCCGTTATTCAGTTGGAATAAATAGAGGCCTTTGCCCGGCGGGGCAGCAAGGGATAGTAAATAATTAATAAATTATTCCATTATTACTGCAATACTCAAATACTATATTACTGTTACATTAAAATATACTATCACATTTCTTACGAGCTGTGCTATTTAGTTGTTGGTAGAACAGAATAAATTCCAAGCCTCCTCATTTAATTACCACACAGTTACTACCATAATCAAGGGAAAGTATCTTCAAAAGGAAATAAAAAGGCTTCGACGACACACAGACAGTAATTAATTGATCAGAATTGAACCGATTGATCCCTCACTTGATGGGAAGCCCAAGGGGAATTTTATTGAAGGACACTGGAGTTTAGGGTTGTAACGATCCAATGGAAGAATCGAAACTTTATAGGATCAATTGACCAACAAAGTGGAGGCGAACAGGTCACATGATCAAGTCTAATATAGAAGTGGAAATAATACAATAACTTTACAATCAGTTGAGCAATTAATTTTTTTTGTCCTCGTCACAAAACAAATTAAACACATCTGATTGGCTTCAAAAATATTTTTTTAACTAAGTCGTTGACCCCAATTCGAGCAAACTTTTAATTCCCGAAAGCATTCTCTGAATCTCACACTTAGCAGTTTTCGAGATATCCTTACTTATCTATCATCTCTTTCTCACTAATACTGGAAGTTGCAAGAGTAAAAGGGATGCAAGGTAAAGTATCTACTGTTCTTTGTCGGTCCGTATTTGTAATCAATATCCGTGTGCGGGGAACGGTTGACGGATGATAGTGTTGTGCACTATCGATTTATCGATTTTCGATAGGATTAATTAGCGGGTTAGGTGACTTAGTTTGCGATGTTGTTACTGGATATTGGCTGTTTTCTGTGTAAATGATAGTCGCGGCACGATGAATTGAGGATAGCTTGGAGTAGTTCGGTCTTTTTTTATTGTGGCAGTGATTACAGTCAACGTCGGTGAATTTATACAAAGGGTGTAATTAATAGTAACGTTCTCGTGTATGTTATTAAATATATAAAAAAAAACCGGTCAAGTGCGTATCGGGCCACGCGCAGTGTAGGGTTCCGTAGTTTTTATAACAGCCAAATGGGTGTCGTATTCCCTGACTGATCGTTTCGTACCATGCTCTAACTAAAAGCCAAACATGACAACCTATGACCATGACTAAGTCGGTTTTTTTTTATTAAAAGTTGTTAAAAATGAAACTAGCGCGATACAACTGACGCTTAGCGCCATTTATCGACATTTCTATGGAGTTGTTCGAAATTTTCGAGTCAAATACAATTGGTCGACTATTACTCGTAAACTTGTAAAGCCCACTAATGTGTGATAGTTTTCCTTTAAACTTCGTTATATATAAACTCGAATGGTTTAGGTAATTAAAAAAGTGTAAGCAAATCGTAAAAAGGGTTGTTTATACTTGACACTTTCTTCGTTAAAAATACGTTCTGACAAAATCAAATTTATTTTCGATTACATGGTAGTTTTCTCTTTTGTTATAGTATGTTCAACTTTATCATTTATTCTTACACTACTCTTCGTAGATTTAACTGCTTGAGCACAATTTTTTAGTTTGATTTATAAAATAATATAATATTTTGTATTCTGTCCATCATAAAGAGCCTAAAAAGACGGGTTCCCCAAACCTTTTAGAAAATACAACGAATTAGATAACGTTGCTAAATTAAAGAGTACAATAGTGACGTAGTCTGGCAACTGAAGTGGCAGGTATTACGTTTAGTCGGTTAACCAGACGCCATTGTTGACAAACGCTCTCGACGTTTATCGTACGTGTTTTTGTTGAATTGTGATATTATTAGCTTGTTTCTTTGTTTTGTTTTTGTTATTTAGTTATTGTTAATGTTTATTATTAATTGTTATTCGTTTTTAAATTCGTATCGTGGAAAAATGAGTGAACCCGAGGCTGGTACTAGCCAGACCAACTTCGTACACACATTTCCATCACCAAAGAAGAAACGCTTCAAAACCGGACCTCTTTCATCATCTGAGAAACAGACATTGATAAATGTATTTAAATATGTAGAAGAAACATGGCCCAAAGAGTATTTTCCATCAAAAACAGACATAGTGCAAAAAACTGGTGAAATAATGGGTATCTCTGTACCAACTGTGTACAAGGTCATCAACCAGTACAAAACATCACATAGAGTGGAGTCTCCTCCTCCACCGGCAACAAAACCAAGCAAAATTGACAGTTTCGATGATATGGATTTAGCCGCAGTGAGGAGAAAAGTACATATGTTTTTTTTTGCAAATGAAATGCCAACTATTGAAAAAGTATTGGAAAGTGTCAATAATGATGACAGTCTACCTAATATAAAAAGAGATGTAATGTATTAGTTGATGAAGAAATTAGGCTTTAAATACTCCAAACGCAGTCGCAAGAGTATGCTTATTGACAAACCAGACATTGCAGTATGGCGTGTAAAGTATTTAAATGAGATTGCAAAATATAGAAGAGACGGGAAGAAAATATATTATTTGGATGAAACATGGGTCAATGAAGGTATGATAACAACGTTAATATGTTTTTAAAATAAATATTGTGCACTGTTACCTTTGTAAATATCTTGTAAACTCATAAATATTGTTTTTGCAGGACAAACTAAATCATCAACATGGCAAGACACTACCATAACATCCTGTAAGGAGGCTCACAGGCAGGGTTTGTCCACAGGATTAAAGAATCCCAGCGGGAAACGAAAACGCCTTATTTTAGGCCACGTTGGTAAGAATATTACTTAAGTAGCCTTTAATAGAAATGCCAAGATGATAATTTTATTTTATAAGCTTGTTAAAAGCATCATCATATATAATAAACTTAATAAATCACTTCTTTGTTTATCCGATGGGTTGGGCAGAGGTGCACCTATAGTACACCCACATTTAACCAGTTATGATTAAGGTACACGTAATAGGGGCGAGCCTATTGCCATTAACCGGGCACAACTCCCGAGTCGAGGCTGCTACTGAAAATTCCAGATAGAAAAGCCAGTAACACTAACTGACCTGGGAATCGAACTGTGAACTTCATGGTCAGCTATAGTGCTCGCGACCACTAGACCAATGAGGCAGTCAATATGTAATAAATTCACAATTTAAGTAAAGTACATATATGAGATGCTCATATTACAAGAAAACATAATTATTCATCAGTTGTTGAATTTATTTAAAACTATGTTTCAGGTTCATCAAGTGGTTTTGTTGAAGGAGGTGAATTAATATTTCAAGCCACTAAGGGTGATGGTGATTACCATTCAGAAATGGATGCACATAATTTTGAGAAGTGGATCACCACAATTTTCACCAAACTGGAAAGAGACTCAATTTTGGTGATGGATAATGCACCCTATCACAGCAGAAAAAAAGAAAAAGTGCCAACAACCGCATCAAGAAAGGCTGATATTCAGAATTGGTTAAATGAAAAAAATATTGCTTTTGAAGAAGCAGAATTAAAAGCACAATTATTAATAAAAGTTAAATATGAAAAACACAAATACCAATCCTATGTTGTGGATGAATTAGCTAAGGAAAATGGTGTTACAGTATTGCGCCTGCCGCCATATCACTGTGAGCTCAATCCAATTGAATTAATATGGGCTCAAGTTAAGGGGTTTGTAGCTGAGAAAAATAAAACTTTTAAAATGGCTGACCTAAAAATTCTTTTGCCAGAGGCTTTAGCTAGTGTAACTGCAGAGAATTGGAAACAATGCGAAGGCCATGTTATAAAAGAGAAACAGAAAATGTTTAAATTAGACAAAATAATGGATGATACCACTGATCGTTTTATTATTAATGTGACAGATAGTTCATCAGATTCAGAGTCAGAATAGAGGCTATAAATATGTGATTATAAATAATATGATTTTAATCTTTGAAATAAAAGGTTTTGCATCTATGAGTCACGTGGTTTTTTTTGTTTACCCTTTTTTAACTACCTAAACCTATGGAGTATAGGTACCACTGCCGTGACATTTGAATTTCTAACTACAACCGTTTAGTTGGTAGAGGCGGGAGGGGACACTTGACTCTAACGAAAATTGGTACTTTAAAGCTTGAAACGGTTTACTTAATCAAAAAATGGTCTTCCCAAACCCTTAATATTTTGAAAGATCTATCCAACGATATCACATATTATGGGAGGGCGAAAAAAAAAAAATAATCACATTTTACATGTAGGGGAGGTACCCTAAATAATTGTTTTTTTCAGAATTTTATTTTACCATTTTTTCGGCGTCATTAACATGTATACTCATGCCAAATAACAACTTTCTAGTACCAATAGTTTTTGAGCTAAACCGCGGACAGACAGACAGACAGACAGACAGACGATGACGATGGCGATACTATAAGGGTTCCTTGTTGACTACGGAACCCTAAAAAATGAGCCAATTCCAACCGGCTTCTACTTTCCATGATGTAACCGTGCCGATAACCGATCGTTTGAGCTTCTTAGGGTTACACTAACTTCCACCCTCAATTTTGGTCCGTTTATCGAGGCTAAGGCAAGTAGCAGCAAAAATGTTGGGAATCCTAGCAAGGTGAGACGGTACTTCACACCGGAACAGGTGCTCAATCTTTATCAAGCCCAGGTTCGGTCGTGTATGAAGTACTGCTCTCATCTTTGGGATGGATCTGCCAAATACCAACTGGACGCCCTTGAGTCTATCGAGAAACGGGCCAAGAGACTTATTGGTAACAACGATGCACTGGTCGAGCCAAAGCTGCAGAGCCTTGAATATCGACGACGAGTTGCAAGTCTGTCGGTTTTCTTTCGGTTACATTTCGGGGGGTGTGCGATGGAATTACACAGCCTAATTTCGCCAAGCCCGTTCCGTCATCGGACTACAAGACAAATGGCGATGCGCCATCGTTACAAGGTGGACATCCCACCCACATGCACAAAACGTTTTGAGAATACTTTAATTGTGCTTCCACTCCTTAGTCGTAGCTAAAGAGTAGAATTCCTTCCCGGAGTCTGTGTTTCTCGATAGCTATAACTATAGCTCTATATATAACTATAGCTATAGCTCTTTAAGTCAAGGGTGAATAAGTTTCTTCTAGGTAAGCGTGCATCTTCGACCACGTCCTCACTACCATCAGGTGAGATGGTGGTCAAACGTGAGCCTATTATGAATAAATAAAAAAATAAAAATATCATTTAAATATAATTTTTTTCTCGTTTTCAAAGATAACTGTTTTGACAATTTTATGTCATTTTCTTTAATTAACGTACCTAATACACGAAAAGAATAATAAAATTATATTCAATAATTCAAAAGATATCATAACTTCATTAAAATATTCCATATAAAAAATAAAATGCAATACATAGGTAATGTATTTCATTTTATTTTCAGACGAAAAACAAATTATTTCAGATAGTGATAATATTTTCACTATAATATTATGTTTTCACGCTTGATTAATAGATTTGAGTATGATGATTTTTGTAAAGTGATAGATGCTACCCTGGAAACGGTCACAGGCCACTGTTTTTGAGATTGATTGACAGAATTTATAGCTAATCCACACACAAAATTCATTATTAAACATTAGATAACTTAACGTTACATCCGTCAAACTTCTTATTAATCCTCTTACCACCTAAAACCAGTAAAACTTAATACATATTTACAATTATTTTAAGCCGGAACACATTCCCGACAGTCGTTGACAAGTTACGATAACCGGAGGTCATCGATTCGATTTGAGGATTACGAACTGTATCGATGAAAATCCAATCAGAGCCCATCACTAGTGACGTGATCCCGTTAATTCAAACAACACTACTTCATGTCAATTATATATTTAAAAAATTCGCCACTGATTGGACTCCAAACAACGGGATCCGGTGACGCGGTTGGCCCAGGAGACGACGCGGCGTGATGAATTGGCTTCCTACCGGATTGGCCAGATATGGTAGAAGACACAGGAAAATGAAAGGAAGGAAGGCAGGCAACAAACTCATAATAATAAATCGAGATTAACTAAAAACCAATAATGTATCATTAACACATAAAGTTGATAATTAAACAAGTCGGCGAATCTCAAAGACACAAGGAGAGGCAGATGTCTATTAGGCTGGACATGTCTTGAGACCATTGACCGATGTAAGAATGAGGAAATATTCGCATACGAGCTAGGAAATAGTATCATGTGACAAAAGTTAATTAACATTGGTTATTTTCTTAATCTTTTTTGTTTTGCTAGGGTAGCTATGTTTTCCTTATCAATGCCTGATATGATTTTTTTTAATAATTCTTAATGATCTGAGCATTGAGTTCCGGGTCCGCAGTATTTCAACTCAGAGATATCTCCTAATATAATGTGGTTATAATCCTCAACACAGAGGGAAAAAGTGAACAGCACAAATGTTGATAAAAAAATACAAAAAATAATATACTTAGGCCAAACAGAAACATAACTCTAAAAGCGAACATTAAATAATACTCGATTTCCCACGATAAGCTTCTTGAAAAAAGCCTTAAAAAAACAACATTTGACAAGCGTCTCTATAGCGTATTTTGCATTGTAAAAACCGCAATAAAATGTAGGTACCAAAAAACAGGGATGTTGTACCATTGTAAAATGCAGAGTTGTACTACAGCTACCGCAATAAACTTTCAACTTTATTACTGAAATATTAAAGTTATGAGCGTCGGTAATGCGAAGTTTGTCAATCTTGAAGTTAGTTGTAAGATTTATGTGGGCTGTAAAGTAATGCGAATGATTGTCACATGCACAGAATGGGGAGTAGCAACTGTGAATTGTTGAGAACAATAAAATGGCGACCAAAGGGATGATATTAGTGATACGTGAGAATTTGTTAGCTTATGTTATTTGAATGGGGACTCCCATTAAAATAACATAAGCTAACAAATTCTCACTACTTTACTATTTACTAATTACAGTAACATCCGTATCACAACGTTTTGAAATCAAGAAAAATACGCGACATATTTTTTTTAAGAGAATACCCTCCATATTCAAAGTTGATTTTAGGAAATGCTTTTTTTAAATTGGAAGTCCGTTTTAATAATAATAAAAAAACATCTAAAGGTTGTCTGTAAAAGATCGCTTTTTTGAACAGAACTGACGTACGCATGTTCCATACGATTCTAGCCCAACTAAATGGCGACGCTGCAAAGGATTTGTTCAAATTCATGTGCTTCAGCTGATTCAGCCCACATATTGTGAAGGTACAATTGTTCAGGATACGATGGGACTGACATACGCTGTGCGTAGAAGTCCCTAAAAATAAATAAAAAAAAAGATCCTATCTTGCAATATGCATCACGGTCAAAATTCCTGGAATTGATTTACCAACTTGTGCTTTTAAATTTGTTTGGAATAAAAGGTTTTGTATGTTTCTAGCGAAGGGAAGGACGAATATGAGAATGAGAGAACCAATTCTCTTCAGAATAAATGAAACATCATGGATGAGTTGAGTCCGTAGATGTGTCACATTCTACCATTGTATCGGCACCCTTGTTTCGAAAATAACGTGAATCCGCAAGTTCCAGCTATTTGTAGTTTTCTTATTATCAGAAGATGTAGAAAATCTTGCAACACTGTGATCCCAAGTCCACGGCGCATCGGATTCCACGCAGGTCTGAAATATCAGTCAGCATTAATGACGGGGCCTAAGAAGGCCTACCGGTGTTGCAGGAATGTTCTAATGAAAGCTCCGGGACGCAAGAGTAACTTGAATAAACACTCTTTTCCGCTCCACCCAAAGCGGTAGAAGTCATCAGAAGAACTTTCCGCCAAAAAAAATGTCTAACTAATTGGAACCTACCTTGTTACCCACAGTGCAGTCGGTGCGTGTAAAATTACGAACTCAACATAGTTGGGAAAAGGCTAAATGTTTTTCATTGTTGCGAGTTATAAGTTTTTTCTGATTACTTTTACTACGTGGTATATATGTATTTTATATACCACTATATGTATTTTAATCAAGATAAAATCGTGAAACTGTTTGTTATTCTCAATTGAGTAACATATCAGCACGACAATAAATAGAACACGATCAAGTTAACTGTTTGCCGAAGTTTGCCCGACAAGGTTGTAAGGTTCCGCTTTCACGCTTTCGCTTTTGCTTTCTTTGGCAATGTTACAGACATCCGACTAAATTACTTTATAAGGAAAACCTTTTGGAATCAGCTGTTGGCTGTCAACAAGGTGATCCCCTCGGGCCAGCGATCTTTAGTTTAGCTATTCACCCAATTATTCGACAACTAAATTCAAAATTCAATGTTTGGTATCTCGATGATGGAACCCTGGGAGGCGATGTAGACACAGTTTTAGATGATCTACAGTTTTTAAGAAATCAACTCCATACCATAGGACTGGATCTCAACCTTTCGAAGTGTGAACTATTCATATCCGACAGTACTGACAGACAACTGACACTTTCCAAATTCCACGCATTAGCCCCAGAAATATAAATTGTGGATAAAAGTTGTCTTCGTCTTCTTGGGTCTCCAATTTTTGAGAATTCCTTTCCCGATTTTGTCGAGGAAAAAATACAAAATTTTAACGACATTTCGGACAGATTACACCAAATTAACATGCATTCGGCTATCACATTAATTCGTTACTGTTGCTTTGGATCTAAATTAACTTACTTTCTGCGTGCTTCGCATCTTTGGCATCATCCTCACCTTTTGGAAAAAATGGACCAAATTATCCGGCATACTCTGACAGCTATTTTAAATGTGGCTATGGACGACCGAACTTGGGCACAAGCTACTCTTCCCATTCGTATGGGATGTCTCGGCGTCCGCAAAATTTCTAGCATTAGTCTCCCGGCTTTTATATCTTCGGTCCACGGTACTGAGAAATTAATCAGGAATATTCTAGCTCCGTCACTGGTTGATTTCAATGTGCCGTGCTTCACCGAGGCTATGGACACCTGGAGAATCGCTTGCCCGAATCTAAATCCACCCGACAACCCATCATCTCAGAGGCGGTGGGATGAGCCGCTCTGTAAAGCAGTTCAGAGTGACCTTATTGCCACATCTGCTTCGGCTGCAGAGCGTGCGCGCTTGCTGGCTGTGAGTGAATGGGAGTCGGGTCTCTGGCTTCATGCACTACCGTCGTCGAACATAGGCACCTTGTTCGATGATACTACTTTCCGCCTCACTGCTTCCCTTCGATTAGGTGCTCCTTGTTGTTCTGCTCATCGCTGCCACTGCGGCGAAGTTGTCAACAGCCTCGGTCACCACGGCCTTTCATGCGGCCGCAGTGCGGGTCGCATAGCACGGCACGCGAATATTAACGACATCATCCGACGAGCTCTTGTCACCGTCGGCGTTCCAGCTGTATTAGAACCCAATGGCCTGGCACGCGACGATGGCAAAAGACCGGACGGCATGTTTTTATTTCCTTGGAAGATGGGTAGGCCTTTAGTGTGGGACGCAACTTGTGTCGATACTCTTGCGCCATCCCATCTTCCTAGCTCGTCTTGCTGTGCTGGCGCTGCCGCTGCGGCTGCTGAAAACCTCAAGCGGCGGAAATATAATAACCTTGTTGGTAGTTATATTTTCGAGCCGTTTGGGGTTGAAACCTTGGGGTCGTGGGGTCCGAGTGCTCACAGATTATTTAAAGATCTATCCAAACGCCTAGTTGACACTTCGCGTGACCCAAAGGCTGGCTTTTACCTTGGACAGCGGTTAAGCATTGCCATACAGCGTGGCAATGCCGCCAGTCTTTTGGGCACATTACCAGTGGACAGCGATGCGTACGAATTTCTGGACGCCATATTTTAGTTTATTTTTAGATGTATATGATTATGTAGTTTAGGGTTTTTATTTAAGTGTATATTCCATTATTGTTTAAAATAATTAATAAAATAATTATAATAATTCTATCTATCTATGGGAAACCTATAATTAGATAAAGAGTCTTCTCTCTTCTCCGTGGCTTGGAAAGCCCCAATCCAAAGAAGAAATGGTACCTAAAATATCTGCCATGCATTGATTTTACTTGCCTTTTCAGTACTTAAACTGACTGTATATCATAGGGCTACTTTGACATGCCATCTTGATCAATGGTGAGAGAGACGGAGATAGATAAAGAGTAATTAACACATCTCTTTTCACACTTTTTTTTCTGTGTGGGAAAATCATCGAATGGCTTCTTCCGCTCTGGGTGGAGCGGAAGGGAGTGTCAGACTTCTAGTGATTAAAACCCAACTCTGTTCCTACAGCTGCCGTTAAGTTCCGGGGCCGCAGTATCTCGTTAAAACATTCCCGCAACCCCGGCAAGCAATAGCCCTATGGGACTCCGTCACTAATGCTGACGACTTTTTGAGGCACGCGTGGAACACGACGCACCGCCGACCCGGGCCTGGTCCTTACCAGACGGTGAGCTACCCCTGCTCGCCGTCCACCAGCCCGCGCCCATGATGGCCGGAGATAAACATATATCAATAAACGGCGAACTAGTGCACGATTCAAATTCATCATGTCGTATGGAGAAGAACCGGCAAGGGAATCAATAGTTCCTTTTCAAAATATACATAATTGCTTTTCTCATTTTTTCCATAGTATAGTTTTTATAAGCATGAGCCTGAATATCATAGTACAATGTTATTACTAATAAATAAAAAAAACAACAGTCGCATTCATGTTATAAATGAGCTTAATATTATTTAGTTTAATTTAAATATTTATTCTATTTCTTACAGAATTGAACTAATTAACATGAAAAAAAAAAAACAAAACGATAGTATCCATTATACGGACCAATTCGTGTCATGTATCACAAGAATGTAATTTTATGAAAAGAAAACGATTTTGAAGCCTTTGATTCATACAGAAATAGCCCGTTTGACTCATATCACGTAAGTTATAAGATATTTCGGTTTTTCCAATACTTTTCTATGATAAAAGATATGCTTCGTTCTGTTTACGATAATTTGTAGCGTAGAATTTCTTTTTTTTTTTTTCTGAGTGGCGTCTCGCAGGTCAACCTCTGAGGTTGTCGGCTGCTTAACCGGGCTTGCCTGTGGTTGCCTTAATTGCTTAGTTGCCAGGGCTTATTAAAAACTTACAAACTAGGCGACTACACGCTAAGGGCACCCCCTGTGGGGTACGGACCTCGGCTTAGGGCGTCGCAGTGGGAGGGCAACTAGGGACAGGCTGGATCATATCATTATTATTATTAATAAGGGAATTTAATGCTACTGGCTCAGCGTCGCGGGCTGGCTCTGGCAAGGGTCGGGGCGGACTATTACGGGGACGTCGCGGCGGGCCTCGGCGGCGAGGACGGAAAGACGGTCGATTTTTGTTTTTGTAAACTGTGCTGGTCGGCGAATCTTAGAGATACGCGAGGGTTCGTATTGGGCGGCCGATACGATAAGGGGATTCCTATGTTGGATTGCAGTATCAAAGAAACGCTTGGAGTAACGTTTCATGAACTGCTGGATGGTAGGCATCTTGAGGTATACGTGAAGAAGCTCATTTTGAACATAAAAAGGGGCTCCCGTGACTCTACGGAGGAATCGGTTTTGAAGGGTCTGCATCTTATGGAGGAGGTAGGGCTTTGCGTGTGCGAAAACAACGCAGGCGTAGGTCATGACGGGACGGATGACCGCGGTGAAAATACGCAACTTGCACCTGAGTGATAACTTGCTGCGGGAGCTAAGAATGAAGTGGAGCCTACCTAGAGCGAAAGCGGCGCGCGAACGTGCCTGCTTTATGTGCTCAGCGAAGGAAAGGTGTTTATCGAGGACCACGCCTAAGTATTTGGCTTGCTTTTCCCAGGGGATCGGCTTGCCGTACATGGTAATCGGACGGGGGGAGGGTGGGTTTATCCGCGGCTTAGAAAAGAGGACTGCCTGGCTTTTGTCTGGATTGACTTCGATTCTCCATTTCCGGAACCACTTGGCCAGAGTGTTTGCGGAAGTTTGGAGAGTGCGAGCGATGGCATCGGGTTTAAGACCGGTATAATAGATAGCCGTATCGTCGGCAAATAGGGCTAGCTGAGTATTTTTATGCTTGGGGATATCGCTAGTGAATAGCGTGAAAACGAGGGGGGATAGTACGGAGCCTTGAGGAACTCCTGCGCGAATGGGATGGGGGGAGGAAAGCTCCCCCTCAATTCGGTAACGAAAGGTGCTATTCGATAAAAGGTCCCGTAGGATGAGCACGAGACGGTCAGGCACGCCGAGTTGGTATAGCTTATAGATTAAGCCATTGTGCCAGACTTTGTCGAACGCTTTCGCTATGTCGAAGAATAAGGCTCCCGTTATTGCGCCCCGTTGGAAGCCGGCGCTGACGTGTTCTACGATGCGGTGGACTTGTTGGATACATGAGTGTTCGGTTCTAAATCCGAACTGCTCATTGGGTATTAGACTCTTTGCTTCGGCAAAATCTTTCAGCCGCTTATATATAAGCCTTTCATAGATTTTACCGAGGACGTTGAGTAAGCTAATGGGACGGTAGCTAGATGGGTCAGACTTGGGCTTGCCTGGTTTGGGAATACCTATGACGGTGGCCTGTTTCCAGGTTGTAGGGAACATATTATTGCTCAATGCGCCATTGAAGATGGCAGTCATTAGCACTATAAGCTGGGCGGGGATAAGTTTGAAAAACCCTATTGGTGATGCCGTCGGAGCCAGGGGCTTTTCGCGGTTGGAGACTTTTAATGATATCCTGGACCTCATCAGGAGTGATGGGGGCCAGTGTATTATCAGGATCTTCGACGGGCGGAAGGGAAGTTGTACGTTCGACTTCGGCGTTCACCATATCGAGGTGGGCTTGGTCTACTGGTTGAGAGCTGGGAGAACATTGGGACTCTAGGCTGTCGGCTAGGCATTCTGCTTTTTCAGAGTTATCGAAGGCGACACTCTTATCGGGACGAATGAGAGGAGGCATTGTGGCCTCTTCAGTGGATGGTAACTTCCTCTGAAGCTGCCAGAAGGCAAGATGGGTGGGCTCAAGTTCACTCAGCATCTTGTCCCAGCTCGCATTACGCTGCTCGGCAATGCGTTTCCTTACAGCACGCTGTAAGTTGCGCATGTGAGCTTTGTTTGCGGCGCAGGGAAAAGCGCTGTACGCACGGATGGCTGCGTTCTTCTCGGTTATCAGATTCCGTACATCGTCCGGGAGTTTCCAGCGGTGGTCTTCCACTACAGGAACTTCCCTTGAACAATTGTTCAGGACGGATTGTACGTGATCTGTAAGCGAGTCGATCGCCGCCGTCGTGTCAGCGACTGAGACTATGTGGTCAGGAATGGTGTCCAATTGAGGCGACGTGGTGGATTTCAGTTTTTCACTTACTTTCCTCCAGTCGGTGATCAATTGGGTCGGAGGAGGTTGGGTAAGATCATGGTTACCCGAGCGGGAACCTAGGTGTAGGATAACGGGACGGTGATCCGAGTTGAGCTTGTGAAGCGCTTCTATGGAGTGTAAATGGAGGTTTACATTCTTTAGGAGCGCTACATCGAGGACATCGGGGTTATGGTTGGGGTCGTGTGGGTAGTGGGTGGGAGTCATCGGAGCGATGACGTCATAGTTTAGGGTCGCGCCTAGGTTATACACGATTCTGCCTCTGGCATTTGTCGTGTTGCTGTTCCAAGCGGGGTGTTTGGCGTTGAGATCGCCCGCTAGTAAGACGGAGCCACTCAGGACAAAGAGAGTCGTGAGATCGCTGGTGAGCGCGATAGGATCGTCTGAAGCAAGAGACGCGACCGATGGTGGGGGATGGTAGGCAGAGATGATGGTTATCGGAGGATGACCAGTCATGCCTAGTCGACAGGCAGAGTACTCTAGGTGAGAGAGAGGCGCGGGTGGGGTCAGAGGGATGCAGTATAACTCCTTCCTATAATAAATAAGGGTACCGCCGCCGTGGCAGCGTGTTCTGTCATTGCGAACTAGACGGTAATTCGCAATTTTGGGGTCAGCGCGGTGGGGTTTCAAAAGGGTATCCTGTATAACCACGCTCTGCTACCAAATGAGTGCCAAGACAAACCAATCCAGGTTTAATGGTACTTTCTATCAGAACTGTACTATTTGTAATAAATAAATATATAAAAAAAAAAGGAGGACGTCTAATTGGTGGTCGTGGAGGAATTTACTTATTTCGGCGCGTTGGTTGAAAATGCCATTGGCGTTGAAAAAACCTAATTTGAGGGATCGAGGCCTACTGTGGTGTTCAAGACTACCAGAAGCCAGTGCAACGATACTGGTGTGTCCGAAACTTGTCCACGGTTCGTGGAGCCCTACCATTGCTTTCAATAAACAAAAGGCTAAACTACAGGCTCTTCGGCCTACCAACCATATATATAAATAACAGATCGGTACCACTAACCTTCTGTGCTGGGTTCGCCAAGCTTCGACCTTCCTAGGTCACGCCCAAGTGTGGTATGTATGTAAATATGAGGTGAGTAAATGAAAGTGTGATGTAAGTCAAGTGTTCTGAACGGTCACAAGGCGTCAGTCTCCAGATGGCGCGGTTCAGATCAGCATCACAGCCCTAACTCGCACCGGATTGAAGCTATTTATCACTGCTTTTTCCCAACAAATGCGCGTACCACGCGGGTGGCGACAACCGGCGATAAGTCCAAAAATATCCCAGGGTTTTCGTCAATCTGGGATAACAACTTCAAATAATAGTTAATCGCGACCCAATTATCGGTTGCAAACGGCGATTCCAAACGATATTTTTCCAATTATAATTAACTCAACAGGTCCAACGTGCGGACATATTTTTCAACAAGGAACCAAAGTCTATCTGTCAAGTCAGAGTAATGTCAAGATCAAATTTCTTTATGTCAAAAAGGTACGTTCGGAAACGCATATCGGACCGAACATCTACCCCCCCCCCCCGGACGGGCCTACCCGTCCGCTAATCAATTGGAAGTCTTGACAAGGTTGCAAATTTAACACAGCTTCAATGCGGCCAAATACCGTAGCTAGTTCCTCAAACGTGAGAACGGTGTCTCCCAACAATCTCCGCCAGCGTCCCTTTGCCGCTTTCACCGCGGCCCCAAAAATACCCCCCCAATGGGGGCAGGCTGGCGGGTCAAACAACCAAGTGACCCCTCGGCGGGCCAAACTATTACCAATGTCAACCTGGCTCTCATTAGGAAGGCGTGTACCTCCTTCAAATAGTTACTTGTACCCTTGTAATTCGTACCGCAATCAGACCTAATCAAAGAAGGTAACCCACGGCGAGACACAAATCTTTCCAAAGTCGCCTCAAAAGCCTCTGTCGAGAGGGAGGTTACCAGCTCCAAATGTACTGCCTTGGTTGACAGGCAGACAAACACACAAATAAGCCTTAACAATCTTACTATTACGAAGGGTGGACGTCTTCAACAAAAGGGGACCAACAAGTCCGTTACGACGCCAGCAAAGGGCCTCGCCTCATTGACGCGATCAGCCGACAAAATCCAAATTTCTCGCTGCAGAATGGCCAACAGCGCATTGCAACCGGCATGCGAGTTCTTAGTGTGACGATCAGTCACCAACAATTGAACCAAGTGGCCCTCCTTGGGCAACAAAAGGGGGTGACGGGCCCCATAAGGAAGGCTAGAGTGCCTCAACCGTCCTCCAACAGGGTTTCCCGAAGTGGCTTGTCCCAACCAAGTTCAGTTATAACAAGGGCAGGAGCACCAATTTTAGGGTAAGGACAACTCACAAGGGTGATTTCAAACCAGGTCCTTCCCTCAACAGTGGTGACAGCCGTTTCGCCAATTCCCAAATCTTGCCTGAAAAGTCGTTCACCTTCCAACCTAACCTAACCAAGACGACAAAAGGCAACCCTGGACTCCCGTGTCCAAAATGGCACAGACCACAATCGAGTCACCCAAGGGTCCCCAGACCTTGACCGAGGCCGTTGGCAACAAAACCGTCTTGATCGGGGGGGTCCTTTAGCGGGGCAGGCGTCAATCTCTTAGTGATGCCTGGGCGGCGACCGATTGCCGCTTCCAGGCTGCCTTCGTTCACGACGCGGCCAACAATCAAAATATTCGTCTGCGCGGTGTCCCGAGCCGCTCGCCATCACTGGAGGGGCATATCCCACCGGATGCCCGAATGGCGGAGGGCGCGACTCCAGCCGGGGACGTTCCGCCAACGGAGGGGAAAGGCAGCGGCGCCGACCCGGCCACTGCTGCCTAGCAGCCAATGCGCGTTCTCCCTGACGAGGGGAGACCAAATGGCGCTCGCGGGGCTCCCGTTCAACTTGCGCGGGGGGTGGAGTGCGGCGTACAGAATTGCGGGTCTCAGCCTGGTGCTCGTCTCCGGGGTACCCCCCCTGCGCGAACCCCCTTCAGAAGCTGGTCTGCTGGAGCGGTTCGCGTTGGCGCACAAAATCTCAAGGTGGGACCCTTCACAAATTCTACACGGGCGGGGGTCGGGGCAGTCCCGATGGAAGTGGGCCCCCAAGCACGAAAAGCACAAACGGCGTGCGTTGACAATACGGCGGCGGGCACTTACGTGCATATTCAAAAAGTCCGGGCAACGCGCCATGACATGCCCCGTTGCCTTACAAAAGTCACAATGATGAGGACTCCGGGCGCCAGCAAAACGGGGGGCGGGGCGGACATCAACAGGCCCCCTGGCCCGAGGACTCCGGGCGCCAGCAAAACGGGGGGCGGGGCGATCATCAACAGGCCCCCTAGCCCGAGGATTCCGGGCGCCAGCAAAACGGGGGGCGGGGCGATCATCAACAGGCCCCCTAGCCCGAGGACTCCGGGCGCCAGCAAAACGGGGGGCGGGGCGATCATCAACAGGCCCCCTAGCCCGAGGACTCCGGGCGCCAACAAAACGGGGGGCGGGGGGAACATCAACAGGCCCCCGAGCCCTAGTCCGTCCCTGGTCTCTGGGCTGAGAAGGTAGTGGGGGTGACCCCGTGGCGCCACGAGTGTTATCCGAAAACCGACACTCGTCTTCCAAAAAATTTGAGGAGGTCGTCAAAGGGGGGAAGATGGGTGGCACTGTCCCCACCATACTTCTGCTCAAAACGTGACCTCAACTCCGCGGGGAGCAACTGCAGCACTATGTGCACCAACAAGTAGGACCAATGTTCTACCGGTAACTCCAAGCGTCTCAAGGCGTTGGTCGCTGAGACCAACGGGTTCAGCAAGTCAGTGCGCAACGTCGACGTGCTGACAATGGCCGGTAGCCCCAAAATCTGGTCGATGTGCACATCAGCCAGGCAGCGCTTGTTCTGATACCGTCGGGAGAGAAGCTCCAGAGCGGTCGGGTAAGAGGAATCCGTCACCGGCAAGTGCTGCACCAAGGCTCTGGCTTCGCCCTCCAGGACAGACAATAAATAGGCCAGCTTCTGGGCAGGTCCGAGGTCCGAGCGTGCATCGACAAGACTCTCAAAGAGATTTAGGAAGCCCAGCCAGTGGTCCAAGCGACCGTCAAAATGTGGCAGCTCCAGGGTGGGCAGCCTACTCAATAGTCCAGGGCCTGCAACAACGGGGGTCTGCGGCTTGGCCACATCAGGCACCCGACTCTTCAAAATTTCCCGCGCTCGTAAACATTGTAACGAATATGCATAGGTGTAGCTTTTGTGGCACGCACAAGAGGAGCCGGAGGAGGAGGTACAAGAGAGGCTTCCTCAGCAGCCGTTAACAAAGGTCTTCCTGGAGACACACCACGAGGGCCCACGCCGCCAATTCCACCAACGCCGCCAAAGCCATTAACTTTTGCGGGACGGCTTGGCAGGCCACTCGGTCTGGCAGTAGGCTCCCAACAAGGCGTCTGGGCAGCAGGCTCTCAGCAAGGCGTCAGGGCAGCAGGCTCCCAGCAAGGCGTCAGGGCAGCAGGATCTCAGCAAGGCGTCAGGGCAGCAGGCTCTCAGCAAGGAGTCAGGGCAGCAGGCTCTCAGCAAGGAGTCAGGGCAGCAGGCTCTCAGCAAGGCGTCAGGGCAGCAGGCTCCCAGCAAGGCGTCAGGGCAGCAGGCTCCCAACAAGGAGTCAGGGTAGCGGGTACTGCGCTTCCTCTTCCACCACTCTTCTCGAAACTCGTCGAGAACTAAACTCTTCAGAAACTGGTCCAAGACTGAACTTCCCGGAGATGGCCCCCAGCGCCTTTTATACCCAGCTCAGCGTTCAAAGTCCATTCCATTCTCATTCTGTACCAGAATTCAAATTGTAGAGTCCAAAATAGTCCATCTTGCCAGTTATTTGATCAGCCAGTTATATTCGAGCATAATTTATTAAACCTCTTCGATAAAATCTGAGAGTGTGTTTTAGAAATTTATAATTATAATTTAAAATGCCGTTAATCAGTAGACAACCACAATATAGTATACAATATTAAGCTAGTCCTATCGATAAAAGTGAATAACAATTATATAATAAAAGTATGAACAACCTTTTTAGTCTATTAGCCATTAAGTGACTACAAGAAGGAAAAATTACAGTTTGTCAGCCTTGACGTAAAAAATGTCATGACAAGAAAATATTTGTTTTGATGGATGAATTATGGATTATGATTACAAAGAAAACGTAAGTTATTTGGTATTTGTAATAACAAATACTATATTTCCCCATCGACCCCGAGAAAATTTTTGGTCTAGAACAAAAATTTTGTAAGGTTAAAGTTTATCCACATTCATATAACTTACATGCCTCATTCAATCACACTAACATCTCACGAAGTTAGGTCAGGTAGGATTCACATTCAATGATCACTACTCGACCTGATTAGTACATGACAGTAGGCTTGTTTTCGGAGTCTGTCAGTCCGCTCGCGTCGAAAACCCATCAAATAAAAAACAAGATTTAGCAAAGGCTTATTTTTACGAAGTTGCTAGCCGCTTCGATCAACTTTAGAGTCGATAACATAAAAAACAAGGTTTAGCAAAGGCTTATTTTTACGAAGTTGCTAGCCGCTTCGATCAACTTTAGAGTCGATAAATAGTAATAAACTAACTTGGAGAGTTAGAAAGGGAGAAGGTTTGGTAATATGTACCTAAACGCACTTCTAAGTGATATCTGATTAGTTCAGATAGAAGAGAAAAAATAAAAATTAAGAGAAGCCTCTTAAAGTTTAAGAACAAAGTTAAAGAAAGAAATAAAATAAACTATTGAGTTTCAATAAGCCGAAAAAAACTCGATAGTTAAAAGAAGAGAAGAAGATAGAGATGAGTCATGAATATAGTACGAAAGATGAATATATTTACATAATTATATACTTAAATCGTTGTTTAGTTTTTGACGATGAGTGGAGTATAATTCTATCCATGACTGAAAATTAATATTATAGATAGCAAAAGAAGGTAAAGAGGGAGAGGGCAGGTAAATGAGAGGGTTAAAGAGTGCTAAAAAAAACTCAAGAGGATAAATTAAATATAAGAAAGAGGTTGAGTAAGAGTAAGATCACAAAAAAATAAAAAAAAGTGTTAGAAGAGGTTAAAGAGGGAATAAACTAGTGGTAAAAGAGGTGATAAACTAGTGTTCGTGTGAAGAGGAAGTCTAGTATAGTGTTAGTGTAAAGAGTGAGTCTCCTATCCTAGAACTTAATATTAAAAAAGAGTCTAAGCCAAAAAGTGAGTCCAAAGAAAAAAGATACTAGTAATAGTTTTTTTGGAATTTTGAAAAAAAATTAAACCGACTAGCTATGATTTTACGTTGGGCGCCAAACTGTAACGATATGCATAGGTGTAGCTTTTGTGGCACGCACAAGAGGAGCCGGAGGAGGAGGTACAAGAGAGGCTTCCTCAGCAGCCGTTAACAAAGGTCTTCCTGGAGACACACCACGAGGGCCCACGCCGCCAATTCCACCAACGCCGCCAAAGCCATTAACTTTTGCGGGACGGCTTGGCAGGCCACTCGGTCTGGCAGTAGGCTCCCAACAAGGCGTCTGGGCAGCAGGCTCTCAGCAAGGCGTCAGGGCAGCAGGCTCCCAGCAAGGCGTCAGGGCAGCAGGATCTCAGCAAGGCGTCAGGGCAGCAGGCTCTCAGCAAGGAGTCAGGGCAGCAGGCTCTCAGCAAGGAGTCAGGGCAGCAGGCTCTCAGCAAGGCGTCAGGGCAGCAGGCTCCCAGCAAGGCGTCAGGGCAGCAGGCTCCCAACAAGGAGTCAGGGTAGCGGGTACTGCGCTTCCTCTTCCACCACTCTTCTCGAAACTCGTCGAGAACTAAACTCTTCAGAAACTGGTCCAAGACTGAACTTCCCGGAGATGGCCCCCAGCGCCTTTTATACCCAGCTCAGCGTTCAAAGTCCATTCCATTCTCATTCTGTACCAGAATTCAAATTGTAGAGTCCAAAATAGTCCATCTTGCCAGTTATTTGATCAGCCAGTTATATTCGAGCATAATTTATTAAACCTCTTCGATAAAATCTGAGAGTGTGTTTTAGAAATTTATAATTATAATTTAAAATGCCGTTAATCAGTAGACAACCACAATATAGTATACAATATTAAGCTAGTCCTATCGATAAAAGTGAATAACAATTATATAATAAAAGTATGAACAACCTTTTTAGTCTATTAGCCATTAAGTGACTACAAGAAGGAAAAATTACAGTTTGTCAGCCTTGACGTAAAAAATGTCATGACAAGAAAATATTTGTTTTGATGGATGAATTATGGATTATGATTACAAAGAAAACGTAAGTTATTTGGTATTTGTAATAACAAATACTATAACATATGACATCCCCCAGGTGGACAATCTGGTCATAGTCACCCAAAATCTTATTGCGGGCTGTCTGATCCATCACCCCCAAATCCACGTCCATGATGTACTCGTTGAAGCGTGTGAGCGCAGCATCAGCTGACTTGATTCTCTCAATCACTTGCCCGTACCGAGCAAGGGTGAGCTCTTCCAATTCTACACGCTCAACCGTTGCAGCTGCCGATGTGAACCATCTCAACTGTGAGGTCAATCCGGCAGCAGCCTCCCTGACTGCCCTTAATGAGGCCATTGCAATAATCAAATATTACATATAACAGGCTAAAATTAACTAAACAAACAAGAATGACTTGTTAGCCGACCAAATAATTTCACCAAAATAACAACTTAAATTCAATTATTTCAAGTCCAAATCCGACCCTGTACCCATTCGAAGGATGAATCTAGCTTGGTACAGATGGCTAGTTACAAAATAAATAACAATTCATTGTATATATTGTGCAGGATCAACACCAATAACATCAATTAACACAACAATTGACTGTATAATATTGAGCCGGACAATCTCTATCAACACAGTCCAATAAGTACCACAAATGCAATAACCAATACACACAATTCAAGTCCTATTATGTAAGACTATGTGTAATTATTTAGATAACCTTTTAAATTCAGATCAGTGACATTCAATTATTAATTGCAACAAATACCAAACAACTTTTACAACAATATACCAAATTATGTATCAAATACAACCAATAATTCCTAATTTCACAAATAAATCCTACTTGTCAATTCAATACCAAGGGGCTAGCACTACAAATTACAGTACAAACTACAAGTACTATTTGAGCCCGGCTGACAAAGCAATATATTCAAACTTACTATGTTATAAGTTATGTTAAGTAATTAAACTAAAGTTATTTTCAAAACTTCCAATTAAATCAGTGGATCTTATAAGACCACGCTTCTGCTACCAAAATGTTCAAGACTACCAGAAGCCAGTGCAACGATACTGGTGTGTCCGAAACTTGTCTACGGTTCGTGGAGCCCTACCGTTGCTTTCAATAAACAAAAGGCTAAACTACAGGCTCTTCGGCCTACAAACCATATATATAAATAACAGATCGGTACCACTAACCTTCTGTGCTGGGTTCGCCAAGCTTCGACCTTCCTAGGTCACGCCCAAGTGTGGTATGTATGTAAATATGAGGTGAGTAAATGAAAGTGTGATGTAACTCAAGTGTTCTGAACGGTCACAAGGCGTCAGTCTCCAGATGGCGCGGTTCAGATCAGCATCACAGCCCTAACTCGCACCGGATTGAAGCTATTTATCACTACTTTTTCCCAACAAATGCGCGTGCCACGCGGGTGGCGACAACCGGCGATTAGTCCAAAAATATCCCAGGGTTTTCGTCAATCCGGGATTACAACTTCAAATAATAGTTAATCGCGACCCAATTATCGGTTGCAAACGGCGATTCCAAACGATATTTTTCCAATTATAATTAACTCAACAGGTCCAACGTGCGGACATTTTTTTCAACAAGGAACCAAAGTCTATCTGTCAAGTCAGAGTAATGTCAAGATCAAATTTCATTATGTTGAAAAGGTACGTTCGGAAACGCATATCGGACCGAACATGTGGTTTGTGCGTTGGGAATCCATTGGATCAGTCCATCGCATCCATCTGGTCGAGGCCTAGCACGACATCACTGTGTGTGCTGAATATTTGGCTGTACATTGCCGTCGTAATTTTGCCGTTATTCTGCTGCTCGGCAGCCAGAAGGGCATCGCGGAGAGACCTGGCTTGGCGGGTCATAAATATTCTATAGTGGCGCAGTAGAGTCTGGCCGCAAGACTCGCCGTGCGCGACGGGTGAGGGATTGGGTGGTTGTTTGGCTGCAGGAGCAACAGTGATTTGAGGCTCGGATTGGGGACAGGCTGTGGCCTTTGGAGCCACGGCTATAGGCAGGATCTGCGCTGCGATGGGTATATCCATCAGTGCCTGCAAAGGTTTGGCAGTGGCCAAGGAGGGAAAGGCTTTTTCGTGGTTTAGCCTGTTCCACGGGGATGGTCTCTGAGGAGCGAGACGTTGGGGAATTTAAGAGGAAGGTGCCTCTCTTTGTTGGCGGGCGTTGGCGCGCTTCGCTAATTTAGGAGCGAGTTTGGGGGCTTTGGGACAGCCGCGGTTTTTTGCCGGGTGACCGGTCTGGCCGCAGAGAACACAGCTGGGTGGTTCCGAACAGAGGGTTCGGTCTTTGGGCCGAGGGCAGTCCGCAGTGCTGTGCTCGCCCAGACACTTGACGCATCTGGGAGTCGCATAGCAGTTGCTCTGCGCATGGCCATACAGTTGGCAACGGTGGCATTGTCCCACTGTTGCGGTTTTGTAGGGCTTTTCAATTGAGATACCGGATAGGGAGCAAATGGACTTAATCTTGAAAATCGGGTGATGACCTTCGGTTGGTTCACAAATGACAAGAACCATGTCGTACAATTCACCACCTCTCGCTTTATGTAAGCGATGGACGGCGATCACTGGTATACCTTGATCGACAAGGTCGTCTTTAATATCCTGTACTAGGATTTCTTTAGGGACACGTTTAATAATAACACGAGTGGGCGTGTCCTCGGGGAAGGAGAAAGTGTGAAAGGAAATATTCCTTTCACGGAGGGCGCGATATAGTACCCTATAGTCGTTCGACGTAGGGACGGTGACTTTAATGCCATTTTGGCAGGCACGGGCGTTCGTGTAGTTGATCTTTCGATCAACACACATCTTGGACACATCAGTCCATTTACCCTTGTCCTGGATGTAAAAGGGGGCGGAGGGCGTTGCTTCCTTTGGGCTGAGGAAGTTTGGGCTATCGGGCTGGGGGGACGACTATTCTGCGCGCGAGCAGAGGTAGTTGGGACGGGGCTAGCGGGTCGAACGGGCGTTTGAGTTGGGGACGGGGGCGACGCGGTGGTCTTTTTGGCCTTGCTGGCCTGGGAGGTTTTCCCTTTCTTCCTCTTGCCAACGGTGACGACTTGAAAGTCGTCTTCCGAGGACGAGGTGCATGATGACAAATCATTGTCGGAGTTGTTATTGGACACAGGTTCGGTGGTGTCCATTTCACGGAATTCAACTGCAGCGCACACCTGCGCGGCGTCCATTGTTTTATGAACAATGGGATTAGTAGGTGGGCCGGAAACAATGGATGATTTCGGGAATTGGGCGGTCGGCACGACATTGTCGGCGGGCGGGAGCGATAGAGGGCTATCTACCTGGAAGTCGTTCGTTGTTCGATGAACAAGCGGGGGAGATAATGGGCTGTCAAGCGCGTCACTAAAATCAGCGACGTTGGCTTCGGTAGCCGGAGGACAGTTAGCGATTTCACGCTGGATTATTCCGCCATATTTGGCGGAAATAGCAGGGTTTTCCTTAAGGATTTTTAGCAATATCTCCAAAATATTGGAGTTTGCCATGATTGGCGAATGGATCAAAAATTTAATGGGGAAATTTTGGAGATTTCTCTCCCGCGGGGGACCTATTTAAAGCCTAACTGACCTAACTCCCCGGATGGATGGGTCCGGGGATGTGTCACCCTCCCAGTCGGGTAGAGACTGGGAGGTGAGTACCTAATGGTGAGCCCTAAGCTTGTAACCGGTCGCCAGTCTTATTGTGCGAACCGGGCCCTATTGGGTCTAGTGCGAAGGGGTAGACACACCCAACCGACACTAGGTGTGTAGCTGAAAAGGAAACTCAGTAACTAGGTTTGACTAGGAGATCCCCCAAGGCCAAAACCTAGCACTCGACTCCAATTGACTGCTTCACCCTGAAGGGGATCAGCGGGTGCGTCGGGTCAGCACCCCATTGGTATTGTTGACACCGTGAGGTTTCCAACCAAGGACCACGAAACTGTGGTTTTACCCTGAAGGGGCCAAATCAAATTGTTTTTGACGATACTCTGTTATAGAAACAGGAAATCCTTCACCGCCTCGAAAAAGGCGGATCCGGACCAGGCGTCATAGTCGGCGACTACGAGTGACGTCACGGCGGGCGTGACGAAGCGTTGCGATGACTCAGGCACGGAACGATCGAGAGCGCGGAGCGGTACGACCGTCGCGGGCGAGCGTCGGAAGCGGAATCATGTGGCCCGTTCTCTGTAGAATTTCTTTATATATCCTCGTTATTTATTTCGTAAGAGAATTTGGAAAATGTATTTTTGATAACATTTTGTTTGGGAATGGATACAAAAACATCGGGATAACAATTGCAAGTCTTAAAAGATGAGACATTGATAACTTATATCAGGAACCGTACCCAGTATCTCACATGATAAAATTCTAGCTGAATCATTCGGAATGGTTGAAACCTTAAATAACTACCCACGGTTTAAAAAACTACTTTTTAAGCGTGACGGGATTGAATCGCTACAGGACATGCAAAAGGACAGTTTCAAACAAGATTTAAAGCTAATAATTCATCATCCCACTAGCTTTTGCCCAAAACTTCACTCACTTTTACATACTTAATCAATCAACCGCAAAATGCTCACATAAACGTCTCCAGCATCTCATCTGCAGCTGTTTAATATTCTACGGGAATATTCTAACGAGATCATTCGCTAACTTGCTATCGTACGAACCAGTTCATTGTGTCGTGCGCTAACTACCCTAAACTAGCCGAAATGACTAAATGTGATATTTGTAACAAAGGAATAACGAGCAGGTCGCCAGGACTAGAATGCAGGTCATGTGCGAAGACTGTGCATGCAAGTAAGGCCTGCTCAGGTCTTACTGCAAAACAATTGTCTGCTCTTCGAAATGCGGAGAGCCTGGATTGGATATGTGACGAATGCAATCACAACTCACCAAATAGAAAATCATCCTTTTTTATTCCGGACGAAGAGGACGAAGAAGAGGAAGTCGCTACCTCCAGCAGAAACATGGGTAATTTCAACATTGACAGTGAGAAGTTTTTGAGGGATATCACAGCGGAGTTGAAAAAAGTCCTAAAAAAGGAATTACAACCGATTGAGCTATCAGTAACTCTCTGCGGAAAAAAAGTGGACGAACTCACAAGAACCGTGGAAGCTCAAAAGAAACATATACAGGAGTTAGAGAAGAAATATACCCACCTCAGTAACGAAAAAAAACATATTGAGCTCGAAATCACCTCTCTGAAACAATATGTACGTAACATAGAACAACAGCGTCTTGATAATATGATAGAGGTGATAGGAATCCCTAAAGCGCAAAATGAAGACCTTGGTTCGATGTCGGTTAAGCTGGCTGAGAAGCTCAACGTGGATAAATCCCAAATACTTCGTGTTAAACGTATGGAGGGGCGAAATGAACGTGACGGAAACGTCGTAGTGGAGTTAAAAGAACCGGAGCAAGCACGCTCGTGGGTACAGGCATCTAGGAAAGAAGAAGTGCTGCTAGAAAAACTTATACTGGATGTTCCTGTAGAATTAGCTAAGTCGAAAGTGATCCTGCGTCGCGCCATAACGAAAGCTAATAAATCGTTGCTGTGGCTTGCCCAACAGAAATTACGACCAGCATATAAATATGTATGGTTCCAGGATGGAAAGGTACTGCTGCGTAAAGAAGATAAAGATAAACCTATAATCGTGAGGAGTGATACGGACATCGACAGGCTATTGACTACAACGAGGGCAGGAGGGCAGAACTCTCAGCGGTAATAGTTTAAATAAGGTACCCCGGTCTCTTTTACGGATCATCAAGAATTTTTCGATTGCGCAAACATTAATGAGTTCGGTAACATTATACATTCTACTCCTAAAACTAGTCTCAATATTGTTCACATAAATATTAGATCTATAGCTAAAAACTTCTGTTTTGTTTCACAATTAATTAGCTCATCTAACATAAATATAGACGTCCTTATCTTAACAGAAGTTAATATAAATGAAAACACTGTTCATATGTATAACATCAACGGCTATAAAATGCACAGTAAATTGCGTAAAAGCAGAAAAGGCGGTGGAATAATAATTTATGCCAGAGATGGTTACGTATTTATAACTTTAAATCATCCTCTTTCTCACTGTGAATGTATATTAGGTCAAATCACCACTCCTCAGAACTATCACGCAAATATTTGTGCAATTTATAGGCCCCCCAGTGAAAGTAAACATCTATTCGTAAAAGAACTAAGTAGTGTGTTATCAAAATCATCCTTTAAATCATGCGATACTTATTTACTTGGAGACGTAAACATAGACCTAAAAACATACGACAACATACGAGAATACTACGTTAGTAGCATGTCCGAGTGTGGACTAACGAGCGCGATATCGGACTACACGAGAATTGAAAAACGCGGAAATAACACCACACGTAGCTGTATAGATCACATTTTTACAAGAAGCGCTCATTAGATTTGTACACGGCCGCACTCGGAACTGTACTGGCAGATCACCGCATGATAATATTGTCGTGCGTCGGACTTGACCCAACGCTAATACAGGGTGTTACCAAACTAAATCAACATATTAATAACGTAAAAGTTAAATCATTACTTAGTGATGTAAACTGGAGTGTAATAATAGGTCATTCAGAATGTCCTAACTCAATTTACGACCTCATAAAAAAACAATTTAATAAATGTTACGAGGAATCAAAATATACCAAAAAAATAAATGAAAATAGTAAAAGAAGCAAACTACCCTGGATAAGTTTTAAAATAGATAACATGTGTAAACGAAAAGATCAATTATTTATAAAATGGAAAAATGATCCGACTAATAAAATACTACGATTAGAATATAATAAAATAAGAAATAAGACTCATAAACTAATTGAAAAATGTCGTAATAAATATTATATTGAGCAGATAAATAAAAGTAAGTCAAATCCTAAAAAACTATGGCAAATATTAAATAATTTGTCTGGTCGTAATAAAACCTCGGTAGATTAAACTATACTTAGATCGTTCAAAATTAATAATATGAAAATAAAATCAATAGCTGACAACTTTGCCACAGAATTCAGAAACAGTGTTACAAAAATTTTACCTAGATGTAACCAGCGTCTACTGAATGAATCCGAATATACATTTCCTAATAATAAATCAATGTTTTTTAAGAAAGCTACAGAACGCAGTGTATACAAACTTATTAAAAATCTTAATACTAATAAAGCTCCTGGAGTGGATAAGATTAGGTGTGTGGACATACAATCGATATGCGATAAGATTACAGGTGTCATTGTGAAACTTATAAATACTAGTATTAAAAAAGGAAAATACCCAGAAGATCTTAAAACAGGTATAGTGAGGCCAATCCATAAAAAAGGAAGTTTTACTGATTATGCTAACTATAGACCGATCACTATTCTACCTGTTATTGACAAAATAATAGAGAAATATATAGGTAATCAAATAAGGGATTTTTATGTAAAAAATGAGGTGTTGTCCAGCACGCAATATGGTTTTCAACCAAAGAAATCAACCTCACAATTGTTGTCAAAATTCACGGACGAGGTCAACGAATGTCTTAATGATAGAAATCATGTACTCTTACTATTCATTGATTTCAGCAAGGCGTTCGACACTCTTAGACATGACACGTTGTTGACAAAGCTAGATAACACGGGAGTTCGAGGACCAATACTTGAGTGGTGTAGGGACTACCTCAAAAAATCGAAAATATAATGTTAAAATCAGTAATGAAACAAGTGATCCCATTGAAGTCACTGAAGGAACGGCCCAAGGTTCAGTACTTGGACCATTACACTACCTAACATATGTCAACGACATGGAACATGTGGTCAACCACTGTTCTGTGTATCAATACGCAGATGACACATGTCTAGTAGCTGCCCATCGAGACATAAATTTAGCTGCTCGGTGGCTACAGGACGACTTCACTAGAGTTTCTAAATGGGCGCACGATGCTGGACTGGTCCTTAATGCAAATAAAACTAAAATCATCCATGTTCACTCTAGTAATCTAAGACCAATTACCTCTTTTAAGGTAATCGCACATAGTCACAGTTGTCTACACTCTCCCCCTTTAGGTATATGCCAATGTGATGCAATTGAGCAAGTAACGCACCATACCTACTTGGGTTTAATTGTAGACAATCGTTTTAATTGGAGCTATCACGTGGATTCAGTGTGTCATAAGTTGCGAGCTATACTTGCCAAATTTTATATTTTAAAACCAAAAGTTCCGCTCAATATCTTTCTTAACATGTACAAAGCATTAGTGGAATCAATAATAGCATACGGAATCACGAGTTACGGCCGAACGTTTAATTCGTATATTGAAAGAATTTTTAAAATTCAAGTTAGACTTTTAAAACTAATAGTACCTAGAAAAGTTAAGGATGCAAGCCAAGAAAACATTATGCATCTTTTCAAATACTGTAAAATTTTACCCGTACAGAGTAGATTCAATATGGCCTTCCTAATAGAACAATTTTATAATAAAAGCATACAAAAACCTATATCTCATAAAATAACTACAAGAAGTATCTCTAATAATCAATTAATTATCCCGCGCATGACTAATTACTATGGTAGGTGAACTATAAAATATGTAATTCCTAAGCTAATTAATGCAATCCCACCTAACTTAAAAAAAAAAAAAATAGAAAAAATTATAAAGCTAAATTAAAAAAATATTATTTCGACTGCTTAAATAATCTTAATTAAAACATCAGTTACTTTAAGTTATAAAATGAAGCAACCTGTACATACTCATTAGAACTGGTTTCTAATGAGTGGCACAACAGAGCGCTGTTAGCGCACAGTCACTTAAAAATTTGCTTGTATACCCTACAAGTTGATTCTAAATGCTAATAGATGTTTACGACTTAGTCGTAGTAGTTAGTTAACTTGTTAACTTACATTGTATAATTATACATATATTTATATCATACTTAAGCTTATGTTATGTTAGAGTAATTGTGTAGAATTCGTTATTAAGAATTAGTGTAAGTAGTGTTACTAATGCGAATGAGTGCCAAGACAAACCAACCCAGGTTTAATGGTACTTTCTATCAGAACTGTACTATTTGTAATAAATAAAAAAATAAAAAAAAAAGATACAGCGGCTCGGGAACTTTAGGGCAGCTGAAGGAACAGGGTGGGATTTTACTCAGTAGAAGTCTGATACTCCCTTCCGCTTAACCCAGAGCGGGAGAAGTCATTCGAAAATTTGCACACCCGGAAAAAAAAGCTGTTTAATATAACGGAGCTTATTGGTAAAACAGCAAGCTATTTAAAAACAGTAATTTAAAACAGCTGATTATACAAATTTTCAGCTAAATAAAAATCGGAACAGTTAATTTTTATACGGGATCGTTTGCTGGACTTTCTTTTTGAAAGATTAGTTATGTAATCATAAGTTAGCCAAACGTGAGTCTACAACAGTTTAAAAAAAATTACGTTTGTACTATGATGGGTCGTTCTCTTCTCCAAATGTCGAAATATAACGATGTCACAGTTTACAAGGAATTTCACACGATTCTTCTGAGTAAACCTACAGGACGATTGTAATGGACGGAAATAAAAATGTAAATGCACACAACAGTGACTCCGTCGGACTGCAGACAACGAGGTAAATGCATCAATTACTGGCCAACCTACGTAATTATTATAGAAAACTTTCAATCTACGAGCTGAAATTTTTAACAGTTCCAACAGTTTCTTTTCACTGAGCGATTGAGCGATGAGTATTTTGGTTGAAATGTGGAATAGATAAATAACGTAATTTTCAATTTATGAAATAAAATTTGACATTTAAGCGGGTAAAAGTTTATCTTAGGTTAATTGCCGCATGCGATATTAAGAAATTTCAGGATCTTTAATATTCACAAAAAGATAAAGACCCTACGTTAGCATGGGATCAATCGATGTAAACTTTTAACGGTAACAAGGTACTCATATTTTGTCGTTTGTCCAGGTTATATAGCTCACTAATTTAATTACATTAAACAACAATAAAATTTACTAATTAAGGTAATAATTAGGTTGAAGACATTAAAACCCGAATGGATTTTTTTTGTCATATTACAGTTTAAAACTTCTACTTTGATTGATAAGTTATATGAATTTTGCTTTAAATTGTTTCAAAAAGGTAGGGTAGTATTAAATTACCTTAATCATGAAATTTACCATCTAACCTTAAACCACAACACTTTAAGTAGACAATGTAGACACAAATAGGAAAGTAAAGTGGAAATTGTGAATTCAATTAAAACTTTTGACTTAAGTAAAGAGAAACTATAAAAGTTTAATCGAAGTTCCCTCAAGTAAGTTTAAGTTACAGAAAAAAATACTTTACGCGCGCCTTTTCTGTCTTCAAATAAATATTTTCTAGATCTTTCCTGTTAGGTTTTTATTCATTGTAAGTGGAGATTGTAACAATTATTTTTGAAGTTAATCAATGAAAACGTAGTACATACAGAACTAAGTTTTCAGATAGGGAATAATATCCCACTTTAATGCGAGCAGAACGGCTAGCAGAAACTGGGCATATATAATTAGTGACCCAATCTGTTTTCAGAACAATTGACCCACAATGACACAATAGCGACACGAACGCCGAGCCAATAAATAAACAAAAAATCAGTTAAAATTGGCACAACTAACGAATACCTACTTTTTTGTAACAAAACCGTAAATAGTTACTGTTATTTTGGTCGGTCTCTATTTGACTGACAGACTAAGGAGATTTCTATCTACAGCTATTGTTAGTGCCTAACGAATTGTATACAGAAAATAAAGAAAATGAATCTCTCTGATTTTTTTATTACATTGGAAATAAAAAATACATTTCTCAAAATTGGTGCTCTTACTCTGAAATGTTCATAATTAGAGTACTGTTCGTTAGTTCAACTGTGAAGCTGAACTAAAAATTTACAATTCCTTGAAATATTTTTGCAGCGTATGTCAGCTATTTCTCCAAGAAGAATATACGAGTATACTGAAGAATCACCGTCTCCGTAATATCAAGAATAACGCAATATTTGTTAATAATAATTAAAGAACTGTTCGTCATAAGGAATTAACATTATCTTCGGGAAATAGAACGATAGAATTAGTGCGTCGTTATAGGAAATTTACTGATTAATATTAGAGTGATGACTTGCCGAATATAAACACAAGTTTAGTTGAAGGATCTTTTCTCGTAGAGATAGGAGGTTTATGATTCATGACGGGCCATTCAAGGGTATTGTTAATATCTAGTCATTAATTTGGATACGTTGTGAAAAGACAGGCATAGAAGATTCTATGTGAACTAAAGGCGACAAAATCTTCTCACATATGAATTTTTCAGAATACTAGAGGAGCTCTTGGCTACGCTTTCCGATGTCAGTCCTTGTATGGCTAACCACTACAACAATATCGACATTTCTCCGTGAATTGGAAAGCACGTTAATAAGCCGTTGATACCGCCTGTCATTTATCACCAGTTTTGTCAAAGGGTATCATGTTACCCAGCTAGGTACTGGGTTGTGGAAGTCAGATAGGTCAGCTGCATCCTTTAGACTGAAAATCGAACCTGCCATAGTTGGGAAAAGGCTTAGCAGATGATGAAGTTTTTGTCACAACGAGATACCAGGGAGCTAGAACGCAAGAGAAACTGAAGGAACAGAAGTTTTTAGTCAGTAGGAGCAGTCGGCGAAAACATAAAAATAATGACATCTCGTGCTCTGTGTGGAGTAGAAGGGAGTGATTCTCAAAGATTAATAGAAAGATCTATCGTAAAGAATACTGGCAGATTCCTCATTTTAATTACATTCTATGATCATCACAAACATCAACACGAAATTGGGCTGTAACATGATTATAACAAAATTCGTTAAGACGTAATTAGGAGACTGATGCGAGCGAAAATATTTTTTTGCGATAGTCAACCTTATACTGAAGTGTTTAAGTGCAATTTTAATTGTATGTAGCTGTTAATTATTTCTTTACCTTTAACGTACGTATGCTCTGAAAGTTACGGTTGATTTTTGTTCGTGTGCAAGCGTTAGTTATTTATTTTATGGTGTAATGAGGGGCTCTAGGTAATTTGTGGGAAAGGTTAAGTGAATTTAATTGATCATGTGTCGCTTCTTGTTTTATTGGTCGTAAATCTCTATTATATTAATATTTAGGATAATAAAAATATTAGTTTGTACGGTCTGCAAATAGTTGCCTTAGGGCTTTCTCAGGGATAGATTATACTAATATTTCATTCACGAAGGTAAGTTACTTAAAACTTTAATTGGTTCCTGAAAGGACCGTTATAAATATATATATTATATATATATTTTCTCGCTTTTCAGTGGGTCGGTTTGTAATTTACATAGTAAAAAAGCCTAAATGTCACCTTCTTATCACCTTTTGCAAAATATTTATTTTCCCTAGCTGTCAATTATTGAGGAGTTCTCCTGGTACTTCGCCATCAGCTCTACTTCACCATATGCATTGTGACGAGCATAAAGTGCTTAACATCCATATTCAAGTAATCGAATCCCAATCCACGAAATACTTATTATTGAGTAGTTTCGGCGGCCATCTGTGGTCTTCATCATCAGTTCCACTTCACCAAATAGTGCTTTTCGAGAGTAACTGCACAAGTTACAATGAAAAATGTCCAAAACTTTATAGATGTGCCTATAATATTTGAAGACTTCCCTTGATTTCTCAAGATTTCCATTATCTGATCCTGACTTCATGACAATGGAACCAACCAGAAAGTATACCCACTCAAATTAAAAAAAGAATTTTCCAAATCGGTCGAGCCGTCTACGAGTTATGAGATAACATACATAAAACAAAAAGTTTAAGACGAACTGAGAACCTGCTCCTTTTTTTGAAGTCGGTTAAAAATAGTGATTATATAAAACATATTAAATACTAATCATTAGCTTTTTTATTAGCAGATTCTGAGTCCCACTAAAATCAGTTGAGCCGTTGCGGAAAAGAGTATTAAGGTTTAAAAAGTAAGTTTATGTTTAAGTATCGTGTAAAAATCTATAAACGCTTGAGAAAATGCAGTTGTTTTGAAATGACAGACGGGCACTTCGACTTTATTTATCCATTTCAATTTAACTAAATACATAGTAAAATGTTTTATGACAAAGCCTGAAAGTATTTTATTGACCGTTGCTGCCTCGAGTCATAGATATACAATTTTGATATAAAATAAAAAATATTACCTTAGAAAAACTTTTTACCAAAAAATTAAATCGACTCCCAAAAAACACTGCAAAGTGAAAAATAACTTCAATTTCGGTAGTCGGTGTCTTTAGTTTTGTATTTTCGTTTTTGGCACCAACTTCCGAAATTAAAGTTACTTTTCACTTTGCTGTGTTTTTTGGGAGTCGGTATAATTTTTTGGTAAAAAGTTTTTATTTCACTCTTTTTAGTTGGTCGATTTTTAATTTACCTAATTACAAAAGCCTAAATGTCAACTACTTATAATCATTTACAAAATATTGCTTTTCCCAATGTTGGGCCGTAAATTGTTGAGGATTTCTCCTGGTACTTTACCATCAGCTTCACTTTACCATATGCATTGTGACGAGCATATTGTGCTTAATAACCACATTCAAGTAATCGAAGAGGAACACATGAAATACTTATTATTCCTACTTATATATTGCGTAGTTCCAGTGGCCATCTGTGGTCTTCATCATCAGGTCCACTTCACAAATGGTGCTTTTCGAATGCAACTACACATGTTACTATAAAAATACTCAAATCACTATAGGTGTGCCTATAATATTTGAAGAGTTCCCTCGACTTCTCCACGATCCCATCATCAGATCCTGACTTGGTGACAATGAGACCAACTTTAAAGTACACGCTTTAAAAAAAAGAATTTTCCAAATTGGTTTAGCCGTCTTCGAGTAATCGGTGATCATACATAAAAAAAAATATACGCGTCGACTTGATAACTTCCTGTGTTTTTTTCGTCGGTTGAAAATACTATTATATTATACCAACAAGTACACTCGACCGTCGTTAGTAACAACAACCTTAATCTGGCCTACCGCAGTATGGAATTTCAATAAAATAAGAGGCCAGCTTATTCTGGTGTTGGTACCACCGAGGAGACTAACTGAAGATTCCGTGTTTTGTTTTAAATAGCTGTTCTTAAAACACAAACCAAACCAGAAAGACTTGTTACCAATACAATGAATGTGAAGACAATATAATTCCTGCTGTGGTTGCGGGAATGTTCTACCTTCCGCTCCACCCAGAGCGGGATGAGCCATTGAGTGATTTTCACCCCGAAAACAAAAAGACTATACAACTGAAAAGTTTCCACATTTATTGTGCGCACAGCCAAGGTGTGGGACTCTGCCGGCTTGTGTTCCCTACCACATATGGCCCGTCAGCATTTAACCATCTGCTCGTAGTTTACCCGCTGCATCGTTCTTTATCTTCGATTACATCGTCGCTTACCATCAGTTGAGATGGTTGTTAAACGCGAGCCTATCAACAATTCTATAATATGTCTTGTCTAAACCTGTATTTGACCTGTATTTCCTTATCTGGAGTCATATGATTTGATTATAGTACGGATTGTAGAGACTTCAAAAGAGACGTTGAACTCTCGAGTTTGTTTCGGTGTTTCTTCTCTGGGTAGTCAGTTAAGAAACACAGACCTCATCTAATTTAAATTTACGAAAAAAGGACGTGATTATTTTTAATTATAACCACTTTGCAAAATAAACATTATTGTTTCATTATATTTCATTATTACTTTAAAGCGCGTAATTAAATGATCCATTAAGGCTAATTACTTACATGCTTCCTCAATGAGATTCTCCTGCTGACTCTCAACGCAGTACTGCAGAAGTATGGTGAACAGCACTCCGGAGATCACGTGGGAACTCGAAAACGACATCGTACACAACACTAGCCGTTTCTATCGACATGAAGCACTTTTGGGCACATTACTAGCACTTGTATTCACTGAAGTCTTTCCCAAGTTTTAGGATCCATGTGATATCTGTAACAACGAAATGTCATAGTTGGATACATTTTTTTTTTTATTGTTAATAGGTTCGCGTTTGACCACAATCTCACCTGGTGGTAAGTGATGATGTGGTCGAAGATGGAGTACGTTTACCTAACCTATTCCCTCTTGGCTTGAAGACTCCCACATTATGATAAAGGCAGGCAATTACCCAATTACAGAAAATAAGTGACGACTACTGAATTATATCCCAAATCCTACAACTCGACTCCCAATATTTTTCGCATTTATTTAGGGATTTGGTATTAATTCAGGGTTTTACTGTCCGTTAAACAGACCGTAGTATGGCCGGTTATCTACAAGTTTACCTACTTAGTTATAACCAGCAAACAAAGCACGGTGCAATCACAGTACTTTACTTCTATTGTCAGTTCGACCGTAACATTGTATTAGTCACTGGTCAGTACTAACAAAGATATTTTCTACTAGTAAACAATGATAATATTGAGTTCTGTAAGCTTACATGCAATGCAAACTGTCTTTATCAAAAATCTCCTTCAATCCTCCTCCCAATAGCATCATTACAGTCATCTAAAGAACAAGAACCACAATTCCCTAGAAAAACATTCTTTTTTACACCAAAACATAATCCTTAATTAAAACTGCCGATAAAATAACTATAAAACCAAGAACCAATACGCAAAAAGTCGTAACCATATCGTTAAATAAATTGCACCAAGTAATACTAACCCTCTCATAGTTACACTTCGTAAAACCAGAAATGCGAGTATTACCAAATTTCAAGACTGAATAAACGAACTACTTTTATTATAAGAAGACAGTCGGCAGCAGCAACTAGTATGCATGAAAAGTGGCGTAATCTAAAGAATTATGGTAGTGGTATTTTCGTACCATGCATGGAAATGCGTCAAAAAATTGTCTTGAAATGTCCACTGTGATTTTATTTTAGCTGGTATTAGCTACCCATCCGGCTTTACATGGTCTCGTTCTGCAAATTCACATAAAACCTTAATAAATTATACACTTAAACCTTCTTCATGAATCACTCCATCCATTGGTGTAAATATGTTCAGGAGTTTTTTTTTTAAATACATACAGACAGACGTGGCGGGAGATATTGTTTTATAATATGTAAAGATAAGGAAGTGGTACACGCTTGTTACTACATGGTGTGAATAAGTCGCATGCTAATGGCTCAAACTTATATTTGTGTATGTGATGACGTCAGGTGAATTTGTTAAATGTGTTATTTTTATAAGAGGTTATGAGTCGCATTAAGGAGTCAATTCAAACCGGCTCCTACTTTCCGGGGTATAACCGTGCCGATAACCGATCGTATCGAGCTTCTGGGGGTAACACTAACTTATACCCTCAATTTTGGCCCGTTTATCGAGACTAAGACTCAACTAGCATCAAAAAAGTTGGGAATCCTAGCAAAAGTGAGACGGTACTTCACACCCGAACAGTTGCTCAATCTCTATCAAGCCCAGGTTCGGTCGTGTTCGCTCATCTTTGGGATAGATCTGCTAAATACCAACTGGACGTGCTTGAGTCTATCGAGAAGCGGGCAAAGAGACTCATTGGCAACGATGCACTGGTCGAGTCAAAGCTCCAGACCCTTGAACATCGACGACGAGTTGCAAGTCTATCGGTTTTCTATCGGTTACATTTCGGGGAGTGTGCGACGGAATTACACAGTCTAATTCCGCCAAGCCCGCTCCATCATCGTACTACGAAACAAACGGGGAAGCGCCATCGTTACATGGTGGACATCCCACCCATACGCACAAAACGTTTTGGGTATAGTTTCATTGTGCGTACGGCTAAGAAGTGGAATTCTCTGCCGGAGTCTGTGTTTCCCGATAGCTATAACCTAGGCGTCTTTAAGTCAAGAGTGAATAGGTTACTTTTAGGTAAGCGTGCTCCATCGTCGACCACATCATCACTTACCATCAGGTGAGATGGTGGACAAACGCGACCCTATTTTTAATAAAAAAAAATATATGTATGTGCCTACCGAAATTACCTGACAGAATTTAGAGTAGGTCTTTGTTCAGGTAGAAAGTACAAGCTGAAAAAATCTTATACAAAGAGTAAATATTTGTCTTCAATTATAAAACTAATTAATTTTTTGGAAAAAGTTTTTATTTCAGTCTATTTAGTTGGTTGATTTTTAATTTACCTAGTTAAAAGAGCCTAAATGTCAACTATTTATAACCTTTTCCAAAATATTGCTTTTCCCAATGCTGGGCCGTTAATTGTTGAGGAGTTCTCCTGGTACTTCACCATCAGCTCTACATCACCATATGTATTGTAACGAACATAAAGTGCTTAACATCCATATTTAAGTAATCGAATCGCAATCCACGAAATACAAGGTGTCTCAAAAGAAAGTTCACATTTAAATCTTTTTTTAAAAGAAAAGTCTTAGCTTTATTGAAAAAAATGTTTATTTTATATTGAAGTACACTGTTTGGGAATTTATTTTTTAAAAATAACATCGTCCAAATGTAAACCGTTGCGCTCTCGGCATTCATTTAGTCGGGCACTAAAATTGCCTATGACAGCTCGGCAGGTAGTCTCCGTGATGGCTGCCATTTCATGACGGATATTTTCTTTTAATTGTGCCAGGGAAGTCGGTTTATTAGCGTAAACTTTTGATTTGACATAACCCCACAGGAAAAAATCCATAGGCGTTAAATCGGGACTCCGTGGAGGCCAATTTATGTCACCTCGCCAGGAGATTAATTTGTTCGGAAAAATTTCACGAACTCCAGGCAGAGATCTGTTGGACGTGTGTGAAGTTGCTCCATCCTGCTGGAACCATGTTCTTTGGTTGTAACCAGGAAAGTTTTGCAGTTGGGGTACAAAAAACTCGTCTAACATCTCCACATAACGCTCTGAATTCACTGTGAGTGTGCGTCCCCTTCCATCTTCAAAAAAGTAAGGGCCGATAATTCCTCGCGCCGACATCGCTGCCCATACGGTGACTTTGGGTGAATGTAGCGGTTTCTGATGTTTTTGTTTTGGGTTGGTTGCACTCCAGTAACGACAATTTTGCTTGTTTACATGCCCATTCAGGTGAAAATGGGCTTCATCGGAAAACAAGATGTTGGTGAACGTTGGAAAGCGCTCAATCATCTGATTTACAAAGGCAAGCCTCTGACCAGCATCTTGAGGCTTCAGTTCTTGCACTAACTGAATTTTGTACGGGTGCAGCTTTAAATCTTTGTGTAAAATATAATATAATAACTTTATTGAACACCAAAAAAAAAAACCTTTGTTACATAGTTACTTATTAATTAGGTTACAATATAGTTTTGAATTTAAAAGGGTGTCTCAATCATTGGAAACCCTGCCTCCTAAACTAGGGTAAACCTGTGACTTAGGAGTCAGTGTTCTGCTGTTGCTTCGTGATCAAATAATTCTCTCTATTTGTGTTGTTTTTATGAAACCTAATAACAAAGTTTGGAATCTATACAAAATAAAAAATACAATAAAAATAAAAATAGCACGAGGTTATACATATATAGTTATGTGAATGTGTTTGAGTGTGTGTGTGTGTGTGTGTGTTTGTATGTGCATGTGTGCAAGTATGTGTGTATAGTTAGTGAGAGTGAACTTGTGAGAATGAACGTGCGGTTATGTAGTTACCGTGGATAGACGAGTAAGTCTTCAGTACGGCAATAGTCCTGTTCTAACAGCCAGTTTTTTAATTTAGTCTTAACTTCATAACCATTAAGTTTAGCCATTTGGATGTACTTGCTTATTTTTCTGTAGATAAGTGAGCTCAACACATAATGCTGGCGGCTGGCAAAGGCAGTTTTATGGGATATTGATGGGCATGTGGTTACGGTTGTGCGTTTGGTGTGATCTGGTGCTGGAGTCTGACCATGTCTCTTGAGTGTGGTTCGGAGCACAAACAGCTGCCGCACAGTAAGTACCCTACAGTCCGCGTATAATTCAGTAGTAGGGAATCTATACGGTCTACCAAGGATCACCTTAAGCACTGCTCTCTGTGCACGTTCCAGTCCCAGCATCCTAGTTTTGCCGGTGCCTCCCCAGACCGGGATGTAATAATTGATAACGGACTCGCAAAGAGCAAAATACACAATTTTTAGAGTTTTCGGATCGGCGCATTGTCTTAGTGACTTAAAAATGTAGATTAATTTTCTAACTTTTGAAACTAAACTGTCGACATGAGAGTACCACTTCAGCCCGTCATCAATCACTACACCCAGGTATTTAGTCTCAGTGACACGGGATAACACTGTACACGAGCACGGATTGGAGATGGCACATGTATGTGCTGTTATGCTAAATTCCGGTGGGGCTTTGGTCCTATGGCTGATGGAAAAAGGTATGTAATTGGTTTTTACCAAGTTTAAAGATAATAAATTATTCTGAAGCCATCTCACAACCTCTCGTATCGATTCTTCAGCATAAGATTTCACATCGGACCATGTATCACCGTAAACAACAATTGCAGTGTCATCAGCGTATGTGAAGATTTTAGAGTTCGGGCAGTAAGCAAAGGTCATTTATATACACTAGAAACAATGTAGGACCCAGCACACTGCCTTGCGGAACTCCGTATGTGATTGTTTCTTCATCACTGACACAGGAATCTATTTTGACACTGAATCTCCTATTTTGGAGGTAACTCTTGAAAAAATCATGTGCTTTTCCACGAATGCCTATATCCTCCAGTTTAGACAGGAGCGTGGGAACAGTGACTGTGTCGAAGGCTTTGCTTAAGTCCAGGAATATAGTAAGACATTTTTTGTGATCATCTAACTTCCTAGCTACGAATTCAGTTAGGTCGGTAATTGCATCTTCTGTAGAGACGCCTTTTGTAAAGCCGTACTGATTGCGTGCTATGATTTTATATCTATTTAAGTAGCTTAGTAGACGATTATTAATCAACCTTTCCATAACCTTAGAAATAGCCGAGAGAACTGAAATCGGTCTATAATTGTTTACACAGTCTCTGTTCCCGCTCTTGTGAATCGGATGGACTAGGGCTTTTTTGAAGGGTTCAGGGAATAGTCCTTTATCTAACGATATATTAATTATATGTGTTATTAAAGGTACAAGGGTTTTTCTACAGAGTTTTAGAAGAGAAGTGGATATTCCGTCCCAGCCAGTAGCACTATCATGCCGTAAGTTCATAATGGTGGACTCAACCTCGGCATTGTCAACTTCAAGAATAACAAAAGAATTTGGGGAGGACTTTTTAGGTGGAGTAAATTGCTGAGAGGTGGCTGGGATTTTGGAAGCTAAGTCTGGGCCTATGTTGGCTTACATACATCGCTGGCTGCAGTGTCCGGATCAGAGTGGGTCTTTAAGAGTTCTAGAGGTGGCGTGGATATTTTTTTCGTGTTTGTAATCTCTTTTATTTTATTCCATAATGTTTTAGGGTTGTGCTTAGCCTTTTCTAACTCGAACTTTTCATGTACTGTTTTAAGTTTCCTAAGAAGGCTGTTACAATAATTCCGGTAGCGTCTGTATGAGATCTTCAAAATATCATTATTGGGTAGATTACGAGATATTTTGTGGAGATTATCGCGGTGCCGAATGCAACGAAGTAGACCTGGCGTTATCCAAGGCTTGAGGTTTCTGTTCCTTTTGGGAACAGTGACTACTTTTGTATGCTTTTTTAAAATAGTTTGAAGTATATTAATTAAATTGGTAGAGGCTATATTAGGGTCGCCTGTATTTGTGACTTGGGAGAAATCCTGACATTCGATATCGTTTATAACGTTGGAGTATTCAATTTTTGGGATCTTATAAGCAGGTACAGATAGTTTGATTGGTCCTGTACCATTAATTTGTACAAGTAGTGGTAGATGTAGTGATGTGGGATTCTAGGATAAGCACATTTGTAGTTCCTCTAGATTTTAATATAACGTGATCAATACAATTATTAATTCTAGTTGGAATGTAATGGCCAGGTAACAGACCATGAGTAGCGTTTAGAGTTAAATAATTAACACAGCGCTCGTCAACATTAGGCGGTTTAATGTCTATGTTAGCATCTCCAATGAGATAGATATTGTTAAACGTATTAAGGGATGAAAGAACACTGTCTAAACTATCTATGAAACGATCAAATTCTACTTTTGTATTATATGACGGCGAGCGATACAGGGCTATTATTGCTAGTTTATTGTTTATTTGGCAAACAAGACAGTTACCATTCGTGAAAACTGGTTCCTGTACGGTGCATTGGATGTGGCTTTTTATATACAGAACCACTCCTTCATTTTGATTTTTAGTTTGTTTTGTATAGTAAGAGGTGTAGCCGTCTAACACCGGTGTTCAGTGTGTGGATCAAAGATTTAAAACGACGATATGTGCAAACTATTTATATTTCCAAATGTAGGGTTGGACACAAAACTTTTAGCATGAGGAAGCGCGCGTCGTTCGTGGCGGTTGTAATGGCACTGTCTATTGGTAAAAAATATGGCGGCTCGGGCTCGCCCCACGACGTCATACCTCTTACGTCACGCACTTCCTTTAACAATTATATCGCGACGGTAACATTCCCCACCCCAGTGCTGCCTTAGCAGCACTCTTCATCAACTGGTATCCGAGCGATGCGCGTGACCGATCTAGTTAAAAGTTCAGTTTTGGTTTTGACTCGAACCATTCTGACTCGGTCGTCCTTTCCTGGAATAACCTCCTCAACAATTCCTTTCGGCCAGGAGTTCCGGGGACTGTCTGGGTCCACTATATTGTTTCTTATTGCAGTTAATTCCTTGCTAAACCATTCAGCTTGTGATTTTTTCAGTAATAATATTTCAGCATTCATCATAGTGTCGTCAAACTCACAAGTAAGCTTCTTGCATTTATTTATAAACTTCAGTACCATAGAAGCTGATCGACGTAAACGAAGCCATGAACTAAATCGAGTAGCATCAGGTACAGGTAAGTTCAAAAGTTGTGTATCTTCCTTTATTAAAGTTACACACTCCAGTAATATTTCCTTTTTATCTACAGATATGACGTCAAGCGGCCATTCATCTTCCTTGCATAGTAAGAACGTAGGGCCGTATATCCATTCATTTGGCAGTACAGGGTACGTGTAATTTTCTCTCGTAGCAATATCGGCTACGTTTAACTTTGTAGGTACGTATCGCCATTCATTCATCTGCGTTAGCTCATCGATTTCGCCTAACCGGTTTGCTACGTAAATTTTAAAATCTCGAGCATTATTCCTGATCCAGTGTAGCACTGTTGTCGAGTCGCTCCAGAATATCCGTTGCTCAGGTTTTATTGTATGTTCTCGTGCAACAGAGTCTGCTAATCTAGCTGCTAGGACAGCGGCTTGAAGTTCCAAGCGCGGAATAGTTATCGGCTTGTTTCCCACAACTCGACATTTACTCGCAATGAATGCTACGCGCACAATACTCTTGTCGTCAATCCATCTCCAGTACGCAACGGCGCGGCGCAGTAAGCTTTGCTAGACGCGTCACAAAATATATGCATCTGTAGTTCATTTAACGAGCCACAGGTGTGTGTCGTAGCCATAGCACTCGCGCTCGCCACGTTCGTAGCGATATTCGTAGCACTCGTAGCCGTACTCGTAGCCGCACTTGAGGTGGCTGGCGGAGGAATTTTATCTTTCTTCTCGCTCACTCCTATGGTAGCAGATGGATAATGCCTTGGCAAGCTAAATTCTTGTATTGTTTTTAATAAGTTAATCCATTTTGACCATTTTTCAAACACTGCATCGGGTAAATAATCGTCCCAGCTAATATTATGCTTCCAAGTTTCTTGTAATATTATTTTTCCATTAATTGTGTACGGAGCTAGGATGCCATATACGTCAAATATAGACATAACCACACGTAACATTTCTCTCTTGGTAGGTCTTTGTGTTCCAGTTATAATATTTACAGATATCCGCTTGAAAGATACGTCGAATCTCAAAGTATCATCACTTGGGTGCCAAATCAATCCGAGTGTGCGTTCGCCTTCATACTGTTGACCTGTTTTGAATTTGACGGCCGCGTCGCCTAGTAAATCTTTAGGTAGGCTCGCAAGTACTTGTTTACTGTTACTCGTCCAATTCCGCATCTCGAAACCACCATGTTGGTGAATGGACATGACGTCATGAATCATCTGTATCGCAGTCTCTTCGTCAGGTAGGCTGTCTATATAATCATCCATGTAGTGACTTTTACATATAGCAGACGCCGCAGCAGGCATTGATGACTCATACAGTTTCGCATTCTTGTTTTTTACAAACTGGGCTACAAAAGGCGAGCAATTAGCACCAAATATTAGAGAAGTCATAATATATGTATTTATAGGTCCTTCTGGTTTCTCTCTATATAAGAATCGAAATGCGTCCTGGTCTTCTTGTTGTAACTTTACCCTCAGGAACATATCCTTAATATCTCCTGACACGGCTACTCGATTTTCTCTAAATCGTAACATTATCCCGAATAACGACATAAGTAGGTCAGAGCCTTTCAACAAGTAGTCGTTAAGGGATAACCCATTTGTTTTGGCAGCCGCATCAAAAACTAGACGCAGTTTCTTCTTGTTGGGGTTGTCAACTCCGAAGTGAGGTAAGTACCAAGTTTTTGAAGTTACTTTTAAGTTTTTACATACTGTAGCGTAGTTATTATCAAATAGATGACGAATGCGTTCTTCGTATTTATCCGCATATTCTTTGCTTCTTTTTAATTTTATTTCCACATCTTTTAGTCTGCACAGAGCCGTCGGGTACGAGTCTGGCATCACATTTTTCTCATCTCGCCAAGGTAGGCCAACATGCCATTGACCATTGATGCGTTCTGAAGTTCGCTTCTGTCTTGGCTTTCCAGATACGCCCATAGATTCGATCGAGAATGACCTTCGCACCTCCTCCTGGATTTCTCGCAGTAAGTATTCAGCTTCTGTGACGTCACTAGTGATAAGCAATGAGGAGTGACGTACAGCTGAATCATCAGGTAAGTAAACATTAGGCACCCTTCCATGCAGGCACCAACCCAGAGGGGTCCGGGTGGCACAGGGTTCATTGGCTTTACCCACCCTCATTTCCAAAGGTAAGAGGAGGTGACAGTTATCTTGGCCGATTAAGACTTGTGGTTGAAGTTGTGTTGTGGCGCATAAATCATGGCTTATGTCACATAGGTGCGCATAGTTATTTCTATTTACTGTAGACAAACTTTGCGGTAAGTTTAATTCTTCAACGATTCGCGCGTCGATTGTAAACATTTTGTTATCAACACCACACAGCGTGACCTTTGCGCGCTGTGCGTTGCACACTAGCTCCGTGTTGTTCCACGCGCCACACACACGAAGACACTCCCGGCGCCCGCGCAGCCCCACTTTCTCCGCCAGCGAAGCGCTAACTAGCGACACAGTCGAGCCGTCGTCTAGCAGGGCGGTCGTGCTCACACTTCCGTTCGGTCCGTGAATGTTTATAGGTACAATCTTTAGCATCACGGAACAGCTGACATTTATGTTTGTTATGGTCTCAGATGGAACTTCAGTTTCGGGTGGAACCTCGGGTTGTTCTGCTGGCACAGATTCACTATTATTTTGACGCGGCACGTAATGTAATAATCGGTGATGCGATTGTCCACAGTTATCTACGTCACAGCTGGGAGCAGTGCAAGCGTCTCTTCGATGACGCGCAATTAAATACTGATAACATATACCATTACGCTTTACGTGCGACCATCTGTCCTTTCGTAGTGATTTTTTAAACTTTTTACACTCGGTTAATTTGTGAGTAGCAGTACGACAATAATGACACTTTTCTTCACTTTGTCTATCTTGTACTAAAATAGTTTGTATATTGTTCACTTTATCACTTTGTTTACGTTTGAAATTGTCAGTTCTAGGTTGTAATAAAGTAGCACTACTGGTTGATATTTTCACAGCTTCATCGGTGAGAAAATCCGATAGTACATCTAGTCTAGGTTTTGGTGATTGAGCGGTGATAAACGGGAAACTATAGTCTGTCCACTTGGCGAGCAGGGTGGTAGGTAGCTTAAATAGGATAATGTTAGCTACTTCCATGCCTTGTAGGTATTCATGGCGACCGAGGGCTCGTACAGCTGCGACGTAGTTCTTTATTTTGACCGAAAAGGGTATTATTTCTCGATGGTAGTCTGTAGAAAGGTTGTTCATCCTCTTTATGTCTAACACGATGCGAGAAAGAATGACGTCGACGTTTCCAAATTGCAGTTTTAATATGGAGATTACGTCGGTAGATGAAGCACCACTGATCAGTAGGCCAGCTACGGCTTCTTGAGCGGCGCCGCGCAGACACTTACGTAATCGCCAAAGGTTTTCTTTCTCGGTGAAGTTACAAACTTCTGTGGATTGCATATAAGCTTGTTCGAAATGAAGCCATTCTTTTGGATCGCCGCTGAATGTAGGTAGTTCTCTCGGTGTGCTAAGTCGACTTATCAGCTTCGTATTTTGCTGGATGGAGGACGATGTGACGATTTCTTTAAGAGCGCTCGCAAGCTGTTGAACAGCTCCTGTGTCGGTCGGGTTCGTGAGCGACTTGTGTTTATCACTATCAAGCGGCGGTAGCTCATGTTGACAGCGCTCCAACCACTTCTCAATATCACCTCCGGCGTCATTTTGTTCCGATATTTCTGATGGTGGACTGTATTCTTCTTCGAGTTCGGCTAGGTCTGCCGCTAATTTTCTATCAATGAGTTCCATTTCAATGCGCGCCTTCGCCTGTGCTGCTTCTAGTTCTAGCCTCTTTTTCTGGGCTTGTATTGATTGTGATGATGATTTCTTGGACCTGACAGACTGACGTGATGCATGTGAAAGCGGATTTTGTTTTCCAGTTCGTTCCGATTTCACTACACTCGCGGCACAAGAACTTTTTACTTCAAGTTCATCATCCTTCTTCTTTACTGGTGTAGGCGGTGGCATTTCCTGTGCTTCTGTTGCCGGTTGTAGCTTTGCCTCCAATTCCTTTTTCTCTCGTTGTTTGCTGATGGTACTGCGGGTGTTGACCATCTTTGACCTTGGCGGCGGGGTACTGAACATTCGCAATCCGGTTCGAATGACCACTTGTTCAGTGTGTGGATCAAAGATTTAAAACGACGATATGTGCAAACTATTTATATTTCCAAATGTAGGGTTGGACACAAAACTTTTAGCATGAGGAAGCGCGCGTCATTCGTGGCGGTTGTAATGGCCAGTGCCATTACAACCGCCACGAACGAAAAAATATGGCGGCTCGGGCTCGCCCCACGACGTCATACCTCTTACGTCACGCACTTCCTTTAACAATTATATCGCGACGGTAACAACCGGAATATTCCTGATTTTACTTAACCAGCATTCGGTTAATATCAACACGTCACAATTTACTTTAATTAGACAAAGGAGGGTTAGAAGTTCGTCAAAGTTCTTTTTTATACTGCGTATGTTGACGTGTAGAATTGTAGTAGAATCGTTTGATATTTTTAAATATTTTATGCACTCCTCCGGAAGACAAGTATACGATTTTGCAACTGCAATATCCTCCAGCTCAGATAAAATATTGTTTACTATATCAGCCATTTGAAGGATGAATAATGCACGATACTTTGGTGCACAAAATAGAATTGAAAAGGATAATATGAGAATGATCTATTATTACCATAATCAGCCCATGTTGTTCCCACTGCTGGGACACATGCCTCCTCTCTATGAGAGGGAATGGGCCGTAATCTACCACACTGGTCCAGTGCGGGGCGGTGGCACATGATATAATATAGTAATAATTAAAGTAACTACAAAATGCTGGTGTTAGTCTAAGGCTGTATGAGTATGTATATAGATTTGAACGTGTGTATATTTGAGTTGATTTCTGATATAAGTTTAAGTGTTTCTTTGTGAAGTGTATATAAGGTGAATTGCTTAAAAATAATAACATAATACAAATATATAGATTTAGATTGATATAATAATATGTCAAATCCGTGGGTAAGGGCTTTAAGAATCGAGAAAAGTTAGATGACAATTCAAAAATAGAGATATCTAATGTATTGAACTTATTGTGTAGTCATTTCTTCCCTTGCAGTTCATGAAGAGTGACTTCTGACTTAACAAGTATTTGTGGATGCCCTGGTTGTTTACGCAAAAAGATATTACCGTTCCTGGTCCAACAGAATTTAAACTCGTGTTGCTTTGCGTATTCTCTTGCCAAATAAAATAATTTCTTTGTGGAATTAGACAAGTGTTCCTCCACATACACTGCGCATTTTTGACCAGATATTCCCAGATGCTCTAAATTAAGTTTATTTTCTTTATTTTGTTGATAAATAAAGAAAATAAACTTAATTAATTAAAATTACTTAATAACTTAATTAAAAATGAGGCATAATGAAGATCTGTGCACATTTAAAGCAACAGCACGCTTCCGAATCGAGAGGTTTGGATCATCTCGAATAGACTGAGTAACACTGTCCACGTTTTCGGCTGTTCTTGATGTTCTTGGTCGCCCAGATTTTGGTTTCTCCAGAGTTGACCCAGTCTCTTCAAACTTCTCAACCCATTTTGCAATGAGACGAGTGCTAGGCGCATCATTTAAGTGACGAATATGTCGAATACTGCAGAATTTTCTACGCGCTACAGTCGCCGAATTACCGTTTTTGTAAAACTCACGTACGCACAACGCACGGTCCGCACCAGAGAAACGTTCCATAGCGACTAAATTCCCAAGAGCCAGACTACCGACTGACATACCCCCCGCGCCCCTCAGAATAGTTTCTTTAGCGTAATAAGATAAGCAAATGTGAACTTACTTTTGAGACACCTTGTACTTATTATTGAGTAGGTTTGGCGGCCATCTGTGGTCTTCATCATCAGTTCCATTTCCCCAAATGGTATTTTTTGAGAGCAACTGCACAAGTTACTATAAGAAATACCCAAAACGCCATAGGTGTGCCTATAATATTTGAAGAGTTCCCTCGACTTCTCAAGGATCCCATCATCAGATCCTGACCTGGTGACAATGGGACCAATTTCAAAGTAAACTCTTTCACACAAAAAGAGAATTTTCCAAATCGGTTCAGCCGTCTTCGAGTAATCGGTGATCATACATAAAAAAATAACAAATAAAATATACGCGTCGAATTGATAACCTCCTCTTTTTGTCGTCGGTTGAAAATACAGTGCAGCAATGTAAACACTCTTAAACTCAAAGTAAAATTCTGGGAGGGAACTAAAACAAACCATACAGTCTTGTCTATATCCAAATGTTTGTTGCTCGATTGTGGCAGGCATGTGGCTCGTCTACAAGTTGCATTCTCCTTTGTCCAAAGACCTACGTGGTTGAAATACAAATGATATACTAAATTATGATATAAGATTTCTAACTAGGATAGCTCATTTGCATGTAGTAAGCAACTCTGTTAGGTTCTATGCCAGGCGGTTTCATAGACCGAAATTGAGAAGGGTTCCAAAGAAATCGCTTTTGTACCTGTAAGTTCAGGGGATACAATTGAGTTAATGATACAATTTGATTAACCATATTATATTTGATTGATTTAAAATAAATCCGTAGTGTATTCACGTGTTTAGCATCGTGTTTGGGATTGCAACTTTGGTCTCACTACACTAGATTTTGAATTCTATTTCCGGACTGGCAAAATGTGCTATTATGGCGGTTGGAAGTGTGATACCCCCTGTTTCTCAGAGCGCTCGTTAAGCCGTTCGCCCTGCGCCTGATCTCCCTCCGGTCGTGTCGGATTGCCGTCCCATCGGACTATGAGAGTGCACCTGTACCCACGCCGGTGGCTAATCTCCAATTGCCCGCCGTGGCCGAAATCGGTCAGGGAGACTATTATTATTTACAGGCTATTTAGAAGTGCGTGGTCAAAAACTGTCCAGTATCTAATTGAATACATTTATTTCAGACTACAAAATTGTCCATATAATGTTAGTAACAAAGGTCTTATAAACTATGTTAGTGTTCATGTCATTCTTGTCTATTCTCATACTAATAAAAATAAATAAAATCCAATAAAAAATCCAATTAATGTCATAAAATAAAAAATAAAATAACAATAATATAGGCAGATAAACAAAAATAATATAATTAAAAACATTGCGTCATCTCTTCACGTGAAGCTGAATAAGCCTTCCTAACACTGCAGACTCTGGCCTTTCTGATATCATTTTCAGAATTCCGTTGGCGCTCCCCCGGATCCTACACATCAGAGATGCTGCTTTTTTACGCATTATGGCATAAAAATCGTCAACTCTTGCGTCAGCAAACATGCCTGAAGCGCTACAGAAACGTGGGAGCCCCACCAGAATTCTGAAAGCATTGTTATATTGTACGCGAAGAGCGTTGTAGGCCCGTTGCGTGTAGCTGGTCCATAGAGCACTAGTGTAAAAGCTTTGGCAGTAGGCCCTGAACAGTGTTTGCAAATCTATGCACCAACATATTAGCACGAACCGACAACGCCCTTCGCTCCCGCTCGATATCTGTATCATCTTTAAGGGTCTCAGTTACTATGTGTCCTAGGTACTTAAATTTAGAGACCCGTTTTAGAGCTATTCCGTTTAAACGGACTGGGGGTACATGTTCCGGAGTTTTATTCTTACCTCTAATAACCATGAACTCACTTTTCTTCTCGTTGTACTTCAGACCATGAGCTTCCGCATATGACTCACAGATATCGAGCAGTTTTCTCAATCCACTGAGCGACGGACTCAGTAACACCATATCGTCAGCGTAACTGATGTTGTTAACGCAGACGTCATCTATATGACAACCAACGTGGATATTACTGAGCCCCTCAATCAGCTGATTAACATATAAGTTAAATAGTCTTGGAGAGGATAGGCCTCCCTGTCTGACACCACATTCAAGTGCATACTCGTCCGAAAAAACATTCCCCCACTTTACAAAATTTTTCTGATGGTTACACCAAAAGGACAAGATGTTAATAAGTTCAGTAGGAGCTCCTACCTCCCCAAGTTTGGCCCAGAGCCTACTGTAATCGACCAGGTCGAAGGCCTTCGACAAGTCCAGGAAACAAGCATAGATAGGTGTTTTTCTATTAACATAGTAGTTGACTGTATGTTTCAGTGTCAAGATGGCACTTTCGGTCGACAGGTTCTCACGAAAGCCAAACTGCGCATCGTGAAGCTGAATATGCTTGCTGAGTTGTGCATCCAGTAGACTGTCAAAGACCCTTGCAATAATAGTTGCGAGAGATATCGGCCTGTAGTTGTTTACATCTGTGACGTCACCAGTTACATTTTTTGGTATCGGTACTACAATCGTTTCTGTCAACTTTGTTGGTAGGTAAGAGTGTCGCATACAAAAGGTAAACAGCATGGACAGGACCCTAAATAGATGCTTTCCTGCATACTGCAGATGCTCAATACTGAGCCCATCATTGCCTGGGGACTTGCCTCGTACCATATTTTTGATAACCTTTTCCACATCTTTACTGGAAAAGCCTATCAAATTTTCTGACTCGTGTATATTCACACAAGGCGCTGAAGCACCAGACGACAGCGGTGAGACAACTTTAAAGTGATCCTTAAACAGGTTGGCTATACCCTGAGCATCACTACATCCCCCAACACAAGCAGGCATGCTAACCTTATTTTTCATCTTTTTAGTGCTCTTCCAGAATGCTCGGAAGTTTTTAACTGCTACATCTTCAGCTAAAATATCCATTTCAAGTTGTTTTTTGTGATTTTGACAAAACTTTAACCTCGACTTAAATACTTTGCGTGTTGTATACATGTCGTCATACAAAGGCCCATTATTTGGTTTGCCACATGACACATACCTACTGTACGCCTGCCTAGCCTCATTGTGAGCCCTCCTTACATGCTTGTTCCACCCTACCACACTCTTACTTTTCCTATGTTTCCTAACAGGTTTGCTTTGTACAGAAGCATAACACAGTATATCTATAACATCATTATATAATTGGTCAATAACAAGTCGGTGTTTTAAGTTATCACACATCTTGTCAGCACAGTCACCAAGGTCAGCAGGGAAATTAATGTCTTTTAATTTACTATTACAAATGTCAAAATATTTTACAGTTTCGTCCTTAGATCTTTCTCCCCAAATAATATAATTACAAATCCAATTGTCAACAGTACATTTCTTTCTAATTATGTCAAAGTCACATTCTATTATTAAAGGCAAGTGGTCCGACCAATACACTCCATAGTCAACTTTTACACTTACTATCGTTTTCCAGGCGGATTCTGTAACTAAACAATGGTCTAGCCAACGTTTACATCTGTGAGCCTCACTAAAGAATGTATATGTATCAGACGACAAGCCTAACTTATCTATGTCCGCACATAACCAATTGTTATCCGAACAAAAATTCAGTAACTCGTCACAAAAAGCAGCAGATGGGTGTGCATTAAAGTCGCCAAGGATATACACAGATTCTATGTTATTATTTTGAACAATAGCACTAACCTCGCCCATGCAGTTCGAAAACATTGGCAGATTGTCTGGCTGGTCCGTTGGCATGTATACACAAATAATCAGTACCTCCGGCTGGTTACCCGTACACGCTTTAATTGCCACGATTCGATCACTTTCACACTTAACAATTGATATCTTAGTAAATACACTTTTTCGCCACAAGATTGCTACACCACCAAACGGTCGACCCCGTCTCAAACCAGCCGATAGGTCCATGGCCGATTTACCGACGAAGCTGAAGTCGTCATCGATGCTGTCAAGGAAAGGTAGGTCCTGTGGGACCAGCCATGTTTCCTGAAGAGCTATCACATCAGCTACCCTGCACAGTGATCTAACACACTCCACACTCCGTTTAACATTTTTACAATTAAAGCTCACGAGCCTCATATTATGATTGGGATGATCCATTAAAATGTTGTTTGTCAAGCCCGCTTCTCAAATTCACAAAACGACGGAATTTAATTCCGTCGGGCCACATATTATCATCCAGATACAACTGCAACTTGTGTTTCGAGACATACAGTTTAAAAGAATTATAACCCTTGTCGTGTTTCATTTTTATTTTGGTTAGGCTAACTTTCTCGTGTGTTTTTGAAATTATGTAATCCACAATATCAGATTCCTCTGTATCTTTATGGACGTTAGAAATAAACACGGGCACTTTAATCTCAGCCGCCTTGAAGTTGTTCAAAGGTTCCGCGGTAGCTTTGCCAAACTGACTAACAAACCGATTACGTAAACGTTTCTTCTGTACAAGAATCCAACTTTCATTCGGCTTATCCTTTTTAAATTCACCATCCGCTTTGACAATTTCTGCCATTGATCGTTGTCGCATCCCAGAGTCGTTAATAACAGTAGGCATAATCACATTACTAGTAGTAAAAGTTGTTACTGTAGGTACCTCCTTGTCAGCTGTTCGAGATAACAGGTTACTCGGCGCAAACTTTTTTCCAACAGACTCGCACGCGGCAGTGCTGTGTTTATCTCCGTCCTGCTCAGCACTACCGGTTTCACTCGCAAAGTCATCAGCTGCGCGATGGCATGAAAGAGACAGCTGACATGGTGTGCTCTCACCATCGCGCGCTCTCAGTGTCGGAACGTGTGTGGTTCGGTTCAACATAGGTGATATGCCTACCGGCCCACTATCCATACAAAACGCACCTCGTCGAAGCTTATTTATATTGTCCTCATCTAATGTTAGGATGGAGCCATATTTACAATTATGAAGCTCCTCTTTTATTTCTTCCAACTGCTTCACGGTCGCATACGTATTTTTAATTTCCATTAACTCAGTTTTTAATACCGCTAAGTTCTTCAGCAACCCCGTTACGTCGACGTGGTCAAAGGTCACAGGAGGCAGTTTGCATAAGTCTTTGGCCACAAAAATAGGTATAATCTCGGGATCTGTTGTCTTCAATAACGTTATGATGTCTTCCAGGTCCCTATGTCGCTTATCCTTTCTACGAGATATTTTCTTTTTACTCACTGACAAAGATTCAAATAATAACGACATAGCACGTTCGATATCCTCTGTTGAAAATCCTGTCGCACAGATATTAATCATGCTTTCATTGTCCATCACATCGTATTTATTCTGCACAAACGACAGTAGTTCATTTATCACGATATTACATGATGTACACTTTACAGTTTTCGAACTCGACATTTTCTCAGCGCTAGCACAGGGACACATCCGCACGGAACGGCGCACGCGCACGACTAATATTAATGGGACCAAACTCCGGGAAAGAATAACTAAAAATATTTAGGAACTTTAATGAAAGTAGTAAAGATACGCGGTTGCTAAGTAATACAAGCTAGCCAGGTTATGATGAGAACAATAATGATGGACGAAGCTTTATGTCAAAACCACGCACTGATAATAGTTAAACTTATTAACACCAACGCTTTGTCACGGAAATTTCATCTCTAATGGGTGGGTATTTTGTACTTTTAATTCAAAGCTATCTACATCAAAGTAATTAACAGAATTCCCTCAGATCATGTTTACCAACCCATACTAAACTGTTAAAAGCGTTTTTCTCCTACAAAGCCAACAGATTATTGTCAAAGCAATATCAAATTGAATCAAACGCAAATATTTCATATTCAATAAAAACTTTTTTGCAAAAAAATAAAACCGACTTCCATATCAAAACACTACAAAGCCAAAAATAATTTTAATTTCGGTAGTCGGTGTTATTGGTTTTGTATTTTCTTTTTTTTTCACACCGCCTTCCGAAATTAAAATTATTTTTGGCTTTGTAGTGTTTTGATATGGAAGTCGGTTTTATTTTTTTGCAAAAAAGTTTTTATTTTCGCGCTTTTTAGTGGGTCAATTTGTAATTAATCTAGTTATAAAAGCCAAAATGTCAACTACAAAAAACTAAAAACGCGCGAACAAAAAACACAATATAGAGTAACCGAAAAGATCATCAATGTAAACTTTTTTTTCAGACTTTTGTTGATTTTTCAGAAACGGCTTGTTCGATGTCGATAAAATTTTCATGGGACCATTTGGGAAGTATACCCTTTCCAACACAAAAAGAATTTTTCAAATCGGTTGGCGAGCGACGGAGCTATGCCCGAACAAACATAAAAAAAAAAAAAAAAAAAAAAAAAAAAAAACAAACAAACATCTGAATTGAGAACCTCCTCCTTTTTCAGAAGTCGGTTAATCAAAGTTCAAACATCGCAATCACAAACACGTACCAACTTTATCGTCACGAAGAGACATACAAAATCGGCGAGCCATGCGCAAAAATGTACCAAGCTATTGTGAACCTTGAGAGCAAATATATCACCCGAATATAGACCATTGTCATTCGAACATTGATGAATAAGTCTAAAAGGAATGAAGTTGCGTGTAATGAAGATCTTTGCATCGGTTTTAGATTTTAGAAGCGGTTTGTGGTTGACAAGGATTGTTATAACGAACAGGGTAAGATTGAGCCAACACAAGATAACAATGGTACAAGCATGGTGTCTTATGAAATAACACCAAATTGCCACATAGATGGAGGTACATATGTTTTGAGATTAGAGATAGAGAGGTGTGCAAGTGTGGCAAAGTAACATCATCATCATTTGCTAAACCTTTTACGAACTATGCTAGGGTCAGCTTCCTGTCTAACTGGATGCACCAGAGTAACAATATTATATATGGAGCGTCAGACAGGCAGTCTCTCCACCCACCATCGTCGCCACTATACCCCTTGGTAGCACTGGTGTTAGTTTTCTGACTCTAACTACCCATAACAACTTTCAAACATGTATAAATGACAGCCGGGACCTACTGCTTGAGGTACTTCCACGGAGGCACGGAGGAGTTTTGATACGTGAAGTTGTCCTCCCATCCACGGACCGACCTCGGCAAGTGTTGCTTAACCTGGACAATCGACCCGTGCGACTGATATTATTTAGCCACGAGCTCCTCAGAGACATATCTCATAAATATTCGTATCAAAATGATTAATCGAATTTTAAATTCCAAGAAACTTCTCACCATTCTTCCAAGTAGGCCGTCACACATTTGCATTGCAACAAATACATAATATGTACCAATAATAGCACTTCAACTTTCACTCAGACTATATATACATATACGTACATAGAAAAATTGGCCAAGTGCGAGTCGGACTCGCCCATGAAGGGTTCCGTAGTAACTATAATAATATAATATACTTAATATATTTATTTGAAAAAAAAAAAGAACCAAAAAACCTTACAAATTTCTTATAACTAGCTTATTTACAATTTTTACAACTACGCCAAATAACTTTGTTTTTCATAGTATTTGTATGAATTACAAAGTTATATTTGCGGTTTTAGAAAATATACTGTATCTCAAAAACTGCTGACTCGATCTCGTTCAAACCAATTTTGCTTGATAGTTTACATTAATATCTACAACATATGGTTTTTTTTTTATTTTTCACTTCATTATTATAGAAGTTAGAGGGGGAGGGACACATTTTACCACTTTGGAAGCGTATATCTTTTAAACGATTAACTTTATGAAAAAGTCATTTTAGAAACCTTAATGTAATTTTGAAGTACCTGTCAATAGATACCACACACGTATAGGTTTCATGAAAAAAAATATTTTCAGTTTCAGTTCCATGTATGGGGAGCCCCCTTTATTTTAAATATTTTTTCTCTTAAAATCGGAAAGCGGTTTACAGAATACATCTACCTACCAAGTTTTACACGTATAGTCCTAATAGTTTCGGAATAAAATGGCTGTGACATACGGACGGACGGACAGACAGACAGACGGACAGACATGTCGAAACTATAAGGGTTCCGTTTTTTGCCATTCGGCTACGGAACCCTAAAAATGAGGTTAGAACTCCAATAAACATCTAATAAACATGGCAGCCCTCTTCAAAGAAATGTACGTGACTAGTTTTAATAAAATTAATGATAATATGAGCGCTAGTCTATGCTTTCATAGTTGTAATTGGTATATCGATGTGCAAGTTGTGGTGAGTGAGAATATTATGGTAATGTGGGGTGCAATACAACGTATTCATTTTATGGAAAAGTTATTCGAAGTTGGTCATGTATAGATATACACGGATTGACCTCGGCCAACGTTGCTTAGCTTTTAACATCGAATCCCGCTATTATTTAGCCACAAGCTCCATCTCTCCACCTTTCAAAACATTATATTTAAAAAAAACCTTTTCCAATTCACGTAGGCGTATAAACTAGACAGTTAGTTTTTAATAGATATTTAACATGTATTATTCACATGGAATTTGACCGTAACCGCGTCATAATTATTGTTTCGAGTTTCCGAAATTTCGGCACAGTTACAAGTGCTATGATCACGGATGAACTAAACTAGAAACTACTTACCTTAATATACATATTTAAAGACTTTAGCTGTTGTAACATATCTTTGTTACGACAGCCGAATTCTATGTGAATAATACAAGAGCTCGTGAGATCATATCATTTATTAATGTGATTCTAATGAACAATAGGTCTGATTTCATTGCAGCATTTTATCACTAAAGACATTAAGACATAAACGGTAGCGGAAAGATAATACGTGATTACTGAGCTGTTATAAAAGTACTAAATTACTCACCATCTTTTCGGTATTCAATATCTTGCGAAATATCTTAGGCTTAAAAATTTTTTTAACAAAAAATAGAACCGACTTCCATATCAAAACACTACAAAGCTAAAAATAACTTTAATTTCGGTAGTCGGTGTTATTGGTTTTGGATTTTCTGTTTTTTTCACACCGCCTTCCGAAATTAAAGTTATTTTTAGCTTTGTAGTGTTTTGATATGGAAGTCGGTTCAATTTTTTGTTAAATTTTTTTTTTTCACGCTTTTTAGTGGGTTGGTTTGTAATTTATCTAGTTACAAAAGCCATAATGTCAACAACTTATCACCTTTTACAAAATGTTTCTTATCCCGATGCATATCTGTTAATTTTTGAGGAGTTCTCCTGGAACTTGACCATCAGCTCTACATCACCATACTCGTATGTATTCCGACGAGCATAAAGTGTTTAACATCCGTACTCAAGTAATCGAATCGCAATCCACGAAATACTTATTATTGAGTAGTTTCAGTGGCCATCTGTGGTCTTCATCATCAGTTCAACTTCCCCAAATGGTACTTTTCGAAAGCAACTGCTCAAGGTTCTATAAGAAATACCCAAAACGCTATAGGTGTGCCTATAATATTTGAAGAGTTCCCTCGAATTCTCCAGGATTCCATCGTCAAATCCTGATTTCGTAACAATGGGATCAACTAGAAAGTATACCCATTCGAACAGAAAAGAAATTTTCCAAATCGGTCCAGCCATCTCCGAGTTATGAGGTAACATACATAAAAAAAAAAAAAAAACAGTTCAAGACGAATTGTAAACCTCCTTTTTTTCAAGTCGGTTAAAAAAGCACGTTAGGCCGTTGATCCCGACCATCATTTGAACATCTTTAACAGTCGTTACATTGTAGTCAAAAGCCTGAAAATCTGACACCAGTTTCAATGTGTATCGCATTACTCAGCTACTGCGTTGTGGAGTTTAGATAGACAATCGCTCCATTATTACTCAGCTTTTTCTTGTTAGATCGGAAACCGACCCCGTCATTGTTGAGAAAAGGATAAGCTGATCATGATGATGAATTCACAACAAAATGTATCTACTATGTTAAGCATAATTATAATGTTGTAATATGGTTTTTTTTTTCAAATAAAGAAATAAATATAATGGACTAATAAAGTGACATTTCGACTACTCACATTCTAATCTCTCTTTACTTGTACCAAGCTCCAAACAATGATTAGTTCCCACGACATTGTTTGTTATTCTGATTAAAAAATACTTAGAATTAATAATCGTGAGCCTACGACATAACTTAGCGTTTTTAATTAATTATACATAGTTCAATTAATTTCGTCGAGTGCCTTTAATCTAAAAGATGCCGCAGGGTAATTTTGTTTCAAAATGCATATTTCACAAGTTTAAAAACGATCGTGAAAGAGTCAAAACAGGTATCTTACCGATTGCATATTTTAAAGGGATTTTCGTTCAGGTCTTACTGAACTTGAGGTATTTGCACAATCAAAGCACTACCAAAGATAATTGGGGGAAAACAAAACCAGTCTTTATGAGAGTTATCAGAAATGAAGGGTCCTTTTCTTAATTTTTTAACATTTTCAAAATTTTGCATAATGATTAAACTTGTACTTGATTACTTAATACTTACTTAATGGTCGCGGTTACACTACTATGTCCTAATCTCTCTATATGTGGACACGTTTGTCCAACCGTCATAGTGTATGCGGTGAACGTAGCCAAACACATAATCCATACTAATATTATAAATGTGAAAGTAACTCTGTCTGTCTGTGTGTTACCTTATCACGCCTAAACCATTGAACCGATTCAGATGAAATTTGGCATGGGAATAGTTTAGGACCCTGGGAAGGACATAGTTTAGTTTTTATCCCGAATTTTTTACGGAATCAGGATTTAAGCGGGAAACCCCTTCCACGCGAACGAAGTCGCGGGCCGAAGCTAGTTATGCATAAAAACAATTTACCATCTTCATAAGCTCACTATGATTACGTTCTTACCAAAAAATAAAAGGATTATCACAAAGCTTAAAACAGGATTAATGGTGAGTGACATAAAATATCAGTTTTAAATCCAAATAATCAAACTAGTTTTAAAATCCAAGAGTATCGAAAAGCGGCATTATAAACATCTCAGAAGATTTCTTCGTGCCTTCGTGCTAAATATAAAGATTAACACGGCATTCTATTAGCTAAATCGGCTCAAAATTATTGACTAAATGGCAAAGACGGGCCGATTTAGCACAGTCACGCCCTATTAGCTGACAATAGAAACATTTTTAAATAATGCATGAAGACTTTTATTTAGAACAGCTATCAAAATGCTAGCCGTGCATAATCCCGCGTTTATACCATTTTTGATGTTTGTGATATACCGCGAAGCAGATTATATTGTGCGGTAGGCTAACTTTGATGGCGCTTTTTATTACGGACAATTTGGCGTTGCGAATATCAGTTTTGTATGTAATTTCTGCAAGCATGATAATAAAGACAATGGTTGACGTGTGGAAGTAATTTTCGTATTTACGGGTAATTTCAAAGGATGAATCACATATTACGAAATATTAGTGAAAAAAAATTGAAAACAAAGCGAAATAAGTGAATTTAACATTAGAGAAGTAAACAAGTATATCTGACGATTAGTTTATTAAAATATATTCGAAGATAATTAATTGGTAATTATAAAATACAACAAACACTTCGGTGTACAAAAACAGTCAGGATGTGACATCAAACAAATGCATAATATAATGACCCAAACTCTTTTCACATCTATTTTGAGGTCAGCTTCCATTGTAACCAGATGCAGCTGAGTACTAATGTCGTACACGGAGCGACTGCCTATCTGACTTCCACCACCCAGTAGCTAGGTAACACGATACCCCTTCACTAGACGGATTTATGATTTTCTGGCTTTTGACTACCCGTAAAGACGGTCAAAGATGTACAAATGACAGACGGGACTTGTCGTGCTTACCGAGGCCCGAAGGAATCTTGATATGTTAAGATGGTCACCTATCCACGGACCGAACTCGGTAACCGTCTTTAAGCTATTGCATAGCTTTTATCGCGGGCTTTGAGCGCGGCGACCGAATCAAGAAATTCCGTAACGAAAATAAACCTAACACCCCCCACTCCGACCGGCACAGTAGTGCGGCGTTGAAAGCCGTGCATCGTCTACGACGAAGACGACGTCTAACGTCGTTTCAGTTCGGCAGACTTCGGCACGGTGTTTGTGTGCGTGCGACTAGACGTATGCGTGTAGACTAGCTGGTCACAGCACTACCTCAGCTCTCGTTCATATTACAGATGATATAAGGTCAGGCATGGAGATGGGGAAGTTAACTGTACTCGCACTACTTGACTTCAGCAATGCTTTTAATACAGTTGACTTCGACATTTTGCTTGGCATTCTATGCTCTTTTAACATATCTCCTTCGGTAATTGACTGGTTTCGTAGTTACCTGTTTGGTCGCCGGCAGCGTATTTGCACTGAGGATTCTTTCTCTTCTTGGTGTGACACCTCTGCCGGTGTGCCGCAGGGTGGCGTTTTATCTCCTTTACTTTTCGTACTTTTTATTAATGCTAAGTATCACTCAACGACTATCTTCCTTCTACCACTTGTATGCTGATGATTTGCAAATTTACACGCAAGCCCCCCTCGTAGATTTACCTGATGCCATTGGGACAATCAATGTGGACCTCGCTCGAATTAGTGATTGGAGCACTGAGTTCGGACTGAAAATCAATCCTGCAAAAACCCAAGTCATTATTGTTGGTAGTTCCCGGACTATCTCTAAGATCGATTGGTCGACACTTCCCCAAGTTTCCTTTAATAACACCGTTATTCCGTTCAGTCACGCCGTGAAAAACTTGGGGATATACATTGACAAAACTCTGTCTTGGACGAAGGAACTGCAGGAAGTCAGTCGTAAACTGTTTGCCTCTGCAGGCTCCCTGAGACGCCTGCGTAATTTTCTTCCCATCACCACTAAAATTGCAATTGCACAATCTCTTCTTCTTCCTATCTTTGACTATGCTGATGCCAGCTATCTTGATTTGACCCAAGACCAATTCGACAAGCTAGAGCGACTTCAAAATCTCTGTATTAGGTTTATATTTGGCTTGCGCAAATATGACCATGTTTCTGAATTTCGTACTAAGCTCAAATGGCTTCCTATTAGGTTTCGCCGGAATTTTCATTTACTTTCTCTGCTTTATAATGTGCTATTTAATCCTTTCACTCCTTTTTATCTTAAAGATTGTTTTCGGTTTCTCTGTGACACACATTCAAGGTCCTTGAGATCATCGGAAAATTTAGAGTTAAGTATCCGTATGCATTCCACTTCTTTCCTCGATAAATCTTTCACTATACAAGCGGCCCGCTTGTGGAATGCATTACCCATAGATGTGAGGCGTGCTCAAACATTATCTACATTCAAAAGAATGGTGAAGGAGCATTACCTCTCACTGTAATTTTTTCTCCTTCTTTCTCTATTATGAATTTGATATGTATTAATATATATTTATATATTATATTTTGTGCTATGTATTTTATATTATGATGTTTGGTTAGTATTATGTATGATGTTGTACACTGACAGCCCTAAATCTATCTCCTATAATTTCTGTCCATCCAAAGGTTGTCTGTAAGAGATTGCCCTGTGCGATAAGACCGCCCATTGTACACTAGTTTTATGATTTTTATCCTTAAGTGTATTGTAAGGTGTACAATAAAGTATATAATAAATAAATAATAAACTGAGTCCACGAGTGAAATTGCATAAGTTCATAAAAAATGCTATGCAATAGCTATACCGCGGCAATCCCCGAGTGCCACACTCATTTTTTTATTACTATATTTAGACACGAGCTGATCTTTAACAACCTAAATATTAACGGTTAATAATATCGTCATTTGGGAAGGCATTTTATCCACACATTCTACATAAAGATTGACAGAACTGATTGCAATGAAATTAAATGACGGGTCCCTGAAAGTCCTTGTCATTGCTGCTAACTGCTCTTTGAGAAATAGTACTTAGCTTGACCAGAGAACCAGAGAGAAGTCAGTCAAATCCAATTCCTTGGACTAATATATCACTGGGTTAGTAACGGTTCTATCTCTGAAAACCTACAAATACTTTTTGACATAAAATTGGTTGTATAACCCAATTACCTACAAGAAAAGTTGAAGGAACTATACGTGAATTCGTGCCTCCTTTATCAAACAGACAGATACGTGCAACAGACTGCGAACTTTGATCTTTCAAGCAAAAGAATATACTGAAGAATAATGAAATTATTTTATTCTGCTGAAGTAGACAGGGTTATATTTTCTGTACAATATACAGATTGGTGATATAGAGGTAATGTGAGATCACCTCTCGCGTGGAAGTAAAAAATAATTACTTTGGAACATACGCCCAGGATAAAAGTATAATTTGTTAACATAATATAATAATACTCAGCTTATAAAGCTCCCATTGCTGGGATAAAGGCCTCCACTCGAGAGTGACATGGCCGTAATCCACCACGGGGGCTCAGTGCGGTTGGTAGATACTAGATGTCACATGTCTACGGATTTTTGCCAATTTGTTTCACCGTGATGAGTTAAAAAACAATTAAGTAAAACAGTTGTGATAGATAGATAGATAGATATACTCTTAATTGTACACCATAACAGAATTAAATAAGGACTTAAAAAACTACAAAGGGTGTTACAATGGGCGGTCTTGTCGCTAAAAGTTATTTTAAGTAAGACAGTTTTCAGTGATGCCCAAAAAATATAGGAAATAGAAATATCGCTTTTCAAATAGATATAATAATTACAACATGTATAACTGTCTCGTTGATCGAGTGGTGGCAAGCGCGACTGCTGAGCTCGATGTTCCGGGTTCAATTCCCGGGTCGAGCAAAAAGTGCTATTGGGTTTTACTGTAAGGAGTCTCTCAGTAGTAGCCCGCAGTTTGGAAGTTGCTGGTGTAACACCCGCGTACCTCGGAAACCACGTCATTAAATCTGACACTAATCTAGCCAAAAGGTATCGTGTTACCCAGCAGTACCCAGTGGGTTGTGGAGGTCAGTCTGGGAAGCGACTATTACCGGGCAGTCGCTCCATGTAAAACATTAGTACTCAGCTGCTTCTGGTTAGACTGGAAACCGACTTCAAAATAGTTGTGAAAAGATTACGCAGATGATGATTCAGGCTGTTAAAAGGTTTGGGACGTTTTATGTATCTGTTTTTAGTTGATTTCACATCCTGAAAGTTATTGTACCTCAACATAGTCGGGAAATGGCTAAGCAGATTATGTTGAATGAAAACATGTGTTTTAGTTGAATTAGTATAGTATTTTTTTAATATTCCGTTTCGCTCTTTCGTGTTGCGGAGGAGTCAAACACCTCACTCTGTCAGCTTGACTCAGAGAGTACATAACCTAGAGAGCGTATAAGCCGATTTCTTTGAAGAACACAACACACCAATACGGGTTGGGAGGCGAAGCAAAAATGCGCTACTGCAATTGGTCAGTTCAAGGTCAAGCTTCATAGATATGCCAAGTTAGGGATTGCTCTACTTGATTGAGGGAAAGTTATCGATATCGATAAAATGAAGTTTAACATTATAAAAAATACTCAATAAAATCACATAATAATATTTAATCATTATCAGTCTCAATTACAAAAAGAAAAACAAGCATGCTGTTATTATTGATTTTTAAAATGAATTAATTTAGTAAATGTTTTTCGAATTAAAGTTTTAGGGTCCTGATTGTTTTTGGTAAAAAATGATAACCAAGCGTCTATATATTTCTGAATTATGCATCTTACTAATTCAATCAAATGATTGGTAGTTTCTATTTCATATTGATGAAATTTAATATCTGGGGATAAATTATACCCAATCAGTGATTTTAAAACCGATCTCATAAAATAATTGGAATTATATTTCTGAGACAGCACTTTCGAACCACTCTCGTTGATCGCCCTTTTAATATAAATTTCACAACGACGACAAATTTCTATTACTGTGGTGGATCCGTACAATAACTTGTTTTTAGTGTATTTTTGAAATTGTAAGGCGTATTGATTTGTAACACCAATCAACGCTCCAATACAAGTTAGGCATTTTATTTGCTTTATCAGAGCATTAACAATGTAGCCGGCCATATATTATTTATATATTTTATTTTTTTAATATTTATTTTATATTCCATAATAAATATATTTTCATTAAAATCAGTTGTGTCAACAACTGTAGCTTCAGCAGGCACTCGTAATAATTATTTTTTTGGTGGTCAGTCATTAGATGATTTATCTAATGACTCCTCCCTCCTACATACACTTAACCCGTGGACTCGACATCGAAACAAAGTACTTAACCTGTTTTTTTTTCCTGGGTGGGAAAATCTTCGAATTACTTCTCTCGCTCTGGGTAAAGTGGAAGGGAGTGTCAGACTTCTACTGACTAAAAACTCACCATGTTCCTTCAGCTACCCTTAAGTTCCGGGGCCGCGGTATCTCATTAGAACATTACCGCAACCCCGGAACCAAAGTAACTTACGAGGGCGATATTGTAATGCAAAGGTCCAAGTTAATTAATATTAGACTCCGTCATACTATTTGAAGCCTAGAAAGATTGGATATAGGTATCTTATATTATTTTGACTTTTCTCAACATAATATCAATAAAAACAAAACTAGAAACCAATATTCCCTAGTAACCTTATCTATCCACTTTTCTTTTTAATCTGGAATCTTGGGAAATCTAAAATGAAAACATGCATGTCACACAGAAGAAAAAATATCAGAACTTTCTCCTTTTTTTAAAGTCGGTTAATGTAGATAGGTATTTTATGACAACTATCTGCGGCCTTAGTATGAGTTTGCGATACTATTATCGTGTTCGAAAACTATAGCTTTGTCTCTTTCACACTAATATGGTACGTGTGAAAGAGACAAAGCGATAGTTTTCGAAAACGACAAAAGTATTTCAAACTCATACTAAGCACACTGAATTGAATTTAAAAAAAATAAGTTTAATTTTATAATTATCGATATCGTATTCAGCCGTTATAGGTACAGTCGGCCAAGAAAGTGGTGTACCACCCTAAGGTTGAATATCGCTTGCAGATTCATAGGTGATAAAGATTAGTTTCGCTTGCAGATCGATCTGACAACTTCTATTGCTGTCTTTATCTGATTATTGATAACGACTATTACTGTTTGTAACGTGACAGCTGTTCTTAGTTTGAACTTGATGGAACCAATGACGTCGTAAAATCAACGGCGGGGGGCTGTAGATTTTGATGACAAAATTGTATCTACAAATTCAGAATTGTAATCAACAAGTTACATAAAATTGTAAAGGCACAAGGCGAGTCCACAAACCTACAATTTCTGTAAACTTGTAATTACAATATCAATAAAAAACAAGCTAAAAATAGATTTATCCTTTTATTAAATTTCTACAATCAATTTTAAAATACTTATAACAAACAAAAACATAGCATATATAGTAATATTTAGAAGATATTGAAAATTTTTAAAAATTAGAAACGGGTGTAACCGCCGTTGGCCTCTATAACCTCTAAAAGACGAGACCTCATTGAACCAACAAGCCGTGAGCAAATATCGGTTCCCCGCATTTCCTCCCAGATATAATTACAGTGACTAATAAGAGCTTGTTTGGTTCTTTCATTTTGATGCGACCATCGTTGGACCATAAGGCCCCAAAGATTTTCTATCGGGTTGAGGTCCGGCGATCTTGAGGGCCACTGAATTACCCTTACGTCAGTGTGTGAACGAAACCAGGCTCTTACGATCCTCGCATTATGAATTGAACAATTATCTTGAACAAAATCAAATTGTGGCACTTCGTTCTCCGGGTAAACATTACGGACTGTCGGTAGCATTGCATTCTGAAGCACGTCGATATAATTTACAGCCGTCGCTCGAGGAGGTAGAGAACACAATTCTCCTACACCATCCGTACTCATCCAGCCCCAAATATTTACGGAAATTCGACCTGATTCTCTATTTGGGATTACATGATCATCTTTATACCGTGTTGAATTATATCGCCAAAGGTGAAGACGTCCATGCTGACTGGATTTAAACGTTTTTTCATCACAAAACACTGTATTATTCATCTTGGTGTCCTGATAAACAGTGCATTGACATGGAGTGAACATGTCAATGCGCTGGTTACCAGGGTACGAAAACTTATTTACGTTTTTAAAAAAATAAGAAATTCTGCTGATATGTCCACCCTTAAGACTGTCTATTTCGCGCTAGCTCACTCCATCGTCACATACTGTGTGGCAGCTTGGGGTAATGCAGGGAAATGTTTGCTACTGCGCCTGGAGAGGGCACAAAGAGCTGTGCTCAAAGTTATGGCACGCAAGCCTATTCTTTTCCCTACTAGTGAACTGTACGCCTTGCTGAAATTACCTACAGTTAGGCATTCCTTTATCCTAAATACTCTTCTCCGAAAACATTCCGAACTTACCTTTGATCCCAATTTGAGTAGACGTAAACGGAGGTCCGACATAGTCTGTCAGACCCAATTGGCTCGCAGTCGTACAGTGCGTCGTCAATACAAGTTTTGTGCTCCCTCTTTATATAATAAAATAAATAGGGTACTCAACATTTATCCCCATACTTCCCGAAACTGCAAAAAACTCATCAATGAATGGCTGTACACGCTTACGTATGAGGAATTAGAAAATCTTGTAAAATTATAGAGGCTACACAATTTCCTTCCATACTACAACTTCCATTTATAGCAATTATCCTATATTTTATTTTATTAAACTACATTTACACACCTAGCACGCACCTATACACACACATCAACATCCACACACAGAATTCTCACACTACAACATTACACTACAGTCACTCACTCACGCTTCGCATATTCTCAAGCATCCACTCAAAACTCTAAACACACAAAGAAATACAATAAATGCATACTCATGGTTTTAATAGCAACAAATATTTGCTAAATGCTTAGTTTGTAAGTTATTTCTTTTTAGTTTAGCAATATTTTTATCTTTTTTGTTTTGTATTTTCTGTTTGGTACGCTGACTCTTAAATTCTAGAGGAGGGCGTTAATAGCTACAACACAGTTTGTAACTTATGTAGCTATTATCGTTAATATAATTATGTAACATGTGTTTTTTGTTCCAAATAAAGATTAATTTAATTTAATTTAATTTAATTTAATTAGACCAATCAAACTCTAAGTGCTCTCTGGCGAAGTTCAGACGAGCAAGTCTGTGAGCATCCGTCAAATATATTTTCTTGGCGTAATGCCTGTGGTGCAACCCCATGTAATGTAGATGATTCCTTATTGTTTGGGCACTCACATCGAACATCTCCGCAAAATGTTTTGTGGGCTTAAAACCATTGATTTCATATTCCCGTCTCATGAATTCTCTATCGTTATTGGAGAGTGCAGGCCGGCGACCACTTCTTCTGTGATCCAACAAACTTCCCTCCTCTCCTTCACGACGAATCCAAAAGCGGACAGAACGCCTCGATATATTCAAATTCCGGGATATCGCACTGATACTGCTTCCCTCATTAAATTGGGCAATTATTTGTGCTCTTTCGGCAATGGTCAAGTTGGCAGGCATTGAGATGATTTTATATGCAGTTGATTGAAAAATAACACGGAAAATATATCGATTTTTTGCATATATTTGACAAAATGTCAATTGTCAGTTTTCTTTTTCAAATGGAATTCGGTTGTCTAAATAGTTTTTATTACTTTTGTTTGGAAACATTTCAATTGCTTTGTAGAAACTAATGTCCTTTTCATTTATACTAAAGGTTAAAATGTCATGTACTTATATGTGACATATGACGTATGAATACTAAATACATAGGTTTACGTCATGATAATGTTGTCTCTTTCAGTAATATCTTTTTATAACGAACCTTGTTGTAATTTTCGATGACCGGGAAACTAAATCAAAACTGGTACACCACTTTCTTGGCCGACCGTAACAGCACAGATTTTTACGATAAAAATACAAAAGGAAAGACAGGGATAAAATAATTAGAATTTCTTCATGTAAGAAAGAAACTTTTCCAAAAGACATCAACGCGCGACACAATTTTGTCCTTGACCACCCAAATCACCACTTTAAATAGACCTCTGCGGTAGCTTATGATCTGATTAAATGATAAATAATGTTCATATTATTTCATTACTGATGAATAGTTATGTCATCCATTTGGTATCTAGATGTCTGGGAATGTTTTCCACACCACTTCAACGCGCATGAAAGCATTATTATGCGTTATAAATTGGATACAAAAATTTAAAATTTGTAATTGTTTAGCATGCACACAGGCCTAATACTTGGTCACAACTAAAATGGTTCGTGTATCGTAGCCAATATATAAGAGCAAAAACTCTCATATTTTTCGTGCGTCGGGGCCACGGAATAGATGAATAAGGTTGGAATGGTAACGTGGGCGTGGAGAGCGCGCCACATTTATGATACGAAAATCATAGCTCGACCGATTAATTCATTCACCGCGTTTAGTGCGCTTCGGATTACTCCGGAACACAGAGCTCTGCTTTAAAATGCCGTGTTGTGCAAATATAACTTGTAAAACAAAAAGTTAGACAGCAAGTATAACGCGAGGAGGTATATATTTCCATCAGTAAGTCGAAAATAACATTTAATTACAATTTTATTTCTATAAAACATAAAAATATTCTGATCACTATGAAATTTCGAACATTAACAACATTATTGCAACAAGTTACAAAAAATATACATTGCCCGATGTGTACTCACTTAATCAACGCAATGAGCATGTCCGTTCACAATGTATTGCATCCTCTCACTTCAACCATTCACGTTTCGTCCTTTGCCCTGATTGGCCGTGATGCACGGCGCATGTTTATTGACAGTAAGTTACAATCAGTAGCAAGCTCTCGATTTAATTGTGTGTAATTTAGTTGTGTGTGTAATTCGCATACATAACGGGCCTCTTGCTTGTAGTTGAGCTGTGGGAGTGGGAGACAAGCGGCGACACGCGTTCTAATAGAAATCAGGAGCTATTTCCTTTCTAACCTCTTTTATCTGTTCTGTGGTCGGGGCAACGTATGCGCGCTCAAGTGGATTTATAGTCTTTGGCTTGACCAGACCGTATAGGAAGTAGCCTCCGGTACAAGTGTGCGAGGAAACACGGGGTGGTTTTAATCAGTAAGAGTTTGACACTCTGACAGGCCCTCTCCATTTGCCCCAGAGCGAAGGACATGGACCAGAACAAGAACAGTGTATTTTAAATTTTCTTCTCAACTGGAAACTAAACAACACTGGCTTCCAAAGTAAATAAGCAGAATTTAAGTTAAATTTATTCCCTGACTTTTAACCTAAACCAACCTGATAATTCCAAATACCAACAAACTAAAGCCAGGATAAAGTAAATACTCTGTTCTTTTAAATTATTACCTGTTAAATTCAAACAAATTACAAGGGAGAGTTATTATATTTTAATTGCTTTTTCACGCATCACGGGGACCAACCGCGGCCATTTTGAATCGTGGGTATAAGGCCGTGGCCTGGACTATCGCAGCTACAGCCCTCAAAATGGATCGGGGTAATTTATGGCCTTTGTACGGTAAGAAAAATATTGCCTGGTAAATGAAATAAGTAGTACGAAGGCGTATGAACTGTTGGTTCTCGTAAATAAAGTTCTGTATATTATATCAATGGGCTTGATGATGTAAAAGGAGATTAATATATACAACTAGTACTCACGCGGGGCTTCGCTCCCGTTGATTCTATCACGGTAAATACATAACTCTCCTTTTTTGCAGTCGCGTAAAAAGTAGCCTATAACCTTCCTCAACCTTCAAGCTACTTCCATACCAAATTGCATTCAAATCCACCCAGTACTTTCGAAGATTAGCGCATTCAAGCAAACAAACAAACAAAAAAAACTTTTCCGCTTTATAATATTAGTATAGATGAGAGTTTTAATGAATTGGGAGAAATAAACCTTTAATTAGCAATAACTCGTAATAATTTAGATTTTAATACTTTAAATCAATGAGTTGATTTTAATTATGACCGAGAAAGTACCTACCGGATATTTATAACAATAACTTCGCAATGCTGCGTTTCATCATGCTACGCAGAACATACTATCATACGTGGTTATTTAAATGTTTGTATTAAATTGTAGGTGTTGAAATATTTTAGCCAGAAAGGAAAGTAGGATTTTGTTTGAATTAACTCGGGAATGTATAGTAACTAACAAGACATACCGTTTAGTCTCTCTTTGCAGGTACGTTAGGCTACAAAATAAAAAGCAACTAAGTAGAAAGGAACGATACAGGAGATTAAAAAAGACCTCTAAAACTTACCTATTAATAAAAATAAAACAACAACAGTTTATTAATTTTATTGGGCGGAACAAATGAAAAAGATAATGCAATTTTTTTATTCTATTGGCGTTCAAAAACTTGTGACGAAATTTTGCACTGATATTGTTTGTATGCTGTGTTAATTTGTAACATTCTTGGAGCTTATTTAAGGCTCATAAAATCGGATTGTTCTATACAAACACATACTCCGTTGGCCATCTTAGAACTCGACAGTTCCGTATCCAAATCCGAAATGTAATTAATGTTTCACAGAACATGAGTCCGAGAGAAGCTTTCATTAAGTATTATATTTATATAAGTATTATATAGCAATTTAGATTGGAATTTCGGTTTGTATCTTGTGGTTATATTGGGATATAAAAAAAATAAAAAACAAACAAGAATTATGCTAACAGTTTATGTGTGTCTATGTGCGACTCCAGGAATAAACGGATTTGGGAATATTGGGAGAAAAAAAATACCATTTACTGGATGAGGTTATACTAGTGTACCTAGTCTAAACTCACGAGCGTAATGAGTAAGATAGAATTAGAATCCTTAAACAAGATAAAGATACCTGCAGCAAAGAGGATACTGAACTTTTCACAAAGCAATTCTAATTCTAACGCATGCTTTGCTTCAAGAAAACTATTTACTCATGACGTAAACATACAGGCTTAGAAAACAGCATACGGGTTGATGATATCAGGAAACGGACTCCGACAGGGACTTCCAGTCCTTAATAGCGGGAGTAATATTTTACTGAATTGTATTTAAAACTTCTTTTTTCATATTCTTTGACATAAATACATACATAGTTTGAGATTTTTATGCAGGTAATGGAAAAACTCATTTTATCCCTGTATAACAGTAACTAACAAACTGCCTGAACAAAATTAGATCAAATTGCGCAGGCATTCCTGTTGATCTTGTATGGAACTTTTAACCAAACGAAGGTACTTATGTACCTTCCCACAAACTTAAATATCTCACTTAGTAACCCACTTAACTTCAACATATCTCATTCCAACTTTAAATTAAGTTATGTTATCATAAATAACAACCTTTTATTTATGGCACCATCGCCTCAACAATATTCTATAGAAAACTTACCGTAAAGAGATTATACCACCCATGAACAAAGGAGGTATTAAACCAATTTATAGGTTGGAATATAAAACTCACAAGTGTAGGCACTATTAAATCAATTTTGTGGTTTTGTAAAAAAATGTTACGCGGCGCGGCGGTTGGCCCTAAATGATTTATTAACAGTTCTCCAAAATATTATTCATGATATCGTTATCATTTAGTCCAAATTAAACTGGTTATACTAATATTATGAAGATGCAGATGGCGCAGTGCCTGAGCGATTAGCTGCCATCCTGCGTGTCGTAGCAATTTGTAGAGTGAGGCAAAGTATAAAAAAAAATCGGAAAAAATGCGAAAGTTTGTTACTGAACCCCGCCAAATGGCTGATTAGATTGGCATGAAATGTGACACGGATAAAATAATAAACAAATAATCTTTATTCATTATGAATTACCAAATACACACATTAGGGAATAGATAGATAGATAGATGGATAGAATACTCTTTACTGTACACCAATAATTTAAACAAACACTTGATTTACAATACTGCAAATGGCGGTCTTATCGCTGATAGCGATATCTTCCAGACCACCTTTGGATGGACTTTAAGAACATAAAACAAAGAGGGGAGGGGAATAGTACAAACGTTACTTTTTATCTCAGGTAGATACATGATTTTTTTTTGTAAACAAAGTCTAAGACAAACATTATTAAATGAAATGAAATATTTATTTGTAAATTGGTTATAAATAACACTTTAACACGTCATGTTTTTTTTTGCGTGTTAAGTTTAGCTAGATAAGGCCAGTATTTCCTAACTGACTACTCTGAGAAGAAACACCGAAACAAACTCAGAGGTCATAGTCTCTTTTAGAGTCCAGACAATTTGTATTTGTATATGAGAAGTATGTAGGTTCATGTCTGTGTAATTAATATATTATTTAAGCACGGGAGGTTTCCTATGAAACAAATACACAGGCCCAACATTCAATTAGGAGCTCTTACATTTTAAGACTACAAACTAAGTATTTTGCCCAAATTACGTGATGCAACATGTGTGTGAATTCGACTGTCCCGTACATAGCTTTGTGTAGCACTAAGTTACTGATGCTTTGTACCAGACAGGTGCGGCAGGACATAGTGAAATCATGAGGTGTTCGTGACATACTTAGCTGGCTGGAGGCGAGACAATATCAGCCGCAAAGTCATCTAAATACTCCTCTTTGTCTTGATAACCATAAACGATGGTCCCGGTCATGAATCCAAGACACTCGTTATATACAATCGGAGGTCAGAAAACCTGACACCGGTGTTGCTGAGGAAACGTATTACCCCCGTACTGGGCTATGGAGGTCTCAGAGGAAGTAACTTTATGTAAAATAATATTATGCAACCGCCTCCGGTTTAATTAGAAGCCGACCTCATACTTACTGTTGGAAAAACAGCATGAAATTCTTTAAAGACTACCTATTATACTTTTTCTGTATTTGTTTTTTTTTTCTCTTGTAATTGTCATGTGTGTCGATAAAAAAATAAATAAATAAAGCAATAAAAAATAAATTATTTTACAAAACTGGCCAAATGCGAGCCAGACTCACCCATGAAGGGTTCTGTAGTAACTACGCAAAATACCTTTGTGTTTCATAGTGTTTCTATGAAATACAAAGTTATATTTGCGGTTTTAGAAAATGTGCTATGTCTCAAAAACTGCTGACCCTATCTCGTTTAAACCAATTTTCATTGAAAGTATCTATTAGGATCTACAGCATATATTTTTTTTTAGATTTTTGACTTCATTATTATAAAAGTTAGAGGGGCTTTGTGAGGACTATCCGGAGGACACGATGGGGCATTCAGTGCAGGTGTGCCCTGCTTGGGCGGAGCACCGCTGTGTCCTCGTAGAGGCGATCGACGGCGGCGACCTCACGCGCCCGGCCTTGGTTCAGACCATAATGCGGAGCGAGAGGGAATGGGATGTAGTCGCCTCCTTCTGCGAAGGAGGAGGCCGAACGCGCTAGGGACAAGCAACTCTCTTCCTCACGCCCCAGCCGCCGTGGGCGTCGGAGATCACGGTCCGATCTCCAGCCACCATAGGCACTGGCTTACGGACGGTGAACAGGGGTAGCTCACCTACGGTAAGGAACAGGCCCGGGTTGGCGGCGCGTTGTGTTCCACGCGCGCCTCAAGGAGCTGTCTGCATTAGTGACGGGGCCTCATAAAGCCATTGCCCGCCGGGTTTGCGGAAATGTAGTAACAAGATACCGCGGCCCCGGAGAACTTACGGGCAGCTGAAGGGACAGTGTGGGTTTTTAGTCAGTAAAAGTCTGACACCCCCTTCCGCTTAACCCAGAGCTGGAGAAGTTATTCGATGATTTCCCACCCAGAAGAAAAAAAATGGAAACGCATTTTGCCATTTTGGAATCGTATATCTTTTAAACGATTGACTTTAAGAAAAAATGGTTTGCGTAAACTCAATGTCATTTTTAAAGACCTATCTATAGATACCAAACACGTATAGGTTTAATGAAAAAAAAACCATGTATGGGGAGCCCCCTTAATTTTATTTTATGTTTAAAAATCGGAAAGCGGTTCACAGAATACATGCATTTCCCAAGTTTCACATGTGTAGTTCTAATAGTTTCGGAATAAAATCGCTGTAACATACGGACAGACAAACAGACATGACGAAACTAGAAGGGTTCCGTTTTTTGCCATTCGGCTACGGAATCCTAAATCGACTTTCAAAGCAGTATGCAACATTCCTCGCAAATATTTTCACATGAAACAGCGTACAGAAACTGCGTTGATGTAATATGAAACCCAAACCAACACTCGGCATGTGTTACGCCCCGCCGCGGAGCATGATCAGGACATGTTAACTTGACAACCGCTTAGGTGCAAATCTTGCCTTTCTACCTTGTTGATCTCATTGGTCGATTATATTATTTTTAACCTCATTGGTTTGTTACATTATGCGTACAATACCATTACAAATATAATATAGGTAACTCAAACCATTCCTACATAATCCCCAAACAGTCCAAACATAACCACCCATAAATACGTACTACATAATTATAAACTTTTAGTATAATTAATTAGTAATAGCGCTAAATGTTCTCATAACTTTCTGCTAAGCCTGCATTGTTGATTTCGCCAATGTCGTTATCATTTCTATTTAAAATCCGTTACAATACATATTATGACGGCTAATGCCGCCAGCACTGAATGTCATCGTTTATTGGCAAAATTAGTGATGTCAGGGACAGAAAATTATGCGTTTGTATGGCCGTAATGAAGAACGCGCAATCGCAGTAAGTCATTATCTATACTAATATTATAAAGCGGAAAAGTTTGTTTGTTTGTTTGTTTGCTTGAACGCGCTAATCTTCGAAAGTACTGGGTGGATTTGGATGCAATTTGGTATGGAAGTAGCTTGAAGCTTGAGGAAGGTTATAGGCTACATTTTACGCGACTGCAAAAAAGGAGAGTTATGTTTTTACCATTATAGAATCCACGGGAGCGAAGCCCCGCGTGAGTACTAGTTTACATAATAAAAAGAAAATCACTGTGATAGTAATTAACAGCCATCTTGAATAATGCCCTCAAAGCCCAAGGCATTTAGGGTGCATTGTCAAAATTCATGTCAATCCCGAACATTTTGTGTACCAAAAGCCAACGATTTTATCTTGTTATAGATGTGAAATGAAAGAAATATGTAACACCATCTTAACCTACTCCAAGGATTACCTTACATAGGAACAAGCACCTAATTTCTTTTGTTAAAATAATATTAACCGAACACCTTTCAATGCATCCATTTCCAAGATTCCTACACACATACTAACATTTTTACAGACCAGCGGGCCTAGACAAAATCCATTTTCTGTAAGCGTTAACGCCAATGGAAAAATTAAATTGTATGGAGTTGACATTTACTAACACGTGAAAATCACGTGACATGTGGTTAGCAAATGTCAACTCCATACAATTTAATTTTTCCGTTGGCGTTAACGCTTACAGAAAATGGATTTTGTCTAGGCCCGCTGATAAGCCAATTTTATTCCACTAGCTGTAGGTGTAATAATCTACTCCTACATACATTGAAATGTCTTCATAATAAAAAGATATGTCTCTATTAACTTTTTATTTATAAGAATAAATTTAAACTAGTTTGGGTCACGATAGAGTTTAGGTTTCGTTCGGACGGAGAGACTTGTATTAGAATACTGTATCGCAACTATGTTGATTTGGTTTTTAAATCAAATCTGTGGTGAATTAATCGGAGCTTATTATATGTGTCGCAAATGTATTCAGTTTATTCATTTTAAATTTTCACTTGTTTTCTAGACTTTTTTAAATAAAAAAATATATATCTAGAAACCTAGTAAAAATTTAACATGTTCGCTCTATAGCCGAAATCACTGAGTTTTTTTTATAGTTATTTAATTAAATATTGCAGGAAATCCGCCATTTTAAAGTTACAGATTAAAAAATGTGATTTGTCCTCAAGTCTTTCTTGCATTAAAATGCATAAAGTTTGCCTCTTATTGTCCTAAATGTTGTGTTTAACCCTTTCGCAGGCAGTACTAATTTCGTAGCTAATTACGATTTTTACTGTTTAAAACGTTAGTATAAGTTATTCTTAAAATATTGACGACCATTTTTTTCATTCACTCCCATCACCCCCCACCATTTTAATAGGTCATGGCAAAATGCTTGCCAATGCCCATTTGCACTTTGTTCTGTGGCAAAATAGTAGCCAATGCACGACTTTATTTGTTGTGTTTTTTCTAGCCAATGCTTTACTGTGACTTAAAAATGCATTGATTATGTATTTTACGTATTTTATATTTATAATAGGAGGTATTCGTAAATAAAAGATTTTGGTAGTCTAACAGTTTTTTTTTTAATTTATGTTTTTCATAAGCAATATTGAAACTACTATCAAAAAATCTAGACACATTGGCATATTCACACTAAAACATACCAATAAGTTGACTTTTAGTCATATTATTTTTATATTAGAATAATCAGTCTCGATATAATTGAATAATCTTAGTCTTAGTAATTATTATCACAAATCAAATACTATAAGAGATCAAGAAGTAAATCAGGTAAGTCACATCTGAACTAAGCACTCTAATAATTTAACTTTTGGTAAAAAAAATATAAAATTATCAGTCTCCATGGAACTTAACATCTTTGTTTGGTATCAAAAATATAAATGCTTTGTTAACACTGATGAAACTTGTGGAAACATGGCTAACGCATAGTGTTACGAGGCATTTGGAGCACTTTATTCGAGATCTTTTATTTTTTGTTCTCGTGCTGCATAGATAGCATCTTCTGAAAGTTGGCAGCTCTTCAGGCCAGTGTAAACCAAGTTGAGCATATCGAACCTCTCGGGGTACACTGCTTTTGCTGGAGGAGATATCATAATCAGGCAGAGATTTATTGGATCTCTTCCAGTTGAGATCAGCTGCCCTTTTTCTAGATGTGTAGCTGTCAATCAGACCATACGCCAATCTTTCGCGGCATTTCATTTGACTATTTTTTTATCTCTATGAATGGATTTATACAGTATGAATGCATTTATTGCACAACTTTCAACAAAAAAGTAATATAAACGCATCCACCACTTATTTGATCTTCGCCCTAATTTTATAATTGTAGAGGTTCTTCATCGCTTGAAGACCAATAATTTTGATTCTCAGTACGGCTAGTCGATGGTTCGAAAAGGACTGTCGAAGTTGAAGATGCATGCTGAAGTTATGGCATCATCTTCTTCAGAACCATAATTTTCGAGATCATCTTCTGACTCAGACCCGTCAGGTGTGTTTACTAACTCGATTATTTCTGAATAATTTAGTCGTTGACTCTTTCACGGTAACATCTGAAATTAATAATAATCGGGCATTGGCAACTATATAACCAAGATAAAATAATAACATAGGCATATGCAACTATTTTGCCACGTACCCGTGGATGGTGGCAAGGTCGAACATTTCGTCTCATAAATCTAGACACGTGGGAGCGTGTCAAGCCAAGAACTGGCGCGCAGCTCACCGTGTTTAATATTACACGAACCATTTGGAGCCACTTTTGAGCCCCTCATAACTCAAAAATTATTTCACCTAAACTTGTCAAATTTGGCTCAAATATTGAGACTGGCGAAATACATATGTGTTCCAAATTTTATAAACATATCTCAAACGGTTATTTAGATATTAACGTCCAAAAATCGTCATTTTTATGATTGACCTATAGATTAAAACTATAACCCAGTTCCAGATGACCTAGAAAGTTCAAATTTGGCATGAAGATAGGTAATTATGTGAATACAATGGAAAAAATCAGAAACTGGTAATTTTTTTTCATTTTATTATAATTTTCACTTAACTTATAATTAGTGCCTGTAAATCCCTATATGTGGATTTTAAGATCTTTACGTGAATATATAACGAGTTAAATACCACCCTTAATTTTTATTATCCAAATATTTCCGTTTTTGTACTTATAAATAAGAATATAGTAAATTTTCGTATTTATTACGCGTAACTAACCGTATTCTACAACCACTAGCGCCACCTATTATCTTAGAGGGTCACTACACCATGGAGGCAAAACGCGTTAAAAGAATTCCGCGTACTGTATGGGCAATTCATTCGAACATTTCAAAGGTACAAGAAAATATAGAAAATAACACAAAAAGGACAATTATACCCCGTAAACGTAGGAAAATATAGTAGTTTAACAAAAAACCATTTAGTATTAATTTTGTTATAAGTAAGTACCTACTACTAATTTATGTACAAAAAGTAATGATATCCCATGAAAAACATAAATGTGAAATGAGAGCCAAGTTCAATATTATCATAAATGCCTTGGTTGTTGACTTCAACGACAAAAGAAGTGAAATCTAAATGGGTACCAAGTTCAATGGTCAGTCCTGAAATTTATTTATAACAACATAAAATATCATTTATTCTTATAACTTAGGAGAATATATTGTAGCCTAAGGTCTGACTTGGCTAGTTTTCATATACGAATTATATTATAGCCTTTGGAAGTTATAAGCCTGTTACTTGTCGGTTCTTATGTTATTATTCCGAAAATTTGGCTTGCTGGTAGAAACTAACCATCGAACATAATAATTCGTATATAAGAACTAGTCAGGTTAAACCTTAGGCTACGATATATTCTCCTAAGTTATAAGAATAAACGATATTTTATGTTGTTATAAATAAATTTCAGGACTGACCATTGAACTTGGCACCCATTTAGATTTCACTTCTTTTGTCGTTGAAGTCAACAACCAAGGCATTTATGATAATATTGAACTTGGCTCTCATTTCACATTTATGTTTTTCATGGGATATATTTATACAGCACAAATCAACACAATATTACCGTAATTCGGTAGATTAAACATTATACATAAGAAATATACAACGTGTAACGGAAAGGGTATATACATACCAAGGGCACGGCTTCTTTGGATGATATCAAACGATACTGGAAGGGTTTCAACTCAAAATAAAATACTCTAAAAATTGATAAAAAATTTGCGGTTTCGTAAGTTTCTTAAATTGAAATCATAACAATCGTGTCACCGCACTACGTAGGCCAATAGCTTTCCGCGTTACTTGCAAATATCACGATAAATCCCTTCCGTAATTCTGTACGCCTAGTACTGTATCTGGTATCAATGTATTAAAAATTCTCATTACTTCCGAACATGTAGAGACAGGATTAAAAAACCCTTCTAATATCGTTTGATATCAAAGAAGCCGTGCCCTTGGTATGTATATATCCTTTCCGTTACACGTTGTATAACGCTACTCACTTTTCACACGGTGAATTTCTTGATATTTTTGGATTTCTAACGTTTCTAACAGATAACCTAAAAAAGAACGTCACATTTCAACTTTTGTCGCAAAATGTCAAAATTTGTTCCTGTCATTCGATCAAATGAACGTAAAATTAGAAAAAGCGCGGGAAAGTCAAGGGAAGAAGGCGCGATTTTTTTGAAACAAAAAATTTAATTTATTTTGTTTTATTTCTAGTGTTTACATAACTACTTAATTATAGTTTTTGGAGTTCATTATGATGGGGAGAGTTAAGAAGAGGAAGAAAAGTGGGAAGGATCCCCCTGGGGATTCCCTCGAAGATGATGCTGACACTGGGTCGTTGCGCTCTATGCAGTCGGCCACATCTGAAGCAGAAAAAGAAAAGGATACGGACAAGTACATTGAATACAGAGTACCTGACTACACCCGGTCTTATCCAGAGTCTGGTGGAAACTTTGAATATATTGTATTCATCGAAAGTCAGAATCAAGTCCCGATCGGAGACCGTGATATGATGTCGTTAGCCACTAACTTTAAGAGAGAACTTCAGTGAGCACATAAAGTCGGTTCGCTCGCGAGCCGCTTTCGCTCTCGGTAGGCTCCACGCCCTGCTGAATAAACACAGCAAGCTCTCCCTTAAATGTAAAATCCGAATATACACGACATGCATACGTCCTATCATGACGTATGCCTGTCCGGTGTTTGCTCATGCCAGTCCCAATCAGATCCATAGGATGCAAGTCGTTCAGAACCGTTTTCTCCGAAAGGCCACGGGCGCGCCCTGGTTCTGTAGGAACGAGGATCTCCACGTAGACCTCAAACTCCCGACCATAAAGCAAGTGTTGAAACGCATGTCAGTGCGTTACTTCACCTCTGCTGAGACCCACACTAACCCCCTGATCGTATCGGCCGCCCGATACAGACCCTCCAAGATTTCTCGGGTTCGTCGCCCGCGTAACATCCTAGACGAGCCTGACGACCCCACCACCATCCGACAAGAGAGCAGTAGGGAAACCAGCACTCTTAGAAGACACAGATACAGAACGCGTTCCTTATTCCGGCCTCGCCGACGAGGCCCATCGCGACGTCCGCGTACTTGTAATGAAAATCCTCCCCGACCTTTGCCAAACGAGCCAGCCCGCGATGCTGAGCCAGTAGCAATAAATACTCCCGTAAATAAAAAACCCTAACTAAAAAAAAAAAAAAAAAAAAAAAAAAAAATAACTTTAAGAAATACAATAAAGGGGTTAAGCAACTTATCCGAATGAATCGGCACAAAGTTGGCGTTATTTTCGAGCGTCCGACATTTGCCAATGCTGCGCTCATAAATAAAAAGTTTTTAGATAATTTTAAACTTAAAGCCAGCATTCCAGCCTCAGCTACTGAAATTACTGGAATCATCCAGCATGTCCCAATAGATCTCTCGAATGAGCAAATATATTCAGCTATATCCAGCTCCAAAAATATAATATCAGTAAAAAGATTTCTGCGTCGGACTATTACAGGAAATAAAGTCACCTTTGAACCTACCAAGACAGTGAGCATCACCTTTTCGTGCGTCTCCTTGCCCGACAGCGTGGACCTGAACAGCTGGCGGTTTGAGGTACGGCCGTACATCCCGCCGGTTAAGCAGTGTCTGCAGTGTTTGAGGTATGGACATATAGCCAAATTCTGCAAAAAGAGCATCAGGTGTTCCATATGCGGAAAAGATCATAGCTATAAAGAATGTACGATTGCCCCAACAGAAGCTACATGCTGCCAATGTAAAGGAAACCATATTGCTATTTCTGCAGAATGTCCTGTCAAAAAAGCTAAGATAGAAGAAAATAAAAATAAAATTCAGAAAAGATCTTATGCTGATGTATTAAATGAAAAGTCATTCCCTCCTTTAACTAACAAAAACCCTGCTGAACAACTTAAATTCCTAATTCAAACAGATCAAATACAAAACATTTTAATTCAGACCCTCCTTACTTTAATTTCACAAAATCGGAACAAAGAAAGTTCCATTACAAATGAAAATATTAAAAAAGTTCTCTTAGCAACAATACAGAGTGATAATAACATTAAACAATCTTAATTATGGATCAGTTAAATATTGTACAGTGGAATGCTCAGAGTATTCGTAGTAATCAACTTATTTTTTCTCATTTTTTAATTGAGAACAATATTCATGTAGCTTTACTTTGTGAAACTTGGCTTAAGCCTGAGATGCGTTTTAATATAAAAGATTATAATACTGTTAGATTAGATTCTGGTAATAGCCATAATGGCGTAGCTATATTAATACATAATTCATTACAGTACAAAAAAATTGATACTTTATATGATGACTCTATACAAAATATTGCAATATCTATACTAATATTATAAAGCTGAAGAGTTTGTTTGTTTGTTTGTTTGTTTGTTTGTTTGCTTGAACGCGCTAATCTCAGGAACTGCCGTTCTGATTTGAAAAATTCTTTCAGTGTTAGATAGCCCATTTATCGAGGAAGGCTATAGGCTATATATCATCACGCTAACACCAATAGGAGCGGAGCAGTAATGAAGAATGTTTCAAAATCGGGGGATTTTTTTTTCCACGGGGACGAAGTCGCGGGCGGAAGCTAGTGTTTAAAATATGGTGCTAAGGAGCTTTCTTTGGTGTCATTTTATAGTCCTAGTAATTGTAATCCATCCTTTTCTAAATCAAAGCTGGATAATTTAATCAAAAGTATTCCTGGCCCTGTTTTGATTGGTGGGGATTTTAATGCCCATCACTCAGCCTGGGACTATAGTACACAGTGCAGTCGTGGTGTTGACGTTCTTGAAAGCATCAATGATAACAATCTTGTGTTGCTGAATAATGGAGATATGACTACAGTAGGCTCAGATAGGTGGCAGAGAAATGCCCTTGATTTAACCTTAATATCACCCTCGTTGGCTTTGTCTTGTAGCTGGTCAGTGCATGATGTTCCTCTTGGTGGATATCATTTGCCTGTAATTACAAAAATTGTATTTAATAATTTTATTTTTTCATCCAATGATCTTTCAAATCTGCCTGTTCATGTAAATTTTAAACTAGTTAATTGGGAACTTTACACAGCTAAAGTAGACAATCTATTACAAAATTTTGTGGTTAATCACCAAAACCCTTTACAAACTTATAAATAACTTATTCATATCTTAAATAAAGCTATACAAAATTCTGTTCCATGTTCTGATATTTCTCCTATACAAACTACTTCTAGTGCCTCACTCAATACATCTAGAACTTCTAAAAAGAAAAAACGCAGTCCACTTCCATGGTGGAATAACAACTGTACTAGGGCTGTAGAAGATGCTAAGAATGCTTACATACAGTTTAAACGTGACCCCTCACAAGAAAACTATGTTGAATTTAAAAGGCGACAAGCTATTAAAAAGTTGATTTTAAAAAAAGAGAGGTATTTGAGTTGGGTAACTTTATGCGAGTCTTTTAACAGAACAACTCCTTTAAGTAAAATTTGGGGTATTTCTAAAAAGTTCAATAGAACATATGTACCATCTTGCAATAATGTATATCCATGGATTTTTGATTTTCTTAAAAAATTCACACCTGATACTGTAGAGGCCCCCTTTCAATCACATGATCATTTACCAACAGCAGCATGCTCAGATTATTTAACAGACCCATTTACTTACAGCTTTTGGCCTCGATTGTATGCCATATAAAATGCTTAAGAATGTTTCATTGCAAGCCTTATTTTTGGTTTTAAAAGTTTTCAACTTACTTTGGTTTAATGAAATTATACCTTTAGACTGGAAAATTGATTGTCTTATTCCGATTTTAAAACCTAATAAAGATAAAAACAATTCTGATTCTTATAGACCTATAGCTTTAACCTCTTGTATAGGAAAGATTTTTGAGCAGTTACTAAAGCAAAGACTAGAGTTTTACATAGAAAGTGATAATTTATTACCATCTAATCAGCTTGGATTTCGTAGAGGAAGGTCAACACATGAATGTATTTCTCATTTGCATCTTAATATTTTTAATGCTCGTAAAATGGATCATGAGTGTGTTGCTGTTTTTGTTGACATAGTTGGTGCTTTCAATAACGTCAATCATCACATTTTGTCACTTGAACTCCGTTCACTTGGCATACCTGAAAAAATAGTTTCATGGATTTTTAATTTTTTACATGGTAGAGAAGTTTATGTTAAAGTGGATAAGCAATTAATTGGACCCCGTTTTTCGTATAAAGGGGTGTGTCAAGGTGGTATTATGAGTCCATTAATTTATGTGCTTTATATACATAAGCTTAATATGGTTTTGGGTAGCAAAGTACTAAATTTACAATTTGCTGATGATTTGGTTATTTATACATCTAGTCCGGATATGGATGAGAATAAAAGTAATATTAATGGGGCTTTGAATAATATGAGTAAATATTTTCATTATTTAAACTTAGAAATTAGTCCAGATAAATCAAAAGTTGTTGTTTTTGGTGAAATAGATTTTGATTTAGGAATTTTTTATGATAACTTTGAACTTCCCATTGTTAATGAATTTAAGTACTTAGGAGTAATTTTTTCTGCCAATCTAACATGGAATAAATATGTTGATTACATACTTGGTAAAGCAAATAAAGCGTACAATTTTATAAAATCTGTGTCAGTACATGCTGATCCTAAAATTTTGTTAATGTTATACAAATCCTTAGTCCGTAGTCATTTTGAATACGGTTTTTTGTGTTTTGGGTCTGATCAGAGACTTATCCGTAAACTTGATGTCTTACAGAATCATAACTCGCGTTGCATTACAGGCGCCATGAAAACAACACCTATCAACTCCTTACAAGTAGAGTGTAATATTCCTCCACTGAAAATTAGATTTCAGTACTTAAAATCTAAATTTCTTTTAAGGCTTTTGTTATATAATAGCCACCCTCTTTACAGAAAACTTTCATTTTATCATACAGTTTATAATCCTTCAAATAATATTAACATTCCCTATTTACTTCATGACTTCTCTACTACAATTACACTTAATCAGCAACATGAACTTTACAAATGTATTGACACTTGGACTTGTTATTCTGGCAAGTACAATAGTAAATTTATAGATATGAATATTATTATAAAGCATGATTTGAAAACCAAGGAAGAGGTGTACCAGTTATTGAATGAGCATTCTGACTATCAATGTATATACACTGATGCTTCTAAGAGCAGCACAAATATCGCAATGGCTATTTACATACCTTTTAATAAGACTGGTCATGGTGTAAGGTTGCCTGATGTTTTAACTATATTTTCTGCTGAGGCGATGGCTATTTCAGCTGCTTTGGATTTCATAAGTGAAGAGAACTCTGGCTTCATTTCTTGGCTTATTATAACGGACAGCATGAGTGTTCTTATGGCATTGGATAACAACAAACTGGATGCTTCTACAAACTACATCATATATCGCATCAAAGAAAAGTATTTCACACTTCAATCAAGAGACTTTGATATCAAATTTTTGTGGACCCCTTCGCACATCGGAGTCAGTGGCAATGAAAACGCAGACACTTTAGCGAGAGCCATTGTTGACATAGGAAATGCAGAAATTAAATGTGTTGCCATACCTAGCTCAGATTTATTACCTAAGATCAAGGAAGATAATATTCGATGTTGGCTTGAAGATTGGCAGGAGACTCTGCAAATAAAAGGCACTTGGTATGCAAAAATCAATACAGCTATTGGTTCAGCTCCTTGGTTTACGAAGGCACAATTTCATAGAAGCAAACAGTTTTACTCTTTACTGACTCGGCTAAGATTTGGACATGGACGTTTTAATGCTCATCTGGCCAGAATGAAAATAATAGCTTCCCCTAAATGCACTGATTGCAACCTCGATAAAGATCAGACTCTTAATCACATTATTTTTGAATGCCCAGCGCACAATGTGAATCGTATAATATTGATTGACAAATTGCTTGAGATTTACAAAACACCGGCAAACCTCCCGCGCGACATTCAAGGATTGCTGGAAAATTTTTCTTCATATATTCCTTTATATAATTTTATTACATCTAGTGGGTGTAAAATTTGATCGGGACTTATATATATGGCTATGACATTCAATTATTGAATTGACATAACTCTTGGAAACATAGATGATACATATAACTTGGAAATGACCACATGGATATGACGATAAAACTTGATTTGACAAAAAAAAAATAAAAAAAGAATTAGATTGACGAAACATCTAACTATGGAAAAAAGAAGACATGGCATATGCCTTGATTAAAGAATATTAAGATAAGAATTTACTGATGACTTGGCTTTAGCCTTACTTTAATTTTATAGAAGAATACATAAATATGACGAGGCTGAATGGTCTTTAGACCGATGCCTGCCTTTATAAAGGCGAACAAAAAAAAAAAAAAAAAAACGTAAAATTATTGTTGTACTTTTGCAAGAGATGGCGCTAGCAGTATCAAATATCGTTATGCCAAAACACAAACTATCTTTGAGTAGACCTTAAAAAAACCACCTCGGCAATTGTTTTGCCAATGCTTGCGAAAGGGTTAACCCTTAGCTCTAACAAAATGAACTGAAACCTACCTAAACAAATAGACCAACAAACCCGATAAGGAACTTTGTTTTTAACGTCTATGATTTATATCCTACAACAACTGTTAAGTACAGATAATTATAAACTATACATGGTAGATAGGTGATAGCTGAACTCCTGAACTGTTTCCCTGTTTGCGCTGAAGTTTTAATGGGTAGATACTCGTAGTTAAGTACATTCAAATTCATATGCAGGTTTACGGGTAAGTTCCAGACCATAAATGGAGCTTAAGGCCTCATAACATTGTTCGAAATGGAGATTACGTCATCAAATAGCTTGGATATCTTCCGTGTAGTGCCTCGTATATCTTAAATGGTAGGCGCTGAGTTGGAGTGCGGTAGTAGCTTAGTCATTTTGATTGATAGAGTTACGATAGGCAGTCTCGTAGTCATCGAATTTTAGAAGCTGTGTGCGACTACACAATGGATGTCTGATGAATTCGAGATAATTGTCAAATTAAAGAACAATTAATTCTATGTTACACAGCATAAACTACGTATTTCATTGCAACCTTCGAATTTTAGTGTGTGTATGTCATGGTTGACTTAGTGATTGAGCGATTGGTTGCTGCGCTGCTTGTCGCGAGTTCGATTACCGCACCGGAACTTAAACATCGCCTTTAAATATGTCCACACACTTCGGATAGACTATGTATCCTATTCTCCTTAATTCTATAAAACCAAATAAACAATTGAAAGTTTTTATTTTATTCTTTATCCTACACTAAGTCTGTAAAGATCTAGGGCACCAATTCAGACTAATTAAAGTCAATCTATCAATCAATCTACAGCAATATTCCATTCAATTTAATTGTTTTCCACCTACAGTACCGTGTAAATCCAAAACACTGTATCTTAAGATACAGTGTTTTGGATTAACAACGCTCATTCGATTTCTTTTAGCCTATTCTATCGTCTTGCATTCACACATTTTTTACTTTGTATGGAAAGTTCTGAGATATGACTATGCTAATAACACTGTATTTACTTAAAAATACAGTTTTAATATAACAAAACACGGCAACTTAAGATACCGTGTACTGCCAAAATACTTTTCGCGCGTTGCAAGATACAGTGTTTTGTCAAAACAAAGTAGCGTGCTTGCGCGTGGCGGGAGCGCCAATCAGGAGCGAGAACCGGCGGCAATCTCAATGGTTATTGGATGATTTGACAGAGAACGAACGGACGACTGCCGATGCCGGGACGGGGATCAGCTGTTATATTTTTTGTATAGAGACAGAGACTGTTTTCTTTATTTTCCAAGACGTATTGTGTAGAAGAATATATGAAACCGTGTAGTTGGTCTCATTTCCATAAGATGGTTAAAGAAATGAAATTTTTTTCTGCAGAGCTAGTGCATGACATGTACAAAATGTAAAAAATATTACGAATTAGCTCATAAGTCAATGCCACTTCCTTATAATTCTTTCGATTTTGTACAATATATAAAGACGTAGCTACAAACACGGAAGTGGCTGTGACTTACTCAAAAAGATATGATCGTCTTTTCAAAACCTTGTCTTTTGCTTTGAATATATAATCTACATACACAGTTTATTTTTTTATGCACCTGCCATGTTATCTCTTTATCACCCATGGGCCATGGCTGACTGGTAGAGAATGCCTAAAGCATTAAGTCCGCCTTTGTACATTTTGTGTTGCATAAAGTTTTAATAAATAAATAAATCTAGAAGGTTTCCATATTTGCTAATGTATTTGTATTTGTTCCTTGTTGTCTAAGTAAGGTAAATGTATTTGTTTATATTCTCCTTCCATAATGGAAGGAGAATATAAACAAATACATTTCTTGAAAAGAAAGGATGCACAAAACCTTTAAAACCTTTTAGTGAAATTGCAAATGGCAAACCAATCTACTCATTCATTACCTACTAATTTTGGTGTTCTTGTCGCTAAATTAATTTTGATGATTAATTATTATGTAAGTTCATAAAATTTTATTGTCATATTAGTTTTCCAGTTTTTATATGAAACTGTAAGACTGATTCTGTTGCCATAGTAGTTAAAAAAATATTTTACAAACTTTTTGTAAAATACCTATATACCTAATTGTGCACCTACGAGTCTTTTAAGTCGATATTTTATTTTTAAATACATATGATAGACTCCATCTATGAAAAAATCCGACTGCAAATTCCTATGATATATTTCTAGGCCCTGTTTTATCAAGTCAATACACTGTAACTCTAACACATACAGTGTATTGTCATAACAATTTCTTCATTTGCTTCTGACGACTATTATGGCAATACAAGTTATTCACGATTATTTGTTGTGTATATTCTACTTGTATATGAAACCTAGCGGGCTAGATTACTTATAAAATTACCTTTAATTTGATACCAAACACTGAATACTTTCCAAAGTAACTTTTGGAGTAATCTTCGAAAAACAGAAAAAAACTATTTTGCTCAATTTCTCAAATTTTGTTTTTTGTAGTTTCAGTGTTTTGGATTGACACGGTACTACACTGAAATATAGGGTTTCTAAACTAATTGAATGAAGTGAAGTAGAACTTACAATTTATAGTGATGACTCTGCTGTTATCGTGTTTCTGCTCGATAAATTTCGATGCTGGATTTGATGACCTATATCGTAAACTGAATATTTGAATTTAGTATTTCTTTCGTTCATATACCGGAGTAGACTTATACCATTTCCATTAAAGTCGTACCTTACAAGTAACCCACACTCTTAAATCGCATATCTTTTTATAATCAGTGCAAATACCCCAAACCCCAAGCATTCCTGAAATAAACCATAAAAAACTTGCGCTATATGGACTTGCGGATTATTACAAAGCGCCTGAAAGCGATCTTCATAACCGGTTTATATAATTGTTTCGCGATATTGTGAACATTGACCTGTCCGGCTACATCAAAAACATGTACAGAGGAGGATGAAAGTGCGAAAAGAACCGGCCTTTAGTCATCGAATTGCTCAGTAAAAGGATGACTACATACTAAGTTAATACCAGCATGTATTTTCAAGGAACTGGAATATGTATATCCTAATTTCTAGATGTAAAAGCACGAAAGGAGAGAGCACAAATGCGAAATGAACTTATTCAGGCCAGAAGAAACGGCCTCCATGCTATCATTAGAAACAATAAACCATACATAGACGGCAAACAAATCAACGTGAAAGTAAACAACCACAACTATCAACAAAACAATAATTCTAATTACCAGGAAAAGGATATAATTACTACAAGTTATGCTGAACAATATTCACATTCGCAAATAAACATACCGGATAAAACTAAGAACTATTCTTTTCGCAAGTAAAAGCCTATCCTTTTAGATACTATTCCAAAACATTCAAAGTCTGAACAATATACAAGACATACTTGAAGCTTTCATAAATGGGAACTCATCATGTAAGGTAATATGTATCTCGGAAACCTGGATTACACAAGAAAAGCTGGATTTTATATAATTTAGCGGATATAAATTCGCAGCATTTTACTGTCACAGCACTAGAACAGGCGGCGGCGGCGTCTGTATCCCTGATTCACGATCATATAGAATACATACAGAGAACTGAGATTAATGACATGTTTATAGAATATGTAACAGAGGTATGTGCAACTGAGTTACCTAAAGAAAATTTACTTATAATACAATATAATTACTAGTCAGAAACATAACTAAGAGTTCTCGAATTCACATTGAAAATAAGCTTTACAAAATGACCAGAAACCATCGACCATACAGCCTCGGTCGTTGAAAGAAACAAGAGCGATGTACATAAAATTATGGTTATAAGTAAAAAAAAAAAACAAAAATATAACAAAAATAAATACAAAAAGAACAGTAACAAACTGACATAATTATATAAAATGGAGTTGTTAATAGATCTTTACATAATAACGCAGTAACAATAACCCAGGGAAGCCACACGTGCAGAAGAATATTCATCAACTCAAAACATTGCTTTTAATGCACACACAGACGAATAGCATATGTAATCAGAACAGCAGTTGTGCTATATTCCGCTTAATCGCCCATGCAGCACTATTTTACGCTAACTGTGGTGTTTGCAGTCGCTGCATATCCTGTAGTTAAATTGAATATATGTATATAATAATTATATAATATATGAATATATGTAAAAATATACTATGTTACAAATGCGTGTGTGTTATATTTGATGGTTTAGCCTTGTATCTCCTATCTAGATATGTATATTAATGGTTATTATTAGCCCGGTGATTACATATGAGTGGCCGCTATATTTTATATTGATCATAGCTTACATTAGATTCAACTGATTTAAGAGAAAAGATAGGAAGGCACTGATTTAGGAGGAGCCCGTAACTACAACCGCGTCTTTAAGTCAAGAGTGAATAGGCTACTTCTGGGTAAGCGTGCTCCATCTTCGACCACATTATCACTTACCATCAGGTGAGATGATGGTCAAACGCGAGCATAATACCAATAATAAAAATATATAACTATATACAACTGCCGCACTAGTCGATCTTCGAGGTTAAGCAACGCTCACCAACCAGGTCGAGCCGTGAATCGGTGTCCATTTTAACATATTGAGATTCCTCCGTGACATAGAATGCTTTTAGTAGTTTGATGATTTGCTCCCGGCTGCCATTTGTACATATTTTGATAGTCGTTGAGTCTGCAGCCAAACAATCTGAGACCAGTCTTACTAAGAGGTATCGTGTTACTCAGCTAATGGGTTATGGAGGTCATCAGAACTCTGAAATTTAAACATTTAGAAATAGCCTAATGCAAAGATAAGAGAAGTGACATGTATACCTTCAATCACTGTACGTGCATATCCACAATATTACAGATTCATCGCCGATCCTCGTAATTGGAACTAACTCTGCTCGGTTTCCTAAAGAAGCATTACGCTCGCACTAGCGACGTCTGTTATCAGCGACTGCTTCAATGGCGTGCTGACAGCTCGTTACGTCTATAGACGTTTAACGTCTGACGTCACGACACTGCAGTGATCAGTGTTGTATGAGAGCTAGGGAGAGATTACATGTCTTCATAGTAGGTACAATTATTCCCTTGAAAAATATTTGTCCTTATTTTTTTATAATTTAGGTACGTTACTCGGATTTTAAGGAGCTCGTGACTAAACAATAACATCCACAAAGTTCGATTTTCAAGGTAAAGCAACGCTTGCCAAGGTCGATGCATTTGTTAACATATCAAGACTCTCCCATGACTCGGACATTGGCCGTTGGTGCCGGCTTTCATACGTAAATCTTTCACAGTTGTTACATAAGTCAGAAGCCAGAAAATCTGAGACTGGTTGCCAAGAGGTATCGTGTTGAATTTATAGTTAAAATATATTGTCAGTAAAATATTTTTATATGGATTTCTACACAATCACCAGGAACATTCGGCATGCTCTATACATTGCGCATTTTACGGATGACATCACAATAGTTATCAATGAAGACCAAAAGCTAGGGAGACATTACGTGTTTCGATTGTAAAATTGAATAGAATCTGTGCAAGATTTTTATCTTGTAAAATCCTTACTTAATTTTAATATAGATCTACAACTATTACTTTTAAGCAAAAAATAATCTACAGATATTAATTACATATAATGTTAGTTAATTCGAATAGGGATGTGAATGTGTTTACTAGGAAATCATCATCATTACCTACATATTTGATCAAATAATATTGAAATAAGTATAATGACAAAAAAAGATCATCGAAATCACCTAATTAAACATACTTAATTCCGTAGAGCGCCTATTCAAAGTAAATCTGACTAAATAAAAAAGAAGCCATCGGCAAAGCGTGTCGACAGTGATTTTTCACAAGCAGCGCATCAATAAGTACGTAGATAATTTAACAAACATCATTGCATGCCCAAATTGAACATAATTCTACAAAAGCTGTCATCAATAATATATATGGCTCCGTCATACTAACCCGATGTTTGTGATAGCCATTGTCAAAAACATGACGGGAATTTTGAACCTTATTTTCGCGGACCAAATCTCATATTGTATTGATCATAACACACATTAAACGTTAAGTTAATAGTCCTCCATTTTCCGCATGTTTTCTTCTTAGGCTAGGAGACAGAAAGGTGATTTTCGTGAGATATAAGAGTTAATATTTGACATTATTTGTGTCGTTTATTGAATGCAATAATTGTTTATTACTTTCCGTTAGATAAGAGTACATTTATTTTACGTAGCATTATGTTTTTGTATCACTGATTGGAGAAGTATGAGGATAAATTTGGCCACTGAACATCACATGGTATATACACTTATAATCCTCCCAATATTGTTTTCGGGTCTTCTAATTATATTTAATACATTAAGATATACAAATAAACCATCAATATAATAATAAGATATACCAGAAACAAAAGCAAGACAAAATGATTGTATAAACATTTAAAACAGAAACTCGGAAGAAGGTTATCCAAAATGCTGTCTCCTATACTAAAATGTTATGTCATTCGCAATACTACCAGACATTTGTATGTAAATGTTCGTCTATAAAATATAACCTTGCGTAAAGTTCAGCTCGTGACGTAACTTATCGGCTTTCGATATTTTTCAACTTAAACTTTCCACATTTGTTTTGGAGAACTTGAAAACGTAAATGAAATATTATTCCGATAAAATGTCTGTGACTGAAAATTTGAATCGAGTTTCACTGAATTGGAATGTGTAAACATTTTTCAATGTTACAAATATATAATTAATTAAACTTTCTAAATAACATTACAAATTTTTTATACAACAGACTATTTAAAAACCATTGAAAGCACATCGTTATATTGAAGATGATTTTATAGATTTTTTAGAATAGATACTAACTTTTAAGACAATAGGTATTCTTCTTGTCAAATAATGAAACAAAATTGAAAAGTAAAAAAGTATTTTAAACAAATCGTTTGTAATAATATAGAAATTTAGTTAATTAGAAATATTGAACCTTTAATACATGTTTTATTTTATTCGTTATATGTAGATATATAAAGACAAATGAATGTGAAATTTTTTGTGCCTTTTTACGCTTTACTACCCACAGAGCTCGCGTCTTCATACGCGTAGTAGGATGAACGCAGCCTACATGTAACCCTAAAGCGTCGTCAGTGAAAAGTTCAGTCCAGCAGTTCCAGAGATTAGCCTAGACAAACAAGAACCGCGACTCCACCAATGAGTGTCGCCCCGTATACTTTACGAACAAACCATAGTAGTAACGCGTACAAAGTCGCGAGTATAACAAGTCAATAATAGAAATACAAAATAAACATTTTAATTTAATACGTCTTTCATTCTTATTCTCTTCCGCTTGTTCATTTATTTTAAAATTAAACTTATGTAGTGAATCGATAGTGCAACACAAATCCCCAAACAAACGTAGGTAATAGACGAATTGCGTAGCTAAAAAAATTTTTTGCAAAAAATAGAACCGACTTCCATATCAAAACACTACAAAGGCAAAAATAACTTTAATTTCGGAAGGCGGTGTCAAAAACGAAAATATATACAAAACTAAAGCCACCGCCTTCCGAAATTAAAGTTATTTTTGCCTTTGTAGTGTTTTGATATGGAAGTCGGTTCTATTTTTTGCAAAAATTTTTTTTTTCACGCTTTTTAGTGGGTTGGTTTGTAATTTATCTAGTTACAAAAGCCATAATTTCAACAACTTATCACCTTTTACAAAATATTGCTTTTCCTGATGCATAGCCGTTATTTTTTGAGGAGTTCTCCTGGTACTTGACCATCAGCTCTACATCACCATATGTATTGTGACGAGCATAAAGTGTTTAACATCCGTACTCAAGTAATCGAATCGCAATCCACGAAATACTTATTATTGAATAGTTTCAGTGGCCATCTGTGGTCTTAATCATTAGTTCAACTTCCCCAAATGGTACTTTTCGGAAGCAACTGCTCAATGTACTATAAGAAATACCCAAAACGCTATAGGTGTGCCTATATTATTTGAAGAGTTCCCTCGATTTCTCCAGGATCCCATCATCAGATCCTGATTTCGTAACAATGGGACCAACTAGAAAGTATACCCATTCAAACGCAAAAAGAATTTTTCAAATCGGTCCAGTCGTCTCCGAGTTATGAGGTAACATACATAAAAAAAAAAAAAAAAGTTCAAGGCGAATTGTAAACCTCCTTTTTTTGAAGTCGGTTAAAAAGGCGGACGCAGATTCGCAAAACGGGTCCCATAAAAAGGTCTGACAAAACAAAAGTTGCCTGAAATTTATGGGTTGAGGTCACATAGCACTTGTGTGCCATGTGTAAAGTCATTCAGTGACAAATATCCCCTATAATAGTATCAGGGGAGTTTATTTCTTGGGAAACGTGTTGTTTTATAGTTTTGACGTAGTTTTACTGAATTATAGCAAGCTAGCTGTTGCCCGCGACTTCATTCTTGTCGATTTTTTTTGTGTTGTTGACTTGTTACCTTTGTTAGGGAGATAAGATAAGATAAGATAAGATAAGATAAGATCATTTTATTTGTCCAAACATGAGTATACACACAAAAGAAAAGCATGCAAGTTGTTAAGGGATAGTTTACACAGGTCGTCATGTTTGCCATATTTATACAATGGCATACAAATATTTAAGGTGAGTAGGTATATGTAAATTATAATTATTAATAATTTCGTATTAAATTACACAGCTAATAAAGTTATTTAAATAATTAATAAAAACAATTTAATTTTATATAATTCAATAATTAAAATATCACAGTCACAGTTGACTTGTATAACATAGTCAAAACAAGTAAGTAAAGTTATTACAGTCATTTAAAGTAGTCAATTAATAGGTAAAAGTTATAATAGTCATAAATTATGATTCTTTTCACATAAAAAATCATTAATCGTGTAGTAAGCTCTTTCGGCTAAGAATTTTTTAACTTTCAATTTAAACTGCACTTCAGTTAAAAGCTTCCAACTTTTTGGCAATTTATTATAAATGATTGGAGCCATGCAAAAGACACTCTTGCGCATAAGAGCAGTTCTAGCTTGTTGTAAGCAAATCTGAGTGTTGTCACGTCTATTGCGTGGAAATACATCAGCCATGCTCGGAAACAGATTAGGGTTGGACCTCACAAACATTGCATTTTCTATGATATATATGGAAGGTAATGTCAAAATTTTATATTTTTCAAAATAAGGCCTACAACTCTGAGTAGTTTCTAATTTAAACATGGACCTAATACATTTTTTTTTGCTTTGAATATTGTGTCCTTATCAGTTGAGTTACCCCAAAAGATAATCCCGTATCGTAGGACAGACTCCACCAACCCATAGTATGCGGTAAGCAACGCATCTACATTTGTTATTTCGGCTAGTGTGTAAAGAGCATAAGCTGAGGAATTTATTTTCTTTGTTATGGTCTCTATATGTGCTTTCCAATTTAATTTTGTGTCAATAATTAATCCTAAAAATTTCGTTGTGTCAACTGAGTCAATGATAATATTATTAAATTTTATGTCAAGTTTATTAATTAATGTCAGGGGTCGTTGTCTGAAGTGCATGATTGTAGTCTTATTTAAATTCATTTTAAGATTATTATTATTAAGCCAGTTTATTATTGAAATTAGGGATTTATTAATGTCATACTCATATTGATTTCTATTTTTACACGGAATCGTCACAACACTGTCATCAGCAAATAGGCTCATAGGTTGTTCAGTAGATTTGGGCAAGTCATTAATGTATACTAGAAAAAAGGGAGGACCTAATACAGTTCCCTGTGGAACACCATACAGTACTTCACGTTCTTGGGATATATGGATTTCTTCTCGTTTTGTCGTCAAATTTATCCTACTAACTTCCGTAACTTGCTTTCTTTGCTGTAAGTATGACTCAAATAATTTTAGTACATTACCTCGAACTCCATATGCTTCGAGTTTCTTAAGCAAGATGTTGTGATGAACATAGTCGAAAGCCTGGGTCATATCACAGAATATAGCACAAACTGGAATATTATGATCCATGTTTGTCATCACCGTTTTTAAAAAGTCATAAATTGCCATGTTTATTGTCTTTTTTTCTCTGAAACCTTTCTGTTCATTGCAAATAATTTTATTTTTTTCTAGATAAGAGTTAAGTTCCCTATACATATATTTTTCAAATATTTTCGAAATGATGGGGATCAATGATATTGGTCTGTAATTTTGCATTATTTCCCTGCTTTCTTTTTTAAACAATGGCTTCACTACTGATTTTTTTAACGCCTCTGGGAATGTACCGGCGGAAATACTCAAGTTAATTATATAACTTAGGGAAGGACTTATCTCATAAGCTACAGCTTTAAGAATTCTCGTGGATATTCCATCATATCCAACACTATTGGTATTTTTTAGCGTTTTTATGATTTTTAATACGTCATTTGGTGTGCTCGGGGCCATAAACATAGAATCTTTTTTGTTCAAAATATGTTGCGTTACTCTAAAGCCTGAATTTTGTATGGGTTCAATTTTATCAATGAAATAATTATTAAATAGATCTGCTATATGGTTTGGCTCCGTTATGGTTTGATTATTTACCTTAATTTGTTCTATGAACGGTTTTGGTAAATTTAATTTATTTCTATTAATAATTTGCCAAATAGTTTTGGACTTATTCTCCGAAGTTTTTACTTTAAAGCTGTTTTGGGCGCGCTGTGTCAATTTGATATTTTTTAGCATAGCTCTTTAGTTGCGTTTTATTTGTTTAAGTTGGTTTTAACCTATATTGCCATAGAAGTTGTCGTTTTTTTTTGCTACAAATCTTAATACCACGTGAAATCCAAGTTTGCTTTTTTTAATCTTTGCTGTTATACTGATATAAGGAAAGCATAGGTCATAAAGTAATGTAAATAATTCAATAAAATAATTATAGGCATCATTAGGGTCATTTGTTTTATATAGTTCTGAAAATGTCAGATTGCTTAAATGTTTTTTGAACTTAATTAGATTTTCTTTACAATAATCTCGTCTTAAAATACGCCATTTATCAATAGCACATATTTTTTTGATCTGAAATTTAAGCAGCTGCGCTGTGTGGTCTGATAGTGCAAATTCAAATACTATAGTCTTGCATAATTTATTGAAATTATGCGCAAAATTGTCTATACAAGTCTGGCTTTCCAATCGAGTAGGTTCATAAAGTGCTAGTTTTAAATCAAAATTTAATAGCTGATTTTCAAATTCAATTGAATATTTGGATCTTTTTAATACGTCGATGTTAAAGTCTCCCGCTATGATAACATTCTTATGACATTTTTTTGTTAACATCCGTAAAAGGATCTCAATTTTTTCAATACATTCACTGAAATTATTAGTATTAGGAACCCTATAGACACATACTATAATTGTGTTATGTTCAATAAGTTCGATGGCACAGCATTCGAAAACACCAACAGAAGATATTTTCGAAATATTTGGTAGTTCACACCATTTGAGCCCATTCTTAATCAGTATACATGAGCCACCCCTCTTACTTTCTTTCCTACTGTAACATGCAGCTAAACAATAATTAGATATGCATAACTGATATTCTAGATCTTGCTTCATGAAATGTTCCGTTATGCATAAAATGTCTACTTCCATGTCTTTTTCTGACAGTTCCTGTAAGCAAACTGTGAGCTGATCGGCTTTTGATATCAACCCTGCTATATTTTGATGCATGACATATAAATAATTAGTCAAGAAAAAAAGTATTTTGCTTCTTGTTACCATCATTAGTCTTGTCCTCTTCATTAGTTTCTATGTCAAGGCTTCTTATGTCAGTTATTAAATGTAAAATGTCTTTAAAAACTACGTGCATCCCGAAGTTGTTGATTCTACCAGAGTGTCTATAAAACATACTGTAGTCATATTTTAAATTTAAGTTACTGTCAATTACAAATGCGTGTTCATGCGTTAATAAGTCAAGATGTAACAAATGATTGAATGCCTCTATTCCCCAATTACTCAGGTCAGAATAATTCCCACAGATGAAGGTTGGTGAGCATATAATGATGTTGGTGTGTTTAATAACTTGCAGTGCTTCTCTCATGTGAACGATGATGCTGACATAATTGTTAGTGGTTGTGAAGTCCTCTTCTCCAATCAGAATTATACAAAAATCTTCCATAGTGAAACCGATTAGTTTTTGTTGTAAGTCTATTAGAAGCTGTTTTGTCCCTCCACCAGGCTTTAGATAGTGACATAAATCGTACTCATTAGAGAATGTTGATTCTGCTATAGGAAGTATTTTGTTTTTCTTGTTAGTACTCAAAATACATATTTTATTTCTTTTTTTATATTTATGTGATACATTTCTTTCGGGTACTGTGTTGTTTTTTATACTATTTTTCTAAGGTGGAGTACTTATACATGTTTTGTTTTGTTTACTGCTTGTAGATTTATTAGCTTTTCTTTGTTGAACGTCTATTATTTCATGTTTGGATGTCGTTTGTTGTATAATTTTTAATTCTGATATGTCATCTAATTCATTAACATTAGCTTCATTTGTTATTTTTGTCTGTAAATATGTGAATTGATTGCTATTTTGGTCAGGTGTTTTGGTGATGACTTGTTTTGCTTTCCGTTTCTTACCGGATCTAGGTGTAACATTATTTTCTGTTATGTTTATCTTTTTATATGCTTCTATAACTTTTAAATATTTTTGTATGTCCGTTTTCAATATAACATTTTCTGAATTAAGATTTTCAATTTCATGGTGTGCAACTAATAAGTCGTCTGATAATTGTTTAATTTTTTCATTTAGGTCTAGTACAGTACAGAAAATCATCAAATGACTCCTCTCGCTCTGTGTGAAGAAGAAGGGAGTATCAGACTGACTCCGGGGCCGCGGTATCTCGTTAGAACGTACCCGCAACAATTTTATTACAGATCCTTAAAAGTTGATCAAATCCTCTACTATCTCCATGCCAAGTTTCGCTAAAATCGGTTCCACGTTAGAACCTGAAAGAAAAAAAGTGTAAAGACACACAGAGACACTTTGGCATTTACAGCGTTAGTATCGTAGTATGGAATTGGTTAATGCAATAAACATTTTTTGTTCTAATGTACGACAAAATGTAATAATCACTTGATCTAAATACAACGTAGTAAATAAAGAATTCTAGTGAGACAACATAGTTTAGAATTAATCTCAAACCCAGTCCCGATCTATTCCACATTTTATTAAATTTATATAATTCTTCCAATGTTAGGTACCAAAGGTAAGTTCATTGTTTTCTTATAACCCCGCAATGCTGATAGAACATGTCCTAAAAGAGCCAAAAATAGTCATTACACAAGATAATCAAACAATTCCATAATTCATATTCCATAATCCACACTCAATTTTGGCCCGTATATCGAGGCTAAGGCTCAGTTAGCATCAAAAAAGTTGGGAATCCTAGCCAAGGTGAGACGGTACTTCACACCGGAACAGCTGCTCAATTTGTATCAAGCCCAGGTTCGGTCGTGTATGGAATACTGCTCTCATCTTTAGGATGGATCTGCGAAATACCAACTGGACGCGCTTGAGTCTATCGAGAAGCGGGCCAAGAGACTCATTGGCAACGATGCACTGGTCGAGTCAAAGCTCCAGAGCCCTGAACACCGACAACGAGTTGCAAGTCTATCGGTTTTCTATCGGTTACATTTCGGGGAGTGTGCGATGGAATTACACAATCTAATTCCGTCAAGCCCGTTCCATCGTCGGACTACAAGACAAACGGTGAAGTGCCATCGTTACATGGTGGACATCCCACCCATACGCACAAAACGTTTTGGGAATACCTTCATTGTGCGGACGGCTAAGGAGTGGAATTCCCTGCTGGAGTCTGTGTTTCCCGACAGCTACAACCTAGGAGTCTTTAAGTCCAGAGTGAATAGGTTACTTTTAGGTAAGCTTGCTCCGTCTTCGATCACATCATCACTTACCATCAGGTGAGATATTGGTCAAACGTGAACCTATTTAAAAAAAAACCGTTATAATGATTTCTAATCTATCCAATCAACCAAGATATTAATTCTGGGAAGAATCTCTTGAGTACTGATATACGTATATGTATAATATACATTATTAGTTATTGGATTTAATTAGATGGCTATTCAATTACGTCTCGTTAGAAAGAAGGCCGCCTCTTGTAATAATATTAAGTTTATAAAAGCCTATCCTTTGGAGTGTATATTTTCAAATTCACTCCAAAACACAAATAGTTGGTGCTAGTCTCATAGCTTAAAGTGGAACTGGGCTGGTCATATCTGGCGCATGTTGGGAAGCAATGGGCCAAAATAACCACTAAGTAGGTCTCAACTGACCACATCATCACTTACCATCAGGTGAGAAACGCGAACCTATTATCAATAAAAAAAGCTGGCAGGAAACGACAGCGCGACAGGCCCAGAAGAGGATGGCGGGATGAGCTGGTCTCATTTTTTGAGAATTGGCCGACTAGCCGACTATCACATGGGATCGCGAAAGGTAGAAGGAGGGAAGGGAGACTTGCCCTAAAGTGGGACAGCACGGGCTCATAATATGTATATATTATCCGTTACATAATCATACCCTTGGAATGCAAGTGAAACTAGTGTTAGGACACGTGTGTGCGAATTATACTATAACACGTTTCCATGTGCCCATTTTTACTTTTTTATTTATATCTTTAATAAAAGGAAAACCACCCCTAGAAACTAGTGTTCAAATGAAACTTCTTGGTTGTATCCGTAGAAAAGTGTTAACATATAAATCTTAAGAATGTTATTTACATGTAGTGTGCTCAAAAGTTCTTAACTGCAGACAACAAATGAAACTGCATGTCTGCCACTTACGTGAAACTAGTGTGACTTTGCTTCCAAGACTTTACGGATATTCCCATACGCTTCCTAGTTTGAACTAGACTAAAAACAATTTGTTTTGTTTAGAAAAACAATCTTCTGTATCGTGATTGTATTTTTACAAAGACAATTTTTTCCAATCAAATATTTGTTCCAGTGCAAGAATTGAACCCGCGATACAGCGCAGTAGCCAATCGCTCAAGCACTGCGCCAACCACGTCATGGTAATCGTTCGTTCATCATTGTGCACATATAACACAAATAACACTTTTACACGATTTTTTTTTTCTCGTAAATTTATACTAGATGGCGCCGAGCCTTTTACTAACTTAGTTGGAGTCGGCTTCCAGTATGAATATATATGAATGAAGCTGCAATTTACTTGGAGCGACTATCTCTCTGACCTTTACACCCCAGTAAACTTAGTAAGACGAAAATTATTGTATTCTGAAAAAAAAAAGACAATGGCAACCAGGACTAACACTAGCGAGCCTTGGTATATCCACAGACCGACCTCAGAAAGTATTGCATAACGTCGACGCCCGATTTTTGCAAAAAATTGGCATCGGCATTTAATCCACCTTTCATACATCATTCATGGACAGCCGACACTTTATAAGTCTCTTCGAAGAATCCACGGAGGACTTTCCTGAAAGCTTACCTACATTTCCGGAGAAATTCTACGAACTAGACTGAGTTTATATCTACTCCAAATCGTGGCTCTGTTTACAAGATTTTAAGGCAAGTTATTTCTTTTAAGCTTAAGTTTCGTGAGCGAAGAAAATTCTTCCATGCTTAAGATTAGTAAGCGGTGAATTTTTTGTGGGCGTATGTATCCTGTTGTGTAAATTCTTAGCTTAAACGTTTAACGTGTTATCTAGAGAAAGGTTAGTAAATAGGGTATATATAAATAGGTTAGTATATAATACATTTTGGGGCTTTTAGTTTGTAAAAAGGATTTTGATTGAATATCATCAATATAGCAGCGAAAACCTGTAAACATAGACAACCATACGTATCGCTTCAGCTCTAGCAAGATTACTTCCAAAAACTAGGATACGTGAGAACAATTTTTCCAGGTGTAAATATCTATACTAGTTCACAGCATCCAGCATCAATAGTAATCTCTGCGTAAAACCGCGAATGGATAGACATGGCGAAACGAAACCCTCAAAAGATATAGGACAACGAAAAGTAAATAAATAAAGCCCGGGACCTGTCTACCCTAGAAACCAGAAAAAAAACACAACCACTTTAGTCTATACAATACTCAGATTGAATCGATCAAAAAAAATGAAATCTGGTTAGAATGCGAGCAAGCTCCATACAGTTTGATAACGACAGCTAGTAAGTATTATTAACTATTAGGTATATAAATTATTTTGTTAACAAGTCATATTATAATTTGCTCTAGTTTTTAAGCCTGAAATGTCATCTGGCTGCTAGCTATTTTGTGTTGTAATCTTTGTTGTCGTCGTTGTTTGTTATTCCCAATAAAGTAAACATAAATTAAAAGACATTATAGTATATGGAGCGACGGCACATTATTATCTGACCTCGACAACCCGGTCACTGGGCAATACGATACCCCATGTTAAAACCGGAGAATTTACATTCGAAACATGATTTTAATTTGTACTTCTGCCTTATTAATTAACACTCAGATTCCAAAAGTAATTAGATTTAAGGCTACGTGAATATTCGACAAACTCCTGTATTTTGATGTTTAAATTAAGGCAGGACGAAAAACCACAGTTTTAGTCCAAAACCTCATTTGACTAGATACTGCAAGGTTTCAGAATAGTGTAGTGGCGGGTTACAGTTTTAGGCACAAAGAGAAATAGCAGGTTCCTAGCTGATGAAGTTCTAATATTTCTTGCAAATATTGCATGAATGAGCCATAAACATAATGCTAACTTCCTTATTTTTAATGTATTTGTTAAATTAAGTTGTCTGTCTATGATTTCAAAATATCTATGTTTTCTAAATTATGTATATTTATTTACTCAATAGGTACTAAAACACAAACTACGTTTTTTTTTATGTTTCTTTCTGCTTTTCGGGGCTAATGTCTGGAACAGCTAAACTAATTTTGATGGGGTTTCACTGGAAAGTAGATTTGAGTTATAAAGCGACACATATTAAACAAACGAAATCAAGAGCACAGATAGTTATAAATAATACTCTAAACAATAACTTGAGTTTTAAGACTAGATAAATCCAATAAATTAAACCAAAAGCTCTGTTAATATAAACTTCTTAACATTAATAACTCCAGATTCTTCGAAAACCCTGAAAACTTACTTCATGAAGACAAGGAAACTAACACCAACTTTGATGTTCTCGTAGCCTTAATCTTAACACTTGTAATATTCTAGGCTAGGCCTTATCTTTCCTCAATAACTTTCACGACGAGATTAAGAATGAAGGAATCAATGATAAAAAATGATTGATCATTTAATGAAAAAAGTTTTCAATTAATCCGTGTCACGGACTAGGAGGAGAATGAATTGGATTTCGGAGATTGATAGCTATAACCTGTCTTGGGTCTTTAAGTCAAGAGTGGACAGATTACTATAATATATTTTTCTATGGGCCTTTGGTTGCCTGAAATAAATGAATATATAAATTAAATAAATAAATAGTAAGTACCTATAGCACACAGAAAAGAAGAAAGAGGTCCCACTTCATCTGTTTTGTGGTAAAAAATTCAAAATCTTCTGAATATTTAACTTATTATTTTAATTATTTACAAAACCTATTAGTCAAAATTATGAGTAGGTAAAAAACGTTGACATATAGATCCGATATTCTTTATCTGCTTCTACCTATTTGTCCTCAGTGTCCCAAGTCTAAGTGTGCATTAGATTTCTAATCAAATAGGTTTCATTATTACAATAATATGATTACATGATGATTAAATATTTGGTTTCGTATAGGTATTCAGTAAAAAAACAATATCCTAAAATAAAATTACTTATAAAAACAAAATTCAACAATATTTTTTTTATTAATTACTTATGGTATAAGTAATTAATAAAAAAAAATACTATGTATCGTTCAAAAAAGTTAAGGGCAAATACTTACGTAGGTATACTGCCATGACAGAGTGAAAAAAATAAAAATAATTTCGACGGTTTGATACAAAAAAGTATTAAAATCGATTATTAGGAACATTAGTTGAGTATTTAAGTAACATGTAGCGAGATTGCAATGACATTCTTGTTTAGATGACATTTTAAGAAAATTTTTCAATTGCGTGTAAACTCCTTGCTTGAACTTGCATGACCTGTGTGCTGTACTATAAATAAAAAAATAAAAAATACTTACTGACCTTGGGTTTCATGACAAAAAGAAAGCCCGAGGGTTTTATATGGGGCATTACGGCCAAGGTAACCTGTATATTTAGATACTGTTTACGTGCAAGTGTGATGAAAAATTATTTATTATTATTTTTAATTAATTTACACAGTACGCTCATCAATTTACAGTGTAGGGCTTACAGGTGCACAGTCGTCCATTATGACGGTGCGATCTAGCCAATTTCGACACCATAGCGACTGTAATCGATGACTTTCTACGGTGGTTGATGAGAGCTTTGGCAAACTGCTCTCCGGTGACTGACATATCCAAATTTGTTCTAAAATTTCGATAAACAAAGAGGAAGAACACCATTAATAACATTGTAAGTGATGGCTATTATAGGTGTTGTGTTGACATTCAGTCAGCAGTAAAAATATACGGGTTAGTAAGTGTATATGACATATACACTTACTAACCCGTATATTTTTACTTGTACATGCAACGTCGTGCTACGTCTGGAGCTGATCTATTCTAATATATTTTGTGCCAATACCTTTTACATGTATGTACCCAAAGGCTTACACACTAGGGTTAGACTCAAAACCGTATTTTATTTTGATCTACGAATCTTAGCTGAATAAAATAGCCTGCAATGACCTAAGCAAATTGTGGGCAATATAATTCCCTTACAAACAAATAATACTTGGGCAATAGCTCACGGAATTAACTCGTTAATTCTACATCATGTTAGTAATGTTAGCAGTAGATGTTCAGACTTAACAGTCAATTTTGCTTGAAAATTTTTGCAAAAAAAAAACATTTAAGTTATAGGTACGATTTGAACAGTGGTGGCTTTGTCAGGTACATTACTTTGGGTAATTTATATCATGACCACTGTTCTCCAAACGGTGAAACCGGCATATCCTAGGACGCAAAAATCCGAAGACATGCGACATCTGCCGACCCGCTCTGATGGGCCCACGTGGTCTATTACGGCTCATTCGCTCTCGTAGAAAGAAAGGCTGTGTCCCAGCGATGGGAAAGTTTATGAGGTATTGGTAATAAAACACGCGTATTTTGCTTGAGAGCATACCTACCTTAATTATAGATTTTGCAGCTCTGCTCGCGTGAAAAAGTTGGCGTGCTTTCAGCGAAAATGTATGCCTATGTCACTCAAGAATAATATTGAAACTTGGGTCAGTACATCCAGAGATTACTTCTGGCAAAATTACAGACCTTTATTTCTTTATAATAATTTAATATTAACAGGTACAGATGACCTGACTCAACTCTGTGCACAGCCTAATCGTTCCATGCTTTGTTCAATAGTGATAACGACGATACATAGAATTATATTGTCAAATGTGTCTCAAGTTTTACAAATTAATTGACATATTGTGTTCAGTAATCGACTATTAGTCTGTACATGTCATATTAGTGTTAGTATGTGAACGTTTACTTTAATATGTATACTATTACGAAAATAGTTCATACTAACATAACTAAAATAGTAGCAGCTAATGTTCACAGTCAACAACTTCGAGGTTGAAAAATGGTCGACACGTAACATCTGTTGAAAAACATTAATTTCTCGTCAAGAATTCAATAAACATACATGAATATTGAATTCTTGACAGGAGCCAAGTTCGAAATTTAAAAACTGTGGTACTGACTGACGGTCGACTAAATGACGAGGTTTGACTATAAAATGCTTTAAAAACCAGCACCTTCTTACCTAAGTAAGGTACCGTATCTACTCTCGCTACAAAATTTCGTCTGTTTTAAGAGAAGATTATGTGACATGTGCGTTTACTAATATTACAAACATCACACAGAGAGGAGCTCGTGGCAACATAGTAACAGCTACACGGGTCGAACTTCAACGCTTGCCCGGGTCGTTCTTTTGATTGGTGACCATCTTAACATATAGGGATTCCTACGTGCTTCGGTAAGCACGTCTTCTGCTATCAACATTGAAAAATAAAATGCTGCCTGATTAAAACCATTCACAAACCGCAGAAATATTCTGAAAAATTCACTTATTACATCAGTCAAGTGATAGCATACAATCCCAAAGCGAACTTGTTATAAAAGTAAATCATCGCGAATTCTCAGTGATCCTGGTCTTGCTTCAAATGAAGTAAGATAGAAAATAAAACATACGAAAGTGATTTTGACAACTGGAACAAAAAATCTAAAATTACGCATAGTTAATCTTTGTTTCATAAAATATGCTAATAGTATTCTTTCAATTTAACAAAATCAGACCCTTCTCTCAGAATTTCACTTGAAGACGTACTTCTTTTTGTTAACAAAAGCTTTTAAAACTCTTTCACCTTTCCGAATTAAAACAGGCTCTGCATAATTATGTAAAAACAGCCTTTAAAGTCTTCGTTAAAAGGCAAACAAGACTACAGATGTTCGTATAATTTATGATTTTCAGACGAGAGAAGGGTAGATAGATATTTATACTCGCAGCTGTAGCTTTGTAGGTTCATTTTGATAAATTATAATACTGATTGCCTTTGATGTGTGACAAATACAGAAACATAAAAAATTAGATATATATATGGTTACAAATGTTACTGCAATGTTGGATAGATGACAGCAAGGTTAAATTAGTCTGTAAGTAGTTGAAATATAGGGTATTCAGATACAGATCTACGATCTGAATACCCTATATTTCACAGTTCGACTATTCAGTAAGAGTAACACCCTTAATAATTTTAGTTATTCCTCTATAACTCCCATAATATATTGAATTATTCAAAATGTTCATTTCAGTTTATGCCTCTGTTTTTAAATCTAAGTCACTTGTAACCATTATTTCTTCGTCAAGTCATAAAATGATCAACTAACAATATTCTAGAGTTGCCTATTCAATAACATTTTTAAATTAAAATCCTGTTAGTAGTAGTAGTAGTAGTAGTAATAGTAGTATAGCATACTCATCAACAGCATCTGACCAGTTCAGATGGACAGATCAGTTCAGTATGAACTGCTTATTATAACAAGCTGTTCAGTATGAACTGACCATTATAACAAGCTGTTCAGTATGAACTGACCATTATAACAAGCTGTTCAGTATGAACTGCTCATTATAACAAGCTGTTCAGTATGAACTGCTCATTATAACAAGCTGTTCAGTATGAACTTTCGATGTCGAACTGTTACATGTAGTTAATTGTTATATTAATACTGCTAGTGTATAAGAAATAAAACTGATAAGTAGGTCAAGTTTAAATATTTATTTCTACATAATTATAAAAATATTATTTAGTACACATTATTTAATCATATACATTTTTTTAAAAAGCAATGAAACATTTCACACATTACTATTATTTACATTTTCTCTGACCTAAATAATAGAATACAGGTAAGTTTATAGATTAGACATTCACACTTCGATTTATAAGTAGGTTTAACATTCTATAATCATTAATACGTAAACTAGAATCGTTCTTGTCTTACTGATAAAACACTTTATTTTCTTCACACCATTTATTCAGGCAAAACACATTTTTTAAGGCACATATATTGGTATGATGCATACAAGTTATAATGTCAGATGAATCTGAATAATTGTTATACAATGTTACCAAACTTGGACAGTTTTTACTTTCTAAATTGTACACATTATTAATTTGAAATAAATCTTTTAACCATAAAACTTTTTCGTTTCCTTTAGTGAATATAGATTTATTTTTTAGTAAATTGCATAAGTTTGCTTTATAATTAAAATATGGTACAAAGCCTTCGTCCCACTTTATTCCTCTGTTTTTTTCAATCCAAGCCACTTGTAACCTTTCTTTCCTCGTCAAGTCATAAAATGGTCGAGGTGGTTTTATCAGCAGTACTTGTATATGTCCTTTATACATTATTGCTATTTCTTTTGGAATAAACTCGTTTCCTTCACACTTAAACCCTTGAACATCTACAATGACATTCATGATAGTTTTCTCACAATATTACTCAACGGCTTGTATTCGAACAGTCGATCGTTTATAATTAAACAATAGGCGGATGTATTATCTTGAATATCTTCAGAACATTCAATTTTTAGTCGCACATCAACTGGTCCAGTTTTAAGAGAATCGTTTAGTCTTGAGCAGTCAATCACAAAAAGTGGAGCAATCTCTTTAAACTGATTTAAGCTAAGCAATGGATCAATGCCGAAGTTGTAATACGACTGGCGAAAATTAGCATACATTTCATATAATATACTGTATTTACCTTCATTAAATTTCAGATTAAGTGAGTCATACGGGTAGTATTGAGAATTCAAATATAATTTAATATTGCTTACATTGCAGTGATCAAATATCGAAGAACTTCTAGTTTTATTATTTTTTCGAGCTGTTTGTAAACCAAATATAACAAACCTCGGTTTTTCTAGCTGGGAAGTCGTCTTTACTGACCAGGAATGTTTCGTTGTTCTTGGTAGTAATGGATATTCATACAAATCCCAATTTCTAAATGCTATCTGTATAGAGCGATCTCTCTCCAAGCTTTTAAGCAATAACAATTTGTTACGATCAGACACTTTAATATGTGGCACTGTATTTTTTGTATATCTATTTCTACGTTATCATTTTTGTCTATAAGCACACATTTCAATGCCGAGCTGCTTCGTTGTAATATAAGTTCATGTTTACAATTGATTATTATTTTGTTATAATCTTCTGCAAATCCCAATATTCTGTTCAATGGCATGATAACACTAAAATATTCGTGTTTTAATTTTGTACCACCTAAGTTCCATCCCCAGACTGCTGCAGCTTTACTTTCACCCTCATTCATAGAAACATACGATTTTAAGGTTGTTGTAATACCAACATTTTTAATGCGATCGATTTCAACACCATTTATTTCGTACCTAATATCTTGAAACAAATATGAAATTGGATTATTTATAAAATCAACATCTTTTTTTACTAATTTTCCTGCTGCATCTCTAGTTGACACATTTACATATCCTTCTATATAAATGGAACTACCTGATGGCAATATATATAAATCTTGCTGTTGTATTGGTATTCTAATTTCATCATTTTCTTTAAAGCTATTATTATATGGATTGTAGCTATGGATCTCATAAGCCTCAACAGAGGTCTCATATTGTGGTAAATCTGTAATTTGAAGCATGTCATATTTTAAAACCAATATCTTGAAGAAATCTTTTGTTTTCCTTTGAAACTTTTTTAATTTTCACTGCATTGACACGTCTCACTTCTTTGGAAATTGGGAGTCTTATGTTGCATTTCCCTCTCTCATTAGGAGTTTTATGAATAACTAGCATAATATTAGTACGAATAAAAGGGAGGAGGTTACTTTATTAAATAATAAAATCAAAAAATACTTTTACAACACTAGTGATTGTTATCACCAACAACCAAAGAATGCACATGCATGAACTAGCAATGTCATTTATATTATTCTTGTTTAACAAAATTTGGAGTCGTAAGAAATAAAAATCACTCAATTAATTAATAAGTTCCTTTATTACTTTTCCAAAATGACTTAAGAAATTTTAAACATAAGTGTCCACAATTATATAGGTGATCATGTTGTACATTTTCATAATTATACTGAATATTGTTTCCTAAATATTTTATAAATTCTTTGGGTGGTTTTAAGTTACCATAACTGTCAAAGTATTCAATGTGATCGTATATTTTGGCATAGGCTACCCAATGAGTGCCAGAGTTTTTAGAAATATCAAGATTAATCACCCCACATTCTAACGATAATGGGTCATCTGGTAATTCATCTCTCATAAATACACCTCGAAAGAAGGGGATACTATTTGAATGCTTCAATATATCAATATTAGTTAAAGCTCTATTGGGTAGGCGACAATTTAGTTTTTTTTATTCTTCGTAATATAAATTCCTAAACCTTCTTTATACGGCTTAAGATGTAATCCTTTTCCAATCATTACAGCTTCAATTTGCTTGTTGTGACGTTTCGATTCAAGTAACTGTTTTTTAGCTGTTTTATATGTATTAATAGCTTTCGCAATCCCAGCAGCACCCCCAGCCAAACTTCCAGCGGCAGATAAACTAGCAAATATTGGTACTAAAGGAAGAAATCCTCCAGTTTTAGGTACTGGTATAATTCTAGGTAATTTTATGGGTAAATCAGATGCAAATTCTTGAGCTGTAGCGTAGGCTAAATCCATTAATGCTTTCTTACAGGTAGGTTTTAGTTTCTTGATGTGTTTTTTGGTATGTGATACAATATTTTTTAAGAGTTTTTTTCTAAAACCTGCTCCAGATTTTACGTTGCTCATTTTGACAGATGATAAACTAGACATTTCTTTATTGCTTGTAGATCGTCCTCGTACTTTTTTCATTGTTATTTCTTATTTTATTTAGAATTGTTTTTTACATAAAATTGGATGATATACTATGTCTTTATTGCATTAAGAACAAAGTGGAAGTGAATAGATATTATTTTGTAAAATGCTTAAATAACTTTCAGGACTTATAATACATTTAATTTATCAATCCAGCTATTTTCACTGGTCGGCAAGCCTAGCCATTTAACGTATACTCGCTTTCCTTTTCGTTTCAAAACTTTTTCAACGAGGTATATGTTAGGATGATTAGTTTTTTGAAGTTCTTGTGCATAAAATGCGCCTAGTATTGGTCGATATTTATCATCTTCTATTAAATAAGTAGTTGGATTTGTTTTTTGGATTTTTTTTTATTTTAAATATTTCAGTGGACCAGTTTGGATAATAACCTTTATCAAAACATCCTTTATATTTACTTATTCTCACAAAATCTCCTACACTAAATTTCTTACACCCCACTTTTTTTCGAGACTGAGCTGCGTCAAAGTATTTTTGAAGTATATTTGTTTTATTTCTTTGATTTATTGAAGCAGGTGACTGACCGACAGTTCTATGTATATCATTATTGTATTCATGTACCTTTTTTTCTAACATACCATTAAACCATTTATAATTTCCATTCAAACTAAATTCCTTGTATAGTTTATTCTTTAACGTTCTTATTAATCTTTCAACAATCGAGGCCTTTTTAGTAGAATAAGTAGAATAATGATTAATTTTATACTTACTAACTAAACTTTTAAATTGATCATTATAAAACTCTTTCCCAAGATCGGTTTGCAAATTTTTTGGAACACGTCCTTTTTCAATTACTGTTTTAAATGCTTCTGATACCTGTTGCTTATTTTTTTGTTTTAGTGGAATTGCCCAAGCATATTTTGAAAAAGTATCTATAATCACTAGTATGTATTTATAACCCGCATTCACTTTTGATATTGCTTGCATATCCATCAAATCTGCTTGCCAAAGGTCATCTATATCTTTAAGTATTACATTTCTTCTTGGAAAATTAACTCTAGCGTTTTTATGGATTTCATTTGTGACGTCTATTTTGCTCATAATGCTTGCTTAACGTCCCTGCTAATTCTTTTAAATCAATGGTCTTTTCAACTTTATTTAATCTATTATTTAAACTAGTAATTAATTTGTTCAATTGTTCTATTTTTATTAATATTTCAACTTTGAATTTATCAATATCTTTGCAGTATTCAGCTTCGGTTGAATTGACTAAAATCTCAATATGCTCAGAGCATATTTCGTTAAAAGACAACGATGTTTGTTTTGTATGAACCTCCATGGTCTACATGCTTTAAATAACTAAGTATAAAATTAGCTACAATGCTTTTTTATTCTTTTATAACACCAGCTTCTTTTAACTCTTCAACAATTGATATAATTTCATAGTCATGATTAGTATTACCGGCGTTTTTTGAAGCAATTAACAGTCTTAATCTATCTATTAATTCATTAGGGTCATCCCAATAAACGTAATCTGTATTACTCTTATACTTTTTTTTCAATTTAGGTAAGTGGCCGCCACTTTTTGACTTAGTGACATGTTCTGCATGTTGAACATAATTTTGTTCAGAAAATAAAGGTTTAATGATTTGACGGTATTTCAAACCTTTGTCACCTTTTAATTGACCGTTTGGATTAAAGTCGCGTTTGTGAGCATTTGTATCATTGAGCATATCTTTGTAAACAATTTTATCAGTTTCAGTTACCAGACTGAGGTCAGGTCTATTACGTAGTATAAGTTCTTTTAGTCCAGGAGTTATTTCATAATGTCTGCCATTAACTGTGGCTATAATTGATTGATTCTTTGTAAAAGAAAATGATACTTTAGAGTTTCCCATCATCAAATTTTTGTTTTCACTTCGAATTCCAAATGGTACATTCATATTATTATCATAGATTTCAATCATATCTTCTTTATTAAGTGACATAAATGAATTGTTATCGCTATCATTACCTGTGCAGCTATCGGATACAGAATCGTCATTTGAATGACTCTCTATAAATTCTTTAAAATTTTCAAAATCTTCGGTTTTGCTACATCTTCTCATTATATTATTGCCACCTTTACTTGTAACCAATATGGTTATATTCTTATCATTAACTTTAATTAAAGTCTCTAGAGTATCCGTTATTGGCTTGAAAAGTTTCTTAAATTTGAAATTGTCAGCATCTTCTGCATTTTGTATTGTTTTAATTATAACAATCCTTATTTATTAATAAAAAATCAAACCGATCTTGCCAAATAGTAGAGCAAAGTTTTTTAAATTGAAGCCACTCCATATCAGTATTAACATGTTCATTATATATATGTTTTAAATTTATGTCTTCTTGTTTAAAGATTAACAAAAGATTAACGTTATCTCGTATTAGTTGCTTAGGTATTTTAGAATAGGTTTGTGATAAGTAAAAGCAATCTATCTGTTTGTGTCTCCCCATCGCGAAGTAGTTACGAATATTTGTTTGATTTTCACATGCGACATCATCGAAAATCATTATTGAATTGGATAAGGCATCAATAAGATGTATAACTTCTTTATTATCATGGAAGATAAATAAGTTGGCATTGGGTATGCAACGGATGACTTGTTTTAAAAAACAATATTTCGGCTGGAAAACTGTCTTCGAGTATAAATAAATATTCTTGAATTTTACTCCATTTTCATGTAATAGTAAATTAAGCATTATATTAGTTTTTCCGCAGTTAGATGGACCGCATATAATACATCTGATAGTGTTAGGTAAGAGTTTGCTATGTCTCACTTTTTGTGAATGGTTTTCTAATTTTATATTATTAACTTTAAAAGTCTGTGATTGCTTAACGAACTTCATTGTGAAATATGAGCTAATAATAAATGACCTGAGTATATATACTACTTATTTTTCTAAAAGGCGCTATGTTTTATTTTATACTATTTTCTTAACTTGTAAGTAACGCATAAAGAATATTGTGTAAATGGAAATTAAAATAAAATGCTCATAGTTATTATTACACATTAAACATTTATTAAACATAAATTTTATATTAGTAGGTACATAGGTAGGTAGGTTACAGCGAAGTAAAAATTAAAAAATAATTTGTGTACAAACAGCGTAAAATGGTTTACTGTTAGTAATAAAAATTACACATCACTAAAATAATCTACAAACATAGAATCACAATGCCCCCAGGGTAATGTACGAATTTGATCCTGTAATACTTGAACTTTGTCATCGTTTCTTTCTAAAACTCGTTTATCTACTTGCTGAGTGTATAAAACATGTTTAATTGATTTTATCATATTCATTTTACATCTATACGCTTTATTTGTCAGCAGTACATTGTTGTAATCATTTAATTTTAGGTTACAAGTTATAGACTTAGAAACACCTTTGGCTTTTTTAATTTCAGTCTTCACACTGTTTATAAAATATAACTTAGCTCTTAAACCGGTAAATTATGTAATTAAATCGTCACCAACTTCATGTTTCCATAATCCAGGAATTTTTGCATTAAGTTGCGGTATATGATATGGATTATTCATTCCAAAATTACTGGTATCAAACTTCGTAAGATCATCATGCATATCATGATAAAAATCATCTGTATAAATTAAATACAATAGGCTGTCAGTATCTGTATAGCACAACTCAGCATTGTTTTCGTATTTATTTTTAATAACGTCATAATGAAATTGGTATAAATGTTGCTTCGAATATTCCAAAACGGTAAATCCAATATAAATAGGTCTATCTAAAACGAGCTTTTCACGGCACAATTCCACAGCGACAAAATTTTCTGAAAAAATTGATATACTTTTTAAATTTGGTTTACATATCAATTTTTCAGCGCCAAGATGCTTATTTGTTTTATTTCTGGTATCTGTCCATTTTGTTACTAATTTTACATCGGCTTGCTTACGTTTATTTTCGATAGTTTTACCGAAGATGGCATTATTCAATAATTTAAAAAAGTCCTTCTCGAACGCTGTTTTGGAATTTTGACGAAGAATAGTATTCAGATCAATGTATTTTTTGAGAAAGCATTCTTGTCTGAAGCTAAGTATACGATGAATCTTTTTTAAAATCAAACCTTTTTTCAAACATTATTTCAAGTGAACATAATGAATTACATAATTTCGCTTATCATAGAGATTTGCAACCAATTTTACTGATTTTCCATAAGGAGGTACCATTTTTTCAACTGCAAAGGGTAAGTCTTTATGCTTGTAATGTAAATAATTTGGATAATTTAAGTCTACTTCCAAAATATAACCATAATCATTATCATCTGACACATCATTTACATCAAACTTGCTAATTTCTTTCAGACTCAAGAACTTAAATTCTTTAATAGGAAGTTTCTTCATCATAGCATAGCCATATAGATTGTTACAATCAAGATATATTAAATAACTACTTGGTTTGAACTCATTAAAATGTGGTAAATATTTATTGTTTGCTACAGCATGACGTAGAGAACACTGTGCTAGCCCACCACGAATTCCTTTTTCTAATAACTCATATATTTGTAAATCACTTATCAACTCAAGTTCAGTGCCGGTATATAGAAGCATTGCATCCCAACTTAAACTCGGTGACGTTACATAATAAGCTAGATCCAACTTATAGTAATGTAAGCTGGTTTTTCTAAATTTTTCAAATATATCGCATGGTAAAAGGACATCACATTTTATATATAAATCTGTATATTCACCAAGAGATTTTATTTCAAAAATATTCCAAACTGTTTGAGCGTGTAAATATTCTTCATTAGTTATATGTTTTTTGCACAGACTGTTACAAAAATTATACTTCAAGGGAAGACTCGTCTCATCAAATTTAGACCAAGAATCAATATAATCATATGGATAAACACCTTTTTTTCGCATTAAATCAAATTTTCTTTTGTCAGTAAATTCTCTTGATAAGTTTAAAAAATCGTTTTCTGATAAACTTTTACTTAGTGCATCTAGACTAGGACTAAGAAACTGAAAGGAATCAATAAATTTTATTTGTATATGATTGTTTTTTTCCGTATTTATTACTTTTATTATTGAAAGATATTTTTCTTTAGTTTTCGGTATTATATTAAAAAAACCTTCATACTTTGCTAACTCTTCAATAAGTAAATGCGAGTCATATCCAGACAAATTATGAAAGACAACAGGAATGAATGAACAAACTCTATACATCAAATTACAATGGGAGTGCGCTGCCCCACGATACACAGATGTAATATAATCATGATCTCGAACTTTATCTTTCAATAATAATTGTTTGCATATGTGACATGTAGTCGAATTTCGATAATACATCTCTTGTTCTGCTGATAACGGGGTCATTGGCTTTTTTCTACTTAAAATCTTATGTATATATTTAACGTCTTTTATTAAATATTTAACAAATATTTCCACACAATCTGTACCTCGATATGTAACATACTTGTTTAATTGATCATTATGTGTGCAACAAATATAATAAGCGAAACATGAAGGTTGGTGTGTTTTTAGTTTCTGAGTATTCGAAGAGTTACTTTCATTACAGTCTATTAACATACATTCAAAATCAGCATAAATTATGAAATTAATTTTTTGCTGCCTCTCGTAATGTTTGAACTTTAGTACGGAATTATTTTCAGGTAATATAGTCAAAATCTGAGAGCAGTTATGAGTCTTGTGTCTATTTTCGTTACTAAATAGTTGTAGACATGCATCACATAAATAAAGTTTTCCTTTAGAACGAGTCACTTGACGTCGCACTAGACGTATTAAATCTTTAATTAGACAGTAGTGTCCGATAGAATTTTTTTCGATATATAGTAAATTAAAATGATGTTTTCTTTTATTTTGTGTTACATAAAGAGGTCCAGTCACAATATTATTTTGTATACCATATATATTTAAACTGATGTTGGAATTATTTTTTTCTAACGATTTAATATCATTTATCGTAGGAGGAAATGACATTCCCTCAATATTTAAAACAGAGGTTGTAACGATACCTTCTGCTTCTCCAATAAAAGAGGGTAAAATAGATGTACCATTAAATTTAATATATTAATAATATACAGTATTTTATAAAAAACCTGCCTATCTACCTAGCTATCCTAAAAAAACGGCCTACCTACCTAACTGACACACTCAGGAGAGAAGAGGAGGAGGTTTAGAGTATATTACTTGCGGGACGGCTTGGCAGACCACTCCAGGATCGCCTTCTACTCCACGATGTCTTCGTCGTACAGCAGCTTGAGCAAGGCGGTCTGGCAGTAGGCTCCCAACAAGGCGTCTGGGCAGCAGGCTCTCAGCAAGGCGTCAGGGCAGCAGGCTCCCAGCAAGGCGTCAGGGCAGCAGGCTCCCAACAAGGCGTCAAGGCAGCAGGCTCCCAACAAGGAGTCAGGGCAGCGGGTACTGCACTTCCTCTTCCATCACTCTTCGTCAAAACTCGTCGAGAACTAAACTCTTCAAAAACTGGTCAAAGACTGAACTGCCGGAGATGGCCCCCAGCGCCTTTTATACCCAGCTCAGCGTTCAAAATCCATTCCATTCTCATTCTGTACCAGAATTCAAATTGTAGAGTCCAAAATAGTCCATCTTGCCAGTTATTTGATCAGCCAGTTATATTCGAGCATAATTTATTAAACCTCTTCGATAAAATCTGAGAGTGTGTTTTAGAAATTTATAATTATAATTTAAAATGCCGTTAATCAGTAGACAACCACAATATAATATACAATATTAAGCTAGTCCTATCGATAAAAGTGAATAACAATTATATAATAAAAGTATGAACAACCTTTTTAGTCTATTAGCCATTCAGTGACTACAAAGAAGAAGAAATTACAGTTTGTCAGCCTTGACGTAAAAAATGTCATGACAAGAAAATATTTGTTTTGATGGATGAATTATGGATTATGATTACAAAGAAAACGTAAGTTATTTGGTATTTGTAATAACAAATACTATATTTAAAATAGATGTACCATTAAATTTAATGTAGTATTAATAAACAGTATTTTATAAAAACCTGCCTACCTATCTACCTATCCTAGAAACCGGCCTACCTACCTAAGTGACACACTCAGGAGAGAAGAGGAGGAGGTTTAGAGTATATTACTTGCGGGACGGCTTGGCAGACCACTCCAGGATCGCCTTCTACTCCACGATGTCTTCGTCGTACAGCAGCTTGAGCAAGGCGGTCTGGCAGTAGGCTCCCAACAAGGCGTCTGGGCAGCAGGCTCTCAGCAAGGCGTCAGGGCAGCAGGCTCCCAGCAAGGCGTCAGGGCAGCGGGTACTGCACTTCCTCTTCCATCACTCTTCGTCAAAACTCGTCGAGAACTAAACTCTTCAAAAACTGGTCAAAGACTGAACTGCCGGAGATGGCCCCCAGCGCCTTTTATACCCAGCTCAGCGTTCAAAATCCATTCCATTCTCATTCTGTACCAGAATTCAAATTGTAGAGTCCAAAATAGTCCATCTTGCCAGTTATTTGATCAGCCAGTTATATTCGAGCATAATTTATTAAACCTCTTCGATAAAATCTGAGAGTGTGTTTTAGAAATTTATAATTATAATTTAAAATGCCGTTAATCAGTAGACAACCACAATATAATATACAATATTAAGCCAGTCCTATCGATAAAAGTGAATAACAATTATATAATAAAAGTATGAACAACCTTTTTAGTCTATTAGCCATTCAGTGACTACAAAGAAGAAGAAATTACAGTTTGTCAGCCTTGACGTAAAAAATGTCATGACAAGAAAATATTTGTTTTGATGGATGAATTATGGATTATGATTACAAAGAAAACGTAAGTTATTTGGTATTTGTAATAACAAATACTATAAGGTATAATGGGGGTATGAACTAGTTTTGCATACATTATTTTTAGCAGGGTATAATCCAGCAACTATACTCCATAGTAAACAACAATTATCCTTATTTTTAATATTTATACAACTTTTCGAGTGCTTAATAGCTGACGGTAGTTCTATATAAGACCCACCTCTCATAGCGGAATACTTGTTTATACTAATTTCGAGATGACTCATAGAAACAAATGTCCAATCAGATTGACAGTGTTGGAACTCGGTTAATTTATTATTTAGTTTATTTATTACTTTGGTCATTAATTCATTCAAATCAGTGTTCTTGTATATAATTTCATATTTGGTATTAAACGACTTTAATTGTTGTTCGTCTGATTTTGATAACATAAAATAGGCAAACAATTCAAAACTCAATTTTATGCAATTGTGTTCATTAAGTGACATATTTATCAATTCTGTTATATTTATTAGATGATCACCCAGGAACGCCTCTAAACCGAGGTACTCGTCTTCCTGAGTGACATTCAATCTGTATGTCATTAATCTGTTTTTGAATGCTGTTGCAATAATATGAATATCTGTGAACTTGGTATTCAATAAACAATTTGCTTTGTGTATATTAGTTCTCATATGATAGGAATACTGATTTTCTGGTATTTCAATTTTACATTTATGACAGGTTATTGACTTTCTAGATCTCGGTTTGCTATTGAGGTGTGTAACTGTAAAAAAAACAATTACGATATTAGTTACTTAGGTATATAATATTTATTTATACTACAACATCATACTTATAAAATATAGTAGGAACAATTATTAATAAGACATATTATCTATGTAGGTGAATACAATTCAAAGAAGATACAATTTAAACTAAGTAGGTATATAAGTGAATATTGACTGACACCTAGTTAATTAAATAAAGTCATTAAGTATCATTCATAGGCACCCATGTGGGTGATAGGACAGTTTTTAAAATCATTTTGAGTTGCTTTAACAAACTCCTTTAAGTGGGCCCAAGACTCTTTATTTTCGTCTAATTTAATCTTGATGGTGGTTATAGCCGAGCGCCATCTATTTATAGGCATTATATTTTTTATTTCTTCCGTATTGTAAATCTTCAGTTCTACATAATATTTTCCTTCTTTAGTCTCGCTTATTTGTCGAGAATATCCTTTGGCCATCCTTCTAGTAAAATATGAGTATAGTGGGGGTATATTACCAGTTTTGTGGGATCTCTGTGTTGGGGTGACGCTTTCTTTATTATCGCTGTCTTCACCGAATAATTCACCAGCTGTAACTCGAGCTGGTGGTGTTACTGGCGAAACGATCGGCTACGATTTTTTTGCGCTTGTTAACTCTTCACTCGATTTGCTGGACCTTTCTCGTTTCATTTTTTTCTCCTCTGGCTTCCTCTTCGGCCTCGCCTCTTCTTCAGAGTCATCACTGGAGAGGAAAAGGTCGTTGCTAAGTAGTTTTGACCTGTGGACAAAAAATAAAATAAAATATTAGTGCGTTGCAATCAATCCGTTTCCTTCATAACTCCTACATCTTTTTAAAATGATACTGATCGTGACTAAGATAAAATAATTAACAGATATAAATATCGTTTGATTTGTGCAGGATTTGAATCCGTAAAAATCGATCAGTCACCCACTGTGCTGACCATGTTGAAAAAATCTATTTTTAATAGATGAAATAATATACTTATAGCATTTGATCTATACAGGAATCGAACCTGTAGCATAGAAAAGCATCACTCAATCTCTGAACTAAGCACGCTTACTATTGACGGTTAAACATTTTAATACTTGAATATATCAATAAATACATTGCTCTGATCATTCAATAGTTAGATATGATTAAGAATAGGTACTTACATTCTTGATTGATGCTTAGACAGGTATCTTGATTAGGAGCTCGGAGCGTTGATTCCTTGCTTAGAGGTTTCGTTCCAGAGAGGAATTGTGCCGGAGACTAATTTACTATGCGTTTTTATAGGCCTAAAATCACGTCATACAATCCAAATTTGTAAAAATGCATACTTGCAAAAATTGTTATTTGCGTTCACGAGCGTACAAATTGTAGCGTTTAAGGTTTTAAGTTAAATAAAAAGACAATAAAAAAGGTTAAAAAGACGAATGATAAGTTGTTTTGAATATTATGTCGGTAGGTAAATCAACAATAGGTGAATTAGAAAAAATGTTTGTAGTTTTTTTCTGAATGTTTTCGACGTCGACGCGACGGTACAAACGCTGCGGTTTGCACGCTCGTATGCACCTTCTAATGGAGAAGTGGAGATATGACAAGTCAGAAGCTCATATTTCGGTGTATAAGAATAAGTTTGTTTTTATTTTATAATTTTGAACCTTATTAAAAAAATAAAATAAATCTGAACAAGTATAAAACCAGTACAATCTAGATGAAAAAAATCATAATCTAGTAAGCGTTTCTTCATTAATAATGTCGGTAAGTAAATACATTTTTATTAAATTAATTATTTTTCCCAATGTCTATGATAGCTTATTTCAATCTAATTTTAGTTTTTATGAATTTAGAAGAAGTTGGACAGCTAATATTAATAATCATGATTTAATATTGGTACTTATCTTATTTATTCTTATTTTCAGGAATCCGAACATCTTTTCATTTCAAGCCCGTCATACTCACCGAATCCAGCAGTACAAGAATTACGTCAAAATGTGATGAATTATTTGGAAAGATAGAGACCGTTTTCATCATATTATTCTCCAATTTCACCACCATTGTATCAAAATGGGCAGACCCCACCCCAGTTAGAAGAAAGGTTGAACTGCGCCAATACCAGTAGCAACATCAACAATAAAATACGAGGGAGCGAAATGATGTATTCGTATGTTAAAAAATATGTAAAGGGGCCACACCGTAAAATAATACGTATTCAAATTTTTGATGGCGAAGAACTCAATGGTTCTAAATTATGCAATTGTAAAGCTAAAATATGTGCTCAGCATATTGTTGAAAATATATTAACTGATGATATATACGTGTGTGCTAAAGATATGATAAATAAAATTCAAAAGAAAATATAGTTAAGTTTGTAAATATACATTAGACATAATTATTGTAATTTCACATTATCTATGTACTTTTTTACTAAAGTAAATGTAATTAATTAATTAATAATATATTATATAGATAATAAATAGTTAAACTAATTTATGTCTAAATACAATTTATGAATAAGCTAGCGTATGTCCGTAATATCCACTAACTAAAAACACCCATTAAAAATGCCACTTGAACGTGTGAATAGCGCGTTGTTGGTTAATGGCCCTCGCGACACCGCTGTCGGTAAATTCTGAATGCCGACACGACGAACAAACTCCCCAATCCGGGTTCATTGTCAGCAAATGTCGAAATGTTTGCAGTATGTTTTGAACTTATTCTGAACTAGCTTTTGCCCGCGACTTCGTTTGCATGTAATTCGAAAACCATCCCACGGGCACCTTAAATCGGGATAAAACCTATCCTATCTCCTTCCCAGGGTCCTAAACTATTCCCATCCCAAATTTCATCTAAATCGGTTCAGCGGCTTAGGCGTGAAAAGGTAACAGACAGACAGAGTTACTTTCGCATTTATTAGTATGGCTAGTATGTTATTGATTCCCTATACGAAATTCCAACACCCTTTTTACATCCTTTAGGGATGATTTCTGGGATAAAAACTATCCTATGTCTTCCCCAGGGTCCTAAACTATTCCCATAGGTACCAATTTTAAAAATCAAATTTTATTAATTTAATTTAGCTTTTGCCAGTGACTGCGTCCGCGTGCAATTCAAAATCTATCCCACGGGAACCTTATATCGGGATAGAAACTATTCTATGTCCTTCCCAGGGTCCTAAACTATTCTCATGCCAAATTTCATCTAAATCGGTTCAGCGGTTTAGGCGTGAAAAGGTAACAGACAGACATAGTTACTTTCGCATTTATAATATTAGTATGGATAGTATGTTATATTGATTCTAAAATCTATCTTTTTGATAAGTTAAAAATAACTACAGGAAAAGTTAAAATAAAAAAATTTAGTCTAATTATTTACACTAGATGAGCCTATAGCGCGATAGGTAGATTATTGCACTATGCTTATACCAAATATCATTCGATTCGGTCCAGTACTTTTCATAACAGAATGGTTGTGTATTGAAACGGATAATTTAAAAAAAAAAACATAATTTCTAAACCATAAGTTTTCGCTTAACTAAAGTATGTTTTAAATGATCACTTATGATGCTCTCAAGCTGAAAAAATCTTTGGACCACCGTAAACGGGCCATCCTGTATATACAGAAGTAGTTGAAATATAGGGTATTCAGATACAGATCTACGATCTGAATACTTATATTTCACAGTTCAACCATTCGAGTATTATATATTCAGATCGTATTCATAGTTCAACCATTCGAGTATTATATATTTCACTATTCGAAATGAGTCTAACTAAATTAATTAAAAGCATAAGTATTGATACATTTAATAGCATCTGTTCATGTGAATGAAAAGAGCAGTCAGTTCATACCTTGATTTCATTCATTAATGATTTAATAATTCAGTAGGAATAGTCTATTCAGCTATCAACGTGTTAGGAGTGGAATGTGCAAAGATGATATCCTCTGACACCATATATAGGTAGCATCGTGTGTAGATATAATTATATTGTTTTCGAATCAATACAGTAAAACTTTTTAATGGTCTATATTATTATCCTATATTTTTTTAAATATAATTATTGTAGTTACAGTCTAATTTTGATATTTAACACTAAGCAGTCAGGTTTAGAAAATCGAATGGATTTTAAGAATTTTATTCGATCTTTATTATTACTCTATTTTATTCTATACAGTTCAAAGTTGCATGTTTTGTTAGATGTTGATATCCTGAACGAAAATGGTATGATGAAATGGAAATCCCAGACATCTCAGTGTCTAATATTTTATTGTTTATTTTAAATATATATTAATAAAATGAATACTACATATTTTTGTTCACTGTGGCGGGCAAACGCATCGTATGTTGGTAGTATACTATTAATCATGAGTTTTGCAATGTAAGTAATTCTTTATAAGGAGATCAATCAAAACAACACATCTAAGTGTGCGTGAGGTATCACTCGTTATAGGAAACATAAGGCTTTCAATACCTAATTATTTTGTGATATAAACATACTATTGCTACGCTCGGTTTTACTTACTATATTATAACTAAATAGTATTTATGTTTCGCTACATTTCCTTATTTGATGAGAGAATCTACAAACGGAATGATAACATACGTGCGAAATATTTCAAAAACTTCCGCACTTTTCTAAAACCTTAATGAATCAAAAAAACTACAACTTCAAAACATAGGCAAACAATCCAACATTCGCTAACAATGCAGTGGAATTAGTGCGTTTGTTTGACACTTCGGGAATGTATGAGGTTCGCCGACACCGCTGTCCGCCGGTATCCGTCGCCCATTAGCCGACACATTACGCCGACGTGGAATTTTCACATTATATTATTATTAACAGGGATTATATTTCGTGGGAGCTGAAACCAAAATGGCAGATGGATAATTTAAGTTTGGAAGGCATTAGAATATAGTTATTAGTCCTGAGAAGTTATTAATACAAAGTAGGCACTCTGTACGTAGCTATGATGTAGTTGTAATTTACAAAGCGGAACGCCACACAAGCATGCTTTATTAGCATTCTCGCTCTTACGTAATCTGATTTAACGTTTGTTCAGGCACTGTTGCAAGTATTAATCCTAGAATTGAGAGCTTTTCCAGCGTTTGGGCAACTTAGTTGGTGCTACCTTATTTTACAGTAGGCACTTTCAAACTATGTGATATGTGCAATCAAAACGTGAATAGATTTATAGGTACGTAGTTCGGACTCTAGTCATTGACATTATTGTCATTTAATAGGTGGCGGGATTAGAATCAAAGTTATATAATCAAATAAAATTTAAATGTTCGTCTGTGACTTCAAAATAAGTGTTTATTCAAGTGCTTCTAGTTATTTACACAATACTTAACCACAGCACGGGAATAGAATCGACGTCATTTCACATATGCGGATTTTGCCTAGCATTAACAAACCCATGGGTAACAGTGGAAGACATTATACCACGCGGCAGATCACCAATAAGGTGGATTGACAAAAAAAACCAGATAATCGACGGACGGTATTTACAAGGAGAGCGAGAGTTTGTGAAGAGTGGTGTAATGTCGACGTCACGACCACGACCGCTCTGCAAAGTATAATAACGCCAAAGGAGAAGAATGAGTCTAAGGCGACAAAGTACTCGCTTTCAACAAACGACTTCGTCGCTCAAAGTAAATGAATGCCCATTTGGCTAGCCTATAAGACTTTCTCCTTATTACTTTCCTATAACCTCAAGCAATGTTGTCAAAAAACATTATTAGGCGTAGGATGACTCTTGTGAGTACCTCAAATTACATTGAGACGAATTGACCCTTAATTACCTACAACAGATAAAAAGTGTAATGATTAACCAATTTACAAAATTAAATAGGAAGCTACTTTGATATTTACACTGATTTATGGATACGGCAATTTGAGAATGTCATTTATTTGACATAGCCCATGAGGCTTTTGCGGTGCCAGCGCTTATAACCTCCTCTATCTTCCATTTAAAGTCACATTAAAATCAGTCAAGTCGTTCCAGAGATTAGCCTGGACATACAGAAAATCGGACAAAATTTAAGAATGTATATTAGTATCGTATAAATTACTATAAGCACTTGCAAAATACAGCTATTTTGATATCACAAACAGAAACTTCAATTTAACTGATATGTATGTATCGATTTTTAAACACTCTCATTAATTCCTCTTGGTGTTGAGAAATGTAATAATACACTATATCCAAAAACAAAAGCCATTTCAAATCGGACTTTTTCTCAGAAACAAACATATTTCATATCCTGTTTATTATAATAACTGGCATAAATTTTGAAGGTAAAACCATATATTCAGAACAAAATATTGGTCTTTCAGCATTCAGCCATTCTATCGTGATTTATGTTCGGAGAAGGAAAAATTCAGCTCAGCGCTGCACCGCTGCATTTCTAAAGGAGAGAGATTGTGGTGGTTTGCGCGTTTTTCTGTGTTGATGGCAGCAATAACATGCAGGAAAACATTGGGTTTTACATTAAAAAATATATATATTAGATTTCTTATTACAGAGCTATGATTTTAATTTAAGTACATTTATACACTAGCAGTGCTACAGAACTTTCAAGTAAACAGATGAGTAGGTAATTATTACGATGAAGTTACGTCACGCAAGTGTTTCAACGGAGTTTTTGATGTAATTTTTAGGTAATTTAATCAGGTGCTATCTACTTATAAAGCTTTCGACTTCATTTAGGAATAATCAAAATGCTAAAGATGTATTTAATCGAATTCCCAAACACTAACCAGACTAGGATTACCTAATAAATACGAGCAATTTTAGTAAGCCATCGCTACGTCTCGCACCGCCGACAAAATGCAATTTGTCATCACAAATCATTCAGCATAGATATTGCGCATGCAGCCGAAATACTGACATCCAATTTGATTCGAGACCGCGATAGAAAATCGTCAATTTTTTTTCCATTTTCAAAGCATTCAGTTATAAGGGCGTGAAGTTTTCAAAATATTTGATGAAATGGGAAAGAATTTTCTTATTCCAGATAGCTTATATTGGGTTTTCATTTCAAATGTACATATTTAATACGTGACGGAAAGTTGAAATGTAAAAATGTGCTTCCATTAAAATTTCGATCAATTGATACTGTGTATGACGAAGTATTTTCTTCTCAGCGTGTCGATGACAAATGGCTAAATGAAGTTTGCTCAGAACTGGGCAACAAGTTTGGCACTTTTCATCAAGTTCTGTAGTGAACAGTCGACACCTGTAGTGCAAGGGCAAGTGCTGTTCCTCTGTTCCAGACAGTGTTTTGTTTCCTAACTTACTACCCTGAAAAGAAACACGGAAGCAAACTCAGAGGTCAAGTCTCTTTTAAAGTCCATGCATTTTGTACTGGACAAATCGTATGAGAACCATGTAAGTTTATGTCTGTGATGCTCTTGTTAAGAAAGAAACACACTGATTTGAGTGTACCTGTCCAGACAGAGCAAGCATTATTCAGTTCTTCACTAATTTAGAAATTAAGGATCTCAACCTATTTAGCCTGGTACCCTGCTTATCGTTCAATAAAACAGCTCGTAGATACGCCTCCGTATGACAGGATTCAACTTCAAGTTTAACAATTATAAAATTTAACTATCAATGTAGCAATAATAGAGTGAATAATCGACATACTTTAAATAACTTGAGCAAAAAAGCATGTCTTTTAGAGGCCTGCAAATTAACAAAAGGGAAAGTTTTCTTTTCTATTTATAAACTTCTGACGCTCGGTTTTAGATGACTAGATGTATCCATGTCTTTGATATTACCTATGAATGTTCGTAAAACATTATTCATTAGTCAGGTCGCGTTTTAACCCGCGAAAGTCGTCCTCTTTGGGAATTCCGGGATAGAAAGTTGATTCGCGGAAACAAAACTCAAAGTTTTGTTGTTTTATGATTTATACGTGACTAGAAAATCCTGATCCCGTGAGCATTCCGGTATCAAAAGCAGTATATGTTGCCCTATAACTTCCTCGTTGCTCCAGGGAAAGTTTCTTTATCTTAGTCGCTCAGAAGCTATGTATATGTTGAGTAAACTCAACAAGCATATTAATTAGTGAGTGATATTGTGGATGAAAAAATATACAAAACATAAGATATTAATAGATAAATGATTAAGATAACGAACATAGAATTCAAGCTCTTATAGCAAAACCATAACCGCTGTACATAAACTTATTTGAATTCAGGCCCGGTGTAGGTCAAAGAGGAATTTTGGACAATCCAATTCTGAAGTAAAGCAAACTAACCTTTGGAGAGCTCCAGATAAACTGGATTTCATCAAATTATGACCGAATTCTATTTTATGCTGTCCCTTTGGCGTTGGTCCAAAGATCCCAAAAGTGTTCCGGCTTAGTCAGGCCATGGTTTTATGAATATTGAGGAGGTTATTGCTGTGTGGTTAGCCATATAGGATAAAGGTGCAGTGGAAGGTCGACAAGACGATATCGGTTAATGGAGAGCGCTAAGTAAGTACGGATAAGATGATTTTGAAGCGGCAATAGCTTAATGGCTAAAGTGTTGGACTTGTGATCGAAAGGTTGCGGGTTCGAACACCACCCATTACACTATTGCCGTAGACCCACTCCAGACACATGCTGATTTCGCATAGTTGGAGGGGTTAACAATATTGCTAGTAATGTAAATTCTATCGACATTGCTAGTTCTCTTAAAAATATTAATAAAATCAAGTAAAAGTTTATTGACGGTTTTTTATTATCGTTTCGACATTAAAAGTCATTTGCAAATTTTAATATTAACATGACAGTCCAAATTTATGCTCGTGGCTTCACTTGTTCGAAAAGTTTTCTGCAAAAGTGTCGCCTACAATACATAGAATTAATGTAGCTTTTTGTTAGTGCAAGAATTTTAAAAATCGTTTCAGCAGATCTAGAGATTACTTCCAACAAACTCACAAATTTATTTACGAGTTCCTTTAGCCAACTAAAGTCAGGCCTATCGTTATCGTTACAAATGTTACGTAGGCGCTAGCGTAATGAAGCCGCTTTCTTAAGCATGATGACGTAATATGGCGCCCGAAATACCACAGTGCCCCGGCAGTCGCAGCAGTATCCTGAAGGCGCTGTTGTATTGTGCGTGCAGTTGTAAAGCGCCACTATTCCTACCTACCCTCTGTCAAATAAAACCACGCGAAAATCAAGCCTCACCAGAAATAAATAAAAATCCATTCCAATCATCCATTCATTTCAATATCAAAAAGTTTCATTCAAGTAATTGCCATCAAATATAAGTGGAGCTCCATCTCAGCACTCTTATGGCGAATAGCTGGTCTAAAAGTTTCCATAAAAACATTTGGTACATGGTACAAATACATCTCTTATATGAAGGTCTGTTTGGTAGGATGCCAATGGCAGAACTATGTTACAAGTTTTTGTTGGATCGCATCGGGATGTGTTGATGTCTCAGTTTTATGAGGACGGGCGGTGCACAGCATGAAACGTAGATAAAAAATTATGTTCATACCATGGAAAACATTTCTGGCTGACTAGTTCATGCGTTAAACACGTCATACACTCTTTGAATACAGTACCGGTTTGATATTTCATTTAATTGCTAGCTTAGCTCGTGATTTCGTTCGTGTGTGTGATATTCCCCGCGTAAGTCCCGATTCCGTAGGAATTACGTAAATTAAATGATGTCCTATTAACTCCCTCTATCTTTCAGTGAAAGTTCCATCAAAATCGGTTCAGCTGTTCCAGTGGTTAAACCGGACGAACAGAAAGACATACAGACATACGTCTGTTTGTTTGAATTTTAGTATTTTGTAGCTATGAACACTTGAGCTTACAACAAATAATATTCCACTTTAATTCCTTTGCATTCATTTTTTTACACATTTATCAAACATTTTCCTTCTCCTTCAAAGTCAGCTGAATATGAATATGAAAATTGCATAGAAATACTTCTCCCATGCACACAAAAGGGCATGGCGAGGCTGGATTTATGCATAGAAAGCAGTTTGCAAGATCATAAATTGTGAATACGTAGGGCTCACATACTTGGCACCGTTATGAGACAGGGAACTATGTATTTACCTGGGACGGAATGCATTACTTAGGACAGCTTTTTCTTTTTTTTTAACGTGGTAAAATTATCAAATAAGTCCTCCCACCCCGGGCAGGGTGGGAGGGACTGTCAGACTTTTACTGACTAAAATCCACGGTGTTCCTTCAATAACCCTTTACGTACCGGGGTCACGGTAATGGGATAAGTCCCACGACCCCGGCAGACTTCGGCCCTCTACAGGGGGGGCCTCGTCATATTGCTGACGCTCTTTGAGGCGCGCGTGGAACACAACGCGCCGTCGACCCGGGCATGGTCCATGGTCGGACAGCGAGTTGCCCTTTACTCGCTGTCCGCATGCCCGCGCCTACGGTGGCCGGAGATCGTCGGCCGACGTCCGACGCCGTGGGCGTCTTACACTGCGGCTGGGCTGGAGGGAGGACGCCATCCTCTCCCTCACGCGGCCCGCCTCCTCCTTCGGAAGCATGACTGCTTCGCAGAAGGAGGCGACCGCTTCCCACTCCCTCTCGCCCCGCAGCATGGCCTCGACCAATGCCGGGCGCGAGAGGTCTCCGCCTATCGCCACCATGAGGACACGTCGGTGCTCTGCCCAAGCGGGGCAGTCTTGCACCGTATGCTCTACTGTGTCCTCAGGGCGACCCTCGCAGTGGTGACACCCAGGCGTTTCTTCCTTTCCCATCAGACACAGGTCCCTCCCGAAACTTCCGTGTCCGGTGAGGACCTGCGTCATGCGGTAGGTCAGGACGCCGTGACGCCGATCTAGCCACTCCTCAAAGAGGGGTCTTACCGCCGCAATTGAGGTAAAATGAAGGCAGACTTTTCATTGGGCTTAATTTTGAGGTGAAGTACACGATAAAGGTACCATGATCATTTATCAGGTATATTATTTATGATTTTTAGTAATCTTTCAAAGACAAGGTGGTGGCCAAATAATAATCCATCTGGTGGTTGCAAAATTCAGAATGATTGGATAGGTAGATTTAGGTTTAAAATATATTTTTTAAAGAGGTCTCATACTGTTGATGTTTAGAACTTTTCATTGCTTTGTTCATATATTTAGTTATTCTTTTAACAATTCGGAGCTCTTTTCATCATTCATTTTACATATAGGCCATTCTTTTTCTAAGAGCTCACGTAAATTAAAACAGCCGCATGGGTCTATTTTAGAGGTTTATTTATTTATTTTGGAACATAAAAGCATGTACAAATTACTTAGCGAGGTTGAGCAATGCTTGACCTGGTCAGACCGTGGTTGTGCCTCGGAAAGCTTGCTATACCGTTGATCCCGGCGATAATTTGTCCGTCGTCCATCACCAACAACCACCAAGTTATTGACCGCTTGTATTTTTAATATATTCAAAGAAACATATCTTATACGACAGACTGAAAATAAACATCCAACTTTATCGTATATAAATTCTCATGCAGAACACGAGTGCATAAAAAAAAATTCACGCGATTTTTGCGGTGACGCAGTGATTGTCATAGTTTTGATATAGGTCATGTATTATTTAAGATTGTTAGTATTACAAATAAAAAGCCATGCTTTGCGAAAAAAAAAATCGATAGAATAAGTGATTTTATAATATTTTTTTGCATATATCATTTTTGGATCTCCATTTTTCAAGATTTACAAGCATTCACATTTACACTTATTTAACAAACTTGGGTAAAGGCCAGGGTACTGATGACCCGAAAACAGTTAATATACCAGCATCAATTTTAAAGGATATCCTTTGCTTCATGCACGCAGCTGCATCAGGCATGATAAACAAATATGAAACTGAAACGTACCAAACTCATTTCATTAATTGCCAAATTGAAAGGGCGATGACATTTGCCTCAGTGAAAATCAAAATATTTTTGAACGTACGCGAAGCAAGCAATCAAATTAATTGCATGGTGAAAATGAAAAATCTCTCCTCGCATTTTTTGGCCGACCTTAATATGGTTACAAAAACCAAGTATCTAACACTCAAATAATGTCGACTATTTTGTAAGGGTTTGTTCAGACGTCGACACATATGTCGCCTATGTATAAGTAATGGATCGTATCGAGAGTGACGCATCAGATATATGGTGAGTTATGACGGTGATATATGTTGGTCTAGATGTTCATTGTAGTGCGAGAAAAACTTAGTTACGTATACAGTTCGTTTTATTATGTTTTATGAAAGATCTGTGAACAAGGCATTACCACTGCTGTTAACGCTAATTTCAAGTGTGTGAACCGACAAATTTGGTCTCGAAACTTCAAGACTCAATGAAAATTGTGTGGAAACTTTTGGCCAGTGATACTCCGAAGTTTTTTAATGATGCCGCCATTGCTAATGTACTCATTAACGTTTACTTTTTTTTTCTTTGGCAACGAGTTATGTTTAGTTTCATATTAGGTATGCAGGGATTTTGACGGACTGTCTTTAAAACTTCATGCAACGCAAAAGCTTCAAAGTTCTTAATTGCTTATCTGTCTTGAACCCTTATCTTGGATTTGGTAAGAAGACTTAAGTAAAGAGCCTATCTTATCTTGCTTTACTATCTGAAAATTTACATAGTATAACACTATTGAGACTTCAAATTAAAAGGAAGAAAGACATGTTATGCTCTGTTATGAAAATATTCAGACCGATAGCATGTCGCCGCTTCATGTTCCACTGGCACCTCAAAGGGCGGTCAGCACTAGTGAACGAGATCAATAGGGCCATTTCCTGCCAGAATTGAAGGAATGTTTTAAAGGGATACCCTGGTTTAAGACCCCAAATGCAATCGAAGGAACATAGTGGGTTTTTTAATCACCAGAAATCTGCAACTCCTTACGCTCCACTTAGAACTGAAGGTGTCATTATATGATTTCCCCCCTGGAAAAAAGTGTGAAAGTATATAATATAAATTATAAAAAATATGACTATCGCAACCCTGGCAGGCTGTTAGCATTAACCTAAGCCACAATAAGTATCCTTGTTTCAACCATTCTGTTAGATTCGGAACAAGTTAACGGTGACGGCCAGACATAGACTAAATATGCAATGAAGAAGTGATAATACCCAAACTAAGTCCAAAATGAGACGTCCAAGTCCTTATTTCGTTGGCTAAAACATCCCATTAAATATGCACTCTAGATATTTATCTATTTTGGCAGAGGTTCTTTGGCAACAGTAGAACAGAGCGAGCAATACGTCACTTCTGCAAGTTTTAAATCTTTGAGGTAATGTTGGAAAATCATGCATACCAGGTCGTTAGCAAGAAAACTATTCGATCTTTATGCAAGTTTTAGGTAAGTTGCACTACCTTTGTAAGTCTGACAGGCAACAGTTTCATATGTAATACTGGTATTCAGTATAGCATCTGGTTACTCTGGAAGCCTAATACATGCGAAAGTAACTCTGGCTGTCTGTCTGTTTCTGTTTACCCTTTCACATCTAAATAACTAAACCAGTTTTGAAGAAATATTATACAGGGATATATAATAAAAATATAAAATTTTTGGAAAGGTCATACTTTTATTCGCAGAAAAAATCTTTTTAAACGAGTTAATAGACATTCCACAAAGTATGATTTTTCTTCGAACATTCACTTTTAGTTATTTACACAATCTTTATAGGTACATACGCATTCTCTACCAATCAACTAAATTTGGTAAAGAGATATCATGTAAGGTGGATGAAAAGAGAACCAGTATAATTATAATATATTTTACGTAAATGGATTATTACAAGTAAAATATACATTTAAAACTAAAATAATGTAACATACATATTTATGACAATACATACAAAACTAAACTTTTAGTCATCACCCCTAAAAAACCGATTTCCTTTAAAAAAACAATCGAGATAGCAGCCGCATTCTGGATGACATATGGAATCCATCACGTAAAGATATTATACGTTGGAGTCAGGGCTCCAGGGAGACATTAGAGCTAAGGCAATGGCGTCAGGGCAAAGAATTCTCATATGGATATTAGTTGTATTGTAGCAGAATTTTATGTTATGTGTAAGTTGTAATCACGACATAACATTGCGCCTGTCATCTCAAAACTTTAAAATCGTATGCAGAACCTTAACCTCGGCAGTCGATAAATTTTTGTGTAACATTGAAGAGCGAGGAAATCAGCTGTTACATAATACTATATGATTTACTCAACTTTTCCATGCGAATATTGTAATAAAGACTTACGAATTTACGCCAATGTAGAACATACCTGGCAACCAAAAATCTTCTATTAGTGTTATGACAAACATGAATCAACTAGAAAATTTCTCACAGACAAAGTTGTATATAGCACATTCACAGTTTTAATTAAAATTTTAATTACGAATTCAGTCGAAAAATGTATAAAATTTATTTCATACCAACATTTTAGTTTAAGTTCGACTATGTCATGTGGGTTGGGGATTCCTGACCATTCCACTTTTGTGACGATTTCCCTAGACATAGACCTACTTTCTGAAGTGCAAGTAGTTCTCATATTTACTGGACTTTATTTGCTCAGTAAGGTCAACCTAAAAGTAATTTTGGTTCATAAACCTCTGACGTAGTCTCTGAACCGTTGCATACATGGCTGGCAATCATTCTAATATACATTGCATCTGATATTACATATTTATGCCATACTAACTAATTCCCGAGGCTTCGCTCGTATGAAAAATAGTTGAACCGATCCTGTATTTTCAGAATTTATTTGGTACGAACAAACACCGACTGTGTAGAATTTGGAAGACAACGAGCCTTTCACTTGATCTGTTCACTTGGTAGGTGAATACAAAAAAAAAAAAAATATCATCAATCGTGCTGATTTCGTAATAATATCAGAAATCAGGGTACATCTTTGATCAAAAACTCCCGCCAATTAGTTGTTAAGTCGTTCGCACAAACACACAGCGTCCCATCTTCTCCCAAATCTAAGCGATAAAACTTATAACTTCATTAAATCAAGTCCCAAAATAGATACGGCAGTACTCTCCCTTCCAAAATACGCCTAAATCGAACATAACCACATTTGACGAGATACGAATCGCTCAGAATTTTGGAACATTTGTTATCACGATAACGTACAACGGTGATGTGATCCATCATCGTATAAACGTCATTAATATTAGAATTTGTTCGAACGATCGGTCCACAGTACAGGGATCTTGGGTCGTTGTGTTATAATGAAATGGTACGATTTTGGATGTTGATTTATTCATTTATTGGTTGGGTAATTAGTTTCACTAATGGTATGTTATACACCATTTTTTTTAATTGATAATAGGTTCGCGTTTGATCACCATCTCACCTGATGGTAAGTGATGATGTAGTCGAAGATGGAGCACGCTTGCCTAGAAGTAACCTATTCACTCTTGACTTAAATACCCCTAGGTTATAGCGATCGGGAAACAGACACCAGTAGGGAATTATACTCCTTAGCCGTACGCACAATGAAAGTATTCCCAAAACGTTTTGTGCGTATTGGTGGGATGTAATGAAACGCTATATATAATGACTTTGATTGATTGATTGAAAAGAGACGTTGACCTCTGAGTTTGTTTCAGTGTTTCTTCTCAGGGTAGTCAGTTAGAACACCGGCCACATCCGATTTATAAAATATATATTTCATTTTATTTCATTCATTTCATTACATTTCAATGCTCAGCTCTAAAAGCAAACTTACAATAATTGATTAGCACTTTTTGAAAAATAATAAAATAAAATAAAATACTCTAGATGAGATTGGCACAGGAACTTGGATCACGTATATCAACTAGTTACGATAACAAGCCAATACAGTCACTAAACCTAGACTGGAAATGAAATTTAGGTAAAAAAATTCACCATCAGAGAAGATAAGATAAAATCCAACAGCGCAAAACCGACTTTATAAAATGCAACTCAAACTATGTTCAAATTATCCATCTAACCTTTTTATGACCCTTTGAAAGCCCTACTTCATTTTGTAGCCCTCTGGAAACAACCCTTAAAGATTTATATTAACTTTTAAAATATTCATCCAATTTGACGGTAGGTACACTTAGTTTTCATTAGGAAAAACTTAATCTTCTGTGAGTTAGGTAGTTTGGGAAATAATATTAAAAGGTTTTTGAATTGAATTAATAGATTAAGGATATTAGTGTAATTTATGGAAGTTAAAGATAAGATTCTTGACGTAAAAATCATCATCGTTATCATCTCCCTCGCCTTTTCCTAACTATATTAGGGTGGGCTTCCAGTTTTACCGTATGCAGCTGAGTACCCGAGCGTATCCGTGGGAGAGACTGCCTATGGGACCTTGACTACTGTAGTAACCCAGGTTTTACGAAACCTCTTTGTGAATAAAATATATGATGGCCGCGACCAACAGCTTTAAGCACTTTCTGAGGCACGCATTAATCTGGATACGTTAACATGGTCACCTATCCGTGACCCGTTCTCGGCAATAATTGCTTAACCTTAAAAGTTCTCTCGTACCTACAGCTCTTGTTATTATAGTCACAAGTTCCTAATATAAAGAGAAGATAACAAAAAGAATAATTAAGATTGACTTGTTGCTACTACAGTCCTCTTTAGAGCAAATCTAGTGATATAATATAGACTACTGAAAAAGACAATAACAGAAAGTACAGCACTGTATCTCTTTGTCTTTTTTAAAAGTTCATTCAAAGGTTGTCTTAAAAAGATCGCTTTTAGCGTTAATACTACTCACTGTATCGCCCTATGTAATGATTTGAAATCAATGTTTTCCTTAACTTATTATGGTATATGTGCAAAATAAAAAGCATTCTATTACATCGCAGTGTGCTTCACAATCGACTCTGATACCAGACATTGCTTCGTATGTTTTAAAACCCAAGAAACAAAAAAAAGTAAATATAGTAAAAGACCCTTATCCCGTGGTCAAAGCCGCAGGTTGGTGCTGAATATGTAAGCGGATACTGCTGCGTCACTTTGCAATACTTTCATAATATTCACAAGAAATAATTGCGCGTTGTTTATCGTTCAAGTTGACCGAAGAGAGTTTCAATATGGGCAGCAGTCTGCCTACAAAGACTGAAGTTCTGAGAAAATTATTGCCGAGCTGTTGTTGTCGATGATGGAGCACATGTAGGAGAAGCCAAAACACTCTGGATGTTAAAATTATATTTATTTTGTTATTATAGCTTTCTAAGAATGAAAATATCGATTGAGTGGCTATTTTGATCTAAAAAAAAGCCTTCCGCTTGATCCATTAACCTTGTTGGTGAACAACGGCGCGATCTTTCGATGGTCCCAACCAGGATCAATTTTTCTATACGTTTATCGCCTCTGAATAAACTAACTAAAATAACTAGATCAAAATAGCCGCCTTTGGTCTCAGCTCTCATTTATAGATATTTAACAGCTATTATGGATATCCAGAAGCCGAATTATCTAACACTAGTCCTGTCAAGGGGTACTGTAGGTACTTATAACCCGGTTCAAAATGATGATAATATAGGCAAGCTTTTTTGTTAGATAATGATGCTCAGCTAAATCCAGATAGATAGGAAACCAACCCAAAATTATTAAGCAATTGAGATTGACTTCGGCGACATTAAATAAGTTAATTTCGCCAGAATAGAATCTAAAATACATTACAGCGAAGGAAAAACAAGCACTCAAGACCATCCGGTGATCTTCGCTCCAACAAACCGGCAAAAAGAAAACTTAATGAAGAATAAAAAGTCTAGTGAAAGCATTTTCACACCTAGGTTTGCAACTGAAATAATAAAAAGGCATTTCAAAAGATTATTTTTATTCCAGCGTTGTTCAGGCTTGCCTGGTTCAAAATACACCCTGTATTAAATAGAAAAGAAACTCCGTAAGTAAAAACATAAGAAAGGAAAGAACAAAAGGTGTGTTACATAACCTGACTCAACGGCACGTTTTGATCCACGCGCGTCTCAAAGAGCCGTCAGCACTATTGACTGGTCCCGATAGCATTTATGCCCACCGGGATAGATAGCGGGAATGCTCTAACGAGATACAACAGCTGCGGAACGCAAGGGCAACTCAACGCTGCTCTCAAATCGTCATTATCTGCTTAGATGAAATATCTTCATATCTATATCAAAGCAGCCAGGTTACTTTTTGCAAAACATATGAAGATATTTACTCTCTTTTTAACCGTCTAAACTAAATGATAGTGGTCTCGAATTTTTTCCAGAATAACTACAATACAGTGTGAAAGGATACAAACTTTCCATTATTTCTGAGAAGATACCTAAAAAACTGAAAATAATCCTTAAAGAAAGGAAGCATTCACTTATTTATTCCAAAGGATTTTGTTCTCAAAAACCTTCTTCTATATGTCTATAAAAATACATTTTATAGCTCAAAATCTTTTTAAGCTAATCTCATTTGATCTAAAAACATGGGGTACAGAACTTTTAAACAAAACTAAATTATTTTAAAAGAAACAAAAACAAGATGTTTAGTGAACAAGATATTTAAATGTAAATATTCGAAAGTAAGATTCGTTGTCTTTTTAAGTAACTGACTGTTTCGTTTCATTCATACAGTGGTCGCAAGCGTTAGTGGAGCCTGGGTTGTTTCTCTAACAATAAAACTTAATGTTTCTCTCCTAGTGTTCTGAAACCATCGATCAGATTTTGATGGAACTTCGGCAGGGTGATATGAGGAGACGCGAGAGGGTTTCTGAAGCAAACAATCCATGCTGCATGTCCGACATTTCCTCGCGAACGAAGCGTATTTCGTTGTAACCTTTTATACAATCACTATGTAATTTGAAAAAAGAAGTGTCTGTGTGAAAAAAGTGTACGTGTGTGTTGTTTAACATTGTACTTAAGCGTTCATTTGTTTTTTTTATGTCTATGAGAGATTTAACGCACCTAATACATTTACCATGTGTACTTTTTGTTTCGAGTTTCCGATATTTCGGCACTGTTGCAAGCGCCTTGATCACGGATGAACTGACAACAAGACACTGATAAAACTTGAACATAGCATTAATTTTGTCTAAGTTTGTATTAGTTTATTACAATGTTGAAGATTTTTTTTATTATTAATAATTAAATCTGTCACGCGAACTGTAGATTTCCATAGTAACTTGACCATTACAAAGTACATAATCGTACATTGTGACCCAAACCAAACGATACGTATGCAAATGTCAGCTCAATCGGTCGGGGATAAATGATTTAGAGTTCGATTTCGAGTTTGACCATGGATTTGATAAATTGTAAACTGAACAAGCAATTTGCAATTTGTAAACTGAAGAAGCAATTTCTAAAATGATACCAATCAAAATTCGATACTCGTGCTGAGAAGTTATGAACTATCAAAACGTAGTTTATAATCACTGAATAATTTATCGATTTTGATGTGATAAACATGCCTGGGGTCATTCGCATAAAATCCATCGCCAAATGGGTGCTTCAAAGGTCACCCCAAAACGACGGCTCGTTGTGTGTGTCGTTGGAGTAGTCAGAAGCAGTCACGACGATGATGATGATGATGACGAGTCTGAACTGTCGAGTGACAGGTCACTCGACAGTTCAGACTCGTCAGTTCGTCAGTGGAATCTGACACTCCCTTTTGCTACACCCAGAGCGGGAAGAGACATTTGATGGTTTCCTTTTTTAAAAACGATTTAAGTTAATTTCTTTTCTATAAATTACATAAAATTTTAGTATAATTATTACCATATTTACCTTAAACAGATTTAAACCGACAACAGTAAAGACAAATTTTTAATTCAATAAACTCAGCACACAAAATAAATCTTCATTTCTGCATTCAGTAAATTAACGAATTATGAAAATGTCTCCGGCACCGGTATCATGTAAATTCGACGACCACGGCAAATGAACCATCACAGGCTGACTTCCGAACTTGCATGCATTAAATATTACCGTTAATTGATTCAATTTTAACTGTAAGAATTTAAGGATATATAGTAATAGCGTTTACACATGACGGTGTTTCGTATAAACTTTTAAAGCCTTATTGTTGGAAATTATAGAACCGATTTTAATGAGATAGACAGATGCACAAGATTCTACTAATTAGTAAATTTAAGAACATTTTCGAAAAATAATTCAGCGAGAAAGATTCAGCATCTTAAGTTTTCTTTTGACACTAAAATATCACTCTATCTTTCCTCATTACGGATAAATACTAAATATTTACATCTTTTCATCAAAACTACTGGTATCCAGGACAGAGGCACTGATCCTGGTACGCGAACAAGTAATCAGTAACTACTATCTAATCAATACTATACTACAAATATGTACTTAATACTCAAGATGACGATGACGTTACTGTTAATACACGAAACATAAAAGGAGAATAATGAAAATGAAGCTGATAAAAGGTTTTCGCAGGTACTAACGATAAAATGAAACACTAACAGAACCAATGTGTCTTCGTTCGATTTTTGCCCGTTTGATTGAAAAATTACATAAATTTTAAGAATTGTAATAATTTAAAATCATTATTTGCAGAAATTAAAAAAAAAATATGCTAAAATTTACTGTTCTACTTCATGAACAGTTCGAGAAGAACTTGACTGGTTGTTTATTAAGTAATTTTTTGCAATTCTTTAAATTGTAATAACTACGTTTTTATAATGTGTGTGATAGAATGATTTATGTATCTACTTCCACCCCTAAAAACACTTCTTTTCTCCTTTTCTCTCCAATAGTCCTTCTAACTTTCAACCTTTGTATTCAACATAATTTATTATTGAAATGGTCTCCAAAAGACGTCGTGAATACTAAAGGAACCCCTTGAACAAATACCAGGCTTGTTTGAATTTTTCAGCGAGCGTATTCGAGTTTTTTTTTGCGAAGTGTTTAATGAATTTTTGTGTAACATAATTATGTATAATAAGTTAGAGTTTTCAATTGTTTCTTGTTACTTTATTCTATTTAGTTACCTATATCGTGTTAAGGTATTGTGTAGGTCAAAAAAGCAGTAATTCCATGTAAAATATTATTATTCAATACGGACCTGAACAAATCACATCTAAAGCAGTCTGATACAGATGGTGGCATTTATTTTAGTTGAATCATTTTATTAAATGCTATCATTTGTTTGGTACTGAAAAGTTCTAGTATTTAAGCCAAGAGTGATATGATATTATGTTTCAATCCTTTCACCAGGTCAGATTGTGATAAACCACAAGCCTATCATAAATTAAAATAGTACTTAATTTATCCGTAAATACACGGTTCTTGTGAAATAGTCTACAATAGTAAAGCGTGGAATAACTAGTGTTTTATAAAAAATAATAATAGGATATTGGACACACCTACAATTTTCTACACGCTTTATAAAAAAAATATTTAAACGACAACGTTTAAATAACAAAAAATAAATTTAGACTTTGACCCTGTATTGACAGGGTTAAAGTCATAATAGCAATAAAAAATAATTCCAAAATTCAGGAATTTATTTTTATTTGAAACTTTTCTATCATTATACTCGTATTTACCGTAAATATCTACATTACCCTTTCGAATATTATCTGATTACATCAGTTCAAAAGTCATTAAAATAGTTTTAATAGTGGTCTGCTATCCAACTCCATGAAATTATGGGGGTGTTTTAACTACCCAAGCTTACAGGTTTACAGACCGCTATCGATGGTCTGTTATTGATAAGGGATAACAGCGGCACAGATTGCGGTTTTGGGATTAATAGTAGCAGTCGAAGTGTTAAGAACTACAATGTACAGGTAGTAGTAATATTTCCAAACGGAAAAATCAAGGTTATGTATTTGTAATTTATCTGAAACAAGTTGACCTTCGTTGATCATCGCTTTTGTTGTGTACGCTAATGTCAGGATCAAGTTTAACCATATATTTTTTTATTACTGATGAGCCAGCCCACTCTTGACCTCGATCTCGCCTGATGGTAAGCGATAGATGAGGTCTAAGATGGGACGAGCGAGCCCAGAAAATGCCTATTCACTCGTGCTTTAAAGGCAGAAAGGTCATAAGTGGCAGGGAACACAGAAGCCGGCAGAGAATTCCACAGCTTGGCTGTACGCACAATAAATAACTAAAATAAATCACGAGCAATACCAATTACATAAATATATGTATACCTTATACTTATCAAACAAACAATTTAGGACAGAGGTAATGTTATTTTACCATTGCTTTTAAGGTGGGCAAAGATTGTGCACCTTACCAACACAAGCAACGCAATCCAAACAGTTCTGGTTGAACCGTAAAAGATATGTCAAAACGAGTTTTTCAATGTACTGAGGATACATCGATATTATATGAACTATGGAAATTATTAAAGTGTTGCAGTATTCAATTTTATGTATCAGCTAAATATTTAATCTTATGATGCGGTAGCCTACAAAATGTTACATATTAGATATCACGATCAGCAATAACAACACCATTTTAAGCAATCTTGTTAAAACGTTCTTATCTAGATCTATTAGGTAGGAAATCGGTCAGTTCGTAATTCCACAAAATGTATTAATACCGCAAAAACAAAACACAGGCCATTCTTTTAAAAATTGCACGCTTTATGCTTTTTATCTTTTGAAGAAAAATACACAACACACTTTGTAGAGCAAAATCTCATAGAAACAGAGAAACATAAAACCATAATTTTATCTACCTTTGGAATAAAAAGAACCGTGAACATAATGTTCTCTGGAAATACTTAATGATTAAAGCATTAACTTCTCAAAAAACAAGTGATAATTTGAAATATTTTTTTATTTACATAAATACACAAATTTTTCTGAAACAAGAATTAAAAATATATTTCGGTTTTCATGATATTTCGTAGAGTATCGTACCGTGAAGCGTAGCACCTTGGCTCGTAGTCCGTAGAGTTAGATGTTACTACGACGTAGCAAGTAATATATTCGCTATCAGTATTATTTTATTGGGAAATTTTCTTCGAGGCCAGATTTCGCAGGACTAGAATATTTACACCGATCGGTGTAAGGAAATATTTATAGGCTAGTGATAGCTGGCAATCGAGTTTAAAAATAGTTGTATCACAATCTAGCTATTGCCCGCGTTTCGCATTTTTAATATTAGTAAAGCTACTCTAGCCGTAACTAAAAGTGACGGTTTACAAGTTTTTGATAACTGACGTTGTACAAGATTTTTTGACATTTCATTTATACGATTTATTACACTAAGCACGTGTATGTTTTCAGCAACAATAATAATCAACCAATTTTTGAATGCAATTTCATGCACCATTTACCTTCTCACATAGCAAAGCGGTTAATGCTCGTCTATGACATAACCGTCTAAAGCCCGAACATTCCAGAGACTTTATTTTTACAGCCAAGCTATTCTCTTTGCAACACGAAACTTTCCACTTGTTTGAAATAAAACATAATTGTGAATTATTTTCTGATGTTCATAACTTAGTTTGGAGCTGTTCGTTAGTCGAACGTGGCCTGAAATTGTGGTTTCAAGAAGAAAATAAACGCTTAAATTAAAACGGGTTTATGCTATCTCAAAAGAAACTTATTTGACATCGCACTGATATTGAATAAGTATTTCAGTATTAGATATACTCATCATTGTACACCCCACATGATCAAAAAGAATATAACAACGATGTAAACAGTGGCGCTCCTATAGGTAAGCATATGTAAAAAACTATATATACAAACTGAGACATATACTAACAAACATGTATGTACCAGTGCGCGTGATTTAAATGACTAGAAACACAATCACACTATATTACAAAATGCAGGTTTATCTATAGATATCTATGACATTCTTTTAAAATCCCATTCAAAAACGTCTAGGAAATGTATCTTGAAAAGTTTCGACATTTCCGAAAATATGTAACACAAGTGCATCCTGTCCCATCCATCGGTATCTTGTTTATTTTTTTCCGCACTTAGAAAGAAGAAATATGCGAAAATGTTTTGCAACTAAATCCAACGTTCGGTGCGAGTAACCAAGCAGCCTAACAACACTTGAGTTTGTAACACGCTTTCAAATTCATGCGCTGAAATTTAAAAATGTAAGCCTGAATAATTTCGTTGGAATTTTTTTGATATTATCTCATCTGTGAGCCTTTAAAGCTCGTAAATGCAGTGTTAAAATTTGCTGAGAAATGTTTTGTCTGTTTTAGAGCAGGCGTGTTGACTTGCTTGTTTCGCCAATCTTGTGACGATATACTTTTATTGACTTTTCAGCATTATTCAAGAAGAAATAAACCATAGATTAAGTAAAATTGCCAGTCAGCCAGGTCACTAGCCACGTAGCTCCTATGATACATGTTACGTTTTTTCATTCAAAACTACTGGACCCAAAAAAAAACACAGAAACCATTTTTATTTGGTAACAGCATTTCTGTACTTCTTACTTAGAAACTAAATGCTTAATTTAGTGTACAGTTAATTTTAAAACATATTTAGAATATTAATTGAATTTAGCTGTTTTCACTTCAACTTACTCTAAATGTCAAGATATACAGACCTAAGGAAACTTTTCAGTCTAAACACTGGCCTAAATACCTCTCTCAGAAGCAGATGATCTTATTAAGTAACAAATCTTGGAGAGTAAACTTGAAGCAGGTTTTCCACGAGAAAGTTTCTCGCTGTAAGCGAGAATGTCTATGCGAGTCTCATAGGAATTGCTAACCAGACGAGTTTGAATTGGATATGAATAGGAAAACAAAAGTAAGCCACCGTTTATATGTACAAGCTGTTGTTATTTTGGCGGAAGCATAGAGTGGAAGTATTTCAGCTGAAATTACGATACTTAGATTCAATAGCCCATTATACTGCACTGTGATTGTTCTTTCAGCGGTCCAAACGCTCCGGGGCCGCGGCATCTTTTTAGAACATTCCCGCAATACCGGAAATATTATAATCTAGTCTTGTAATTTCATTATAACAAATTTTCTTATTGTATTTATTAACAGAGGAAACCACTTCGTTGATTCAGACGCTTCTTATTTTCAGTATCGTCTTTCAATAAACTGTTTATAAAACAAGAGTTATTTTTTCAAGGTAATCTAAACCTTTCCAGTCTATTTGTTTGTCTGTTCGACTATCTCATACAAGACTATCTTATTAACCATAATAGTTCGCTCATTGAAATGCCATAGAAAATGTGTTACCAAGGCGAGAGATAGACATGTTTTGGCCTTTCAATCTCCTTCTTGTAGTGTAGGCGAGAAAATCTCTTCACGTCAACGAGCTTTTACTTACTAGTTATCTATATAGAAACTTGGTGGTCTCTTAAATTTTATCGTAATTACAAGATTTATATAAACCGACGGATGGCGGCTGGTGATTGCAATCAGCTACAAATAGTATTAATATTGCATAAGTACTACTTAAACCAAAACACCGCTCTACTTATTAAGTAGAGCGGTGTTTTGGTTTGGGACTAGCTAGGAGTCATAACCGAGTTGGGTAAAAAAAAAGTTTTGAAAGAGAACTGGATAGCTATAGGTGACTAGAAATTTCCTTGCAAGTTTACTGTTTACAGCTTATTAGGTTCAGGTGTCGAAAGTTCCTCATCATTCTAAGAGTTGGGAAGATCTGTCGAGATGTCGCGACTGAATTATATTTTTGTTTTTTGTTTTTGAGTGTATACTGTAAATTGTATGCTTATCGTGTGACGAAGAGGAGCTCGTGGCAAAAAAATAACAACCGTAAGGTTAAGCAACGCTTGCTGAGGTCGGTCCGTGGACAGGTGGCCATCTCAACATAATATCCATATTCCCCTTGAATCCATGTCTATATATTTTAGAGTTCCAATTTTTCGTCAATTGTCAATTTTTCGAAATAACTTGCAAAGATATTGATAAACAACGAATTACTGTACTGACAACATAATCTCCTTTTTAAATAAAGTCGGTTAAAAACGAAACACGAACTCACATAATAAACTACCTAGTTACAGTGTTAGCCATTGCGATGAACCACAGGAACTAATCCCGCAGTTCTAACCACACTCACTGTGTTATCACACATTATTTGTAACGTAATTGGGCTGACCATAAGGTTGAATAATGCCCATTTATATCGGTAAACTAATCCACTTTAGAAAGATATATTGGATTTGTTCTGGATGATCAATGTTTTACTCGTGATTAAAGTCGAAAAAAGGATAAGTGAAAGTTTTGTGTGTGTATGTGTGTGTGGGGATGTGTATTAAGACACCAACATGAGAATAAGCATAACCAACCTATAGAAAGCATACTTAATACTATGAATGCGAAACTGACTGCTAATCTTTCATGGCTAATCCGATGGATAATTTTGTTGGCATGGAGAATTGGAGATATTTCAAGACCCGAGGTTGAAAATATGGTACGTTCTATTAGTAGTCTCGAGTTGAGCTACACGACTGCTGACAATAACCTGCATTGACTGGATAGATCCACTCAAATCTGCATAGTTCTTTCCGCAAAAGACCATTTCAGACACAAAACTGCATAGTTTTTCAAATACTAGGTTGTGAATGGGTTTGGTAGAAAAAAAGACTAATATTATGTGTATACTGTACTGTCAGACGGTTAAGTACCATATGCGACCTATCCAAATATATTTTCTTTCTTTTTTTTCTCTTCATATCATTCGAGCTCCTTTAAGTTCTAAATTAAGCGATATTTGGCAAATATCAGTACAGTCTGGACAGTTCACACATATCTGTGCGTTTCTTACCGCAAAAGAGCACCGCAAACGAACCTACACAGTTCCTATATAACAAGTAAGGATTGTATGGACATAAAAGAGACATATTTTTTAAAATAACATATCGATATTCCTTCGTGCCTCGGAAAGCACGTGAAACATAGACTGTCGTTACGGGTAATCAGAAGGGAAGGGAAGAGTAGGAAGTCTGTCATCAGTCTTGGCAAGGGGTATCGAGAAAGAGAAACCACGTTACTGGATTGTAGAGGTCAGTTAGACAGTTGCTCAGTTAGACAGTAGCTCAATGTGAAAAGTACTAGTACTCAGCGGCATCTGGATATACTGGAAGCTAATCCAAATATATTTCAGTAAAAGGCTAGGGGGATGAGGTCATGTTGTTTTATCTCAGTATGAAGAAAGCAGCGGTTACGTTTTCAGTGCTTTAATAATTATATAATTATAGATTTAACTACAAAGAAAATTAAAAAGATTGCCAAAATCGTTGTAATCCATATCTTTTATAAAGAGAATTAAAAGATATTTTCCCCAACGAAAAAATAAAAGAAAAATTCTTTTAATGAAACAGAAACGTCACATAATTTGTTCAGCGTAGTCTCTTTACCGGCTTTAATTACGTAACGGTGCCAACCTCCCAAAATTTGAATTGACGTCTTAAAATTGCGGATATTGGGTGATTGTGGTTGACAATTGGAGTAAGGCTCTGTCCGGTAGAAGACGTTTAGTGACAGAGAGATGATAGCTAAATACGAATGCAGTTGTTTTAAAATATTTTATTATTTTGCGTACATAATCACAGCGATAACTAGAAGGATCACTAGACTTATCAGTTTATATTTAAACTTTTTCCGCTCGCCACTACATTCGCTTAGGTGAGCCGGAATACCGATCTTGTGAGATACTCGGGATAAAGTGAACGTTTCTAAAATCAATTCCTGAAATTAGCCCTAACAAACAAAAAGACAGAAAAAAAACATTTTATACAACTTAAACTTAAAGCACTTAATAAAACACAGTTTTTATGAAATCACAGACAGACACTTCAATTTTATTTACATAATTTAATTTTTTAATTTTATTTATATTTATTTATTTTATTTTCTACAGCAGTTGATATGTACGAATTTTCCACAGTGAACACCGAGATAATTTCAAAGTAAACATCATTACAACTTCAGCTTCGCCTTTTTCTCAAATATATACTCATATGTTAGGGTCGGCTTCCAGTCTACCGGATGCAGCTGTGGACCAGTATTAACATAGAGCGTCTGCCTCTCTGACCTCCACAACCCAGCAACTAAATAACATGATACGTATCCATTGGCAATACTGGTGTCAGTTTTGCTGACTTTTGACTCCCCGAAACAACTGTCCAAGACGGATGGCTTTAATTTAAATATATTATGTTAAAATAGACAGCCATACAAGGACACACCACATCAAACGTTGCTTAATTTTTGAAGATCGACCAATACCTACTGCTGTAACTGTTTAAGCTCTTCATAATTCTGAATTAACATTTGATCAAAATCCTTGATCAACCGACCCCTCGCAATCATCAGTATATCCAAACACTCTAATTTCATGCTTGACCTGCCTGTGTTCTGACAATTAATGGCCACCAGCTGTATTTGAAATTCAAATCAAAGTCCACGCTCGTGTTAAAAGATTGAGTCCCCTGTTTAGTAGGGCTGTCACGTTGGCGCCGGCACAATTACAGAGTAGAGGTATGTTAGGTATTTCGAGGTGTTTTGATTCCCTTTATAGTGCGTGTTACAAAGTTACAATTCGTTCAATAGGGTAGTTTGCTGTGTTACAAAATAATTATTTTATTTGGTCCAGTAGATTTTCAAACAATATTGGTCACGTATTTTTTGCCCTTTCAAGTCAAGAAAAATTCACAAAGATGGAAAGCTTCAAAGTACAGGAGTGGGGCCTGCTGACGTCACACAATGCTAAGAATTATACCGGAGTGTGACGTCACGCGAAATTTCAACTCGCTGTATCGTCCTAATTTAATATTTCAATTACGTGAAAAAATAAAAAGAACGTATCTCATGTTTTTTTGTTAAACTACGTGACGGACTAAATAAAATATTTTAGGAAACTACCCTATTATGTGTAAGTATGAAAAGGATATTCGACTGCAATTTTTAGGTTAATATTTCCAAATATTGTCAAAATGACTAGACGCTTTATAAAGCGAATATGGTTAGTTGTAACAGGTAATCGTTTTGAAACTGGGTTGTGACGTCATTCTCAAGCAGCGTCCAGTAAATGAAGAAATAAATGAGGCTATCCTGTACAAACGTCGTTTCGTGTGATAAGGAAAGAACATTGAAATTTTTTTTTGCATTCAAAACCCTGATAACCTGAGGGATGGTATAAAGGTGGGTAGAGTCGAAGGATGACATTAGTCTTGGTCAATTTGGGTTGCAAAAGACACGCTGGATTAATAATGCCGAAAGGAAAGTCTGTCATTCTGTGTTTGTAGAAACAGGTCTGCCCCCTTTTGCCCGTGTTTTACAGATATAATATACCTAATTCCCTACATAAAATGTTGTTGAGTTTAAAAAAAAATCTGTAAATACAGTGGTGCAAGGGTTCCGGGGGGAACAAACAAACTCACTAAATTTGCTCTCTTTATATAATTATTATATTTGCTGTGCCCACGACTACGTTCGCGTGGGTAGTTTTTCCCGCGTAAATCCCGAACGAGTGTGAATCCCGGTAAGAAAGGTACCCTGTCACGTCCTCTATGTTTCAGTGACACCCATCAGAATCGGTTCAGCCGTTCACAAAAGAAACAAAGAAACAAGACGAGGCAAAGTAAGTAGGGCAATACCAAACAGAGCTCCCGAAGCGATTCGCCATACTTTCAAACCCTTCAAAGTTTCGGTCTGGATGACACTAGAGCGTCAAATCCCAAGTAACACATTTGGTGACAAATAGCTAGCATATACTATTTTTTTGGAAACTTTAGTAATACAATCCACCGTGATTAAGTTCTATAAAGATGGTTAGAACCCATAGGCAACCTGTATGTTACCAAAGGGAGAAAAATTGCAACTTAAGATAAGATGTTAATCTTATGAAGATTTTTGGGTTTAGTGGATAATTTGACCAGTTCGATAACTTTAGCTGTTTAATCTATTAAAAAATTACGAGTCAATTAAATAAATAAATAAAATTGTTTATTTGGAACAAAAACAATAGACAAGCAAACAATTCAACGATGGTAGCTGCAAAAGTTAAAACTGTGGCGCAGCTACCAACGCCCAACTCCTAATGAGTAGCGTTGTTCCAGCAATAGCAAAATACAAAATTCATTAAATTAAATTGAATTAAAATAAATCAAAATCTAATAAATTAAAATATAAAATACGTCCAAATCAAAATAAATCAAAATACAATAACATTAAAAATATTATATTATACATTATTTTAACGATAATATTACGTGCCGTGATTATGTGAGCGTGTTTGTGTGTGAGTGTGTGTGTGTGTGTGTGAGTTGCTTGGAAATCGTGAGAGTGTAGTATAGTGAGAGTTTTTAGCCAGAGTGTAAACATTATACCTCCACGAGGTTTTCTGTGGAGTCATAAGTGAGTGTTTTTAGCCAAGTGTTGAGTTTTTTCTTGCACTCATTCCTGGTAATAGAGTAAATATTAATATTATTGTTGATCCTATTATACACTTTGGAACTCATGTAAGTAAAATGGCGACGTGCCGTAACTGTTTTGCATGGTATAATATTACAAACTCTAGCAGAACGACGTTTACTGCTACATATGTGTGGATTATAGGGAACCAGGGTATGTTTCCGGAGTGTTATTTGCAATATGAATAACTGTCTCACTGTCAGGACTTGGCAGAGAGCGTAAAGATTTTTTGTAGGAAAACGAATAGGTTTCCTCGCAAGGACCTTTAAAACAGCTCTCTGTGCTCTTTCAATACGCATCATCACCGTCTTATGAGCCCCACCCCAAACTATAAGGCAGTATCCTAGTACCGATTGTGCAAGTGCATAATAGATGGATATAAGAGTCTGAAAGTCGGCTGCACTTCTTAGTTTTCTGAATATATATAGAAGCTTTCTCAAGCGGGCCACGACAGCGATAATTTGTTGATTCCATTTAAGGTGACAGTCAACTATTACACCAAGATATTTAATGGACTGGGTGCCTTCCACCTCAGGGCATTTACAGTCGATGTCAGAAGAATAGAAGTGGGAACAAGTGTGGGCACGTAGAGCTATTGGTGTTTTAGGTTGACCTAATTTATTTATAGAAAATCTAATAAACTTAGTTTTACTAACATTTAAAGTAAGAAGGTTAGTACTTAACCATTCCATTATAGAGCTTAAGGCAAGTTCGGCATTTTTGGTGGCTTCAGTCCAATCGCGGCCATGAATTATTAAAGCTGTGTCGTCAGCATAAGTTATAATTTTGCAGTTGGGGAGAGATAGCCGACACAGCTCATTTACGTAAATTAAAAAGAGGCTTGGGCCGAGGACGCTTCCCTGTGGTACTCCAAAGGTAATAAGCTCCTTCTTACTGACGTAGTTATCAATTTTTATGTGCTGCCCACGACCTGTAAACTGTGACTTTTAAAGATATCTTGGGCAGTGCCACGTACACCAATGTCTTCTAGCTTCGCAAGGAGTATGGGAATAGAGACAGTGTCGAAAGCCTTAGATAGGTCTAAAAAGATCGCCAGTGTTTTATATTTATTTACGAGGTGATTTACGATTGTATCCGTTAGTTCTAGTACAGCGTCATCAGTACTTTTACCACTTCTGAAGCCAAATTGGTTATCAGCCAATATATTAAATTTTGTAAGAAACTTTATAAGTCTGTTGTTAATAACTTTCTCGAAGATTTTTGAGAAGGTAGTAAGTACTGAGATGGGTCTATAGTTAACGACACTGTCTCTGTCACCAGTTTTATAGATGGGGTGGACAATCGCAATTGATTTCTCACCCGGTAAAAGGCCTACTTCGAGATATGCTGGTTAGCTCGAATTGAGACCTTATTTCTTTTTAACAACGATTGTGTTATGAGCTTACGAGTCATGAAGCAACTGCCTATTTGACTTCCATAACCCAGAGACCAGTTAGAATGATAGGTACTCCTTACCAAGTCTCATGTCGAGCTACCTGGCTTCTAACAACCCGTAGACTATTAAAGGTCTTGAAATGACATCCAGGACCAACGGCTTAGCGTGCATTCGGAGGCACGGAGCTGTCTGCTATAGAGATGATATCCACAAGCGTTTTATTTTTTATTCTCGAGATGGAGGTCCTTCGCCCTGAGGCGGGTGAAGGGGTCTGACAGACTGTAACTGATTAAAAGTTACTGTGTTCCCTAGGACACGTGTGCCGGGGAGCACTTAAATATTATTTAATTTCTATAAGCGTAGCTTAGCCTCGTAGAGTCTAAGTTATTTAACCATGAGACGCTTTTCAACCACTGACTGTATAACATCATTATTTACTACAGAATGGGGACAAATACTTATTTCACCTCTAAGGTACTTTCAGTCATTATTCTCTTAGGCACAAACCTAGCCAAAAACTCAGGGAAACACAACACATAATAGAATTTACGTTTCAAAGCGATACTAAACAGTGAAGTCTTGTTAGTCCGTGTTTACAAAATGTACTAACCGTTTGTTGATTCGCCATTGGAAATGTTCTGCGTAGGTAAACATAAGTGCACAATATACTGCATGCATGAAAACGCTTAACTTGCTTCGTTTACATTTTTATGTCCGAGATGGTTTAGTTTAAGTACGGTTACGCTTAACTCGTTCTGTCAAGTTGTATCTGGTTAGAATGGCGGTTGGACTCCAACATAGTTGGAAGAAGCTAAGCAGATCATGATGATGATGTAAAATCGCTGCAACAATATTTTGATAACTTTACAAAAACAAACAGTTAACTTTTTTTCATTCATTGGATTTCATTAAGTGGATTTTAGTTGAAAAAGTGTACATATAATTTAGATATTTTGGAAGACGTTATTTAATTTAATAGTACAGTATTTAATGTGAGAGTTCGATTTCTACGGAGGTTGCGGGAATATTCGAACGAGATCCCGCGGCCCCAGAACCCAAAGACAACCAACGGCTTAACGTGCTTTCCGAGGCACGCGGAGGACTCGCAATATGTTAAGATGATCGCCCATCCACGGGCCGACCTCAGCAAGCGCTGTTTAACTTGACTATGATCAATCCACGCTCCGTGCGGCTGTTATGATTTAGCCACGAGCTCGTCATTTCGTTAGATAATCAATGCATTTTCCTATATTTTTCTTCGTCTATTCCTTACTTGTATAAAACTCAGATATAGAAGATACACAGATAAATAACCTGGACATACATAAGGGAGAGCAAACAAAATTAAACTAAGTAAATCTAGGGTTCAACTGATGTTTCTAATAAATTGGTCACTTTACTGGTCTAATTTACGAAAATTGTGGCAAGAAACTGGAAGGAAATAAGGAATTTGGGTTTTCGACCTAGCCTGTTTTTGATGTTGAGAAGATATCCTGGCTTTTCATATTAATGTTGGCAAGAACAACCCAATATTTCAGTCCATAAAAATGTGAAGGATATTTATTATATTCACGAGATTCCATTACACGTTGTATCAAGGACGACTACAAATAATTAATTATTAATAAATTGATTTTCATGCATTACTTTAAATTATATTAAATTGGTACAAATAAAGAAATCATCAGGCTTCAAATCAACGTTTACCATCGGTTGAAATGCAGGTCAAAAGCGAGACTTCTAAATATACATATATAACTCAAAGGTGACTGACTGACTGACATAGTGATCTATCAACGCACAGCCCAAACCACTGGACAGATCGGGCTGAAATTTGGCATGCAGGTAGATGTTATGACTTAGGCATCCGCTAAGAAAGGATTTTGCGAAATTCCCACGGGATCGGGATTTACACGGGAAAAACTTCCCACGCGGGCGAAGCCGCTGGCACAAGCTAGTCATTAATAAAAACTTACTACCTATGGGTATCTAAGTACTTTCCGTTATCTAAAATCTGGAAAGAACAATACTCAAAACGTCCCCAATCTTGTAGCACTTTAAAACCTATGTCAATCCAATGGCCATCCAAAGGTTGTCTGGAAGATATCGCTATCAGCGATAAGACCGCCTTTGTAACCATATTTTGCAGTATTGTAAATCAAGTGTTGGTTTAAATTATTGGTGTACAATAAAGAGTATTCTATTTATCTATCTTATCATTTTATTGTATGACAGGGCAACTGAATGTCTGTCCGAAAAAAGTTACAGTGACAAGAAAATACCGGAATCAATTACAATACTTACAATTATGTTGCCGTTTAACATTCTTTTTGGCATGATTAAACTCAAAAATACTACAGTTGAATATATGTATATAATAATGACTACCACTACTACGTTGGTCAAGTGGTCGTAAGTGCGACTGCCGAGCTAGGGGCCTCGGATTCGAATCCCGGTTCAGGTAAAGTATTGCTGGGTACTTCGGTTTAAAAAAATTCAAAGTAACCCTGACGTGGAATAGGAGATGTCCTGTTGTCCACCTTGTGGTTGAAGCTTGGGTTTGCTTGAAGTCGGTATTCAGTGATTTGATCTACAGCTGATTCGTTTCCTTCAGTGTTCATGCTCTTAGGACCTTCCAATGCGACCACCTCGATTTCTTCCTTGGGTATAGATGGTGATACCTTGTTTGTTTGAGAACGACAGACACAAATTCTCTTCACCTTGTAGTATACCCAAATGCAGAACATAATTCCACAGATTGACATAAAACCATACAGTATGTAATGATGTGGTTCCGCATCTGTTGATGTTATGGTTTGTATGTTCTGTTGCTCCTTAAGCTGTTGTATTGTCTTCTTTAGACTGTTAAATTGCACTTCATGTGTCTCAATTTTTAAGTCCGTGTAGTTACCAATGTTGTTGTTACTTATAATTAACTCATTAATATTTGTTTCAGGAATATACATTTCTTCATTATTTCTTATTTCCAGTTTGTTTTGGAGATTGTAGTGTGAGTGAAAGAGATGGTTGTCCCCGCGCATCATACATCGCGTCGCTAAGGTGATCGTTCCCGTATGACGTAGTGTCTGTGACGTAATACCAGCTGGACAAAAAATGCGCATAGTGCATTCCTCGCAACACGTATATAACCAAGCGTCCTTGCTGTGTAGCTTAATCCATTCATTCATGCAACTTGATACCTCTGTGCGGCAATTTGATGCTCCACGCTTGTTTATAATGTCAGCTTCGCATATGTTTGTTGTAGTTTTTATTTCGTATATAGGTAAATCGAACTTGCATAAGAGTTGATATGTATTTGCTTCTATGCATGATAGTATTTGCTGTTCGTTCAAGGGTATCATTAGATCCTTTTTAAGTTCACAGCGATGTATTTAGATGAAGGTATTATGTTGATCATGGAATCTCCCTTTATGTTGCGGATTGGTATAACTTGCGTTAGTTCGTATTGGTCGTCCTTTACTAAGGGAATTTTCACTTCAAAAATAAGGAAGTCCTCGATATTTTTTCCGTGAACTCTTGATAGTTTGTAAAGCGTTCTGATGCATTTGAGGCTATTGGTGCAGGGTAGAGATAGTCCTTTTGGCACTTGTCCTGATATAGTATTCAGCTCTCTTTTAAAGGCATCAGGTTTCAATAAATGCGTGTCGACTCGTCCATTGCGAAGATCTGTAACTAGGTCAATCAGTGTGTCTTGTATTCTTCGTAAGTTGCCAACCATCCATCATATTCGCGGTAAGTGCAGTTGCGATGATGAACGTTGACTGTTCTTTTTCTGTTTTCAGTTGGTTCACTAAATCTCTTAAGTATTTGTGGATAAGTATAAATTGTCTGTTCATAACTTGTTCGTTTCTTTTTAACAGGTTGTATTCGCCTTCAATAACCGAAGTCTGGTTTTTGTAAAGATTCAGCAAGTGATCCTCGTTGCTTTGAAGCAATTTTATGTCTTCATGGTATTTTTCGGCGAATTTGTCATCTAGGACACCAAAGAGATAATTAGCAGCGTTACCAATTGCGTTTATGAGGCCCCGCCTGCTGCGTCTTCCATGTTCAGATAGTAGTACAGTATGATAATGTCGCAGCTCATTTAGTTCGTGCTCCGATTGTGTTGATATAGCAAAATAAGCCGTATTTCGTTGACATAGTCCATGTAATTGCTCGACGTATTGTTCAACAGCAGATACACTTTTCCAGTATGTCGACATGTTATAGTAAACCACCAGTTTCCATTCGTCTTGTATTATCTGTAAGTCTGTGATTTTGTCGAAGTATACAAGACGGGATGGATCGAGAGATGTTACCTTGACCAGTTGCTGTACTGATGGAAAAGAGACTGTGCTAGCGCAATTTTAGTAGCAGTTGGCAGAAAGTTACGCAATCGTCTTAGGGAATGGACAGAAGCAAATAATTTGCGACTGACTTCTTGTAATTGAGGACCCCAAGAAAGATGTTTGTCAACCCAAACCCCAAGGTTCTTAACTTTCTCGCTTAATGGAATAGCTGTGCCGTTGAAAATAACCTGAGGAAGCTGCGTCCATTTTACCTTAGGCGCCAACCTGGAACTACCAACCACAATGACCTGGGTCTTTGACGGGTTAACCTGCAAACCATGTGCTTCACTCCATTCGCAAACAGAAGCCAAGTCCTGGTTCATGATATCAATAGCAGTATGCAAATCTGTATAGGGAGTTTGTCTGTAAATTTGCAAATCATCAGCATAAAGATGGTAGGAGGACTGAAGTGTTTTAGAAATAGAGTTTATGAATATTGCGAAGAGTAAAGGAGATAAAACGCCACCCTGAGGAACACCGGCTGAAGTACTACACCAAGAAGAGCAGGACTCATCTATGCAAATACGTTGCCGGCGGCCAAACAGGTAACTACGAAACCAGTCAATCGCTGTTGGAGATATGTTAATAGAGCGAAGTATGTTGAGCATGATTTCGAAATCAACGGTATTAAAAGCGTTGCTAAAATCTAGCAAGCAAAGAATCGTCATATTTCCTTTATCCATGCCCAACCTTATCTCATCCGTAACGCTTACTAAGGCGGAAGTGGTACTATGACCAGGACGAAAGCCGGATTGGAAAGGATTCAGCAGACTATTCTTGCAAAGAAAAGAGCTAAGCTGTTTGTGGACAAGGCGTTCAAGGACTTTAGATAAAAAAGGCAAGATGGAAATAGGTCGATATTCTGAAAAAGATGTAGGATTCAATTTTTTGGGTAGAGGAATTATTTTGGCCTCTTTCCATACCGATGGAAAGACACCATTGGAAATAGAATAGTTAAGGATATAGGTAAGGATAGGAAGGATTTCATCGAGGACAGGGAGTATCATCTTCCGACTGACACAATCACTACCAACGGCATTGGATGTGATTGAAACTATGCTTTTCTTAACATCACAATCAGAAAATTGACTAAAATTAAATGCGGAGTGATCCGGAGTTGGAAGGTTAGAAAGATAATTTATTGTATTTGCCTTCATTGTCCCATTAGTCCGTTTGAAGATAATCGTTAGACCATTTCTTCCAGAAACCTTTGTACATGTTTTCTATTAGACGCCATCGTACAGTTAGGCTGGTGTTGTCAATCTCTGACGTTACAGGAGGAGCGAGAACAGGACCGCCAACTAAAAAGTGTCCCGGTGTCAAATAATCGATGTCATCGGAATCATCTGTTAAGGCAATAAGTGGCCTTGAATTAAGACAGGCTTCTATTTGTACTAGCAAAGTTGTAAACTCTTCGTACGTTAGCTTTTGTTCGCCAAGAACGCGTTTGAGATGGTGTTTCATGCTTTTCACTGCGGCTTCCCACAGACCTCCAGCTGTTGGCCACGAGAGGGCATTAAAGTGCCATTCAATACCACACCCGGAAATGTTGCTTACGAGGTCGTCGTTCACTATAAGTCGCAGTGCCTCTTGACGTTCCTTTGCTAGTGCTTTTGCTGTGCCGACATAGTTTGTCCCATTGTCGCTGTAAACATGTTTCGGAGTACCACGCCGCGCACAAAGCCGTTTTAAGGCTGCTAGAAATGTAACAGTGCTGAGATCTGACACCAACTCGAGATGTGTAGCCTTAGTACATAAGCAAACAAAAACAGCGATATATGCCTTTACTGTTTTGATGCCTCGTCCCTTATTAGATTTAATTTCCACATGCCCAGTGAAATCTACACCTGTATGTGTAACTCTGGACGGTGTAACTCGAGGCGGCGGTAGGTCAGCCATAAGCTGACTGCTGCGTTGCGTTTTGTAGCGATGACAAGTGACACATTTTATTAATTGCGACTTGATTGTTTTCATGCCGCTGAGTATCCAATACTTGTTTCGAATGTGTCCCAAAGTTATTCTCGCCCCGCCATGCAAGGTATTTTTGTGAGCTTGGTCAATTAACAGTTGAGATAATTTGTACTTGCTCGGTAGAATAATAGGATGTTTCTGTTGGATAAGTTCGCATGTGCAAGCCGACCACCCACTCGAAGAATGCCTTGTGCATCTAATATCGGGTTCAAACTTAACAGTTTGCTTGTAGCGTGGCTTGTTGTGCTGTCGTATGTAAGCTAAGTCATCGCCAAAGTAATTTTTCTGTACCGTTTTGACGATTAATTGCTGAGCTGACTCTATGTCCGATGACGTTAAATGTGAGGTTCGCTTGGCTTGTTTTGTATCACGTGAGTTATTTATAAATCGTAATATCCAACTTATCACTCTGTTTGCCTTAGTCATCGAACTATATTTTTGCAATATATCTTCAATAAGTGGCGCGTTATTTGTTTGTGTTGCACATATTTGTTTTTGTTTCCTGAGCTCTTCGGTTGTTGTGAACGTATTTTGTTCGATTATGTTGTCCGTTCGAAGCCAGGAAGGGGCGTTCCACCATAGAGTGTGCTTCATGAAATCTGAAGGAAATAGTCCTCTACTTGCGCAATCCGCAGGATTGTCTTCAGACTTGACGTGTCTCCAAAATTCTGATGGAACTGTATGTATTATCTGTGCCACTCTGTTGGCCACAAAGCTTTTCCAGCGACTCACATCACCTTGTAGCCACCCGAGTACTACCATTGAATCGGTCCAGCAATACGAGGGAATAGTTTTCATGTTTATTGACTCTTTGACTTTTTTCATTAGTTGAGCTAAACAAGTCGCACCGCATAACTCTAACCGAGGTAAAGAGATTGTTTTTTTCAGTGGAGCTAATTTTGTCTTTGCTGCAACCATTCTGATCAGCTGTTCACCATTTTCATAGGACTTGCAGTACACGACACATCCATAAGCTCGTTCAGATGCATCACAAAATCCATGAAGCTCAAATGGTTGTTCTGTATTGCCGATCCAACGTGGTATTGTAATTTCGTAAAGATGGCTCATCTGGACGCGGAATTGTTCCTATTCTTGTTGTAAGTTTGGTCCGCACTCAATTAGTTGATTAAGGCTTCGTTCTGTACTAGTTGTTGCCGATGCGTTGAAAACCACACGTAGCTTTGTAGTCGTTGATTCTAGTCGTATTACTCCATGATGGGGTAAAAAGCTACTTGGGTTCATTATTGTGGTGCATGGTTTCATGTGGTTTAGCACTATATACTCGTCGATGAAGACTTTGTAGTTTGATGCGAAGATTTCACCTCTAGCTAACCGTTTCTCTAGTTGTTTGAATTGTGCTGCGGCTTGAGGCTTAGAATAACCCAAATTCTGTTCAAAGTTTTGTTTCATTGGAATACGGACTTCATAGCATCCATCTTCCAGACTTTTTGTTGTGGTGGCATATAATTCCTCGCAGTACTCCTCACTGACTCTCAAGGATTCGGCGGGAGATGTTATCTCTTCCACTTCCCAACACCGTGAAATATTGTCGGAGTTTACGACGACATGGCAGTTGAATGTTTTCGTGTTTCCAACTAATATCCATCCGAGTTTGGTTTGTTGCGCTATGGGCGCATGTATGTTCCCTCGAAGGATGTTGCTCATGATTATGTCAGCATATACTCCGGCATCAAGTAAAAGGTTTATTGGGCATGATAAGTTGATATGTGGGTCGGCCAGATTTATGTTCTGTATGTGAGGCCATTCCTGTCTTTCAAACGAGTAATTCGGTAGATTGTTAAGAAGCTTAGGCATAACCAGTGCTTGTGTTGTAAACTGGTAATCACCATATAGTGACATGCATTGCAGTTGAATAGTTCCATTGCTGTGACAAGCGAATGTTCCAACTCCGGTCACAGTAGAATTTTGATTGCTCCATGGAAGGCCAAGTCGTTGAGCAGCAGCCTCAGTTATAAGATTCAGTTGAGAACCTTGGTCCAAAAGGCATCGCAAGGTTATATATGTTCCATCAACAGCTTGTACCTTGACTTGTATTGTAGCCAGTAAAACTTCGTTAAAATCTCCTGAGACGTGGTTAGATTTTCCTTGCGAAGTTGATAAGTTGCTATTATGTAAATTGTTATTAGTGACAGATGTTTGTTCGGTAAAAGTGTCGCGTACCACGTCGTGCAGCGTCGTGTGATGTGCGTCATTGCATACTCTGCATCTTTTACGTGAATTGCATTTATTTCCGTTATGTGAAAACATACAATTCTTGTAAATGTCCAACTGCTCCAGTGACCTCATTTTTATGTTCGGGGTCATTTCCTGATATGACTTACAATGTAGTAAAATATGGCTAGCTTTGCAAATAGGACAATTTCTATCGGAACTTGTATGATTCACCTTGGGGACACGTTTGTATTTGTTGTATGCGTCCCGTTGGAATGTTGAAGTAGCAAATTCTTTCCTTGAAGAAGTAGGTGCATAGGATTGTTTGTTGTTGTTGATTGTGGGAATCCTTTTCTTTGTTACAGATTCCAATGCAGTAAACTTGCCTTCTATAAACTCGATAAATTCAAAGAAAACCGGAAGATCTCGTGGACGTGTTCTGGCTTCCATGTAATCGGAAAACGTTTGAGAATCCAGTTTTCCCGACAGAATATGCACCAGAATAGGGTCCCAAGTGGTTGTATCAATTCCCAAATTGCGCATTGCATGTACACTTTCAAGACTAGTGTCATGTAATCGTTTCAGTTCGTAGGAGGTTTGCTGTTGAATAGAAGGCTGATTCATCAAGTTTTGCATTTGTTTTGTAAATTGTAACTGCAGGTTGTTGTATCGGTGGCTGAGAATCTCCCAGCAAGATTCGTAGTTACTCTCGGATACAGGTAAATGTTGCACCAAACGCTCCGCTTCTCCTTTTAACTTTCCTTTCAGATGTTGCATTTTCTGCCCCTTTGAAAATGTAGGATTGTTATGAATAGCAGTAGTATGTAGATCTAAGAATGTAGGCCACTGTGAATAGTTTCCAGAAAAAGTAGGTATTTCTATCTTCGGAGCACTGTCGCGTTGCTGGACAGCGAGGATGAGTTTGCGATTGAGGTCACGTTTTGTTGAATCGTAAGTTTCCTCATATCCTGAATATTCAAGCTCGTAATTTACATCACTACCAACGAGGATGTTATCGAGTTGCCAGTGGACATCATCGATCATCTTCCATCTGAATTCGAGGGTCTTGAGTTTGTCTTCAATGTCCCATTTTTCGCTGATGTTGGCTGTATTCAAGTTGCGTATGAAGCGAGAGAAGGCTCTGAAGTTAGTGGCTTGTAGAGTTTTGAGCTCATCAGACTTAAAATAAACTTCAGTGCTCTTGCTAAGCTCACCTGAGCTTCCAGCTGTTTCCTGATCTTGATCACCAGCATATGTCGGCCACGATTGTAACTTCTGTTGTATGTTTGTGTATTCAAGTTTAACCTGTTCATATGCTTTGCTGGTATAGTATTCATGAGTCTGGGTTTCAGAATACTGCAGTACGCCGTGATTCATCTCAAACTCATTCCAGAGAGCTCTGAGATTATCCAATCTAACTTTGATGTATGTTGCGCTCTTGCAGTTAGGACCATCTTTTGCAAAATTGATACCAATCTTCCTGATACCTTCAGCAATGATTTGCTACCGTTTGAGAAGTTCTTGTTGTTTAGAGTCCATTGTTGTTATAGAAATGTTACGGAACACTAACTCTCTTAACTTCAAATAGCTTCCGGATCACTGACTATTAGGCTGTTTCTTGTTATGATGTCACTATGTGTGATATGTTCCTTCTCAATTTGCCCGGGATGATCCGTTTGTGGAAGACGGGTCAAAGTGATTCGCTATCGCAAATAGAGACTTCACGTACCTGATAAGGTTTGCAGGGCTGTTGTTCCAGTTGCGCAGCATCCGGCTCGAAGGACCATTAATGTACGAGTGGTTTGCCTGTACACTGAGATGTAGTTGTTGTATGTTGTCACCGAAGACGGGATGTTCACAGAAAATAAAATAACTGGGTTTGTATCCGTTTTCGAAGAGAATGTTTAATGTTGTGTTTTACAAGTAAATGAAAGCAACTATAAATAGAATTACAGTATGTAAATTGCGCAGTAAAGGCACGATCGCCTATTCAGCTAAATGTCAAGACAGCATAATATGTTAAAAAGTAATACAATTAATATCATGTGGCGATGCTCGTACAATGATAAAAACAAATTAATTCGAAAGTACCGTCAACTCACATTGTAATCAAGCAACAAACACAATGCTAACGATTTGCTCTGTTTTCACCAAAGTTTGAAATTAGCGTTATTTTTCTCTACAATGAGGGTAGTCGGCTATTTCTTATCATTTCTTTAGTTTTTGTCCATCGTTTGCTCAGACGCGTGTGTTTTTGCTACTTTTTTCGATTAATAATGGATACAACACCTCAGGAAGCAGCTCAAGCTGTAGCATTACTTTAAGCAGGCATTGCGCAACGTGAAGTCGCTCGAAGGCTTCGAATCAGCAGATCTTCGGTGCAACGAGTTTACAGACGATACCTAGAGACTGGAGCATTCGATCACCGTCCAGGTACGGGCAGACCTAGGGCTACATCAGCAGCAGATTATCGTTATATCCACCTTACTGTTCTGCGAAATCGCCACCTCAACGCAGTTCAAGTCCAACAAAGTCTGCGTGTCGAACGCCAAGTGGTCATAAGTTCAGATACCGTCAGAAGGAGACTTGCTGAACGAAAAGAGCTGCAACAGGCCCAGCATTAACGGTACCACACCATCGAGCACAACTTGAATTTGCTCGAGAGCATAGGGATTGGACATTAGAGCAGTGGAGTAATGTACTCTTCACTGATGAGACCAGGGTGAGTCTACATGGAAGTGATCGACGTCAGAGAGTATATCGTCGCCCTGGAGAACGTTATTCTTAGTGTTGCATCGAGGAAACTGTTGCTTATGGAGGAGGATCTGTAATGGTCTGGGGCGGCATCTCGTTAACAGCACATACAGCGTTAGTTTTCATCGAACCGACGGGCCGTACACGTGAACTGACTTCTGATCGCTACATTAATGAAATCCTCGCAGACCATGTGGTACCTTACGCAGGATATATCAGACAGGATATGCAATTGATGCATGATAATGCACGGCCTCATGTTGCTCATGTGGTGACCCAGTATCTACGCGACGTCAGCATTCGTACGATGGACTGGCCAGCTCGAAGCCCGGACTTGAATCCGATAGAACACTTATGGGATGAGCTGAAACGTCGGGTTCGAGCTCGGGTACCTGCTCCAACAAGGCTTCCAGAGCTGCGAATCGCAATTGAAGAGGAGTGGAATACAATTCCTCAAGATTTTATCGTCAGGTTCGTAAGGTCGATGAATACAAGGATGCTGGCAGTTATCTGAGCAAGGGGAGGGAATACGGAATATTGATCAAAAACTTTTTTTTTATTTTATCTTTGTTTTTGGCTTTAATTTTTTTTTTCACTTTATCATTACTAACGATTGTCACGACTGGAAAACGACTCTTATTTGTAAAATACTTAATAAACACTGAAATATTGATTAAACCCAATGAGTTTCCTTTCATTTTAATTACCATAAAACGCACTTTCTGTAGGTACACCTTTGATAATTGTAGGTGTTTTAGTTTTTGAGAAAATCGAATTAGAGTGCCTAGGTAGCGGGTGGCTCGGTTTATTTGCCGTCCAGTGTAGTTAACACGAATAGACGGCATCGTGTTGCGCTGCGAGGTGTCGCGTAATCTTCCGCGAAATCGGCGATACACGACACCTTTCGGCCAAAATTCCTGCTTGAGTAATGTCTCTAATAGATGAGTTGGAACCCGTATCACAAACGATTTAAAATTCGTTTCATGACGCGACTTCAACTCCTCGACCCTCAAAGTCCAGTTGGTCTTAGCTCGCACGTACTCTATGATCTTCTCATCCTTCGTAGCGTAGTGAAGGCTGGACACGTAGAGCTGCGTCGTTGGTACAGCTGCACGCAGCAGGAAGTTGGGTCCAGCCAGTGCGGTACCACACTGATTACGACAAGGAGGCTGCCTTCTCTTCTTTTTCTCCACTTTCATAAAGCCATCCTTGTTACACTCGCCCTTTTCAGGGCCACGCTGTTTCGGCTGCTCGATGACAGCACTCTGCTTAACCCCCTAGATAATGACTTCACGGGCTCCGTCAAGTCTCTGTCAGTTACTTGATTTATAAATCAATTTATCCCTGTAGCACGTTGACAAGTCTAACCAGTATTTTATAAATATGGATGTTACTGTAACAAAAATATATATCCTACGTGCTGTTCCAGCGTATAATCTACCTGCGTAGCAAATATTTTCTAGTTCTTTTCATGGCGATGATGTGTAAAAGTGTTATTTAATAACCAATTTGCAAAATAAAGATCATTTATCATTACATATTAATGTAGGAATATCAGAGCAAACTGCAATTAAAGTGAAAACTACAAATATTTATACGAAGTCACAATATTACACATCTTAAAACGAACAGTCACAAAAACTGAAATTATAATTGTGTATTAACAAACACGACGAAGTCGCAAAACATTCGCAATTATGAAATTTCGAACCTAAGATCTAAGATCAAAAGCAACTCTAAAGCAACAAGTAAGCTTATAAAGCTCTTGTAAATGGATTGTAATAAATGGAAACCTTTTTAGACGTACCATGCTCAAGTTCAAAAGGCATTTTTGGATGTAAAAGTAGCATACCTAATAAAATTCAGTATTCTCTTAATTTGCTTACAAAATAAGAGTTCTAATTTAAGCCAATTTTCAAATATATAAGTGTCTAATATCACATATACATATCAATAAAATTGAAGTGTCTGTCAATGATTCCAAAATAAACGTATTTTCTCAAATGCCTATTAGTTATTTATTATATTATATTGAACGCGCCTAAACCGCGTTATTCTTACGAATCAAGAACGCACCCTAAGAGAGGAGCGGGCGGTTGGCAACACTGGCTGCAGCGGACCGACCCGGCGGCCATATATATATATTCGGAATTAGATCTCTATCTAGATCTAGATCTAGAATTGTATTTTTTTTTCTTTTTTAATGTACATTGTTATTACTCTTTAATTGACATAAATAAATTGTTTTCTTTTTATTATCGTAGACATTCTTACTTTTGACATTAATATTATTTTTTGTTATGTTATTGAATGGTGCTGGACAATACTGTATTTAATTGTATGTTTCAAAATTTGATTTAGATATAAGTATATAACCATGGTATATAACATTGTAATATTTAGCACACCGTAATGGTAAATATATTGTAATTAATCTTTAATCGTCATAAATTAATTGTATTTTTGTTCTTATTATTATAGACATTGTTATCTTAGACAATCTTACTTTTGACATTACTATAATTATATTTTTGACATTATTATTATTGCGTTATTGCCATTATTATTTTAGTCCAAATTGCATTAATGATGCTGGACAATGCTGTATTAAATTATATGTTTTTAGAATTTGATTTAGTTTTAAATAACACTGTAATATTTAGCACACCGTTATGGTAAAATGTATTGGGACGCTACTAAATCTAACCAACTTATATGTATACCTACATTATGGCTAATAAATGATTTTTTCTTCTTTCTTTCTTCTTTCTTTCGGCGAGAAGCAGCGTCGCGCGCATCTGATTTTTCTATATCGATTTTTTATGTCGCGATCGCATTTCTATTTTTGTACTGTGCCATTTTTACCATATACAAATATATTAATTAGTAAACAAGTTGAGTAGATTTCTCATTTAACTTAACTCTCAACATATGGCGACCGTGAACAGAAGAACTTGGTCAAGAACATTGTAAGATGAAGATACCACACGTGGTGCCCCGGCGCGGCATTTTTTCGTTCCGCTAAATGGCGGCGGTGCCCGTTCGTCGGTGGTGAAGACGCTCTGCGTGTTCAACGAGTCAAGGTTCCTGGTGAGCTCCGTGCTACGTCTCCGACTTCGAGTGCTGCCTTCACAAGTCGTGCCAGCGTGGGCGTGGGTCACCTCTCCACTTCTGAGCTACGAACATTCGGCGGCGCGGCGAGGCGTAGTCACACATAATATGGAAGTAAGCCCGTTCCTAAATGTACTCTCCTTTCCCTATTTCTGTTTGATGTGAGGCCTAGCTATTTTCTTTAGCCTAGGTATTTATTTGCGCTTATATACTGGCGCAACGCTTCCCCACATACCTTCGAAAAAACGGTTCTTAATTATATACTTGTGCCGATTGTATGTCTCTATTCGGTACTTTATTTTGTCCGCCATGCCCGGCTTGAGCTTAAAGGTTTAATTTAAGGTGCACGACCGCATGTCGCACGGAATTCTCTATTCGAGATCGAGAATATTCCACCATTTTGTTTGTCACACATAATATAACTTTTTTATGGTTTATAGCACTCTAAAGCTTACTTCTTTAATTATAAAATATTAAATAAATAAAAAATTTCAAAGCATTTTGCCGAACATTCCAGCGTTCCTGTACCGCGCGTGTGACCCACGTGCTTAGTGCCTCGTCGCGTCCGGTGCGCGCTGCTGTTGCTGCGACGTGCTGTGTTGACGAGCTCAGCGGCAGCGGGTTGCTGGTTCGCTGCAGCCGTGTGGTTTGAGCTGTTTGTCTGCTGGATTGTATAACCGGTGGGATTGCACATATTTATAAGTAGCTAGTTTCTGCTAGGTTGCCCAACTCAGTGTTTGTGCGTATTGTTTACTGTGGTGTTTCTATTCCATTCATAATGACGGAAGATACGGTTACCTCTCCTGATGTGGAGGGTAGTGACTTTAAGTTGTTGATCCGCAGACGTGGTGGAATACGGAGTAGACTTACAATATTCAAACAGTTTATTGGTAAATACCAAATTGAAGAGAAAACCTCTAGCCTTAGTCCTTTAGAAGTGAGGGAGCTATCTTTGCGACTCACACAGCTACAAGATTTAATGTCAAAATTTGACAGTGTGCAATCTGATATAGAAGAGATTGCTCATAATTTAGATGAACAAATGTCAGAGCGAGATGCTACAGAAAGAGAGTTTTATTCTATGATTTCTTTTACACAAGAATTAATAAGTTTAAATTCAGAAGATGGTAAAGAAAATAATTGTGACTCTGTACATTCTAGTTGTAGTAAAATGAACAATTCGGTTAAATTACCAACTATAAATTTACCCACATTTGATGGGAACTACTCTAAATGGTTAGAGTACCGAGATACATTTGACTCTTTAATTAATAACAATGAGTCCATACCGTTGATAAATAAATTTCATTATTTAAGAAATTCATTAATAGGGAGCGCTTGTAACATAGTGAGGTCAATAGACTTTACCGCTGCAAACTATCAAATAGCATGGAAGTCTCTGTGTGACAGATTTAATAACAAAAATATTCTTATAAATAATCACTTGCAGGCATTAGTTAGCATCAATCCGATTCAAAAGGAATCTTTCAAAGCTTTAAGATATGTGATGGATCAAATTCAAAAAAATTTACATTCTTTAAATATATTAGATATTCCCACATCTGGCTGGGATCCTATAGTTATATTCTTGGTGTCAGCTAAGTTAGACCCTAGAACTAAGAGTAAATGGGAAGAACATAAAGGTCATTTAACACACCTACCTTCTCTTGAAGAATTTGTAATTTTTTTAGATAATAGAGCAAATGTCTTAGAGACTGCTTATGGTAGTCGGTATTATGATAGTAAAAATTCAACTCATAGTAAGGAAAATAAATCTGTGAAGTCATTAACAACTACGTTTGATGATTTTAAAACAAAGACATGTTTTATTTGTAACAAATCACATTATGTACATAAGTGTAATAAATTCAAGGCTTTGAGTTTGAAGGATAAGCTGTCTGAAGTGGCTAAGCATAAGTTGTGTACCAACTGTCTTCGTAGTGGTCACAACAATTCAGAATGTCCATTGAATAGTTCTTGCCGGACCTGTAAGGAAAAGCACAATTCAATGTTGCATAACAACAGTACAGTTACAAATGTAGTCACAGAAAGTACAGAATCCACTCAGCCGTCTACTATTCCTGTTAGTTTGTCAGCCCATTCACCAGGCCAAGTTTTATTATGTACTGCACAAGTTGAAGTAATGAATACACATAACAATAATACTTACCTTGCACGTTTGTTGCTTGACACAGGAAGTCAGTCTTCATTTATAACAAAGAACCTGAAAGAAAGGTTAGGGTTACAAGCAACTCAAATAAGTTCTTTTAATGTTAGTGGTATAAATAATGCGGCCTGTAAAATTAAAGAACGTTGCAATATTGTAATAAAATCTAGAATTAGTTCATTTAGTAAAACTGGTAACTGCCTAGTAATCCCTAAAATTACAGGAATGCTACCTGGTGCTCAAGTAAATGCTGAGCATTTGGGATTGCCCACTGGGGTAGTTCTGGCAGACCCCTTGTTTTATAAGCCTGCTGAAATAGATGTTTTGCTTGGTGCAGACCACTATTTTGATATTGTAAATAATAATAGAATATTCCTAGGTGTGAATAAGCCTATATTACAGGAAAGCAACTTAGGGTGGTTAGTTGCCGGCCCTATAGGTGAAGCACATTTTAATAATAATGTACATTGTAATTTAGTAAAAAATAATAAGTTGGGGTCGCTTAAAGATCTTCATAACTTGGTTAAAGGGTTCTGGGAGGTAGAAGAATCGCCTACAGGCTCTAATAATTATTCAATTGATGAGAAATATTGTGAGTATCATTTTATTAAAAACACTTGTCATTTACAAGATGGACGATTTTCTGTAATGATGCCGCTGACGGAGGCCCCGGAGCAGGCACTTGGCAAATCGTTTTCTATTGCAGTAAAACGTTTTATGGGACTAGAAAATAAATTAAACAAAAATAAAGAACTTAAGAAACAATATAGTGAATTTATACAAGAATATAGTAGGTTAGGGCATTTAAGCGAAATAGAAAGACCTAAGTTTGGTTGTTACTTACCCCATCATTGTGTAATTCGGGAACAACATGATACCACCAAACTGAGAGTAGTCTTTGACGCTTCGGTTAAAACAAGTTCGGGAAAATCTTTGAATGATATCCAGGCTATTGGCCCAACTGTACAGAGCGACTTATTTTCCATTCTTATTCGTTTCAGAATACATAAATTTGTTTTAACAGCAGATGTCGAGAAAATGTACCGACAAGTAGCCTTAGATGAATCACAGCGGCACCTGCAGCTTGTGTTGTGGAGGGATCAAATCGACCAACCTTTTAAAATTCTACAGCTCAACACATTGACATATGGGATGGCTTCGGCTCCCTTCTTAGCTACTAGGTGTCTAGCTGAGCTGGCTGATAAATGTCAGGACAAAATTATTGCCAATGTCATTAAGAATGACTTTTATATTGATGATCTCAATACAGGGGCCTCTACGGAAGAGGAGTTAAAACATATTTATTTAAATGTTACCAAAAAATTAAATTCGGCTTGTTTTCCCTTAAGAAAATTTCGCACTAACTCTAATATTCTTAGTGACACATCAGAATCATTTAATTGTCTTAATTTTCATGACGACGCTAATGTCCTAGGTCTGAAGTGGTCACCAAAAGCTGATGAGCTGCGTTTTCCTAATGGAATTGAGTTTGCTTCAAAGGTCACCAAACGAGTGATTATTTCCACCACATGTAAGGTATTTGATCCCCTAGGGCTAGTTAGTTGTTGTATCATTAAAGCAAAAATATTGCTCCAGCAATTGTGGATTGCAAAACTAGATTGGGATGATCCCGTACCTGAGCCTTATGCTAAAAAGTGGTTTAATTTCATCCAAAACTTACATAATTTATCTAATATTATAATACCTCGTTACGTATTGGGTGATAATTTGGAAACCCAGTCAGCTGAATTACATTGCTTTGTAGATGCAAGTCAGCAAGCATATGGAGCGTGTGTTTATTTACGTTCCAAAGATAGTAAACAAAATGTTACAGTTAGGTTACTGTGTGCAAAAACGAGAGTTTCTCCAATTAAAGAACTCACCATCCCGCGTTTAGAGTTATGTGCAGCTCTGTTAGGGGCTCAAGTTAGTGAGAAAGTTTTACAAAATGTGCCGGGTAATATTACAAAAACACATATGTGGACCGATTCCACAGTTGTACTTGGATGGCTGAAAACTCAAAATAGAGTCTTACAAACATTTGTACGTAATCGAGTCAACAAAATTAATGAAATTACCAAAGGTTTTGAATGGAAACATGTTTCAACCGACCTAAACCCAGCAGATTTAGCTTCAAGGGGCATTGACCCACAGCATCTGCAGTCATCATCTTTATGGTGGGAAGGTCCTTCATTCTTAAAACAAGAAGAATCTTATTGGCCTACTCAACCTCATACTATACCTAAAAATTTACCTGAGGTCAAGGTACTAGTCTCTGGTAATGACATGTCAAAAGATAATTTATCAGTACAATTTGAAAAATATTCAAGTTATAGTAGACTTAAAAGAATTTACGCATATGTTTTACGTTTCATTAATAATTGCAAAAATAGACAGTTAAAATTAAATGGACCTCTGCATGCTGAAGAACTAGAGAACTCTTTAATACTATTACTTAAAGTCAGTCAATCAGAGTCGTTTGCAAAGGATATGAAGCACATTCAAAACGGATTAGAACTGCATCACAAAAGTAAATTGTTACCCTTAAATCCAATTTTAGATACCAATGGTTTAATAAGAGTAGGTGGCAGGTTAAGTCAGTCTGATTGTCAGTATGACAAAAAACACCCAATTGTACTAGACGCTAAACACCACCTTACTAAACTGATGATGAGATATGAACATTTACATTTAATGCATGCAGGTCCACAGTTGCTTCTGTCATCAGTCCGTGAGAGATTTTGGCCACTAGGTGGTAGAGTCTTAGCTCGCACTATAGTTAGGCAATGTGTAGTCTGCACTCGAATAAAAGGTCAAACTGCACAACCATTAATGGGTGACTTACCGAGTGTAAGAGTCAACCCAGACTTTCCCTTCAATTCCTGTGGGATTGACTTTGCTGGACCCTTTATGATTTCCTCTAAAAAGGGACGAGGTAACCGTATCAGCAAAGCCTATTTATGCGTATTTGTATGTCTTGTAACTAAAGCCCTACATTTAGAGGCTGTAAGCGATCTTACCACTGAGGCCTTCATATCATGTCTGCGCAGGTTCGTGTCGCGTCGTGGCAAGCCCTATTCTATATACTGCGATAACGGAAAGAACTTTGTTGGCGCAAACAATGAGTTGGGTAGGGTTATACGGTCCAGCGTTCAGGCAGTTTCAAATTACGCAGCCAATGAGGCCATTAAATTCAATTTCATTCCCGCATACTCTCCACATTTTGGTGGCATTTGGGAGGCCGGTGTAAAATCCGCTAAATTTCATTTGAAACGCGTTGTTGGCAATGCTTCACTCACGTTTGAAGAGTTAGCGACGGTCTTTACTCAAATAGAAGCAATTCTTAACTCCCGACCCCTTTCTCCCCTGTCATCAGAACCCACAGATACCACTCCTTTAACCCCTGGGCACTTCTTAATTGGACGCCCGCTGATGTCTATACCTTCACAACCTGTGAAAACTTCAAGACCCAACAGGTACCAACTTATGGAGCAATTGAGACAAAGATTCTGGGAGAGGTGGCGGAAAGAGTTCATGGCTGAGCTACAAAACCGAGCAAAATGGAGGAAGGAATCCGCACCAATTAATGTCGGGGACCTTGTCATATTAAAACAAGAGAATATAATGCCACTCCACTGGCGCATGGGTCGCGTCTCCAAATTGTACCCTGGAGCCGACGGGATCTGCAGAGTAGCAGAGATCTACACCACTGGCGGCACCATCAAAAGGGCAGTAAACAAATTGTGCCCCCTGCCTGTGAACCAGTTAAAGGTTGAAGATTTCAACGTCGCGGAGGATGAACGCGCCTAAACCGCGTTATTCTTACGAATCAAGAACGCACCGTAAGAGAGGAGCGGGCGGTTGGCAACACTGGCTGCAGCGGACCGACCCGGCGGCCATATATATATATTCGGCGAGAAGCAGCGTCGCGCGCATCTGATTTTTATATATCGATTTTTTATGTCGCGATCGCATTTCTATTTTTGTACTGTGCCATTTTTACCATATACAAATATATTAATTAGTAAACAAGTTGAGTAGATTTCTCATTTAACTTAACTCTCAACATATATTATATTATGTCAACATTCGTCAACTGTGACGTCACGACTACATCAAGCAATTTATTCTAGTTTTTGCCTGATGCTTGAACAAACAGACAGACAAACTTAACACTTCCGCAGTTTTATTATGTTGGTGAGATGTTGCAAGTTGGCCACCCTTTATTTCCATAAAGTATAGACGCCATGTCTATCATCGCCGGTGTAGTTAGGTCAAGCCTTTGTTCGGCAAATACTGAATGAGGATACTTTAAAATGTTATTTTTAGTCCACTTTGTCGTTAAAGAGTTTTCGTGTATTTGCACATATTTCTAGTGAGTCTACTTCCATTTTTTTTATTACCCATAGCAAGTTTAAATGTAAAATTAGAAAGTTTGAAAAGGTTAATAAAAACATAAATAACTTTCTACATAAGTATGCTTGCATCGCACAATCAAATCAATCAATTAAATGTAAATAATGTGTGTGAACTATGGAACAAATAAAAATAAATAAATAAATAATGATCATTATACACCATTAACCATTAACACCATTTTCTTGTAATTGCGAGGGTAGTCAAAGACAATTTTGCCTTTAAATTGAAGGTATTCTGTATCGTTGTGTGTATACTGATTAGGCTAACTGTGAGTTCCATCGGGTACCTTTTTAGTGCCGAAAATATCATGGCGCATTTGGTAGGTATTGTTTGTGGTAAAAATAGCGCCAATCTCAAATTTCTTGTTGCGATTTTATTTGAATTGCTTTTTCATTGGACTTGGCTCTCGTGGCCTTCCATGGAAATAAAGACATGTCGCCTGTTCTCCTGCCTTCAATGCGTTCCAGGCCGTTAGCTTCCAACAAAGCCGAAACACCTACTATACTTTGAACTTATCAAAAATTATGTAGGCTTCCGGTGAACTAAACTTAAAATTAATGCCGAGTTTCACTAAACTCGACATAAATTTTAAGTTTAGAGGGTGGTAAGAAAGGTCACTCACTACCTTTCTAACCAACCTCAGAAAAAACTTTCACTTGAATTCATTTGGCTTTTTTAAATATATATAACATGTTTTCCAAGAAAACTGATACCTTGACTTTTACTTACACAATTATATAAGAAACGCGTATGATAACACGGGAAAATAGAGTATTCTGTGCGATTTCCTTGATATAATGGCAAAGCATGGAATTGCATGAAAGTGCTGTGATTTACTTATGAAAGTAAAGGGCACGCCAAACTCTTTCCATCCTCAGCCGTAAATATCGAGTACGTGAACTCTATGTGTGGTATAAGTGATACGACTTATAACGAAAACGTTTTTTAACACGATTTGTGCATATTTTCTCACAGTATCGTCCCCGTTTGACAATAAAATTGATAAAAAATATACGTATATGTTGCTTAAAACTATTTCAGCTAAAGGGATTACTTTATAAAGAAATATCAGAGTCGTCCCCACAAAATCATTACCTATACAAAAATGTATATAAATCATCCGCCTAGATCTAAAATCTATGTTATATATTTTTCCTCAACTATGTTAGACTCGGCACCCAGTACGCCTGTTGCAGCTTATCACCTATATTCTACATGAGGCAACGGCTTATCTGATCTCCACAACCAAATAACTGGGCAACTTGACTCCTCGGAAAGGCTAGTTTCAGAGTAACTGGGTTCCGACTACCTTTACTACTGTCAAGAAAAAATGACTGCCAGGACCAACAGCTTAATGACATTACCGAGGCACGGTAGAACCTCGATGTATAAAGATGGACAGCCATTTTTGTATTGATTTCGGCAAGCATTACTTTACCGTAAAGATCGACCCATACTTACAACTGGGAGCCGCCCTCATAGTTGGCAAAAGGCTGGGCAGATGATTGGCATAAAAGCACAAAATTAAACGGTCACTATTAGAGGAACAAGTTCAACATCTTAAACTGCTTTACTCCTAAAACTTGACACCAATATTTTACACATCCCTGTGGCGTGCCACAACTGAAAAAAAGTTAGAAAAATGATGTCATCAATGATGATAAATCGCCAGCCCGTCTGAGATAGACACGCCTTGTCTTATTCAATGATACTGTGTTTTTGTTGAACGAGGAGATAAGGAAAGACTTTCCTTTTGTTGATTCATTTGTGATGAACAGAATAGTTGAGCTTTCTGCCTACCTCCTGCCGCCACTGCCTTTCATGTGCCACCCAAATCCAAATTGTACCCGATACCAACGATGACGCCGATCCATCTCGCCCTTAACATACAATTTAGTCTCTTGATCGATATGATATAATATAATATGTGGTTAATAGCATATTGCTTAGATTTCCGTTAAAATTATTTAATAAATAACATAGTAAGCAGCACCTTTGTGCTATTTTATCTGTATTTGTCTTTTAAGGGTTCCGTACCCAAAGGATAAAACGGGACCCTATTACTAAGACTCCGCTGTCCGTCCGTCTGTCTGTCTGTTCGTCTGTATCTCATGAACCGTGATTTTTGTTGCCGCTATAACAACAAATACTAAAAACAGAATAAAATAAATATTTAAGAGGGCTCCCATACAACAAACCTGATTTTTTTACTCGTTTTTGCTCATTATTGATAATGGCAACAGGTAGACGCTTAAAATATTCACAGAATATTTAGTTATTTCACTTTAAAAATAAATAAATTAATTAAAATAAAACTAATATTTAAAGGGGGCTCCCATACAACAAACGTGATATTTTTGCCATTTTTATAGATAATGGTACTACCAGGCCTCCGTCACTCGCTCAAGGTCGCGCGATAAGTACCTACCGGCTAGCCGTGTGTTCGAACGCACAAGTGGCAGAGGGGTGCCGCACGCCCGCCTGTGATACTGATTATCGTTTTGATTTACCCATGCAAAATGCTCTCACGTATATTTCTGAGTATTTACTATTTAAATGCAACAAAAAACATAATTGTCTCTCTCTCTCTGGAATGTTCACACATTTCAAAGCATATAACAAGAGCTCTTCCTTTTATGGTGGTTTGAAAGTACCACCGGAGACGTTCAATGACTATGTTAGAAGATTAGAAATTGCATTTATACAAAACTTTTCATCGAACTTGATGGGACGGCCTGAGAGCAAATTGTATGATGTATTAAAATCAATATCATTTAACTCTTTGTGTCTATGCTTCCCACATGATTATTTGATCAAACTTTTTATTAGATTCAGAATTTTTACCGTTATCAAATTTACAAATGCAACGTTTAAAGAAGGTAAAAAGCAAATTGACCATTTTATAAAATTAAATCATTTATAAAACACTTTTGTATTTTATTTCATTGGGTCAACCCTAAGGTATTTTCATACCGTCCGACGTCATCGCCCGCTGTGCACTTGAAACGCTCCGTTGAGTCAAAGCAGTTAAGCTCATATTTCCTCGTGTCGCTTGACAGCTAGAAAGTTTAGTTAATTATAGCGTAGGTATTTGTTGTTTTGCAGGGAAGTGATGGATCTGTTACGTTAGTAACTTATTAGTAATCTGTGGTACTACACCCTTCGTGCGCGAGACCGACTCGCACTTGGTCGGTTTTTAGTTTGCTTTTTTTTCTTATTTAAGTGTCATGTGTGTACATTAATAAATAAATAGTAATTAGTAATTACTTTACAATATCATAAGGAGTGTCAACTTAAGAAGGATTAAAAAAATAACTTCTGCAAATAAAAATAAAGTTTTATTAAGGTCCACCCGCTGATGTCCACTTCGTCATAGAATTTTAGGACACCAGTATATATATCACGTTTTCAGAGAACCCTTGCTGATACCCATGACAACCAGGGAGTTTCACAAATCACTGTAATTCAAACCTAAAAAGGTTGGTATAAAAATGCTAATCAGCTTAAAATATATAATTTAGGATGTTACTATATTTCGTTATTATCATATCCGTATCAAATAATAATCTAACCTTCATAGCAATTCTACAATTTTAATTACAGCATACAATAAAATTTCAAGATTAACGTAAGTATATACCTACTTTTCAATTAACACAACGAAAACCGCAAGAAACTCAGTTATGTCGCACTGTAAACAGAGACATAATCTTATTAAATGAAAGCCTAAACTTGTGGGCTTAGATCCACGGATATGACAGTTCGGTTTTATTATAATTACTGTTCAGATTTATGGAGAATATTAAGTACAGGGTATTAAGAGATAATGGGAGGAGAAATCTTAAAGGGGAAGCTTAGACTTGAGTTGTGTGTAAATATAGTCGAGACCTTTATTAAAGACTAGTGCTGCCGTTGACCACATCATTGCTCGCAGCCAAACGCAAGATAGGAAAATACAAAATTGCTTTGAATGTGCGCTGAAAATCTCAAAAGGCCACTACAAAACTGACATTTTCCCAGCAATTCAAATTGTAAAAAATATCAGAATATGAATTCAAGACTCAAATTCAACATTGGTTGAAAACACATTGACAATTTGAATAGCTGTGCAAATGACAAGTTTTTAGTGACCGGGGTTATGACTCATAAGTCATAACACTCTTTAGCTTGATTTTGGAGATTACAAGTTTATAATGAAAAATCAGGTTAACCAACATAATATATGAACTCTCTAGCTTTCGGCTGCATCTCCCGGGTGGAATGATCATGATAAAAGCGTTCTCACATAATTATACACCGTTTTAGCATTAATTTAAGAGATTAACTTATATACCAATGAAGAAAGACATCAAGAGCGTTTAATTTCAAAACGGGTCGTATAATCTCATTAAAATATGAAGTTCGTAGAGAATGAGATTGTTGAAGCTGGAGATTGTTACAGAAGCGGCAAAGTGCTGCGATTTATGTCAGTGCTGTTTTGTATTCCTTTGAGACTAGGTCTCCCTGTGGTTTTACCCACAATTTTTAATTTCTAGAACAGAGGACAGATTTCTCATAGGAAGTTCTGTTTAAATGAGCAAGTTTTGTTTGAGAGAGTAAATTAAAAAGACATAATTATTCTTTAGATAAAAGTCATATGATGCCTGAAAATTAGCCTGAATTATTTGCATGTCATAAATAGATTACAGTGAGGTATTTACGGAATAACAGCCTAGAAACTAACCAAAATAATTACCTATTATACATTTTTAGGCAGATCTTATGGCACCCAAAACTGGCAATAATTCAAAGGCAGTACAAAACATATTTTCTTCTAAGTTTGAAATTTTGAAAACACTGTCGCAACGCCATATATCCGACACTTGTCACAACGCGAGATGGTATCAGGACACAAATTATAATCTGAGCGTCACAACTATAAAGTTCCATTATTAAATTTAATTGGTCGTTGTTTACTGTATAACTTTTAATTCACTGGCAATATATCAATGAGTGAGAATACTCATAAATACGAATAAGTCAATTAATGGATTGGAATCAATTTCGAATCTATTACAGAGGTCTGTTACAGATTTCTCGCCACCGAAAATTGTTTTTATTTTTGCAAAGTCATCCTTTATCTTCATTCAAACCATTTTACCTACATAGATATTTCTTATTATAACCTACATCAGAACATACTTACCCAACGAGCACATTAGTGGAAACAGCAGCCTATTTTGTTACTTTCAGCCGTAAAATAGCGGTTTAAGGGTTCAACAAGCAGTTCAAAGTTGCATATCTGCATCCGTAAACGTCTATAGCTATAAAAGTTACTTAAAGTGCTACAAGCTGAATCTAATACTACCCTAGGCTCTACAGTAGTTCACTTTAGAACTCATTTATCACTTACACCTTTATATGAGAGTTACAGCTGTACAGTGGTTTTCATTGTAACTTTTATAGATTACATTACTACAAAAAACGGCCAAGTGCGTGTCGGGCCACGCGCAGTGTAGGGTTCCGTAGTTTTTATAACAGCCAAGTGCGTGTCGTATTCGCTGACTGATCGTTTCGTACCATACTCTAACTAAAAGCTAAACATGGCTACCTAACTAATTTGACGTCCTCAGGGCGACCCTCGCAGTGGTGACACCCAGGCGTTTCCTCCTTTCCCATCAGACACAGGTACCTCCCGAAACTTCCGTGTCCGGTGAGGACCTGCGTCATGCGGTAGGTCAGGACGCCGTGACGCCGATCTAGCCACTCCTCAAAGAGGGGTCTTACCGCCGCAATTGCGGCGTGCCCGGCCGTCGGTTGCGACAGTCGTTCCCTCCATACTGCCCTGAGATCGCGCCGGAGCTCTTCCCGCCGCGCCTCGACTTCTCGAGGCAGCGGGGATACGCCCCGGCGCTGCGCCTCCACGCGCCATTCATAGACGCGCTGGAGGGCAGTCGCCTCCAGATCCCAGGGCAGCAATCCGGCAAGGAGGTTGGCCGATTCGCCGGCGATCGTGCGGTATCCCCGGATCATTCGGATAGCCATGACCCTCTGGCATGCGACCAACTTTAGTGGTCGCGTCCGGATGCACAGGGCCCACACTGGGGACCCGTAGAGGGCCATGGACCGCACGACGCCGGCGTACAGCCTTCGGCAGGAGGCGTTTGGCCCGCTGAGATTAGGCAGGAGTCGCCTGAAGGCGGCTGCTGCCCGGTTCAGCTTTGGGGCCAAACTCAGGAAGTGCTCCCTGAAGTTCCACCGGCTGTCAAGGACGAGTCCCAGGTACTTCATCGTCCTCCCGACGCCGATGCGAACCCCCTCCACCGTTATGTGGGACTCGGACCGTGGCGCGTTCCGACCGCCATGGAAGCACATGGCCTCGGTCTTGTGCAGCGCCACGTCGAGTCCCAACTGCCGGATCCTATGAACGACTGTCGCGACCGCTTGCGTCGCCAGGTCGGCCGCCGCCTGGTGCGACTCTCCCTGCGCCAGGACGAGCGTGTCGTCAGCGTAACATACTACGCTGACGCCGTCAGGGAGGTCGCCGCGCAGCACCCAGTCGTATCCGATGTTCCACAGGGGCGGCCCCAAGACCGATCCCTGTGGGACACCGCACGACATCTCTCGCCGGTTCCACTCTCCCCGGTGACCGGGGTAGATGACGGCTCTGTCCGTCAGGTAGTCCTCGACTATGCGACGGAGGTAGGTCGGCACCCGGTGATACCGGAGTGCCTCCCTGATGCAACTCCAGGGCAGGGTGTTAAAGGCGTTGGTGATGTCCAAAGACACCGCCAAGACGACCCTGCCTCGGGATACCGCGTCCCCCGTCGTGAGGGCTCTCACGCGCATGATGGCATCCACCGTCGAGCGCCCCCTGCGGAAGCCAAACTGGCACTCCGCAAGATCCGGGCCCACCCGATTCAGGTGCCCGAAGAGGCGGTCTGCAATTACTCTTTCCAAGAGCTTGCCCGCCTCGTCGAGCAGCACGATGGGCCGGAATGCGGACGGAGAGTCCGCAGGGCGCCCGGCTTTCTGGATCAGGACCAGCTTTCCCGTCTTCCAGCGAAGTGGAAACTGGCCCCTCTCCAGGCATGCGCTAAAGAGCCCCCCTAGTCGAGGCCCGAGAGTCTCCGAGGCCAGGACCCAGGCTTTCCCTGGCAAGCCGTCGGGTCCTGGGGCGGTATTTTTGGCCTTGAGCCGTTGTACCGCCACTCTCAAGTCTACCTCGGTCACCTCTGGAGCGTCGTAGACGTCGTCGTCGCTGTGGTCCGCGTTTGCGCCAGCTTCAGGTTCCGTCGGAGACGGAGCCATGGGCGGGGGAGCGTGCTCCCCTCGCGATGGGAACAGGGCGCTCACCACGTCCTCCAAGAACTGAGGCTGGAGACTCTGCGTCAACGGGGGAGCCCAGGGGCGGAGCTTCTCTCGCACCCACTTGTAGGGGCGGCCCCATGGGTCCCCGTCCAGAGTCGCCAGCATCTCCTCCCGGGCCAGTTCCTTGGCCCGCCAGATCTCGTCTCGGAGGACGGCTTTCGCTGCCCTGTAGCCCTCGTACAGCTCCGCCTCTACAGTCGCCGCATCCGAAGGTCGGGTGCGGCGCCTGCGGAACCTGGTGTACCGGCGTCGCGCCGCAACGCACGCTTCGCGCAGCGCTGCTAGCTCGCTCGACCACCAGTACAGCTGACGCCGGGCGCGTCCTTGCCGGACCCGGGGCATGGCCACGTCGCAGATCTCCGACATGGCCTCCCGGAACCACTCCGCCTCGTTGTTTATGTCGGCAGGCCTGTCCGGGGGTGACCCCCAGGCCTGCACGATCGAGGCTTCCAGGAATAGCTCCCGGTCCATCTGCTTCAGCGCCCATCGCGGACCACTCAGGTCCCGTCGGACCGGCGCGTCTGGGGTCTGGGCGGAGACGTCGAACCGGATATACCGGTGGTCGGAATAGGTCTCCACCTCCTCCACAACGCGCCAGTCGGTGACGCGCGGTGACAGGCTGGGGGTGGCGAACGTAACGTCCACCACCGACTCGCCCGTAAACCGCACGCACGTGGGGACAGAACCCCGGTTCTCGATCACCAGGCCCTGCGCACGGGCCCAGTGCTCGAGCATCCTGCCCCGCCCATGGTCCATGGACCGGGAACCCCAAGCCGGACTTTTGGCGTTGAAGTCCCCGAGGACGAGGGTGGGGAGGGAACCGAGGGCAACGACGACGTCTCCCAGCTCCATTAGGGAGTTCTGGAACTCGGCGAGAGTTCGGTTCGGGGAGAAATAAACGCCTACCACAGCGATCTCCCCGAACCGTGCTGCGACGATCCCACGCCCTCTCTTGACGCGATCGAGGGGCGGGGTACCGGCGGCGGCCGACGAAACGAGGGTCACCGAGCCGTCCAAGTCCGCCACCCAGTCATTCCTGGGCAGGACAAAATACGGCTCGGCGACCACGGCGACGTTGATCAACCACTGCGCCATGCTCTGGAGCAAAAGTTCCTGAGCAGCGGCGCAGTGGTTGATGTTCGCCTGGAGGAAGCGCAATGGGGCCATTAATCGGGATCCATTGCAGCCTCCTCCAGGGCCCCTCGCGGGGGTTCAGCCATGACTTCGGTGACGGCGGTGGCAGTAGCGACGGCGGCGGCGGCGGCGGCGGTGGCGGTGACGGCGGCGGCAGAGGGCCTACCTCTGCGCCTGGCTTTGGTGGGTGGGGCGCAGGACTTGCCCCCAGCCCGGTGATCGGCCGGCTTGCCAACCGCCTCACATGCGAAGCAGTGAGGCGGGGCGGAGCACGAGCCGGCCTTGTGACCGGGCTGACCGCAGCGGAAGCACCTATCGCTGCGGTCTACCTCCGAGGTGCACACGCATGCCGCATGGTTGCCCACTTGGCAGCGGAAGCACCTCAGGGGTCTGGGGTCCAGGACTTTCACCTGCGCAGACACCCAGCCAACCAGGAGCCTTCGGCCCTCCTGCAACTTTTTCGCCGCCGGGACGGGGCAGCTAACCGTAATGGTTTGCCCCCCCGTGAAGCCAGGACGCAGGGCGCCCGCCCTCACCTGATCGGGAGGGCACTCCCCAGTCCTGGCAACGGCGGCCACCACTTCCTCGGCCGTCACAGAGTCATCCAGACCCAATATGCGCACGTCTGCGCGCTTGGTGGGTCTGGAGACTCGGGCCTCCTCCGCGTTTAAGGACGCTCTGAGCCGTTCGGCCAGAGCGTCAGCGGTAGGGCCACTGGCCGCGCCGGGGATCTCCAGCATCCGAGCCCCCGTCGCAGTGACCCGGTGACGGAGACCGCCGACGATGCCGAGCTCTGTTATGTCGATCGCCTCCCGCGCCTTCGCCAGCACGTCGCGGTACGACACGCCCCTCTTCACCGCGTCCGGCTGCAGTGTGATCACTACAGCCGCGGTCTTGGGGGCGCGCAATCGCGCCGCGGCGTCTCGCCGCCGCCGTCGCTCTCTTCTCCGCGAGGACCTGGCTGCGCCAGCAGCCTTCCTCTTCTCCCCGGCCACTTGCCAGTCGGCGCCGGCTGGAGGAGTCTTTGGAGGAGGCTGCTGGGACGGCTGGTTCCCGGCCTGGGCCTTCTTCCCTTTGGCCGCCTGTTTCGGCCCCGCAGGTGTCGGGGTCGGAGGCGGCTTTGGTGGGCCCTGTTTTGGCTTGGCCGGGGCCGTCTTCGCCCTCGCAGGAGCCGCCGTCGCTGGGGCCGTCTGCCCAGTGGCCGTCTTCGCCTGAGGCGGCCTCGTCGCCGTCCGGGGGGGCTTGGACGCGGCCGCAGCCGCGTACGAAGGCGCCGCCAGTGGGGGTCGCAGCACGCGGCTCTCCAATAGGGAGTACCGCTGCTGGAAGGCGGCCAGCTCCTGTCGCACCAGGTCGAGAACCGAGTCCTCCGCTGGTGTGGGCTGGCCTTTCTCCTTTTGGCCCCGCGGCGGCGCATTCCGCTGGCCGTCTCCCCGGATTGCGGCCAGGTCCGCCTTAAGGGCGGCGTTCTCCCTCTGGAGAGCCTCGATGGCGGCAGTCAGGCGGGTGACCTCCGGCCGCAGATCGGACATGTCGTCCCTTGCAGCCGGAGCCCCGCCGTAAGTCCGCGCGGCCGCTATGATGGAGGCCGTGGCTTCGCCGATCGCGTCCTCCTTACTCCTGCGGTTCCGCTTCCGCGAGATGGTGCGCATGGCAGCTGCCACGGCCTCTTCTAGTTTGGCCTCGCTCGAGGCCAGACCAGTGTTGGGCTCTCCAGAGGAAGGCCCCCTCCCTGAGGTCTTGCCTCGGCCTTTACCCCGCACGCTAGTGGGGATCTTACGGGCCGAGACAAGCCCCTCCTCCGACGACGACTCATCGTCGCGGGGGCGCTTGAGGAACTCCTTCCTCCTGTCGGCACCCCCCTCGTCGCTCCTCACTGCGCTCCCAGAGATCAAGCTCTGGAAGCTCTCGGCGTCCGATGCCGAGTCGGTCTCCGACCCGAGCATCAGCGCCCCCTTCCTCCGCGGAGCGGCGCTCTGCGCTCGCTCAATGTTCGGTGCCGGTGAGGTGGACGTGCTGGACAAGTCCAGCGACTCCACCTCACGGGCACGTGAGCCTCCCTGGCTCGATGCGGCGACTGCCGGAAATTTGGGGTAAAAGCGGTTGTTGTCCCCCCCAGAGTACGGTGGGACTGACCGGACGTGTCCGCTGCGGGACTCCCCAGCTGAAGAGCAGCTGGGACCCGCCTGGGTATCTTTTACAAAAGCTTTGTTCTCCATATTATTGTACTTTTTTAGAGAGGTGAGTTCCTCTGACCCTACACCCCATTTCCCCTCCCCTGGTTCACTTCACGGTTACGTCTAAAGATTAGACGCATACCGGAAGTGAACCTTTCCTCCCCCTTGACCCGATCTCTGAGACCGGGCCCCGCGCCGTCTAGAAGCTCGAGCTAGCTGCTCGATCCTCCAGGCGGCGCGCCTTTCCCCCGGTGTGTCCCTCTTGGTCTGGTTTCTCCCCCTGGGCCCGTCCGGCATGAGTGCCTCTACCGGCATGGCCCCAGAGATCATCGAAACACGCAAGCCCCACCACGACGACAACGTGGGGACACAGTTGGTGGGGAAACACAGTAATCTTGGATTTGTTTTTAAAGTTGAAAAGTACCATTCGAATAAATACGTAACTAGATCTTATAACCTCAAAAACATAAAAATAGGAGCTTTTTGTGGCTGTGAGTTGCACTAGGGGAACAAAAATCACTGGAAGCATTAGAAGGGTGAAAATTAGCGCTATGATTCTCAAAAGGGAGTTATTAGAGCTAAAAGTGCAGCCCAACGAGCACATTAGTGGAAATAGCAGCCTATTTTGTTACTTTGGGCTGTAAAATAGCGCTTTAAGGGTTCAAAAAGCAGTTCAGAGTTGCATATCTGCATCCGTAAACGTCTATAGTTATAAAAGTTACTTAAGGTGCTATAAGCTGAATCAAATACTACCCTAGCCTTCACAGTAGTCCACGGTAGAACTCATTTACCACTTACACCTTTATATGAGAGTTACAAAGGTCATTCTGCCACTCACAGCTGCATAGTAGTTTCCATTGTAACTTGTATAGGTTATAGTTATAGTAACCACTATTATACTACTATAAGTTTCATTATAGAAATAATAGAAACTCTTATGCATACTATAGTTACAAAAAAGTCATCAGTGTAACTATGGCCTTTAGTAGCAATAGTCATTCCTTGCAGGCTCAATCCATTCGCCATTTTACAGCCACTTTTGTAACTATTATAAAACATTTAATAAAATGGATGCTAAACGAATAAGTACCTAGCTAGATCTTATTTATTTATTTATTTATTATATACTTTATTGTACACTTTACAATACACTTAAGGATACTAATAATTAATCTTATAGCCTCAAAAACAGGAAAATAGGAGCTTTTTGTGGCTGTGAGTTGCACTAGGGGAACAAAAATCACTGTAAGCGTTAGAAGGGTGAAAATTAGCACTATGATTCTCAAAAGGGAGTTATTAGAGCTCAAACTGCAGGTTATGACTACAGTACAATGACGCCATGATTTTTTAAGAAAACTTATAATACACTTGCAAAATTGAGTTGATATACATTGGTTTTTCAGTTAAATGTGCATTAAATGTACCGGTAAACAATCGGCCACTTGCGAATAGTAAGTTATCGACGCGTAAAAATACGGAAATAAAATTTATTCTGTATAACAAATAAAAAATATCACATATCTTTTGTTAATTTTTTAAATATCATAAAAGCGCCTTAAAATTACTCGAAAATTATCTTATATATCTACAGTAAACTGGACAGCGTTTTAAGTATCTTTATATATCTTGCTAATACAGAATACAAACATTTACTTCTTTATGTTTTATTTTCATGATGGCGACGAAAACACTTTACCAAAATATTACAAACAATGTCAACTGAAGATATACAATAAAGAACTATATTCAATTCATTCGTTCAAAGTAGTTCAAAATCATTCAAAAGTAGCGCTACGAGAGCTTTAGTATAGCGTTAATAAATCGTTATAGCTATTAAGGAACCTTTATGCAACCGTTGTGCAGGTTAAATGGAACTTTAGGTTGCATAAAATGGCGCCCAAATAGCGCTAAAGCGGCTGCTTTAAGTCTGCAGTAGACGCTCTAGCGCTTATGTCTATTACCATAAGTAATAATCGGATACGCTCCAAAGCTCTAATGCAGCCCATTTGTGCTAGTTGGGAGGTTATGACTACATTACAATGACGCCATAATTTTTTAAGAAAACTTATAATTCACTTGCAAAATTGAGTTGATATATATTGGTTTTTCAGTTAAATGTGCATTAAATGTATCGGTAAACAATTGGCCACTTGCGAATAGTAAGTTATCGACACGTAAAAATACGGAAATAAAATTTATTCTGTATAACAAATAAAAAATATCACATATCTTTTGTTAATTTTTTAAATATCATAAAAGCGCGTTAAAATTACTCGAAAATTATCTTATATATCTACAGTAAACTGGACAGCGTTTTAAGTATCTTTATATATCTTGCTAATACAGAATACAAACTTTTACTTAAGTACTTTTGTTTTATTTTCATGATGGCGACGAAAACACTTTACCAAAATATTACAAATAATGTCAACTGAAGATATACAATAAAGAACTATAATCAATTCATTCGTTCAAAGTAGTTCAAAATCATTCAATAGTAGCGCTACGAGAGCTTTAGTATAGCGTTAATAAATCGTTATAGCTATTAAGGAACCCTTATGCAACCGTTGTGCAGGTTAAATGGAACTTTAGGCTGCATAAAATGGCGCCCAAATAGCGCTAAAGCGGCTGCTTTAAGTCTGTAGTAGACGCTCTAGCGCTTACGTCTATTACCATAAGTAATAATCGGATACGCTCCAAAGCCCTAATGCAGCCCATTTGTGCTAGTTGGGTAGCTAATGAAATATCAACTGAAGCTGCAGACTTATCTCCATTTATGCAAGTGAATCTAATTGTAGTGCAAATCTGTGGCGAATGTGAAAAGGACCGAGTAGTCTCACAAAGCTCTTTGTTTCTAGCTTACAGGTGGAGAGACTGGAGAAAGTTAGTTAAGGATTTTATGGACCTAAAAACTAGGAACAAAACTAATAAACGTTCTAGACTAAGGATAGATGCGTTTCAAGGTTCATGAAAATGAGTTTAAAAACAAGAAGGGTGGTGCCGAGCTGTTCTTGAGTATTGACAGCGACGGAGTTTGGATTACCTAACTTGATTTAAATCAGTCTGTAAAACAATATCCAAGCTTTACCAACGCTCTATATTACAGCTAAACGCACAACTGTCCTATTTTCTTGTAACCAAAACAGGTTACTTAACATAAAAACGCTGCTATATTCACATCCATTTTCCTCGAAACAGCTTTAATATCCTCAATTCCGCTGTAACGAGTTCCCGGCAGTCCCTATCACCTAGATAGTTACAGCCGTGCTCACAGACTCATAGAACTCCCCGATCGCCCCTTTGTCCAGCACTCGCCTCATTTGGCACACAATGCTTGTAAAACAAGAGGAAAAGGGGCACTAATCGCATACGAATTGCAGATTAAAGTGATGGAGAAGTTTTAAAGATGGCGGTAGTGATTACAGTTGTATCAAGAAGTATAGTTTATGAAAGGTTCACACTAAAAGGACTGATTTAATAAAATAAAATTTTATCTCCAGCTTGCTGTATACATTACCTTCCAAAAATATTGGCCAAGTGCGAGTCAGGCTCGCCCATGGAGGGTTCCGTAGTAAGTAAGTAATAATAATATAATATAATATATTTATTTGACAAAAAAAAAACCTTACACATTTCTTAAAACTAGCTTATTTACAATTTTTACAACTACGCCAAATAAATTTGGTTTTGATAGTATATATGCATTACAAAGTTATATGTATGTATTTGCGGTTTTAGAAAATATGCTGTATCTAAAAAACTAATGACCCGATCTCGTTCAAACTAATTTTGGTTGAAAGTTTGCATGAAGATCTACAGCGTATATTTTTTTTTACTCCATTATTATAAAAGTTAGAGGGGTGGGGGGGGGGGGGCACATTTTAACACTTTGGAAGCGTATACCTTTTAAAAACCTCAATGTCATTTTTGAAGACCTGTCTATAGATACCACACACGCATAGGTTTCATGATCAGTTCCATGTTTCATGTTTCAGTTCCATTTATGAGGAAATGCTCCATTTATTTTAAATAGTTATTTTTTAATTTTCTTCTTAAAATCGGAAAGCAGTTCACAGAATACATCTACCTACCAAGTTTCACATGTATAGTCCTAATAATTTCGGAATAAAATGGCTGTGACATACGGACGGACGGACGGACGGACAGACGGACAGACAGACAGACAGACGGACAGACATAACGAAACTGTAAGGGTTCCGTTTTTTGCCATTCGGCTAGGGAACCCTAAAAATCGACAAATATATGCTATGTTCAATAGCTAACTTCTCTCAGAAAAATATCAATTTAAACTCAGAGCTCAGAGTTATCAACATATTACTGTAATGGACCAAAACGTATGAAAACATGTAGGGTTATATCTGATATGACTTTTTGAGGAAAAGTTTTGAGGAAAGTGTCAAACATATTCGAGTGGAGCTGTTAAGAAAGAGCAACCGTTTGTTAGTAAGCTTGGGAGCTCAAGAATTCAACTGAATTAACGTATAATTAAATAGCTTTTGCCCGCGACTTCGTTCGCGTGGAAGGTTTTTCCCACGTAATTCACTATCCCCGTGTTTTTCCGTGGGAATTCCGGGAACAAAACTATCCCGGGTCCTAAACTATTCCCATGCCAAATTTCATCTAAATCGGTTCAGTGGTTTAGGCGTGAAAAGGTAACAGACAGACAGACAGATATAAGATGTATGTAAGTCTACTTATTTTATACAGAAATAACACTATTAATTCCTAAAAATCTAGCTGCCCTATACGCGGTATCTAAATATTCTGCGTGATCTGTACAATTACGAAAAGTCTACACCGCTATGTGCGATTTGAATTGTCGGATACCTAGCTACCACTCCAATGCCTAACTAGTGGGCTTAGGGAGTCCTAATAACGACCTGTGTTTGTGGTGTGATACAAGACAGAAGATTCTGCTGAACGTGGCAAATGACTGACATTTCTAGACGAGCCAAAGTTTTATTAAGGGACTTTCAGTCACTCATTTAAGGCGCTATTTACTCATAACTTGCACCACATATACAAAATTCAAAGGTAGGTACTTAAGCCTTTTGTTTGAAAATTATAAACTGCAGCTTAGTCAATCTATCCATCAATCAATCTATTATCAGTCGTGAATCAAAACATCACAACTGGAATTCATGATTAATTGTCAATAACATAAATTGATTTGTCCCATGATTGTGGCAAGAAAACTAAATAAAAAGATTAAGAAAAATTTTAATAACATTAATTTTCCTTGACTTACATCGATATACTGGACATGATAAAATATACAGCTTCCTACCACGTGTTTGAAAGTTTCCACCTTTTGCGAGAGAATAAATAGAACCTCACTAGAGTCATAATTTGTGATACAGAAATACTTTATTCCATTTCATAAAACTTTTAATTCGTTTTAGCGGTTTGCCGAGAAATTAGATTATTTATTGGTCTTTTTTGTGTCCTAGACGATGCCGCTATAGGTAGGTAAACGTATTACTTTTTTTTGTTTTTTTTTTTTGTCCACATATCTCTCTTCTGACCGCGTCTTCGTTCATTTCAGGCCCAGAGATATATCACTCACTAGTACTCCTCACGCGGGGCTTCGCTCCCGTGCATTCTATCACGGTAATAACCATAACTTTCCTTTTTGCAGTCGCGTAAAAAGTAGCCTATAACCTTCCTCAAGGTTCAAGCTACTTCTATACCAAATTTCATCCAAATCCACCCAGTATTTTCGAAGATTAGCGCGTTCAAGCAAACAAACAAATAAACTTTTCCGCATTATAATATATCACTCATATAAAAATCACGTTCTGTCTAAAAACAATAAAACATTACTCTTCATTATATCAATTAAACATTACTTTGCACGTCGAGAAGGGAGCTTCAACTGTGGGATTTTTCAATATTCATCTATTTCGTTTTATATTCATGCTCAAAGGAATGATTACTATTGGTAATAATTAGAAAAAAAACAAAACACGTCTTTCTGGTAAATGAATTCATTTCTGCTACTGAGGTCATTGCTTAAAGTTAAAAAAATGATGATTTCCGGTAATTTATTTTAAAATTTACAGAACACTTTCTTGGTAAAAACTAGCGAAAACTGATGCTTTCAATGCGCCGAGTGGGTCGTTTGTCGACAACTATAAGAACAAAAGTCACGCATACGGATATCAAGTCGTTGGATACATCTTCTAGTCATTTCATGCTAATATACCATAGTTTTCAGCAGTGGACGCCATAAGAAGGTGCTTTGATGAATGATTAAATAGATTGCCATCTTTTACAGCAAAACATCACGCTAATGCCAAAGAAAATAAACTTAATTATAGTACAATATATGTGCAGAAGGTAGACTCCATACAACCAGCGAGAACAGAGATCGCTCACATAGATAAATATCATCTGCCCGAAGCTCTTATCGCGTGATAAGAATTTTTCAGCGAAAACAAGTAACCCTTATATGTATGTCCTTGACCAAGGTCTAATCTAGCTCTGTACCAAATTTAATCAACATCGGTCAATGCGTAACTGGCATTCAGGCTATTATAATACTAGCCTCTATTCGTGGCGGAATGAATACAAAAAAGAAACAAAAAGACACGCTTCACGTACAGCTTAATCGCAATAGGTTTTTAAAGTCAACCTTTTGCAAACGATCTGTTGTGCGGTTTGAACTTGAGAGTACCTATTTCTATTGATTTGTAGTCCTCATAGGAATATATTGTGTTTTACGACTTTTTACTGAAAGAGCTAACGGTTTCTTTTACAGAATATCAGTTTGTCTATTATCAATTCTAAAACTTCATCGTTATTTCGGGCGAAAGAATTCGACTGCGGTTATCGGTCAACCCCATCCACCGGATCGCGGATTAAGCGGATTCCCGCGCCCTTTATCAGGTCATTGGTTGACCTTTTTAGTTTTCAGGGTGGATACCTTATGGATGTCCACCGCTCTAGGTTAGGCGAATGAGTCTGTCAGACTTTAACCAAACAAAACCACCACGTATGCCCTTTTCATATATTCTTGCACCGTAGGCTGTGGGAGCACTCAAATGGTCCTAAACACAGTCAACAACTGGTGCCAGCTCATCTCTGACAGTTCCGTCTAGACAGATGGGAAGAGTGAGATATTTGGCTCACTCCGTGACATCTAAAAGGGGCTCGCATCAACGGAGTTTTGTCTGCTTTAACCTGATAAATGTCCGTGTCCACCTTCTGGCAAGCTTGCTAACGCTGCATCTATATATACGAGGTTCAAACTCCAGAAGAGTATATCAATTTATTCTCGCTGATATCTCCGTCTTACATAGATACTTGTGTCATGTAGGTACTCACGCTCAGGCCTCACGCCGTGAGGACTTATATTGCACTTATGAGCAGACAAAACTTTCCAAAAACGCACAAAACCTTGCTTCTCTACTTTTTATTTAAGTCGCCTCTAATCTTGGAGCTTACCCTGTTTTTGTAGTACATAATAAAGTACAATAAAAAGAAACACTCTTAAAGGATACGAGCATTGAGATTTGTCACACAGGTCCCGAGACCCGAACCCAGTAAGGCTATAACTCTCACTAAGGTCTTGTTGTGACTTATATTGTATAATCCAATAATGTAATTATTGATAGAAATAAATAAAGATATTATTATTGAAAATTCGATAACGAATGGAATTACCAAGCGCGTAACACTTTGTGGTGACTTTAAGACTACTGGTGAAGCTTTCATGATGAATGTAATGACCCAATACGTCCCTATGCCTAATTTAATTCTGTTCGGTTCAGTGGTTTTATCTGCGCATGAAATTTATTGTAATACGCCATATTACATGAGCGTTTACGCTTGATTTCAATACAAACGAATACAAATAAATTAAAAAATATCTTCCCGAACCGTGTTTCTCATACGCCTGAAGAAATGTGGTCTTATTACAACCACAAAAATAATACAGGTTACACCTAAAACGAGATTGAATGAAAAATATGTATTGAGTATTTATTAATGTAAAGAATGTATATACAAGAGTTTTTTTTTTAAAACATACTTTACTTTTCCATATCAAAGCATGAATTATAAATTATCGTCAACGTATAGATAGCCAAAACAAAAAACAAAAACCTTAGCTCAAAAAGCCAATAGAGAAGAAAATATAGTTTTCATCTTGTTTCTTACCGGAGATTAATCAGATGGGTATCTGTAGTCGGAAGGATCCATAACAAAGATATCAAAGATTGTACTGTCTTACTGATTTTAAAATAGAAGTTCACTTAACGTAACTTTGATGTTCTAATTAGTACTTCGAGCCAGATAGGTACTTATTTCTTTTTCTAGCTATTGCCGACATGTTTGTGACTGCGTTATACTTCAAAATTCCGTAAATGATGTTCATTATAATTTTGAGAATTTATACAGAAAATATTTTTTACAAGTTACTGAACTTTTTTGCCTTACAACCTATCAACACCGCATGACTATTTTTGTAACGACTAGCAACGCACCCCGGTTTCGTACAGGAAGCATATCTTACACGCAATCAGTCCTACCCCTCGTTTCCCTATCAAGCACAGTTTAAAACACGTTTTAAGACGGTGAAATATATCGGTAAGAAACGCAAGAAAATCTGCTCAGTAGTTTTTGAGTTTAGCGCGAACAGACAGACAGAGGTGGTGGAAAACTTTGTTTTATAATATGCACTAATGAGTCACAGAATCCAAGACACCAATGAAATTCTTTCTTTTTCTTTGGCAGACATCTGTGATGAAGCGAAAGCCTCGTCAGAAGTCTTCAATTGTTATTAAAGGTCTTTCATCTGACAGTGCAGACAAGATTGCATTTGACATTTAAGAGACGTCAAATATGTTGTGAATGACAGGCATTGTAAAGCGTCAAATAGGGTTTTATTTATGAGATATAGTAAGTGCGCTGTTTTTGTTTTCAATGCATAGGTAGATATTATTATGTATGTTTCGCTTCGCACTGATTTCATTAAACAATAATATGGAATAGTGAAGCACGTATTATACTATATACGTAAATATTTTAAATAACACAACAAGCATAACAATGTTCCTGCTGGTTGTGGGAATTTTTTAGCTAGACACCGCAGCCCTGGATCTCTGGAACAGCTTAACCAATTTGAATGGGACTCTCACTGGAAGAAATAGGAGGTTACAAGACGCTACTTTTTGTCCCGAAATTACCACATAACCGGCATTTTCGCGGAAATAAACTTCCACGCGAACGAAGTTGCGCGTATAGCTAATGAATAAATAAACGAAATACTAACACTGGTGTACCATCTTGAAATGAAAAGGTACGAAACAAACAGGGCTTTTCATATTCAAATTTATTGCTTCCAAGCATTCGTTGTTTCTCCAACACTAGAAGAATCCCTATCCTCCTGGGAAATAAGGACAAAATCTAGTTGTGATTGAGCAATAGTGATCGCCCAAAGCAGTAATACAACTTGTATACCAACAGCAATAAGGTTGAAATTAGAATGAACAATACTTAGGGACACAACGGAGCTGTCTATTGTTTCTTTAATAGCAAACAACGAAATTAGTTGTTTTGTGTCGCATGAAGTATTTGTAATTAATTAAATATCAGGTTCTCCCAGAAGAGTGTGGATCACGAATAACCTATATTCATATGGTGTGTTGTTGGACTAAACGATGGGTTTTCATCCCAACGAGCACATTAGTGGAAATAGCAGCCTATTTTGTTACTTTGGGCTGTAAAATAGTGGTTTAAGGGTTCAAAAAGCAGTTCAAAGTTGCATATCTGCATCCGTAAACGTCTATAACTATAAAAGTTACTTAAGGTGCTATAAGCTGAATCAAATACTACCCTAGCCTTCACAGTAGTCCACGGTAGAACTCATTTACCACTTACACCTTTATATGAGAGTTACGAAGGTCATTCTGCCACTCACAGCTGCACAGTGTTTTCCATTGTAACTTTTATAGGTTATAGTTATAGTATCCACTACTATACTACTATAAGTTTCATTATAGAAATAATAGAAACTCTTATGCATACTATAGTTACAAAAAAATCATCAGTGTAACTAAGGCCTTTAGTAGCAATAGTCATTCCTTGCAGGCTCAATCCATTCGCCATTTTACAGCCGCTTTTGTAACTATTATAAAACACTGGTACTCACGCGGGGCTTCGCTTCCGTGGATTCTATCACGGTAAAAACATAACTCTCCTTTTTTGCAGCCTATAACCTTCCTCAAGCTTCAAGCTACTTCCATACTAAATTTCATCCAAATCCACCCTATACTTTCGAAGATTAGCGCGTTCAAGCAAACAAACAAACAAACAAACTTTTCCGCTTTATAATATTAGTATAGATTTAATAAAAATGGATGCTAAACGAATAAGTACGTAACTAGATCTTATAACCTCAAAAACAAGAAAACAGGAGCTTTTTGTGGCTGTGAGTTGCACTAGGGGAACAAAAATCACTGCAAGCGTTAGAAGGGTGAAAATTAGCGCTATGATTCTCAAAAGGGAGTTATTAGAGCTCAAACTGCAGGTTATGACTACATTACAATGACGCCATGATTTTTTAAGAAAACTTATATTTCACTTGCAAAATTGAGTTGATATACATTGGTTTTTCAGTCAAATGTGCATTAAATGTACCGGTAAACAATCGGCCACTTGCGAATAGTAAGTTATCGACACGTAAAAATACGGAAATAAAATTTATTCTGTATAACAAATAAAAAATATCACATATCTTTTGTTAATTTTTTAAATATCATAAAAGCGCGTTAAAACTACTCGAAAATTATCTTATATATCTACAGTAAACTGGACAGCGTTTTAAGTATCTTTATATATCTTGCTAATACAGAATACGAACTTTTACTTCTTTTTGTTTTATTTTCATGATGGCGACGAAAACACTTTACCAAAATATTACAAATAATGTCAACTATACAACTATACACTATACAAATATACAATAAAGAACTATAATCAATTCATTCGTTCAAAGTAGTTCAAAATCATTCAAAAGTAGCGCTACGAGAGCTTTAGTATAGCGTTAATAAATCGTTATAGCTATTAAGGTACCTTTATGCAACCGTTGTGCAGGTTAAATGGAACTTTAGGTTGCATAAAATGGCGCCCAAATAGCGCTAAAGCGGCTGCTTTAAGTCTGTAGTAGACGCTCTAGCGCTTACGTCTATTACCATAAGTAATAATCGGATACGCTCCAAAGCCCTAATGCAGCCCATTTGTGCTAGTTGGGATGCTATGCGAGCAGGCAAGTGTCGAGGGAATTGAAGTATACAAGTAACTATGCATTTATTGAATACTAGCTTCAACCCGCGACTTCATCTATGTTCAAATTTCGCTGCCATACATTTTCTCCTGACAATAACGAACAAAACAAACAAACATCCAATTTGGTGCACTCCTACCAAAGTTTTGCAGTCAGTGGAGGTCAGATAGGGAAAATAATTGAGAAAAGGCTAAGCAGATGATGGTGTTATTTCTTGTTTATAATAGAAGTAGCATATAATGATTTAGCTATACCTATTCTAATCGATGTTAGCATAAATATTTCAGTCTGAAAATGTTAGAGCACCACAATAGGTAGGTACTATAAAATTCATCAAATAACGGCTCGAATGGAAAAGGTTAGTTAAACTACACAAATACAAGAACAAATTGCCATTACATTAGATAAATATTTGATATAAATATATTATTTGTCTGTAGAGAGAAAGACTTGTATATCCACTTTATTAAATCTTTCAGAGTACTCTGTAGATTTTTTTTTATTTATTCGTTTTCTGTGTACTTGTATTTGGAAGGAATTTCATAAGAGCGTTTTGATTCTGAAATTGCTTGGGTAAAGTCATTTTTTGCCGCACATAAGACATTTCTCGACTATCGTGAGTGCCTTTTTACAAACAGCCCCGGAATAACTACATATTGGGGGCTACACAAACATTTATTCTGGTACGGGAATCGAGCCCACGACACACAGCAATTGATATTTGAATTCACAGGTCCTAGAGCCTGCGGGTTTCCTCACGCTGTTTTCCTTAAACGAATTGAGAGGTGTGGTGTTATATAAATTAATCATAGTAATGTGCTGGACTAGGTTCGGTCCTATGATCTGCAATTCAGGCAACAAGTCAGGCCAGTAAACATACGATATAACAAATCACTAAGCCATTAACTCAATGACCCATTATCAGTCTCATTACAATTGCAGTAACAGTAACTGTCGAAGAAAACGACGCCAAAACCCGTCCTTTTCATCTGATTCAGAAGCATAAATACCTTTCCTTTCAAAGCCTCCGCCTTGACGGTGAAAGGCGTTTTAAACGTAAGAATAGACTTTTCCCCATAAAACTCTATAGATTTTCGTAAATAATCGAGACTTATTTGAATGTGAGAAAAAGCTACAATGATATATATTATATGATTAATTGTTAAGGAATTTGGTTTGTATTTCTTGGGAAGCTTTAAGAAAAATAAATGAAAGAAAAACTGAAATTCGTCCTAATTTAGCTCGAACTAAAGTGTTGTTTTTTCTTCTTCTATAATTTGTATTTTTATATTGAAGAGATATTGTATTGTACTTTAGTTTAATCACTTAAACCCCAACTGTTTATAAACCAGCTCTTGAAGGGATATCATTTTGGTCTGGGTACCGAGTTTCCGTAAAGACTAGTACACACGTACATACATCGTTTTCCCACGTGGGTAAAGAAAGACAAATCTTATACAACCAACGATACAATGCCAAGGTGGCCCTCAAACCTACTACGTGTTTATCTGAGTTGTAGTTTAGATGACAATAGAAGCTGGTGGCTAAATGATAACAGCCGTACAGGTCAAGGTCAAGCAATGCTAGCTGAGGTGACTATCTTAGTACATCGATATTTCCTTCATACCACAGAAAGTACGTTAAGCTGTTAGTCCCGACTGTCATTAGTTCATCTTTGACAGTCGTTACGGGTAGTCACAAGCCAGAAAATCTGAAACCAGTCTTCCCAAGAGGTGTCGTGTTAATCAGCTACTAGGTAGTGGAGGTGAGTTAGGTAGTCGCTTCGTGTTAAACATTAGTACTCAGCTGACTCCTGTGGGACTGGAAGCTGACCCTAATGTAGTTGGAAAAAGGCTATGCAGATAATGACTTTAGATAAGAATACCGTAGACCTTTGAAAGATATTCTCGTTTGTCAGGCCCTATAGCGTGTTTATTTATACCGCAATATAATCGTTTAACGTCAATTCGTTTATGTTTGTTGCAACCCTAAACACTACGCTTTTACAACTACGTGTTTAAACGCGAATAGTAAGGGTAGGTAGCAATTTTAGAACACTTGTACGCACAATATAAGTAAGTAAGTAGTAGGTTCTCGCATCATAAAATGTTATACGTCAGTGTACTAAAAAGCTTAGGGTTACACCGTATATCATTTTGTCTATGATAGACATCGCATTAGAAACTGATAATTTTTAACAGTTAATTAGTAATTCAACCGTTAAATAAATAAGTTTTTCATACAAATAAAGGGTTTATTTTTAAAAATTACTTTTGTGCACATTCTGGAAAACGTCCACAGGTAAAGCACATGCCCCTACACCTTTGCTTTAAAATGCTTGACATTACAAATGAGGTCAGTCTGCCCGAAAACGACTCGCCTGAATACTAAGGCCGGGGTTGGAGGTCAAAAATTGTACTAGGACTTTCTGTAAACACAAGGCTTAGAGTTTTATGTGTACCTAAGTTATTTGGGAAAGAAAAACTACGAAGAAGAGAGTAAGTATTCTACTGCTTGATCTGAGTTTTCAGATAGTGTTTTTGGCCGTAAGTGTATGACTGTGTCAAGTCGCGTGGGGGTTGAAGTTTCGTTTATCTAGTTTATGGGATTGACTTGGTTTACTTACGTGAATTTTATTGGGGGCTTCTTAATTAATTCTTGAGTTGCCTAAATTTTATGTCGTATTCGGGCATCGTGATTAATAGGAATCATAATCAGCATATAAGTTCCCGCTGCAGGGGCACAGGCGTCCTCCTCCTCTCTAAGAGAGGGAATGGGCCGTCACTCACCTCGCGGGCCCAGAGCGGGTTGTTGAATTTTTTTTTTATATTGATGATATTCTCGCGTTTGACTGCAATATCACCTGATGATAAGCGATGATGTGGTCAAAGTAGAAGCAGGCTACCAAGAATAACGTATTCACTCTTGACTCAAAAACACCCAGGTTAAAAGTATCAGGAAACACACTCCCACAGGGAATTCTACCCGTTCTTAGGTTAACACACAAAAAATTGTTTGAAAAACGTTTTTCAAAATAAGTACCCAAGTGTGATATCCACCACATAACGGAAGCGCATCCCTTTCCGTCTTGTAGTCCGATGACGAGACGAAGTGAAATTGATCGAAACTTTAGTTTACTACTAACCAACTAAATACTTTACTTTTTGAAGCTCTCAAAGATCACACTTTAATGCTGTTTTTCTTGAATAAAGAAAAAGAAAGCAAAAAAGTAAATTAATTTTTAAGCAATCTTATGCAGATGATAACATCAATTTGTGTGTTCAAAGAGAACAGAGAGTAGAAAAGCATTAACTTTTTTTAGGTAAACACGAATCAACTCGACAAAATAATAAAAAATACTCGTAATTATGTTTATCTGTTCTCTCAAATATTGAAACCAAAATATTAAAACATCAAACACAAATACATTGACGGCGTAAATTCAATGCAACCAACCAGAAGTCATCGATAACATAACTTGGGAAAAACCGATCAAAACTACAATAAACGCTTTGTATCGCACATTGCGAAAGTTTTCAAACGAATAATGAGTACTTGAAACATACAAACATATGAATAGAAACATCAAACTGTAAATGAAAAACAGTTTGATTAATTTTCAGTATGTACCCGTTTTATTAGATTTTTGATGCAGGGATTCGAGATGGAAATTGTTGAATGAGAACAGCAGATTTTTATATTATCAGTCTACTATACTGTAGTACTATATACTATAGTATATCAGTCTTTATTTTCTATAGAAACTGGAGGAGTAGTTCTTATCTCTTTTCTTACATACAAAACAATAATATAGTTCTCCAGACCGATTTCGGCTGCGGCATCTGAGCTGAGTTTAGTCATCTGCGCAGGAGATATTATAGTGTACAAGTATGTGCGCAGGTACACTCCCTGTTCCTTTACTCTCATAGTACGTCGGGACGGACATGACCGGAGAGAGATCAAGCACAGGACCAATGGCTTAACGTGCATTCCGAGGCAAGGAGGCATCACACCACCAACTTCTAAACTCCGGGCGACTATTGAGAAATTCCTGATAGAAAAACCAATAGCATTTTTCGCCCGACCCAGGAATCGATCCCAAGAACTACACAAATAACAAGACCTCGATTAACGACCTATAGACCATACTAATACTTGTTCTGTGTGGAAATTGATCCCGTGACATCCATTTGTTCTTCGGAGTGAAAATTCTTATGGATGTACTCCTCCCTGAGGCGGGCGAAGGTGTCTATCAGGCACTTACTGACTTAAACCACTCCGTGTTCCGTCACACACTTGCACCGGAGCCTGCGGGAACACTTAAATACTCTTCAGCGCGGGTCTTCAAGGGTCCCGTCAGTCATACTTCAGTCATAAAACCCAAATACAAAAACAATTCTTCCAAATTTTGATGGTAGGTACAATTCAGCATTGGTATTCAAAAGAAATACATTTAAAAATGGAATTACCCTGTAAAGGAAATCAAGCGAGACGGATGACGGGAAATAGTCTGATCGAATTGAGGAATAAAAGTACAATTTTGTTCTGTGTTATTTTTAAAGGATCTTACTTAGACGAGCAACGAGGAGACTGCCAATTACCTTACCACGTTGCCACGCGTCATAGCTATTCCTAAGTTTACATTTAATATTGATATACTAAGCTCCTAGTAAGTTCAAGAGAAGCTTATCAAGATCGGTACAGGTATGGGTGACCATTCACTACATACCTCTCTTCCGAGCTTCTAAAAGCACATTAAGCAACAACATAACGTGCTTTCTATTTTGCATCATGGATCAATTGCTTATCTGAACTCCACAACCCAGTAACTGGGTAACTTACAACAATACTCCGAGGAAATACAGCTATTAAACTTTCTGGCTTCTACTCGGTACTGCTGTCTAAGATAGATATAATATGACTTTTTTTTGTGAGAAAATCATCGTATGACTCCCCCCACTTTGAGTCGAACGATTAGTAAGTAAAAACCTCACGGAACGGTCGTTGCACTTGTGGTCCGGGGCCGCAGTATATCGTTAGAACATTCCCGCAACCCTGACATGACATACCTATACGTACAATATAAGTACAAGCGGAAGAACCTATTTATTTATTTAATGTTTAGGTGTATACTGTAGTGATACATAGGCGGACTAAGAATACCACAAGGCATTGTCCATTAACAAGTACAATCAAATACAAAAGCCGTAAACAATTACAACAATAATAAAATATTTGTACATTTCACTTTGCGCGGTGTAACAAGCGCTTCCAATGACGCTATGCACAAAATGAACAGGATAAAAACTTTTTACCAAAAAATTAAACCGACTCCCAAAAAACACAGCAAAGTGAAAAATAACTTTAATTTCGGTAGTCGGTGTCTTTAGTTTTGTATTTTCGTTTTTGGCACCGACTTCCGAAATTAAAGTTATTTTTCACTTTGCAGTGTTTTTTGGGAGTCGGTTTAATTTTTTGGTAAAAAGTTTTTATTTCACTCTTTTTAGTTGGTCTATTTTTAATTTACCTAGTTACAAGAGCCTAATTATCAACTACTTATAACCTTTTACAAAATATTGCTTTTCCCAATGCTGGGCCGTTAATTGTTGAGGAGTTCTCCTGGTACTTCACCATCAGCTCTACATCACCATATGCATTGTGACGAGTATTAAGTGCGTAACATCCATATTCAAGTAATCGAATCGCAATCCACTCATACTTATTATTGAGTAGTTTCGGCAGCCATCTGTGGTCTTCATCATCAGTTCCACTTCCTCAAATGGTACTTTTTGAGAGCAACTGCACAAGTAACTATAATAAATACCCAAAACGACATAGGTGTGCCTATAATATTTGAAGAGTTCCCTCGATTTCTCCAGGATCCCATCATCAGATCCTGACGTTTATGAAAATGGGACCAATATCGAAGTATACCCTTTCAATCAAAAAAAGAATTTTCCAAATCGGTTCAACCGTCTTAAAAAATAACATTTACATTAAAAAAAAAAAATATATATATACGCGTCGAATTGATAACCTCCTCTTTTTGTCGTCGGTTGAAAATGATGAAAATAAATGAGAAATATCGTCTGTCGATAAAAATATGACTTAAACGAATCTCAACCTTGCCTTTTCACGATAAAGTTGCAATTTAAATGTCAAACATTTATTGCTTGATAGATTTAATCTTTAATCTGGATATCAAATAAATGTGAGCCAGTTGTTACTGATTCGGAACTCGTTGGGACATTAAATTGACGAAAGCACAACGAAAGCAGGATATTTTGATGTCCGAAGCGTATGTCGGAGTGAACATTGTGGCGTACTGTGTAAGCTATTATTTTGTGGCTCAACTGTATATCAATTGGTAAGTAACTGAGATGACATGTTCAAGTAATTTGATTGACTTGTAAGCCAATTTGGGTTATATTGTTAGAATCCCCCATCATATTATTGAAAGTTTAACTTTTATAAATTCGGACCTATGACAAAGAAAGGGCCTAACTCACCTTCTAGTCTATAACGCATGCTGTTATGTTACAAGGAACGACTGCTATTCCGACCTACAAAACCCAGTTACTGGGTAGCAATTCTATGCAAGACTGACGACAATTTTCCTGGTTTTTACCTCCAGTAATAACTTTCAACACAAGAGAGTCATGAACAAGGCGAGGCTTAGTTTTTATACCCACTTAAACCAAATCTCGGTTGATTAACAAAAACAAAATAAAAAAAACATACCTTGATAAAGCCATAAACATGAAAGACTCGCAAAACTTTTTAAACAAAACAAGGAGTCAGCGGAACGAAAGCTAGAAATTTTATTAATAATATTTTGGCCCGTCCCGCATATTTACTATATACTCGTACTACTCGTAAATCTGAACTTTTGCACAACGAAAAAAGTAGCATTCAGTTTTCCCATATATTTATGTCACAAGCTATGAATCCAAAACAAACATTTTAAAATATGTTGTTTTGTTGTTTACCTTAATTAAATGTTACATATTTTCGGTATTGTTTTTTCCAAATCATTGAGTTAGACAGATCACAATTTATCAGAAAGATTGATGTTATTTGAGGAACATTTTAGTGTTTATGACAGACTGTGTACAGTTAGGGAAATTAATAGTTTAACACCTGATGATGGTTGAATATGTCAAATACAAGTCATAAAACCGACGACTTAGAGACGACTGATTCATGACGTATTGGTCAGAGAGGACACTACATCAGGAAGAGTGGAAGATGAGGGAGGCTTGATCCAAAAACGAATCCTTCATTATGTCCAATTATAAGCTAACTGAAAAAAAGGGCTTGTGGTTTTGAAAGTTGACACTTTTATTATTCTTCTCTGACAAAATAAATCCTGGAATTATGTCTATAAATAAAACTGCTTATACTGGTTAGAATTTAGAAACTAAACCTAGTATTTTGTTTGCGACAAACTCGGATCATTAAAACCAGCCAAGAAAGAGTTCCAGGGAAATTATTTATTTCTATGAGTTTTGAGCTGAACAGTTTAGTATAAAGCTAAGCTTGGTCTCTGAAACTTCAAAGTGCACGTGCAGCGATGGTTGTGTGATGGTTTTTTATGGATATTATAGATAATTTAACAGCTTAGCATTTAAAACCTTAATCATATTTTTTTTTTTTAAATAGAACCGACTTCTATATCAAACAACTACAAAGCCAAAAATAACTTTAATTTCGGAAGTCGGTGTTATTGGTTTTGGATTTTCTTTTTTTTTCACACCGCTTTCCGAAATTAAAGTTATTTTTGGCTTTGTAGTGTTTTGATATAGAAGTAGGTACTATTTAAAAAAAAAATTTCACGCTTTTTTGTGGGTCGGTTTGTAATTTATCTAGTTACAAAAGCCATAATGTTAACAACTTATCACCTTTTACAAAATATTGCTTTTCCCGATGCATAGCCGTTAATTTTTGAGTTCTCCTGGTACTTGACCATCAGCTCTACATCACCATATGTATTGTGACGAGCATAAAGTGTTTAACATCCGCACTCAAGTAATCGAAACGCAATCCACGAAATATTTATTATTGAGGAGTTTCAGTGGCTATCTGTGGTCTTCATCATCAGTTTGCCTTCCCCAAATGGTACTTTTCGGAAGCAACTGCTCAAGGTAATATAAGAAATACCCAATACGCTATAGGTATGCCTATAATATTTGAAGAGTTCCCTCAATTTCTCCAGGATCCCATCATCAGACCCTGATTTCGTAACAATGAGACCAACTAGAAAGTATACCCATTCAAACGCAATAATAATTTTTCAAATCGGTTCAGCCGTCTCCGAGTTATGAGGTAACATAAGTTCAAGACGAATTGAGAACCTCCTTTTTTTGAAGTCGGTTAAAAAACTTTACACTTAGGTTAAATATAAAATTGAAGAATTTTCGTAAAACAATAATAGGATCGCATAAAAAACAATATGTTCCGTCCGATATGTGAAATGGAACGCACCTTTTTGGTTGGCAACACTACACACACACACACTGGCACACAGATTGACTTTCTTGGTTCCGGTTGTCATGGGACCCTCTTGTGATTTAATTGTAATTGGTAAAATATCGTTTGGAATCGCCGTTTGCAACCGATAATTGGGTCGCGATTAACTATCGTTTGAAGTTGTAATCCCGGATTAACGAAAACCCTGGGATATTTTTGGACTTATCGCCAGTTTGTCGCCACCCGCGTGGTACGCGCATTTGTTGGAAATAAGTTGTGCTGTGATGCTGATCTGAACCGCGCCATCTGGAGACTGACGCCTTGTGACCGTTCAGAACACTTGACTTACATCACACTTTCATTTACTCACCTCATATTTACATACATACCACATTTGGACGTGATCAAATAGATCCTGGTTGCCGTCTACAGCTTAGGTGAGTGTTATTTGAATATATGGTTTGTAGGCCGAAGAGCCTTTTGTTTATTGTTGTTGAAAGCAACGGTAGGGCTCCACGAACCGTGGACAGTTCGGACACACCAGTATCGTTGCACTGGTCTATTGTAGTCCTGAACACAATACTTGTCAAAAAACCAAGTCACGCAACTTAGTTGTTCTACCGTAAAAAGCTGTGCGATCCATGTAATACCAAGTCAGTTATTAATTTATTCAGTCCCTACTTAAGGGACCTTCTGTCTTAAGTTGTTACGTAATTATCTAACCTAACGACATCTTATAGTGACCATATCAATATTAAAAATCTTTACCGTTTTAAATAAATAGATTGACTCGGCAATCGCAATAAACAAATTAATTTATATATGTATTACTTGTGAGATATATTGTGTTTTCATGCGATGGCCGAGTCACTCACTCACAACTTTTTACGGAAGAACAACTAAGTTGCGAGACTTGGTTTTTTGACAAGTATTGTTTTTTATGGGATTTCATTGCTTTTTGTAGAAAGTCCTACTTTTTTCCTTTCCGGTACCTTCTACTTCTTGTATACCAACAACGAATTTTCTTAAAGCCCTCTCTCTGTCTTATGAGCTTTTCTTATTTTTGTAGGTAGCCTTCCTTTTTTTATTTTCCGGTACTACTTCTTGAACTTCAGCTAAAGTTTTTTTCAAAGCCCACTCCCTGTCTCTATGGGTTTTTTTCGGAGGCTTTGATACGCACATATGGATACGCACGTACGTCTTTTGCATTAGTTAGTAATAATTAATGCCGCACTCGTCAAACGTCTCAGTTAAAGTTAATCCATAAGTAAGTAATTATGCAATTTCGGGCAATTTACTCTACTTAATACTCCCCAATACTCTTAATACTTCTTGCTTTTTTATTCCGTTGACCATTTAACAAGTTACCTTTAAGCATAATTATTATATCTAGGTACCTATCTACACTGGAAGACACGGTGGAGCATATGGTCGAGGTGTGCCCTGCATGGGTGGAGCACCGTCGTATCCTCATAGAGGCGATCGGCGGCGGCGACTTCTCGCGCCATGCTCTGGTTTAGACCATGGTGCGAAGCGAGAGGGAATGGGATGCAGTCACCTCCTGCTGCGAAGCAGTCATGCTAGCGAAGGAGGAGGCCTAATGTGCGAGGGAGAGGCAACTCTCTTCCTCACGCCCCAGCCGCCGGGGGAGACGCCCCGGGCGTCGTGGATCGCGAGTCGATTTCAGGCCACCGTAGGCGCGGGCCTGCGGATGGCGAGCAGGGGTCGCTTACCGTCCGGTAAGGACCAGGCCCGGGTCGGCGGCGCGTTGTGTTCCACGCGCGCCTCAAAAAGCTGTTAATACCAGTGACGGGGCCTCATAGGGCCATTGCCTGTCGGGGTTTGCGGGAAAGTTCCATCGAGATACCACGGCCCCAGAACTTTAGGGCTTCCGAAGGAACAGGGTGGCTTTTTTAGTCAGTAGAAATCTGATACACCCGAGCGAAAGAAGTCATTCGATGATATTTTTCACCAAGAAAAAAAAAACTACCCATCTACATCTATTATTTCATTATATTATACAGGTACACTGATTAATTAACTGCAAATGTAACTTTGTAATCCTATATATTTATATGGGATTACAAAGTTATTTATGCAGTTGATGTATCTAGAAAACTGGAACGAAATTGAAAAATATTATAGTTTTTCCTTGATTCAATACTAAACACTAATTGTATTCTAAATTTGAAGATTCTATGTCTGCTAGAAGTGCCTTAGACTTTTGATGATCGGTCAGTCAGTGAGTGACAAAATTAACAAAATTAAGGAACTTTGACTCGTTATAATTCTTAAACTACTGGTTCAAATTGAATGAAATTTAAAATATACTGTGTTTATACAATGCTTGTTTGGTTACTGAAAATTCAAGCTTCTAGTTTTATCCACAACGAAGTTATACGGGATCGAAAATGGCCTCAATTGCTTCGAGAAAAGAATGGTACGGCCGTGCCGCTTTTTTGCTCGACTTGGCGGGGGCACTGCCGTGCCCCCAGATATTTGAATAATGAATCAGTTCAATATGCTTAGTTAAAATACTGATTAGTAGACTCTCAAATAACAGATAGGTACACAACTGGTACCCTGATAATAAAGTCAATATTTAGAATAAACACATCCCTTTGTTTGTTTCTTTTTCATGAAAAAGCCTGTTTTTAATTTCGAAGTCGTAAAAGATTAACATTCATCCCATTATAAGTTTTGGTAGTTAAATCGCATTGAATTAAATTTATTTACACAGTTTAAAACAATCATTCACCAAATGGCATTAAAACATTGACGGAACTGCAATTGGACGCAAACCTACTAATTAGCATGTATTTTCACTAAATTAAAACTGGCATAATGATGTGGCAACCTCGTGTTTTGTTCTGAATCGAAAATAACATCAGTTTAAAATATGTTTATGGGACGGGAATAATAATTATTTCATGTCCTGAGATCTGCCGGGCTTACGGGAACGTTACAACGAGATACCGCGGTCCCGGAACGTAAGGGCAACTGAAGGAACAAGGTGGGATCTAGTCAGTAGATGTCTGACATTCACTTCAGCACCACCCGGAGCAGGAGGAGAAATTTAATAATTTTCCCATTTAAGTGATTGTTAAAATATTGAGACATGGCACTTGTCAACAATAACCTTTGTTTTGTAAAGATAGCAGATTTATGCTGCTAGTGGTCGATGTCATACATAATTTAAATTATCTCAAACCCATTATTATAAAAACATATTAGATTTTTGCACTCTTTCTTCATGTATGTAAATTATAACTTGCTAAAATTCAATCCCAAACATGCTGTCATGAACAAAATCCTAAGCGTTTATTTATCATCAAAGTTTATTTATAAGCCAAATACAGAATTCAACAAAAAGTCCAACACACTAAATAAAGTCCTCTGTTCTGTACAATTTTTTTCGCTTTTCATCAGTTTTCAACATTTGTCGTGTCGGCAATTATTTTGATTGAATAGTTTCCCAAATAAATATTGACCGAAGAAACTACGTGAATACGTACAAAACATTATTTGTTTGTAAATATAACGGAATTTAATATGTTTTCTTGTATTTTTATGTCGGAAAGGTCGAACAATGGAGGCTGGTAATTTAGTTTTCAGAAATAATAAAAGGATTCGATCCAGACGTGGAACTAAAAATTGGCCAAGTGCGAGTCAGACTCGCCCATGAAGGGTTCCGAAGTAACTATTATAATATAATATAATATGTATATTTATTTGACAAAAAAACCTTAAAATTTCGTAAAACTAGCTTATTTACATTTATTTACAACTACGCCAAATAACTTTGTTTTTCATAGTGTTTGTATGAATTACAAAGTTATATTTGCGGTTTTAGAAAATATGCTGTATCTCAAAAACTCCTGACCCGATTACGTTCAAACCAATTTTGGTTGAAAGTTTACATTAAGATCTATAGACACATATTTTTTTTTAGATTTGTCACTCCATTATTATAGAAGTTAGAGGGGGGACACATTTTACCACTTTGGAAGCTTATATCTTTTAAACGATTGACTTTATGAAAAAGTGGTTTTAGAAACCCTTATATACATATCGAAACTATAAGGGTTCCGTTTTTGCCATTCGGCTACAGAACCCTAAAAAGGAAAAAGCATAGAATAATAAATGTCAAGGAGAATTAAAGCTTTACCTACTTAAAATATGCGAAAGTAACTTGATCTGGCTGTCTGAACGGCTGAAGCACTTTGGAATAAACTAGGTTTTCGGATAGTACCATATCCTGAATTAGTAATTTATAGCTATAACACTGTCAGAATTCATCTATGAACTTCTGAATGCCTAAATTCTGACAACATGTAACACTCTACTGAACTTATAAAACTTTATATCAAACTTAATTTATTAATTTATTTAGGTTTCCCAACAAAGAATTTACTTACATGCTAATATATTATGTTATGACACTATGTATGACACCGTTTGTTTCTCCAATTACAGGGAAACACATCATGCGATTTGAATATATATACAAGGTGTCTCAAAAGAAAGTTCACATTTAAATCTTTTTTTTAAAGAAAAGTCTTAGCTTTATTGAAAAAACGTTTATTTTATATTGAAGTACACTGTTTGGGAATTTATTTTTTAAAAATAACATCGTCCAAATGTAAACCGTTGCGCTCTCGGCATTCATTTAGTCGGGCACTAAAATTGCCTATGACAGCTCGGCAGGTAGTCTCCGTGATGGCTGCCATTTCATGACGGATATTTTCTTTTAATTGTGCCAGGGAAGTCGGTTTATTAGCGTAAACTTTTGATTTGACATAACCCCACAGGAAAAAATCCATAGGCGTTAAATCGGGACTCCGTGGAGGCCAATTTATGTCACCTCGCCAGGAGATTAATTTGTTCGGAAAAATTTCTCGAACTCGAGGCAGAGATCTGTTGGACGTGTGTGAAGTTGCTCCATCCTGCTGGAACCATGTTCTTTGGTTGTAACCAGGAAAGTTTTGCAGTTGGGGTACGAAAAACTCGTCTAACATCTCCACATAACGCTCTGAATTCACTGTGAGTGTGCGTCCCCTTCCATCTTCAAAAAAGTAAGGGCCGATAATTCCTAGCGCCGACATCGCTGCCCATACGGTGACTTTGGGTGAATGTAGCGGTTTCTGATGTTTTTGTTTTGGGTTGGTTGCACTCCAGTAACGACAATTTTGCTTGTTTACATGCCCATTCAGGTGAAAATGGGCTTCATCGGAAAACAAGATGTTGGTGAACGTTGGAAAGCGCTCAATCATCTGATTTACAAAGGCAAGCCTCTGACCAGCATCTTGAGGCTTCAGTTCTTGCACTAACTGAATTTTGTACGGGTGCAGCTTTAAATCTTTGTGTAAAATGCGGCATAATGAAGATCTGTGCACATTTAAAGCAACAGCACGCTTCCGAATCGAGAGGTTTGGATCATCTCGAATAGACTGAGTAACACTGTCCACGTTTTCGGCTGTTCTTGATGTTCTTGGTCGCCCAGATTTTGGTTTCTCCAGAGTTGACCCAGTCTCTTCAAACTTCTCAACCCATTTTGCAATGAGACGAGTGCTAGGCGCATCATTTAAGTGACGAATATGTCGAATACTGCAGAATTTTCTACGCGCTACAGTCGCCGAATTACCGTTTTTGTAAAACTCACGTACGCACAACGCACGGTCCGCACCAGAGAAACGCTCCATAGCGACTAAATTCCCAAGAGCCAGACTACCGACTGACCTACCCCCCGCGCCCCTCAGAATAGTTGCTTTCGCGTAATAAGATAAGCAAATGTGAACTTACTTTTGAGACACCTTGTATTACACGAAAAACATAGGAAAGGTCTCTTCTATTTTCACATTAAAACGTCTTTGACTAAAATAAACTGCCGCCTAAGTTTTTACATAATTCAACACAATAGACATTGGTAACAAACACAATGAAACTAATCAGTTAGCTGTGTGCAAAGCAAAAGTAAATAAAGTATTGCTTATATGTAACATGGATCCCAAGTTGGGGCAGCCATATTATTCTGACAGGTCTGACATACTGAGGAGGCATATGATCTAGTAAAAGATATGTTATTCAAATTAAGCTATAGATAAGTTACGGCGCATGACTAAATCCTTGCAGTTTTCGAAAAGCTTATTTTGTAGGTACCGCTTAGCTTGTCTAACTGACAACGGCAATGCGTTCCACAGACGAGTAGCCTGCACCGTATACGATGAATCATAAAATTTGCTTGTGTGAACTGCAACCATCGTTCGTATTTCGAGAATTCTGCTTTCCAGTTTGTTGGAATTTAAACACATAAGATAGAATACTCTCTAGAATACTCTTTATTGTACACCAATAATTTAAACAAACACTTGAATGACAATAATGCAAAATATGGTTACAATGGCGGTCTTATCGCTGATAGCGATATCTTCCAGACAACCTTTAGATTGACTTTAAGTACATAAAACAAAGAGGGGAGGGGAAAGTCAGAGTACTTACTTCAAATATATAACATACACAAAAAGTAACTAGTTAATATAAGTATATATAATACAATACAATACATAAATATGTATAAATAAATATAAATGTTTTGTATATATAAATTATGTCATAAGGAGAGAAATACAAGGTAAAATCATAGAAGTGTATAAAAATGATTGACAACAGAGCTTTTAAAAGCAGCAAGTGACTGTGCTTGTCTAACTGACAACGGCAATGCGTTCCACAGACGAGTAGCCTGCACCGTATACGATGAATCATAAAATTTTGTGGAATATGCAGACATTGAAAGTGTCAAATTTACCGATGATCTCAAATCTCTAGTATGTGTGTCATGAAGGAACTTAAAACGTTCTTTGAGGTAAAAGGGAATTCTTGGATTGAACAGAATATTGTAAAGTAATGATAAAATATGCGCATTACGGCGAAGACGGATAGGCAGCCACTTGAGCTTAATACGAAACTCAGAAACATGATCATATTTGCGCAAACCAAATATGAATCTGATACAGAAATTTTGGAGTCGCTCAAGCTTATCTAGCTGCACTTCAGTGAGGTCTGGAAAACTTGCATCAGCATAGTCAAGAATAGGAAGAAGGAGAGATTGGGCGGGCGCAGTTTTAGTGGCAGTTGGCAGGAAATTGCGCAGTCTACGCAAAGACCCCCAAGAAAGATGCAAACAGTTTACGACTCACTTCTTGGAACTGAGGACCCCAAGACAAGTCCTTATCTATGTAAATACCCAAGTCTTTTACTGCATCACTATAAGGTATTACTGCACCATCAAAAACAATTTGGGGAAGGTTCACCCAGTCAATTTTGGATCGCATTCTAGAGCTGCCAACCACAATGACTTGGGTCTTCGCAGGATTAACCTTCAAACCATGATCCAAGCTCCATTGAGAAATACGTGCTAAGTCATTATTCACAATGATCACCGCCTCAGACAGTTCATCGACGGGAGCTTGCGAATAAATTTGCAAATCGACAGCATAAAGGTGGTAGGATGAGAGAAGTTCATTAGAAATAGAATTTATAAATACAGCGAAAAGAAGAGGAGAGAGAACGCCCCCCTGTGGAACGCCGGCAATGGTATTGCACCAAGAAGATGATGAATCTTCAATGCGAATATATTGTCGGCGGCCACACAGATAACTTCGAAACCAATCAATTGCTGTTGGAGATATGTTAAGAGAGCGGAGTATACCGAGCAGGACATCGAAATCGACAGTACTAAAAGCGTTGCTGAAGTCCAGTAACGAAAGGACCGTCAACTTCCCATTATCCATACCTAATCTGATATCATCAGTAATTTTAACAAGAGCTGTGGTAGTGCTATGTCCTGTTCGAAACTCGGATTGGTACAAATTTAGGAGTTGGTTTTTACAAAGGAAGGCACTAAGCTGACTGTGGATAAGGCGCTCGAGGACTTTGGATAGGAATGGTAAAATGGAAATAGGGCGAAAATCAGAGAAAGAAACAGGATTACACTTTTTAGGGAGAGGAGTTATTTTAGGTAAAAGGTGATAGGATACCATGGCATTTGTTGTAATATGTATCTATGTAGTGGCAGGGTCACCATGTAGGGATAGAAGGATTTAAACACACGAATTAAACTATAAAACTAATCAATATTAACAAATCATTCGGTATATATAAACTTACGCCACCTACACATACCAACGTAGACTATTACTCTCACACAAACAGTTAACAGACATATTGCTACTACTGCCATGGTATTATATTATCCTTGAGCGAGAACTATTCATACTTGAGTATACCACTTGTGACATGGATATCGAGAGATCTCATTCAAACTTGTGTCACGCAAGAGGGGCTTATGGGATGATACCTATTGGTGAGATTTTCTTTTGATCATCAGTTGATGTTTCTATTTTCAACTGTATAGAGCAGCAAGAAGGGTATTTTAGTCAGTTCAGCCCCCTCTCTATGACAGGGAATAGGCCGAGCTCGCGTGGGGGTTGGTGAATGTTACGGCTTCAGAATTTCCATCCTAGGACATGCCATGCTAGGGTGTCCTCACGATGTTTTCCTTCACCGTTTCGAGAGTACAATACTCAATACTGAAATGATGAAAATTACACAAGTAAAATGGTTCCTTTGGGTACGAACAAATAACCTACAACTCGTGTAACAACTGGGCTACCACTGCTCTAGTCAGTGAGACTGAAACTCCTGGAAAGTTGAATGAAAATTACCCATTATCATTATACCCTTCCTTGCGAGATCAGATTTCAACCTAACTTGTTACACTCTTAAAGCTAATGATATGGCATCATTAGCTTTAAGTGAGCAACATACCTAACAAAAACAATACCCGTATATATACAAGTTAGGATTAAATCTGATCTCGCAGTTTACGTAGGTACCAAAGATGGTACGATAGTGCGATACATTGAACGTGGTTCACGTTTAAACATTAGTTGGGGAACTAAGTATTTGTGATATTAGAAGTTCAATTTGATTCCTAGTTAAGTGCCCGGATACTTAGATGTTCATGATTATAGATAGGTATTGGAAATTGTTAGTTGAGAGTTATTTATTGTTAAGTAATATTTATCATTTTAGCCGGTAAACGACTACTGCTAGACATAGTCTGGTTCCAGCTGTCACTACTTGGACCTTTTCAGTTCGTTTCGCATCCAATAGATTTGCGCAGTGGCCTCTGGCCTCCACAAATCAGGGACTGGGAAGTACGGTAAACACATTTATGGTAAAGTTCTAAAAAAGGCTGCCAAAGATCAACAAAAGACAGATGCGTCTATTGAATTATCATGCTGAAGGTAACAGACAAAGATAGATTAATTAACAAACAGACACCGTCCAGCAAAAAAGAATCTTCAATGCTAAGTGAAGATTCTTGAAGATGTTATTTCTTAGCCACAAGACCCTGAATTTTGGGCTTGTTACCGAATAAATTATGACTACTGTCAAAAGATATACGAGTCCCTTCCATATACCAAAAGAGAGTAGTATAATAATGAATACACAGATATTATTTCACATAATATTGTCTACAAGAAGCATTTCATAAACTTTTTACATGTAAGTACATGGTAAATAATATCTATATTCGTGCTTTATCTCGTGAGTAATGAAAATCTCCATTACACGTCAAATAAAGCGTTAAAGCGATTTAGAAAATAAACGTTAAGAGAAAATGTTAGCATTCGATCTTCAACAAAACGGTATTGAAGCTTGAGTCAAATGAATGAAGTATCAAGTCTCATTCAAGATATGGATATGTTATATGTTTAACAAAACGACTGTTCGTAACGTTCAAAGAAGATGTGTTCTTGATATCTAATTCATTGTTATTGGATTTATATTGAAATGAATGGCCATGTTAACAGAAATGACTCATAAAGGTCAATAATACATAATTATTGTTGTTTACTATTACTTCTGAAAGTTAGTGTTAATTATTGTTTTTAGCAGAAGGGTGATTTGAGGAGCTTGAAGGTGAATAATAATATCCGCCATGTAGTTTTTCAAGGTTTAGCAACGCTTCTCGAGGTCAGTTGCACGATGGGTGACTATCTTAATATATCGAAATTACACCATGATTTACAGATTCTGAAAACGTAACTAAGCTAAGACGTGACTTTATACAACATGCTGCAATTCCTTCACCATTTTAAAGAAACAGCGATATTTACCAATTTAACAATCCACTTGACCACTACTTCACGACTAAGCTCGAGTCACGTAACTACTAATCCCGTAAGGAATGACTTAAAACTCTTTCGTACTCAATGAAAGAATTCTAAGGCTCTAAACAATGGTCCAGGGAAAAAAATCCTCGCACAATAACAATACTAACCTTATTTACTTTTATCTGATACAAAAGGAACATGAGAACCCGCAAAACCATGAGATAACACTTCCTTGCCACTACAAGTGTCACAACACTGATCCAACACTTTATTAAGTACATCACAAGCAACTCAGAACGAACTTGTGTGAAAAAAACGTTTTGGGAGGAATAAAAGGAATTATGAATGTACGTGCTTTTTCGTGCGTAGAGGAAGTTTTTAAGTGGAGCGAAGGAATAATATATCAATCAGTTTGGGAAAAACTAGGCTAATCAAGATTTGTTGCTTGTTTGTTAGTCGTTCTTGGATTCCCGTATCGAAGGGTAGCTAAAGAAACCCTGTTAGTGAGTTTACACAAGTTCCGACGTCGTCCGAATCCGAATCCGTCGGAAGATTGAATTTTCATCCGGTTAGACTGAAACTCGACCCCGACATAAAAAAGGTAGGCAAGGAAAAGGTTATGCAAATAATGATGACGGGAGTATTTTATTACGTGACAGGTTAAAAAAAAACATTCGTACGTTTCATTTTAGGCAATTACTGAAAATCAGCGCTATACTGCCGATCCGACCACAGTAACTACAGCAGTATGCTGAGGACCATGTAGGAACGCACGCAAATACTAATTGTCAATAAATTTATCATCATCCGACAGTTTATAAAGAGTATATAGTATCTTAAAAAATAATACCTAATAAGGTATAAAAATAAACGCATAAGAAAACATACCTACATCCTTCGATCAATAATTGTACCATCGTAACAAAAACTAAGAGCTTTCATGTCCTAGATTTTTACCTGAGATATGAGGGTACGCCCTACGTAAGTAAAGTTCTGTACGAAAATATAACGAAACACAATGGCCAGGCGGTCGTGAAATCTCAGGATACATATCACTTTTGTAACTTCAAGACAAATAAATTGAATTACGCTAATTGAAATTACGACAAAGTTTTTCAAGAATATCCAGATTGCAAACTATTGAACTAACAGTAAATATTTGATTTATGTTTCACTTCTAAAAGATCTATTTCCTTAGAGAAAACTTATTTTCGTCATTTTATGCGTATAAAAAAATGGCTAACCTTTCAGAAAAAAAGAACTTTAATTAGCTTTGACATAAAAATATATTGCTGTCTGTTTTTATTGGAAAATACTAGTACGTTTTTCTTGCAAACGTAATTATCTTTGTGTAGTTGGTCGTGAAATTGTTTTTAAAGGAAAAAAGTAAGTAGAAGTATTTTTGAGTGCTTTTCTCCACCCGCCCGCACCTCATCTAAGCGTCCATCATATTGACAGTAATCAGATGGTACAAACCTCCGAATCAAGGAGTTTTTGATACAGATGTTTACAATATGACAATTTAACATAACATAACAATCTCATAACGTCCTCGCTGCTGGGACACAGATCTCCTCTAAGAAACAAGCTATAAATAATGATTGAGCATTAAGTAATCAGTTATTATCCGATAATTCACTGCTAGATTTAGGGACCATATTCCGTTACCCAGTACAAGCCACTTCTAATACGAGTACATACGTAAAACGTAATATACTAAGTAAATAAACTCTTTGTGCCTGCTGACTCAACCGAATTTTTTCTTGCTCTTAACCCTACATACAACTAAGTGAAATATTAAGCATCAAATAAAATATATCTTTATCTACCGTCTTCCACGATTAACATTTAAAAGGAAAAAGGGAACAAAAGGTCCATAAATACTGAGCCTTTAAATACACATATTTTTTTATAGAATCTGTGCAAAATATAGGCCAATATTAAGGGTCAGCTAAACCCACTGAAATCTTAATTATTATTAAGAGTTCTGTGGCTAAACCCAATGGTCCCTGTAATGCGCTACGCGGTACTGCCGTGCATACAGAATGTTCACCCAAGCAGGAACAGATAGTGTTCAGTGTTGGTACGCAAAAGGATAGAGTTATCGCTTAGCATATTGCGCAATCCACACGGGGCGATTTTCAAGGTTAAACAACGCTTGCCTAATTCAGTCCGTCCATTGGTGACTATTTTCAACCGACGACAAAAAGAGGAGGTTATCAATTCGACGCGTATATTTTTTTTTTTCTTTTTTTTTTTTTAATGTATGATCATCGATTACTCGAAGACGGCTGAACCGATTTGGAAATTTTTTTTGATTGAAAGGGTATACTTCGATACTGGTCCCATTTTCATAAACGTCAAGATCTGATGATGGGATCCTGGAGAAATCGAGGGAACTCTTCAAATATTATAGGCACACCTATGTCGTTTTGGGTATTTATTATAGTAACTTGTGCAGTTGCTCTCAAAAAGTACCATTTGAGGAAGTGGAACTGATGATGAAGACCACAGATGGCCGCCGAAACTACTCAATAATAAGTATTGAGTGGATTGCGATTCGATTACTTGAATATGGATGTTACGCACTTTATGCTCGTCACAATGCATATGGTGATGTAGAGCTGATGGTGAAGTACCAGGAGAACTCCTCAACAATTAACGGCCCAGCATTGGGAAAAGCAATATTTTGTAAAAGGTTATAAGTAGTTGATAATTAGGCTCTTGTAACTAGGTAAATTAAAAATAGACCAACTAAAAAGAGTGAAATAAAAACTTTTTACCAAAAAATTAAACCGACTCCCAAAAAACACTGCAAAGTGAAAAATAACTTTAATTTCGGAAGTCGGTGCCAAAAACGAAAATACAAAACTAAAGACACCGACTACCGAAATTAAAGTTATTTTTCACTTTGCAGTGTTTTTTGGGAGTCGGTTTAATTTTTTGGTAAAAAGTTTTTTAACATATCGAGATTGCTCCGAAAGCACTGTTGGTCCTAGACGGTTGTTACAAGTAGAAGCCAGTGAATCTGAGACCAGTCTTACCACAAGGATATCGTGTTGTCCCGCTACTGGGTTGTGGAGGTCAGATAGGCAGTCGCTCCATGTAAACCACTATTACTCAGCTGCATCCACTCATACTAGAAGCCAACCCCAACATACAATTACATTGGGTTCGGCCAGTCTGTCTCTCTCTCTGACACGCGCGTGGAGCACGACATATCAACATGACACTGAGATTATAGGCCTGGTGCTTACCGGACGGTGAGCTAACTCTGCTGACCGTCTGCAAACCCGCGCCCCTAGGTGGCCGGAGATCTACTCGCGATCCCATTTTGAGAGTGTTGTGTTTATGTTTTCAATTTGTTCGAGGTAAAGTCAAAACTAGTTACATTTCTGTTCCCGACAGCATGCACATATTAGTGTTAGCTTATTTCAATACATTTCGTACGCACCTGACCTTCTAAGCTTCCCTCCATAGTAACACTACTGAGAAGTGGCCTTTTCATGAAAAACCCTTTTCCTATTACGAACATTGTTTATTTTGTTTGTTCATACAGCAGAATAATACAAATGGTATCATTGTTAGAATATCATTACTGTTCAGCCAATTTAATATGCTTTGTGACTTTGACTGTAAAATTTTACTTAATGCCGGGAAAGGGTACTTTGATATTAATACTAAAACTTAAAGGCATTCAGGGAGCCTTGAGATGGGTCTTCCATGTAAGCAAATAGAAAGTGGCTTAAGACGGGTAACGGGTAACAGTTAAAAAGGCAAGAAGGTTTTATTTATGACATCAAATATTTATGTATGTTTCTTTTAGCATAAATATAGAAGTTCCAAACTATTACATTATAAGACCGAAAGTAAGTAGTCTGTCTGTCTTTGTCACTATTTTATGCTTTAATAGCTAAAAGGTTTTTTTTTATTGCGAATGAGCGTACACACGGGATAACCATCTTATTCCCTTCCTCAGGTATACAAGTTCCAAACATGTGTTAAATTATCCGGGCGTAGTAGTCTTGCGTTCCGGGACCGCAGTATCTCGTTCGCATATTCCCGCAACCCCGACAGGAAACAATAGAACACTGGATTCCGGATATAGCCGAGCGTATTAAGCACAGTAGAAGGCATGCCTCGAACGCGTTCACCCTTTATATGGGATTTGAACAAAATTGGCGACAACAAAACGTCCTTTACTAACTGTAAACATATTTCATAACTACGGCAACTTGGGCTTAAATTTATCAATTTCCTTATTATTAATCATTTTGAATTAGTTCAAATGAAAATACATCAAATCGCTTGCAAATTGTACTTGAACCATCAGTTCTGTCAGGCAGGTTCCACCGAGTGATGGATGCGCGGAAGTCCTCAGAGGAAGACATCCCCTTTCACGTAATTCGTCGTGTTTCCGGGAGTGTGTCAAGAAGGACGGACTGAGCTATTATGGTGTTAGTGAAATGAATAAGAGAGTGTCTGTTTAGTACGATTTCAAACACAAACTTCAACGTATTCTAAGAGATATTGCGTAAAAGCTATAACCATCACGCAGGAAAATGAACATATAATATTTATAAAACCATCTAGGTAGGTAATTCTTTTTAGATAATAATTATACAATTTTGTAGTTAATACTTATCATTGTTATTGTTGGTTATCAAGTTTTTCGATTGCGCTCTGAATCATTATGAGATCAAAACAAAACGTATGATTCGAATGTGTTATTATAACACGATGGTACCCTGTTGTAATAGCCTAGTAAATAAATAAGAACAGGTAAGTAATGAACAAATCCCAAAACCGTTAATCGAAAATCATTATGGAGTAAATAAACATAACAAAATATAAAACGCAATGCCGTCTTAGTCTTTTTAACAGCACTAAATTTAATATAACATACCTACATGAAGAAATCTAAGGTGCATCGTACTTACTCCCAGAAATACAAATTAAGCGTATGACCATACACCCATCCCACCACCCAGCCAAGATTTCCTGTATCTATTAAAGCCCACAAATACAAGTGTCTACAAGAAAATTCCTCTTGCCTCTGCCCATCTCTAAATGTAGTCGACCATATTAAATACCTAGGAGTGTATACAGATAAATATCTAAATTTTAAAACCCAAATTAACCAACTTACTAGTAGAGTATGCAAATTAATTTATATATTTAAAACCCTTCGAACTATCGCTGATCCAAATATTATACGTGTAGTCTATTTTTCTTTGTGTTTATCTATTATTACATATTGTATCACATTCTGGGGTGGTGCTGCGAAAACTGTATTAAAACCACTCGAGGTCGCACACAGAGCGATAATAAAAGTAGCTACTTCAAGACCTATCATGTTCCCTACTGATGTATTGTATAGTAGTTAATGTTCTTAACGTTCGACAAAAATTTGTCATGCAAACAGTGCTTCTTCAGCATCGCAAAACCCCACATATAAAAGTAACAAAGCGTAGGAAAGACCTAATTTGCACTATCCCACAGGTACGCACAGCATTCGCAAGCAGATTTTATAACTATCTAGGCCCCGCTCTGTACAATAAATTTAACAAAATATGTCTGATATACGGATTATCTAACTTTAACTGTAAAAAGATTCTACGAACATTTCTTCAGAATAAAACGTATGATGAAACTGAAAAGTATCTCGGTAAGTTACAGTGACAGATCATTTATAAATACCTCGAACGAATATCAACCATAACAAACACACACACTCTCTCTCTCTATCACACACTCACACACGTAGACATACATACATACACACACTCATCTACATACACGCAAGTATTCAAATTAAAAAGAAAGTATATATATATTCTTGTACTAGTTTATTGTAACTTTTGTAAGGGACAGGAACTGTTATTCCTTAATACAGGTTATGTTTTAACCTAGCTAGGATAGCAGGACTTCACCCACTAGATTGTGAACGACATGGTACAAATTATATTATGTTATCAACCTTGTATCCGACGATATGCCTTATATACTACAATCACCTTTAAATGCTTTAAATAAATTTATTATTATTATTTATTATAGGTACATAACTTTGCGTTTTGATGTGAAGTGATAACGTTTTAATACCTCATAATATGTATGTTAAGACTTTAATACAAACGATTTCAAATTACTACATGTTTTACATAGTGGAAGGGTTTGAACACCTAGCTAGTCTTACGACGAATAATTAATTTATTATAAATTCTAGGTGCCAGCTTGCCTTAGCTTGTCGTGAACTCGTGACGCTTCCTTCGAAACTGGATGCAGCGGAAAATTAATATTTTATATGCATAGATTGCCTATCCGACTTCTACAAACCATTCTTACGACGAATATTCAGTTAACATAAATTCTAGGTACCAGCCTGCCTTAACTTGTTGTGACACTTTCCATGAAACTGGATGCATCAGAATTTCAATATTTTACACGCATCGATTGCCTGTCTCACCTCTACAAACCAGTAACACGATACCCTTTGGCAACACCGGTGTCGGATTTTCTTGCTAAACATTGCGGCAATGAATATAGCGACTGTAAAAGATCAACATATTATGATAGACGTATTTTATATATAATGGATTGTCACTCATACACTTACCGACTTAAAGATCGACCCGTGTGTTTGTTACAACTCACGATGAACCCCCTCAATTGATTAATTAATAAAGTACCTATAAATATATACATATACACATGAGCAAGCATTCGACATAAACTACAGAAAACATGCACAAATCCAGACAAGGAATTATTGTTTTATTTATGTGTTCATTTCAAACTGTAACTTTCAACAATCTTTATGTATTCCATCCAGATTTATGTGCGCTCATAAAATGCAAGCCATTGATAGAAAGGTGCAACATTAAGATCATAAATTCCCTTACAGTTCCATCTGAAAATCATCTGCAAACATGAGCTACGAATTCAATATAAAATGCAGGTTTGTGAGAATGTGAAATGAAAAATGCATTCTTAGGGCGCTTGATGCTGTGAAAAGACATCTTGAAAATTTTGTCAGATTCATATAAAGATAAATTCAAAATCACAATAGCGTCATCGCCTTATCTTACGCGAGCTATGTATACCAGAACAAATTCTCGCTCATGATACAGGTTTTTGCTTAGTTTAGAATAAAGCAGGCTAGGTTCCTATTACTATAAATTATCTTTGTTCTAGCTATTAATTGTTTTTGATTAAAGAAAAGATTCTATGGTTGTAAATATTATTATTAACCCATCAAACCAATAATCTACGTAGCCTTTATATCTAAATACGAACACATCAGCTTCTGGTCTAAACAGATGGAGCAAAATATCTGTCAAAATATTAAAAATCTTTAACGTTTTAAACAAATAGATTGACTTGGCAATCGCAAAAACAATCTAATTTATTTATGTATGTATTACTTGTGAGATATTGTGTTTTCATGCGATGGCCGAGTCAATCTATTTATTTAAAACGTTAAAGATTTTTAATATTGATATGGTCACTATAAGATATTGTTAGCTTAGATAATTACGTAACAACTTAAGACAGAAGGTCCCTTAAGTAAGGACTGAATAAATTAATAACCGACTTGGTATTACACGGATCTCACAACTTTTTACGGTAGAAGAATTGAGTTGCGAGACTTGGTTTTTGACAAGTATTGTTTTTTATGGGATTAGTATTTTACATGGAGCGCATACAGCCTATATTTAACAATGGCAGACATTGACATTGTAAGACTTACATAGTTTAATTAAGTATAGTTTTTAATTTACCCATTATGATTATTTTGTAAAGAATATTATTATTTAAAAATCTGATGTAACACAACATCTCTTGGCAATATTTTCTGGCTTCTGACGTAACGACGTAAAAGAAGTTGATAGCCGCGACCAACCACTGCTCTCGCAACATCCACAAGTCACAAATTCATATGAATAAGCCCGACGTAAAATATAAACCACCCAGACAGACAGCATCGACAAAATGTTGAAAACAACAAAAAAACGTTAAAACATTCACAAACAGAAAATGTTCTATTGAAAGGAATTGATATAAACGTAAATGATTGATGGGAATCCCATTTACTTTTGATCTACGGAAGCCGACGTATACACACGGGTTTTGCTAACATGTTCAAAGGTTTTGATGCTTGTACATACATACTGGAATCGTCAAGAGTAGATTTTGAGAATCTGTTTGAGGTCTTGACTTGGGAACTGGCGGTGACTACAGCAGCAGCGGGCGCGATTAGGTGGTCACAATAGGGAATATGCATGTATTATGTGTTTAATAAATAACTTATTAGGTCTAATGAACAATTACTATATATTTTTTTAATAACTTCATCACTCTGGAAGTTATATAGCTTTAAAAATGATGAATGATGATGATGAACTAGAAATGCGATATAACATTGTCGTCAAAGTCTATCGCAGCCTCATACAGCTGTTGTAGAGAAAAGCATTTTCGCGAGAGAAACAAATATATTCGTTTAAAATTGTTTTAACTACTTGACTTTTCGATCGATTTCGATTATGTTTATATTATATTTTATGAATATTTTACGGTATTCTGGTTGCATAATACATATTTTTGACTTGCATATTCCCTATTCGTCGTTAGTTATTACGCAGTACAGAAATGTATACTTCAACTTAGCTCTGTATAAAATAAGGACCAAAATAATATTTTTGAAGCGGCAATAGCTTTATGGCTAAAGTGTCGGTCTTGTGATCGAGAGGTCGCAGGTTCGAACGCCACCCATTACAGTATTGCCGAGAATACATTCTAGATACAAGCTTAGTTGGAGGCGTTAACAAGATTGCTAGTAATGTGAATTCTATCCACATTGTTAGTTTTTTTTTAAACTATCTTTTAATGGCAGTTGGGGTTGTCGACTAGTGTTGCCCAAACGAGAGTCTTGCAAGAGTCTTGCAATTAGCGATTATCCTATTGCTATTTATTAAACTGTAGTTAACCGTTTAATAAATAGCAATAGGATAATCGCTAATTGCAAGACTCTTGCGAGACTCTCGTTTGGGCAACACTATTGTCGACCAAACATTTCGTGTGAAAAACAAAACACGATCGATTGATACTTCAAGCCCAGCTGAGCCTCCCGGCTTACGCCCAAGGTTTGAAAGGAAAAATATTTAAATGGGACGCATTCACTGACTACAAAACGATATATTTCAAAAGTATTTGAGATGAAAAAGGACGGCGCTGTAACTAACTCCCCTTGCAACCCTTAAATTGAAGATTTGATTGGCCAATGATCGTCTCACCTACGTTATGCTTATAAGTAACCCGAGTCTTTTAGAGGAAAGAGACTATTTACAGAAATGGGTAAATGACTTTAGTTAATTTAAATTAATTATTTCTGTGGTTGAATAAAGGTCTTGATCAGATGATTAACCATAATAAAAGTTAATTCTAAATACCTTAAGACTAATGAAGACAATTCATTTCTTCTTGAATTAAAGATTCAAACATATATTTATATATTTTACAAAAGTAATAAAGAAAGGAATTAGGAAATCTGCCCCTACAAAATTTTGTAGGGGTTAGTAGGCTCCACACCAAACGCCTCAACTAAAATGAATGCCAACCACTATGTGCATCCCCTTCAGATGGGATATTGGATTCAAAGCGGTTTTAAGTCCTATACAATAAGTAGGTACAACCATTCAGTCCAACATTAATCAATAATAAATTGAACACTTCAATTAGTATGTTACTTTTCATTCTTAGTATAAGGTTAAACCTTAGTATATGATAGGACTAAGCCTATATTTATAATGGTACTGAGACTCTTTTATAAATTATTGAGATGTACTCAAGCCATTCTTTATATCACAATTATTTCACAACCTCTTCATCCAAGAATTTCACAAGGGGTCAACAGGTAATGTCCCATCAGTCTAGTATCAGACAGAGCCAGAATTTACACGAAGGGGCCCCATAAGTGCTCCTACTCCTCATAGGGGATCAACGGAAACACCCATGATATTCCATCAGTGCCGGGAGCCTACATACATTGAAATAATGAGAATCATTCCCATAATATTCCTCCCATGGAATTCCAAGAATTAGGTTATTAAATTCAATTATCATAATTAAAATGTCACAATTACATTAATCATGCTGGAGTGAAATAGTATCAGGAATATTTTCCTATAATTTGTTTAAGTTAGAAGGAATGGGAAGGAAATGATTAGTTGGAAAAGAAAGGATTAAGGAAGTGGTAGGGCCTAGATAATTAACTTGCAATACTAATTTAGCCCCAATTAACTATGTAAGATTGATGTGGTGAGTTGAATCAATAACACAATGCTCTGTTGGCCTACAAAACATTGCTTATCAATTACAGTTGTAGAGTGTGCATAAAGATCTTTGCTGCATGTGAAGTGGTCCTGCTTGCAGTAGAATATAATCACCAATGAGCATCTTCTTAGGAGGCTACGCTTAGAAGGGGTTTGTGAGGTCCCTTAAATTCATAACAACTCCTTGAATATGATACTCACTTATGAAAATACTACAGATTGTATAAAGTCAACTGGTGCATAATTAGTATATTCATATTCTTGAAATAACTCTAATCTCACGACGAAGATACGCGGAACTAACTACACTTATTATCTAACAACTCTACTATTCAACTTAAGAAATGAACCAACACAACCTGGCCAATGATGCATTACTTCAATAACAAGTTATAACCAGTTTCTGTTTGTTTTCAAATCATAAGTGAATTGATTTGGCCCTACTATAGATTAACTACGCATATCTGCTTAGGTTTCTAATTCATAAGTGAATTGATTTTACGCATTTCTTATTATTATACCGCACTCTCTACTATAGATTAACTACGCATATCTGCTTAAGTTCCTAATACTATATGAAGAAATAACTTCACTCGAAGAACTGAAAATTCACACATTATAAAAAATAACAAGGAAAATTTGCAATAAGTATGGAGGTGTATCTGCTTATGTTGCCAATACAATCTGGAAGAAATAATTCATCCTAAATTATGTTAAAATTCACATAGTAATACAAAATATCAAGGAAAACCGCAAAATCACAATAAGAAAACATAATTAATTAACATAAAGGAACTTTCAAAAGCTTCCACCGACATTCCATAAACAATATTATAAACCATAGAGTGATTAAAGTTTACTCTAGTTATACAATAAGTGACTTTATAAATATCTCCTAATAATTGTGTAAAACATTAGTAATTCCAAAGTAATCACCGATTATATTAACTAGGAAGGCCATGTTGGTTTCAAATACTTCTCTCTAATAATATGTCTATTGATAAAAGAATTTATTTTAGGTTTAAATAAAATTCAAAATATAAAATAATTGTTCAAGTAATTAAACCAAAATGGCGAATATAAGGAAATCATGCTACTAACTTTTGGTGTCTTCTTTGGACTGTGAATTATCATGTAATTAAACTCCTGTAAATATCCCTACTTTCTATTCTATCAATCTCACCTACTTTACAAAGGGTACCTTTATTAAATATTGTAGACCTATTCTTCTTTCTAGATTATATATTATTTAATTATATAACGCAACCATATAAAATAGCTAACCGGTGTACATGATAACCCACAGTGATGCAGTACTCCTTCTTGAACTCCTTTGTTGCTGTAAGAAGCTAAAGTAACCTTCCCCCTGCCGTATAATAAAGTGTTACGAAGGAATAAATATTAAAATACTTTACTGAATCGCGAGGGAGGTGAAGTTGTTCTCATATGTCCATCACAAGTGGTACATGCTTCTAACTATTATTTATTAAATTAAATCTACTCGTAGAAGCTGAAAGAAAATTCTATATTAACTTATAACTACATGTACCTCCGGTACGCGATTATGAGTAACCACAGTATTTGATTGTCTTTTGTCGCACTTCCCTTTTTACCATTACCTTAAGGAATACTAATCCCTAAAATTTCGGATATTTTTAATACACCTAAAGGTAATGATTTCATTTGGTAATAAAATATCTCGAACAAGATTTTACAATAATATTTTTAGAAACTAAGTATCTACATTCGCGTCTGTGCTCATTTTCCAAGGAACTATTAAATATAGTTAAAGAATAATATTATACTACTTAGTACATCCACACATAGAAAGCTTAACACCAGGTTATAGCCTCCTACTTGCAGAGGAAAAAACTTCATTCGAAAAGCTTTCGCCCTTGTTAGTACCCTTTCTTTTACTCATCAAAGAGTTCCAATGAATTTAAATATTTAGTATGTAGCACAACCTAACCACCCTAATTCCCCATATTAAAACAGCTGAAAAGGTGGTATTATTCAGGACAAATATTTGAAAACAATACACAGAAGATGTATTTACTAAATTATTGAGACTTATAAGTCTAGTATTGGTTGAAGTACTCCCTAGCCTTACAGTCTAAATTCGAGAGATATCTACAATTTATCTCAATACTATGACTCCAACCAATACCTCTGCAAATTCGTGAAACTGAATTATGTTATAGTGAATGTTCAATATATATATAAACCTAGTACTTCCTTATTATTTTCTTTCTTAATTATGTTATGGTATTAATATTTTATGTTGAATTTCTATAGGCCAGAAACTCACCCCCAGCAGCTGTGAATCACACCAGATCCCATCTAGAAAGTCTCGAATTTAATCGACTAGTCAGGACCAATGGACTCACCTACCCCTTACCATAACCCAATTATATTTTGTTTAATAAATATCTTGTCTCTTATTTGTAGGTATGTGTTATGTAATATAAATCTTCTATGCATTCATTCTACGTGTCGTGTATATTTGAGGCAGTGATGTGTAACTATTAACTTATAAATAATTGTGTACTTATTTATTTAATGCTGAACCTAACAATCCTCATGATTTATCGTATCCAGTCTGGAGTGATAAATCATTTAATATTGAGAAGCGTCCATATGATTCTATCGATTGGATCGATAGAATAAACTTTCACTGATGTTATCGTGTTTACTTGAATAATATCACATACTACACATGAAAAGACACACACCTTTAAGAACAGTAATATAACATCCTAAAATAATTTAGAGATAATTTGTTTACTAAACCTTTTTGCTTATTGAATGCAAAAGAATAATTTAATGAACAAATTATCTTACTACTCATAAATCAAACGGAATAGTATTCACATAAAATATTAGTATAGAACCCTCTATGGTGTATTAATTTATCAATCAATATTAAGAATAATTCTATTGTAATAAAATATATTATTTGGTTTCTTAACTTAATATGCTAAATTAAATAGCATAAGTACATCTGCAATGAAAGTAATCTAAATTGTATTGATAGGATTCATTTAACATTCTCATTTATTCTACCACTGTTTATTTAAATAGGATTATAACTTAGTAGAACAAAATTAAACTCCAACATAGCTTCCAGAAGAATTGTTTTGCAAATATAAATGACGAGTTATAGAGTTTATTTCACGTAATTAATAACACTTCGGATTAAATACACAATTCTAATCTCCATAATAAGATTCTCAAAGATAAAGAATATAAACTTACGAAGTTCTGATGACTCAAACCCACAATCACTGATATTAAATACTAGATCGACTCTCGCCGTCTACTCTCGACAAATTTCTTCTATTTCTCTTCCTGAATCCCGCGAACATGAGTTTATATACTATAATTTCCCACCCAATTATTGCCTCTTAAGAATTGTGTCCAATAGGCCTAGCATGCGTCGTTCCATGCGCAGAAGTCGTTTTTTAGGTGTCAGTGATTGCAGCGGGGCGCGGGGAGCGGCGCAGTGCTGCTGCGCAGCCCCCAGCGTGCGACCGGCGCATTAGCAACAAAGTACACTTTGTTTTTGTTTTCATATTCGCGTTGAATCAATTGAGCTACTCAAGATTAGGTACATTCACCCCCCAAAATTTTAAAAGGTATACCCGGTTAAAATTTTGTAACCTATATTGAGTTGTGCACACAGTTATCTTCATGTCGTTATAATGCTAACCCATGGTCTTAGTATAATATTTTCCTATGTTTTATTTTCCTTGATCATCAACCTTGTAATCTATTCATAATTACTCATGTAGATTTAATATTGAAATAAAACGAGAATTCAGATTTACTTTATATACAGCAATAGAATTACGTTCTCCCGTCTTAAACCCTTGTCTCATCCCTCATTACTAACTACAACAAATCACATCCCAAATAAACCAAATAGAATAACTAATCCATCAGGATTTTCTTATAACGGTAACACAACCTTCCAAAATACGTACGATAATTAAAATCTTTTCTTCCATTATAACAATAACAAAATTGTTATCCCTAAACAGCTTCATTTATAATATTTGGACAAATGTATCGCATTAAAATTCCCCCTCATCTTCTTACTGTTGGTATCTAGTAAAATATAGACATTAGGAAACGGATTGCTTGCTACTGAATATGGACCTTCGTATAGTAACTCAATTTTTTTTGTCAATTTCCTTGAAACATCTGATCTATTTAACGTTCGAATTTTAACTATATCTCCTATCTGAAATTATATTATTCGATGTCTTGAATTGTATTTTCCTTGTCGGTTTTCACTAGCCTTTCTCAAATCGTGCTTTACCTATTCTCGTACTGAATTTATAGCCATTGACCCTGATGTCTTCGGTAAATTTTCATCTATTGTCAATTTAGTACTATTGCCGTATAATATTTCATTAGGAGTATATCCTGTACTATCGTGAAAGGAATTATTGTACAACGACTCAATTTTTGGCAACCAACTTGCCCAACTGGCATGGTTCTTATGACAATTATGTTCTAAATATTCTGCCTAGTTTCTTGTTTACTCTCGCGATTGTGTTAGGTCTGGGGTTCCGAACTGTTGTATAAATTGTGTTTATTCCCATTTCTAGATGAACTTGTATAATCACATCTATCAAAATTTGATGTAAATTAATGACTTTTTTATCAAGTGGGTCTATTCGAAAATAAAGAATAATTATCTATCCACTGACAATGTCTATATGGATCAAGTGTTGATCCAACCTTCCTTGCAAAATAATAGCTAAATCATCTAAATAACTTATACAAATCTCCCTAACTTCCGTTCCTAGAATAACATCCATGACCCTACTAGAGCTCCCTACTGATGTCTTTAATCCTTGAGGCAATATATTATATACATACGATTTCCCATTAAACGTGAATCCTGTAAATTGTTTACTTTCCTCTGTCAATGTATCAACAAATAAACGATTTGATTTGATTAGAATGAAATCTGAAAATATGCATTATTCATATCTACTATGCTTATGTAGTTTACCCCATGGAACAAACTTAATATATAATTAAGAATTGGCGGTTTCTCTGAATCAGTTATCATATACTTATTTATTTCTCTAGCATCAAGTAAAACTTGTATTGACCTATCTCTTTTTAATGCAAAAGTTAAAAGACTATTATAAGGTGTATTTCTGAGGCTAATTATTCCTAATTCATCCATTTCGTTTAATTTATGTTCCATTTTATCTCGATAAGCGTATGGAATAGGGTAAGACCTTCTTATGAAAGGAACGTGCTTTACCATTTTTATCTCGTTCATAATAATTAGTACGCCCTAGTTGAGTTGAAAATAGGTTGATATGATTTTTCAATACAGCTTGTAATTTATTTAACTCGGATTCTCCCAAAATTCCCTTCCTTTTCATGCTTTGTATTTTATATCCTCTAAATGTTCATTACTCGTATTCAGTAGAAAATTTTCAAGGTTTAAGGTATTTATTCTAGTTCCTTCTTTAACTAACGGTACAAAAATTTCCCTTCCTTCGTATTTAATAAGTATTTTCCTTAGCCAACTGTACTATTGTTTCGTATTTTCTTAACCAATCAAATCCTAAAATTAATTCCCAGACTAATTTGGGAATAATCAAGAATCCGGTCTCAATTTCTATATTTCCTACTTTCATCGGTAGCATACCCATCTGCTGTACCTTGGAGCCTTTTTGACCTACTGCGCCCTTTATTTGTATTGGGTTTGGTATTTCTACATTTACATTGCAACTCTTAAGTTCTTGCCAGAAAGAATCTGAAATACACGTTATATCATTACCCGTGTCTAATAAACCTCTATTTTGTAAATTAAATATCTTCAAATCAACTTCAGATTTTACAAATCCTAATTGTTGTTCCTCTTGTTCACTTTCATTAAATACTAAATTAACTAAATTTTCTTTTACAAGAATTTGTTCAATTATCATATTTGATTTTAGTTTGAAACAATTTATAATTCTAGTTGTGCCTAGATCTCTCGAATCAACGTTGCTTGAGTAACCTAAACCACACTTATGTAACCAACAACAACCTATTTGATTTTTAATTTTACTACGTCCCTGTGGACAATTATTTCCTAACTAGTACTCACGCGGGGCTTCGCTCCCGTGGATTCCATCACGGTAAAAACATAACTCTCCTTTTTTCGCAGTCGCGTAAAAAGCAACCTATAACCTTCCTCAAGCTTCAAGCTACTTCCATACCAAATTGCAACCAAATCCACCCAGTATTTTCGAACGCGCATTGCAATCAAGCAAACAAACAAACAAGCAAATAAACTCTTCCGCTTTATAATATTAGGATAGACAATAACTTTAATTCATTTTATACTTTCCCCTCACCCCCCAAGTCTAATTCCCTTACAAATCTTAAGCAATATAAATAATGTCTCACTTAATTCACCTTTTCCTACATCTTCCTAAAGTCTAGCAATGGAACACCTCCTTAAATATGAACTTGAACATCAATGGTGTAATATTAGTACTAAAAGAATACTCGTAATATCAATGATACATCATTTATACATAACGTCGCGGCTCGCATTGGACGATGGTATTTTAAGTTTATTAACATCGGCAACATGATGTGGCTGTATCATTCGAATAATCGATTCAAACTTGTCCGATTTTAGTAACATTTTAAAGGGTACATCACTATTTTCGTTTGTGACTTTTCCATTTTTAGGTGTTGTCAAATAGTTTTTATTTTTTTTTTACAGCGTCTAAGCGGATTAATGTGTGTTAACATTGCCTACTCATTACTGTGCCTATCGTGCGTCTTTTCTTTGTGAATATGTGCACAAATTCGACCGTAAGTGAAAGTTTTAAAAGTGAAAACAAATCACATCACTGTGAGGCAAAGTTAGTCCGATTTGTCCAATGAAGGGTAGAAGTATTTAAACAAGCTCACAACGAAGCCAGAAAGGTATATTATATATCATGATAATGGTTATAAATTACCGATTTCTCATTTTTTCTGAAGCCTTACCCAAAAATCAAAGTACGTACTTTAGAGGTTATAAAACTCAAAATAAACTTGAAATTTAATTCTGATCAGTTGTAATATATGCAATCGAAAGAAAGATCCCACTTTCAGATAATAGTCTCTTCAACTCTTTCCATTTCACGAACACCAAATTGTAGGCTATATAAGCCTACATAAAAAATAGAATTGATGACCAGATATCCTGGTCACGGCACCAAATTGTAACTAACTCCCCTTGCAACCCTTAAATTGAAGATTTGATTGGCCAATGATCGTCTCACCTACGTTATGCTTATAAGTAACCCGAGTCTTTTAGAGGAAAGAGACTATTTACAGAAATGGGTAAATGACTTTAGTTAATTTAAATTAATTATTTCTGTGGTTGAATAAAGGTCTTGATCAGATGATTAACCATAATAAAAGTTAATTCTAAATACCTTAAGACTAATGAAGACAATTCATTTCTTCTTGAATTAAAGATTCAAACATATATTTATATATTTTACAAAAGTAATAAAGAAAGGAATTAGGAAATCTGCCCCTACAAAATTTTGTAGGGGTTAGTAGGCTCCACACCAAACGCCTCAACTAAAATGAATGCCAACCACTATGTGCATCCCCTTCAGATGGGATATTGGATTCAAAGCGGTTTTAAGTCCTATACAATAAGTAGGTACAACCATTCAGTCCAACATTAATCAATAATAAATTGAACACTTCAATTAGTATGTTACTTTTCATTCTTAGTATAAGGTTAAACCTTAGTATATGATAGGACTAAGCCTATATTTATAATGGTACTGAGACTCTTTTATAAATTATTGAGATGTACTCAAGCCATTCTTTATATCACAATTATTTCACAACCTCTTCATCCAAGAATTTCACAAGGGGTCAACAGGTAATGTCCCATCAGTCTAGTATCAGACAGAGCCAGAATTTACACGAAGGGGCCCCATAAGTGCTCCTACTCCTCATAGGGGATCAACGGAAACACCCATGATATTCCATCAGTGCCGGGAGCCTACATACATTGAAATAATGAGAATCATTCCCATAATATTCCTCCCATGGAATTCCAAGAATTAGGTTATTAAATTCAATTATCATAATTAAAATGTCACAATTACATTAATCATGCTGGAGTGAAATAGTATCAGGAATATTTTCCTATAATTTGTTTAAGTTAGAAGGAATGGGAAGGAAATGATTAGTTGGAAAAGAAAGGATTAAGGAAGTGGTAGGGCCTAGATAATTAACTTGCAATACTAATTTAGCCCCAATTAACTATGTAAGATTGATGTGGTGAGTTGAATCAATAACACAATGCTCTGTTGGCCTACAAAACATTGCTTATCAATTACAGTTGTAGAGTGTGCATAAAGATCTTTGCTGCATGTGAAGTGTTCCTGCTTGCAGTAGAATATAATCACCAATGAGCATCTTCTTAGGAGGCTACGCTTAGAAGGGGTTTGTGAGGTCCCTTAAATTCATAACAACTCCTTGAATATGATACTCACTTATGAAAATACTACAGATTGTATAAAGTCAACTGGTGCATAATTAGTATATTCATATTCTTGAAATAACTCTAATCTCACGACGAAGATACGCGGAACTAACTACACTTATTATCTAACAACTCTACTATTCAACTTAAGAAATGAACCAACACAACCTGGCCAATGATGCATTACTTCAATAACAAGTTATAACCAGTTTCTGTTTGTTTTCAAATCATAAGTGAATTGATTTGGCCCTACTATAGATTAACTACGCATATCTGCTTAGGTTTCTAATTCATAAGTGAATTGATTTTACGCATTTCTTATTATTATACCGCACTCTCTACTATAGATTAACTACGCATATCTGCTTAAGTTCCTAATACTATATGAAGAAATAACTTCACTCGAAGAACTGAAAATTCACACATTATAAAAAATAACAAGGAAAATTTGCAATAAGTATGGAGGTGTATCTGCTTATGTTGCCAATACAATCTGGAAGAAATAATTCATCCTAAATTATGTTAAAATTCACATAGTAATACAAAATATCAAGGAAAACCGCAAAATCACAATAAGAAAACATAATTAATTAACATAAAGGAACTTTCAAAAGCTTCCACCGACATTCCATAAACAATATTATAAACCATAGAGTGATTAAAGTTTACTCTAGTTATACAATAAGTGACTTTATAAATATCTCCTAATAATTGTGTAAAACATTAGTAATTCCAAAGTAATCACCGATTATATTAACTAGGAAGGCCATGTTGGTTTCAAATACTTCTCTCTAATAATATGTCTATTGATAAAAGAATTTATTTTAGGTTTAAATAAAATTCAAAATATAAAATAATTGTTCAAGTAATTAAACCAAAATGGCGAATATAAGGAAATCATGCTACTAACTTTTGGTGTCTTCTTTGGACTGTGAATTATCATGTAATTAAACTCCTGTAAATATCCCTACTTTCTATTCTATCAATCTCACCTACTTTACAAAGGGTACCTTTATTAAATATTGTAGACCTATTCTTCTTTCTAGATTATATATTATTTAATTATATAACGCAACCATATAAAATAGCTAACCGGTATACATGATAACCCACAGTGATGCAGTACTCCTTCTTGAACTCCTTTGTTGCTGTAAGAAGCTAAAGTAACCTTCCCCCTGCCGTATAATAAAGTGTTACGAAGGAATAAATATTAAAATACTTTACTGAATCGCGAGGGAGGTGAAGTTGTTCTCATATGTCCATCACAAGTGGTACATGCTTCTAACTATTATTTATTAAATTAAATCTACTCGTAGAAGCTGAAAGAAAATTCTATATTAACTTATAACTACATGTACCTCCGGTACGCGATTATGAGTAACCACAGTATTTGATTGTCTTTTGTCGCACTTCCCTTTTTACCATTACCTTAAGGAATACTAATCCCTAAAATTTCGGATATTTTTAATACACCTAAAGGTAATGATTTCATTTGGTAATAAAATATCTCGAACAAGATTTTACAATAATATTTTTAGAAACTAAGTATCTACATTCGCGTCTGTGCTCATTTTCCAAGGAACTATTAAATATAGTTAAAGAATAATATTATACTACTTAGTACATCCACACATAGAAAGCTTAACACCAGGTTATAGCCTCCTACTTGCAGAGGAAAAAACTTCATTCGAAAAGCTTTCGCCCTTGTTAGTACCCTTTCTTTTACTCATCAAAGAGTTCCAATGAATTTAAATATTTAGTATGTAGCACAACCTAACCACCCTAATTCCCCATATTAAAACAGCTGAAAAGGTGGTATTATTTAGGACAAATATTTGAAAACAATACACAGAAGATATATTTACTAAATTATTGAGACTTATAAGTCTAGTATTGGTTGAAGTACTCCCTAGCCTTACAGTCTAAATTCGAGAGATATCTACAATTTATCTCAATACTATGACTCCAACCAATACCTCTGCAAATTCGTGAAACTGAATTATGTTATAGTGAATGTTCAATATATATATAAACCTAGTACTTCCTTATTATTTTCTTTCTTAATTATGTTATGGTATTAATATTTTATGTTGAATTTCTATAGGCCAGAAACTCACCCCCAGCAGCTGTGAATCACACCAGATCCCATCTAGAAAGTCTCGAATTTAATCGACTAGTCAGGACCAATGGACTCACCTACCCCTTACCATAACCCAATTATATTTTGTTTAATAAATATCTTGTCTCTTATTTGTAGGTATGTGTTATGTAATATAAATCTTCTATGCATTCATTCTACGTGTCGTGTATATTTGAGGCAGTGATGTGTAACTATTAACTTATAAATAATTGTGTACTTATTTATTTAATGCTGAACCTAACAATCCTCATTTTTTATCGTATCCAGTCTGGAGTGATAAATCATTTAATATTGAGAAGCGTCCATATGATTCTATCGATTGGATCGATAGAATAAACTTTCACTGATGTTATCGTGTTTACTTGAATAATACCACATACTACACATGAAAAGACACACACCTTTAAGAACAGTAATATAACATCCTAAAATAATTTAGAGATAATTTGTTTACTAAACCTTTTTGCTTATTGAATGCAAAAGAATAATTTAATGAACAAATTATCTTACTACTCATAAATCAAACGGAATAGTATTCACATAAAATATTAGTATAGAACCCTCTATGGTGTATTAATTTATCAATCAATATTAAGAATAATTCTATTGTAATAAAATATATTATTTGGTTTCTTAACTTAATATGCTAAATTAAATAGCATAAGTACATCTGCAATGAAAGTAATCTAAATTGTATTGATAGGATTCATTTAACATTCTCATTTATTCTACCACTGTTTATTTAAATAGGATTATAACTTAGTAGAACAAAATTAAACTCCAACATAGCTTCCAGAAGAATTGTTTTGCAAATATAAATGACGAGTTATAGAGTTTATTTCACGTAATTAATAACACTTCGGATTAAATACACAATTCTAATCTCCATAATAAGATTCTCAAAGATAAAGAATATAAACTTACGAAGTTCTGATGACTCAAACCCACAATCACTGATATTAAATACTAGATCGACTCTCGCCGTCTACTCTCGACAAATTTCTTCTATTTCTCTTCCTGAATCCCGCGAACATGAGTTTATATACTATAATTTCCCACCCAATTATTGCCTCTTAAGAATTGTGTCCAATAGGCCTAGCATGCGTCGTTCCATGCGCAGAAGTCGTTTTTTAGGTGTCAGTGATTGCAGCGGGGCGCGGGGAGCGGCGCAGTGCTGCTGCGCAGCCCCCAGCGTGCGACCGGCGCATTAGCAACAAAGTACACTTTGTTTTTGTTTTCATATTCGCGTTGAATCAATTGAGCTACTCAAGATTAGGTACAGCGCTAATAAGTCGAAATGAAGCCTAATGTAGGACTGTGTAGGACAAAGACTATTGTTAGTAGAAGCTGTCAGTTCGTCAGCACAATTCAACTTTTTTTTCTGTCAAGCCCGCTCTTGAGCTCGATCAGGCCTGATGGTAAGCAATTCTAGAGATCTACGATGAATCGAGCTAGCATAGAAGATGTTGGACTGTTGGAAATGTAGGAATCTCAATATGTTAACAAGGTCCGTATCCAAAGACTGACCTCGGCAGAGAATGAAATGACAATCAGAGCTACAAGAAACAAACCTACCTACCTGCAATCGTTGACAAAAACTATCTTAAAATTTCCACTGACGCCATCTATTTTTTTTCCAGTTACACATCATCGCTTACCATCAAGTGAGATCAACAATAAAAAAAACTTCCCCTAAAACAGCACCACTAATGAAAATCCGTGATTTAAACGTTTTATTCCTTCCGATATTTTCACATTTGAAGTTGAATACACAAGAATAGTTCAAGAGTTTGTCCGTTTATCTCGGTTTACTGACTAAGGTAAATTGAAAAGACGGTTGTGTTGCCAACAAACTCATCTACTTAATGCTTGACTGTGCACGCAAGTTGTAAGACACGAGAGTACCGCAGTATTTTGTCCCAATGCCAAATACTTGAAGACTGTCAAATTGAGATTTTTTTGTTTAACTAGGATACGAGTTTATTCCGTAGATAATTATAATAATATATTTATTGCTATAAGTTATGTTAACACGCATTTTAATTTAAACACAGACTAAATGCCAACTAGGGAGACTAGGCTAGGGAGAATGTAGGGAGACTTGAAAAGCGACTTGTTTGTAACTCGTTAGTATTTTTTTAAAAGACTCATGTAAACTAATAAACAGAGTCCCTACGTAAGTACATATACTACATATTTATGTAGTTTAGGTAAAAGGTAGAATTCTCCATTATTTTGAAAAATATTTCACGGTGCGACGTACGATCGGAAATGTATCCTCAAATTCGTGGAAGTGGATTGAGGGAGTCGTTCCATCGTTTTTACATGCAATATAACATTAGTAGTTTCCTTCAGTGAATATTTTTACCGTAAATACTTTGACACACGAGACCGGGGGAAAAGTCAAGCGTAAACCACGACAGAATTCAGAAAGTCCCAAACCTTTTTGGAATAGTTATGAAGCAGGTGACGAAACCTGTCTGAGCTTGCTTTGTTGAGTTCTGAGTAGGTAACAATTTCCATAATATAAAATGTTATTGCAGAAACGTATTTGGTTAATATATATCGTGGTGAGACACATGCAAAGTTTTTCTGGGAAAAAATCATCAAAGACTATCACTCTGAGCGGAGCGGAAGAAAGCGTCAGATTTTACGGACTAAAAACACAGCCTCAGGTTTTTAGTGCACATGCAATCTCGAGCTTCGGTATCACTTTAGAACATTCCCGCAACCCCGGCAGGCATTAGCCCTGTCAGGCCCCCATTATTGTTGCTGACAGCACATAAAGGCGCGTGTGGAACACGAGCACGAAGCGCCGTCGCTCGTGGTTTGTTTACCTCAGTTCATTATTTACATTACAATTAAATACTGCAGAGCAATTGCAATTATTTCCATGAACAGCATGAAAACTTGGGTGAAGAGAACTTGAAGTAATCTATAAATTGACAGTTTCACAGCAAGACAAGCGACAATTCATTAGCCAATGTTACTCGCTCAATGATATTATTGTACTCGCTGATAAAGTAACTTTAAATCCGTGAAATAAGATTTAACATTGGTTCAGAAGATTTTGAGTTTATCCATTACAAAAAAGAAAATGTTTCCTCTTTACAATAAAAAATTAGTGTATATAACTATAGGTATGCAAATTGCGCAAAGAATCACGATCACAAAATCTTAGAATCTTACACCAGTACTGAACCCAACCAGGGAATTTAATAATACGCAGTCTTTATTCGGAACCAGGAGACAAAATCTACTCAGCAAGTTTGTTTCTTTTAACTCAGATTGTCATTTCATTATTTGTCAAGGGTGGTCTGCGGATGATTTTTTCAAAATTTCTACAAGCCCGGACAGGTATAGTATGACGAGCGACCGCGAGTGACTCTACACTACAGAGTTTTCGATTAAATATATTGTAAAATGTATCTTTTTGTAGTAAATAAAGGGTTTTGAGTTGATACTATTATTATTATTTTCGTTATTGGACGGCACGTTTATGATCTCATTAAAAATTTCTTTACAAAAATGGCACATTGATACATAAAGGTTCGCCTTCCCTGTCCTATGCTAATAGGTCGTTTCATCGTGGAACTCATCATTTGCTTAACTTCAGGCACGCCTGGAGCCAGCTTTTGACCTCAATCACGATTGAGGTCAAAAGCTGGCTCCATCATACAATATCGATTTTCTGTACCTTGTCTACTATGAACGTTCAGACATTCTGTACGCAATTTTGCTGGAGTTTCAGACTACGCTTTAGGCACACTTACGCTTCAACACCGGAAATTATTCGATTAATAACTTCGCCAAAATAAAGACGTCGCGTCGCCTTGGGCAAAACTTAAGATAAGTAGCTTTCCAGATAGTTAATTATAATCTTCGATTACTTTTACAATATAAAAATCTGTTACTTACTTCAACCTGCCTAGTAAAATAGCATTTAAAAAATGGCTTTTAAAACTACTGGACCGCCATTTTACCATTATAAAAACAAGAACAGTATCAACTGACAAGGAAGTGTAAGCCAAGTGAAATACGCCCACGATATAAATTAAATAATATTCTCAGAAGTAAATAAATAAAATGCTTGATGTGACTGACTGCAAAATTATTAGTTGTAATTGATAAGGTATAAATTATATTTTATTGTTGACTGCAGTAAATGAGGTGACAGAAGGGGGGGGGCAATTCGTTTTTGATATATCAATAAAAAATACATGATATATAGGTACATATAATTATTAAGTAAGTACATCTGTGATTGCATTTTTATATGTATTGCTTAATATGTTAACAAAATCTTTGTACCCCTTTTCACGAAAATTAGAAAAAAAAACGAAAGATTATTATATTTGGCACAGTGAAAGTTTAACCCTTAAAACTGCGAAATATCTTTCTTCTACCAATACGACAAGGTTGATTACGGTTCTTTTCTATGGGCAACGCCTTAATCACTAACCATACTTAGTACAGGATATGTGGACAATACAAATACTTAATAATGAATAAAACCTACTTGCAAGTCATATAAATCAGTCAAATGCCTCAAATCAGACTAAGTGGCTCTCAAACACTTAGCTTATACAAATTAACCGAACAACTCCCAAACGGTGGCACACAATTGGCAAGACAAGATAATCAGACAACTAAACGCAGTGACACGTCAGTTCGTGTGCAGCGTCCCGAACTATTACAAACAGAATCAATTACCAAGAACTATCAGTTCTAGATTATCTCATACAACATAGCAGAACATTTTAAAGTAAAAGTATAAGTAGATCAGTACAGAAGATCCATACATTTGAATCATAATTATAATATATCGAGAGAACAAGCGCACGCACGCATATACATGTCGTGTACGTCTACGTACGGTGATCTCGATCTCAAACAAATGCCGGTCGCGAGGGAACTTGCACTCACTGTACCTGAAATGTGTGTATGTGTGAGTGCGTTTTCGCTCGTTGTATGGAACAGAACTTCTGTGCCTACCTATTTTATGTCAGCAATTAGGAATTGATTAGGTTTTACGCCTAATTAACTTGAGATTTGAATTAGGGATGGGAATTTGGCTGTCTCCGCTTGGGTTTATGAAGATTCGGATTATTATTATGTTAGACAGTAATTTTGGAATGGTAATTTCTATTAATAGGTTGTCTTACCTTAGATCTTGAAGCACAAACTAAGACTACGTTGTTTCTACAAAATTAAATTTTAATATTAGGAAATTGCACTTTAACTAGTCTTTATGAGGACGAGTTGTTCCGTTTCTTTATTCTTTGAATTTGACAATATCTCAAACAGGTTGACGCTTTACATAGTAATTTCGATGTTTCGAAAGAATACGCCTTTATGTGTGCAAAGCCATTAAGCTTATCACAGAAAAACAAATTAATAAAGAAAATATAATTAAGACAGAAAAAGAAATAGCAGTTAGTGTTGCCATTTTTATAAAGGTTTTCTAGCATTGAGAATCTATGTCATGTCATAAAATATATTGATATATAGATATATCTATGTTAAGATACCAGACCGTTCATATCATTGTCACTAATGACAATCTACAGCACATTGTCATCAGTGACCTTGCAATGAATGGTCTGTCGAATATAAAGACAAGAACGCGTTAGTTTGAATAGCGCTGAAACGCATAAACGTCAGTTTGACTGGCGCCGAAACGCATAACCGCTACTAAAAATAAAATGATATCGTTTACGTCATCCAAGCGATTATCATGCAAGTTGTTCTGATTACGACGCGTCGCTAGAGGGCACTTATTTTTTTACTAAGATGAGCATTACTGAGGCGACACCGCGTGTCAGGCAACTAATTACAAGTTACAACGAATCAAAATGGTGGAGATGATTGCATACCAAAAATCGTCGATTGTTAATAAGTGGTAGTCAACGACTCCAATCAGACACGCAGATGGACGAACTGATAGTATGATTGCTGGGTTTGTAGCGTCGGCGAAACAAGTATAGGATTTCATTTATTTTTGTAATTTCGGCAGGTACCAAAGTTCTGAAAATAATTACCTGATCTTCTATATATGAAAATTTCTGCTGTTACCCGCAACTTTATTCGCTATATTACAGTAAGTTTCATCAAAATCCATTAAATTTTTTAAAAATCCATCCATCTTCACAGTTTTGCATATGGGGGATTGGTTGAGAATTTTTCAAGTGTATGTATGGGGCAAAAATTAAGCTATTTGAAATAGTGTAAAAAATTGTTCATCAAGGACTATTTATGTTGGGAGAAACAAATGATAGAAAAAACGTATGACTATACAAAATAAATAAATTAAAACCATCAAAAATTAAAGGCAGAAGTTTGGAGAACTAAAAAAGACCAACATGATAAATTACATAAGATTACGGATTTATACAATTTTATACAACAAAACGCGTTCATAAAACACTCCCCGTAACTATTACAACTTACATGAATCTGTCCGTACAAATGAACAATCAAAACTCTGAGATGATAATTCGGGGAAGCTACACAAGTGTGAAAAGTTGCCGACGGTGGGCTGGTCGCTAATCACAGTAATCAAACAAACAAGAGTGTTTTAAAGGAACCTCTAGTAATATGGACTTGAACGATAAATAATTTGATGAAATACTGCTATTATTTCATTCGGTAACTACACATAAATTATTGATACTAATATATCAGTAGTAAACATACATAAGTTGCACTTTTACCAAGCACAAAATGTACCTATGCATTAAATCATAAATTAAATGTAAGGATTTATTTTATTAATTACTGGCTGGTAGCTGGAAATACCGGGCTAAATAGTCCATTACTTAAATATTTCGTTTCATTGCCGTATAAATATAATCTCCATAATATATTCGTGTGAAAGTCCCATTAAACTAGGTTCATCCGTTCTAGAGATTAGCCCGAACAAAGAGAAAGACATGTAGACACATTAAAAAGAACCAGTTTGTATTTTAGTATCGCGGAAATAACTGTAAGCATTTGAAATCACAGACAGACACTAGAATTTTATTTATATTCCAAAGACGATGTAAAGATATTGCTAGGCTCGCTTTTAACTACAATGTAAAATTATGTAAATATTTATTAATCTTCGAACACAAGTCGACGATGAAAAAATCTCACTTAGGTCACCTGACCTAAGTACTGAAGTGACCTGAGTGCTGAGTTCTACATAGTGTTTTACATTTTTTAGTGTTTTATAACACTATGTAGAACTCAGCTTCAGGTTAGACTGTAAAATGACCGCAACATAGTTGGGAAAAGCATAGCAGATAAATGCCTAAAATAACCATCTGCCTTTGAATGCTTAGTTGATTGCTCTTGTAGGCTTGTATGTTTGGTAGAACAAGCTAGTAAAATATGTATATTTTAGCTAGTTTTGACAAGTTTATAGTGATGTATAGTTGCCTACAATACAATGAAAGTATAAAGCACTATTCGGCATTATGTAAACAGCGCTTAAGTCCAAAGTTTCAGTGGTTATTCGAGCGAATCATAGCGCCAGAGCAAACAAGACCAACTTAAATGCAAGCTATCTTTCTTGGAAATGCTTTATTATAGTTCATCTGAACCTTTAATATGAAAGACAGCTAAAATGGACTGGGAATTTAAAAGAACTTGAGAAATACTGAACCTCATATGGGGTTCAAAGATCGGGGCTATGTTTTTTTTACACAATCATGTGAAGATAAAGGCTTTGTCTCTGCAGCATCCAAAGCAAACGGTAAAACATGTTTCAAGCAGCAGACATACTCAGCCTATAACATTCCTGCTGCTGGGACAGCACAGGCCTCCTCTCTAAAAGAGAATGGTCCAGCGCGGGTAGGTGGATGTCGCATGTCTTTCCGGATTCCTAGAGCATGTCAGTTAACTCACGATATTTTCCATTATCTTTTGGAAAGCTTTACTGAAGATATAAATTACACAAAGAAATTTGCCAATCAGGGCTCATTTAGAAAAAATGCAACCACTCGAACTTGATTTAGCAGCTAATTTTAATCTTTAACGTGATGATAACTACAGAAACTGGTTATAAAACTATGGTCGTATCAGGGTGATGTTCTTCAGGCATCACGAAGCATTACAATAATTATTGTGACACTCATAGAAAACATACCAATACCGCCTCGTCTCGCCTTGTAACAAATATCATTTATCTTTTTCATTTAGAAGACACAACTGACTCCAACATTATCCTTTATTATTATCCTTTTCGCATACATTTTCAAATGTCGTCTCATTTTCATATTATAACCTTCAACCCTCAGTCTGTAACTATATTTAACCAAATGAACTCAAATATCACAAACTATTTTGAGAACCAAAATTTTATTAAAATATTCACGAACGTGAATAGACACACGGTAGGTACATCTGAAAGGTCTCACGAATTTAATATTTAAGTTAACAGTATAGTCTAGCACTAGATTTATTTAGTACAAGAAAACATAGATATGAGAATAGATCAAATGCCAGACGTTTACATAATTACAGAAAAGTCTGCAAAGCGTAAATATTTCGTTTGTTATGAGAGCTTATAGCCTAGCATCATCATTATCCACAGCCTGACTTCGTCCACTATTGGAAAAAACCCTTTCTTTTTCTCGTACTAATCCCCACGATCCGGTTTTTATTTGATCGCGGTGAATATACACACAAATATTTTTTTGGACCGTTACCACTATTTTCATTTGCATTACATAATTGTTTCTAAAGTGTGATGTTAACAAAAGATTTCAATTCATTTTATTTAGATTACGGTATAGTTTCTGAATAGTATCGCAATGTTGTAGGCACATTTTATTGCGTAAGAATGGTTCTTTACGAGAACAAAAATTACTTTAGTAAAACCATAATTTTTCGAGTTTAACCCGCATTCTCGTGTAAGCGGTAACAGTTAATAGTAGGAATCTCGTATTAAAATGTTTTAAGAGTCATAACTACTGCTCAATTCTGGGAGGGTGTTTGTGTGTGTAAACGGTACTAATTAAGTATATTGAGAACTAAAACGTTGACAGCTATCGCGTTGGCTCCCAGGGGCGCTGTTATAACGCGAGGTCTGCGAAACCAAACTTCAGTTTGTGGACCTTTGACGCAAGTTTATTTATAATTATAACAGATTATAATACGGTTCTAACAACTATTGCTTTCGACGAATTAACAGTTAGTTTTAAATGAAACAAAAATTTTACACTCTACATACTACAACCATGTAATATTGAATCACATTTAATGATACACGACTACTCTGCAAAGAGTACGACTGAGTAGACCATACAAAATACTTGACAAAAGACAATACTTGACACAGTTTTCTTTTTAATAGAAAAACGTAATCGCATGCTAGGAATTACTTCTGTATCATGACTGCATTCATAAAACACCTAAAACATAGACCCATATAACTGTAAACCATAGCTACATTTGTTACGTGCAAGAATCGTATTCCAACACGCAGCGCAGCAACCTTCCCTCAACCACTACGCAAGTCTCTTATCACTTTTCTACCATTCTCTAATTACGGCCACGACCTACGTCAAATAGTGGGCCATTACACTGAAGTACAATTTTTTTATTTAGAATAGGTTCGCGTTTGACCACCATCTCACCTGATGGTAAGTGATGATGTGGTCGAAGATGGAGCACGCTTACCTAAAAGTAACCTATTCACTCTTGACTTAAAGACTCCTAGGTTATAGCTATCGGGAAACACAGACTCCGGCAGGGAATTCCACTCCTTAGCCTCCTCCAATTTAACTGCAAAACATACATCGTAAATGTAACAAAACAACCATTATATAGATGTTCTGCTCCCGAAACTATTTAGATTAAAGTAACATTTTCCGGGTTATAAATAAGTAATTTAATTTTCACATAGGAGTTTTGGCTTTAGATTTATAGGCACTAAAATATAGTGTATTTATTTGTTTGGTCCAGTTTTGTTTTGGGTAATAAATAAATAAGTATTTTACTGATTTTATTTTGCTTTGAACGAGAAACTTGCACTTAGGCTGTTCAAGTTAAATGTATTTGCAATGCCGCCATTATCTTGGGTACGTTACAAGCCGAAAGCGATGAAAACGATGTTTTTATGCATTGTTTCAGTTAAGTGTAAATAGTTTGTCAGTTATTAATTTAAGTGGTGGACACCACTTAAATTAATAACTGACAATAGTATATATAATAGCGGAAAAAATAATGAAAGAATATTGTGTCACATCTTCAGAAGACTATTTCTTACATGCAATTTTGAAAATGTAAAAGTAATAATAATTGATGGAGTGTTTTTTCATGGAAATTATGTTTCAATACCAACTGTTTCCTGTGAACACGATTGCATGGAAATTTTGATGTGTATATCTATGGGAGAGCTTTTCTACGATAACCTTTATCCTACGAACATGGTACATTTTTCCGAGATAAGAAGTAAACTATATGCTATTTCTGACTATAATTTATCACAGATAGCTGTGCTGCAGTATTATAGTGTTGGGGTTATCATCGTTTAAATTGTAAAACTGTAAATTAGTATATAGTTCCAAATAAAAATTTCGTATTTTTTTAACGGTGTTTATGGCAACACACAAGTCATATTTTTTAGTCTATGTTTTTTCCTTCTTTTTATGTCAAGAGTTAATCTCGCTAGCTAACGCGTTGTTGTGTGTAATTCTGTACTTATCAGTAATTAAAAGGAGTTATATTATAGAAAATCGTTTTTATTAAGAAACCAGAAAATACAGTCCACAGAAACACATTGGTCCTACGACATTGGTCCATCCAAACCGTTAACGATTTTCGGTGAAAACTCGTGGTTACTGCGATTAGTAAGTGCAGCGAGACCTAATTACTACGTCGCGACGCGTCAGAAGGCGGCGAAGGCAAAGCTAATGGAATTACAGCATACTTAAGGTACTTGCGAGAATTAACAAGAATCAATTACTGCAAGAAGAAAATAAAATTCCATTAAGACAAAGAAAGCATACAGTCAAGCGGCCATTTGCTCATTCATCAATTGTTCAGTGCGAGAAGGATAGCAAATTCCTTGCGGGTGAGGGTGAAAGAGACGAGTTACAACTGCCTCGTCAGCAGCGTCCACGCACGCTTACTGAGTTCGCACCAACATTGATTTGCGCGCGGTTTGATTTGCGCGCGGTGTCTTCGTTCGACCAATTGGAACGCAGCAAGCTCCTGTCAATGAGGCAACGGTCCGGCCCCATTGGTGCAAAAGGGTGGTTGGGTTGGTACGACTGGTGTACGACGTGCAGCTATCGACGCGCTCCCTAGCGGCCATCCAGCGGAAGCTCGGTATAGACGCCACTCGACACAGGAATCAAGAAATTATCCGCCATTTTCTACTTACAACTAAAGTTCTTATATTGAATTTTATGCTAATATTACTTAAACTAAAATTTTTAACTGCGAGTTGTGCAATTTTAACAGTAACAGTGTTAATTTAGGCTGTAAAAATGGAGGATGTGCTAAAAAGGTTAAGAGTGAGCAGAGGATACGCTAAAGGTACATTAACGAGAATAAATGCTTTCGTAGCAGAGTCGAATGAACTAATTATAAGCTCCGTTGAAGCGCTGATAACTAGAAGGGATAGGTTATTAGCTACTTTTAAAGAGTATGAAAGCTACAACAAAGATATTATTACATTAGATTCTTCAGACAGTGAAAATGTAGGTGACATTGAAAGCAAGTATTTCCATTGTCTGACTATTTTAAATGAAAATATAAAGTTAAAAAGTGCAAGCAAGGAAGGGAAAGCTTCGGAGTCAGATAACAGTGTCGTGTCTAGAACTAGGTTACCACACATTAATATACCTAATTATACAGGAAAGTATTCCGAGTATGTAAACTTTAGGGAAATATTCAGATCTGTAATCCACAACGACCCATCCTTGGACAACGTCCAAAAGCTGTATTACCTGCGATCATACCTCCAGGGCCCACCTTACGAATTAATTAGTAATCTCTCTGTTGTCAGTGAAAGCTATGACAATGCATTGCAATTATTAGACAAGCGATTTTATAATAAATATAAAATAGTAAATGAGCATGTAAACACTCTCCTAGACTTAGACAAGCTTACCAAGTTCCCTAATGCTAATGATATTAGGAATTTTGTTTCCGTAGTGAGACAGACACTAAGCGCTCTACGTAACCTCAAGGCAGAAGTGGAGTCTTGGGACCCTATTCTGCTGGGCATCTTGGTGCGCAAGCTGGACGTCTACAGCTCTCGGTCCTATCAGCTGGAGCGAAATCAAGAGCAGGACCCTTCCGTTGAGGAATTTTTGGTATATATGGATATGCGTGCTCTTGCTCTGGAGAACACAGATACCCGGACTGAGACAATGGAAGGCGGAAAGCGGCAGGGTGCAAATATGCCGCCAGTCAAGAATAAGGTAACTCTGGCAGCAACAGCCAAGACAGCAATGGAGTGCATCTACTGTAAGTGTTCAGATCATAAATTATACTCATGCCCAAAGTTTAAATTACAATCTGGTAAAGAGAGAGTCTCATTTGCAAAACAAAAAAGTTTATGTAGCATATGTTTAAATTCACACCCTGGCAAATGTAAATACCACTTTAGGTGTGGGCAGTGCAAGAAAACTCATCACACGCTGCTGCATCTCGATGATGAAGGTGGTCCAGGACCAGTGGTCCTCCTATCTGGAGACCCTGCTAATAATATTTTAATTCCTACAGCACGGGTAAAGGTGTTTGCAAAAGATGGACGAGAAGTGCATATAAAGTGCATACCCGACACAGGTTCTCAGGCATCGCTGATCACTGCAAAGGCAGTGGAGGTATTAGGATATACTCCTAAGCGAAATGATATAAACCTCATTGGTGTAACAGAGAGCCAGAACAAAGTCAGCTATTGTATTCCGTTAAAAGTACATTCTTTGACATCTCAATTTAATACTCTAGTTAGCTGTCATGTAGTTGATAAAATCACTTGTAACTTACCTCAATCACCGGTCAGCTTAGAAGGTATACAAATCCCTGCTGGTGTCACTTTGGCAGATACAACCTTTAACCAACCTTCAGAAATAAATATGCTAATAGGTGCTGATATCTTTATCCAGGTCCTGCTGCCGCATGATGAACCTCAGCGCTTGCATGCATGCAGTGATCTAGGCGACCAGCAGCAATCTTCATCTCCAGGCATCATAAACACGAAGTTTGGCCATGTTATTGCCGGAGCATTAGCATCTAACATCATAAAAAATCAGGTTGTATCTCTCATTTGTACAAAGTGCGAAACAGAAGTAAGTGACAGTGTCAGGAAGCTTTGGGAGGTGGAAAGTGTTCCGGAGTTACTAGTAGAAAGGGATTCAGAGCAAAAATTAGCTGAAGATATCTTTATAAATTCAGTGAAACTAAAAAATAAAAAATTCACTGTTGACTTACCTTTGAAGCTAGAAATCTGCAAGATAAATGAGGCTCTAGGGAATTCATTTGACCTAGCCTTACACAGGTTTCTCAGTCTGGAAAAAAGACTGCAAAGCAACATTAATTTACTTACTGATTATCAAAAGTTCATAGATGAGTATGTAGAGCTTGGTCATGGTCACTTTGTTGATATTGACTCTTACAATTTCAATGAAGATCCTATTTATTTTATGCCACACCATGTGGTTATAAACGAGCAAAGCAAAAGCACTCGTACTAGAGTTGTGTATGATGCTTCCATGAAAACTAGTAAAAAGATCTCATTGAACGATATTTTATTGAATGGGCCTACAGTACAGAAAGAATTATTTGATATTGTTTTGTTATTTAGAATAGGAGAATTCACTTTGAGTTCAGATATTAAGAAAATGTTCCGCAATATACGAGTAAACCCGGAACACACTTCACTCCAGAACATTCTATGGCGAGATGATCCTAGTCAGGCTATAAAATGCATGCGTCTTGACACCGTCACTTATGGGGTGAAGTCTTCAAGCTATTTGGCAACGCGATGTTTGCTTGACCTTGCACAAAGGCATGAGCATGAGTTACCGCTAGCATCATTTATAATTAAAAATTGTATGTATGTCGATGATGTACTTTATTCATGTTCAGATATGCACAAATTGCTTGAAGCTAAACGGCAGTTATGTGAAATGTTAAGTTATGGGAGCTTTAAGTTGCATAAGTGGGCTTCCAACTCACCTTCTGTTCTCTCTGACATACCAGCGGTTGAACAGCAATTTAGTGAGCTTGACCTTCAAAAGGGTAACTATAATATGAAAGCCTTGGGGCTTACGCTTGATGTGCAAAAGGATTGTTTTAAAATAGATAGCCCAGAACCATTTGATGAAAATATAATGACAAAAAGAGGGGTTCTTAGCTATATATCAAAGTTCTATGATCCCATGGGTTTTGCTTGTCCGATTGTAATTAAAGCCAAAAGCATCATTCAAAAAATATGGTCACATAATATTGGCTGGGATGAACATATACCTAGTGAGCTAGTTGACGAGTGGCTTCAATTTGCTAGAAGTCTAGTTGCCATGCAGACTATCAATTTAGACCGACACATCCCAACCAATGAAGCAGCAGCAGTCCAGCTGGTTGGCTTCGCGGACGCCTCCAGCACGACGGGGTACGGGTGCTGCATATATCTACGCATGGTCCACAAAACAGGTAAGGCTAAATTATCCCTGCTCTGTTCGAAGTCGCGAGTAAACCCACGTGCGAACGCATTAACGATACCAAGACTGGAGCTTAATGCTACATTGCTTCTATCCATTTTAATGGAGCGAGTTTATGATACTTTACATAAAAATATTAAAATTGATGATGTGTACCTATTCACCGACTCCAAAATAACTTTAGCTTGGATTCAAACTGAACTCCCTAAACTACAGGCTTATGTATCGAACCGAGTGAGGGTAATTCAGCAAAAAACCAGTAGGTGGCGCTGGCTGTATGTACCATCCGCGGAGAATCCTGCTGATTTGATTAGTAGGGGTATCTGCCCTCAGGAGCTTCCGACCTGTGCCCTCTGGTGGGAGGGGCCGAAGTTTCTGCAAACAAGGTACAACTTTGATACTAAAAGGTTAGTCTTACCTGAAAACTTACCTGAAATGAAAGCAAAATCCGCGTCCACTCTTCCGGCTAAAGTTGCGTTAACAGCGGGAATACAGCATGATATAATATTTCAAATAATAAATAAATATTCAGAGATAGGAAAGATGACGAGGGTAATTGCATATGTTCAAAGGTTTTGTCGAAACTTAAAAAAGAATACAAGGCTTACAGGCACGCTCAGTCCTGATGAGATGCAAAGTGCGTTGCATTCAATAATTAAACATGAACAATCAATATATTATTGTGTAGAGATAGGCTCATTGCGGAAAGGTAGCTCTGTGCGAGGACCACTACAAGCCCTACATCCTTTCATGGATGCAGATGGCCTGATCAGGGTAGGGGGTCGTTTGGACAATTCGGATATACCGATTGCACAAAAACATCCTATCATTCTACCTCGAGAATCTCGCATAACTGAACTTATCATACAGAGTGAGCATGTTAGGTTGTTACATTCTGGACCTAAGTCAATCCTAGCTAACTTAAATCAAAAATACTGGCTAATTAATGGCATGCGACAACTCAAAAAAGTTACTCATAAATGCTTGGTTTGTTTTAGGCTGAAAGCTGGTGCAGCAAAGCAGTTAATGGGATCCTTGCCTCAGCACCGCGTGACATCATGCAGACCATTTCAAAAAGTAGGCATGGACTTCGCTGGGTCAATCCAAGTCAAGAATTCGCGTGTAAGAAAAGCTATAGTCGGTAAAGGTTACGTATGCATATATGTATGCTTTGTCACGAAGGCAATTCACTTAGAGTTGACTTCAGATTTAACAACTGATGCATTCCTGGCGTCTTACAAAAGGTTCACAAGTAGGCGTGGCTTGCCCAGCGACGTATTTTGCGATAACGGTGGTTGTTTTCGTGGGGCAAGGAACCAACTAGCTGAGCTGTACAAGCTTAATAGTTCTGCCGATCACCAGACGCTTGTGCAAGCTTATGCCGCAAAAGAAGGCATTAAGTTTCATTTTACGCCTAGTTATGCACCAGTATTCGCAGGGCTTGCAGAAGCGGCTGTGAAAAGTATGAAGTACCATTTAAAAAGAATTGTATTAGATGCTGTATTAACTTATGAGAGAGCTACACACTGTTTTATGTCAGATAGAGGCCGTGCTTAATTCACGCCCTATTTTACCTCTCTCTGAAGATGTCAACGATTACTGTTATTTGACTCCAGGCCACTTTCTTATAGGTACAGCTCTGACTATGTATCCTGAAGTAGATGTTTCAGAAACCATAACAAATAGGCTAGGGTTCTGGCAACAATGTAAACAATTGCAACAAAGATTTTGGAAAGCTTTGTATAAATATTATTTAAATACTTTGCAGAATAGAAGCAAATGGTGTCAATCTATGCCTAACGTAACTGTAGGTGCACTTGTACTTATTAGAGAGCCCAATGCTCCTCCTTTGAAGTGGCCCATGGCACGTGTGGTGAATGTGTTTCCTGGAAATGATGGCAAGGTTCGGGCCTTGCAGCTAAAAACAGCTAATGGTAAATTATATACGAGGTCATTGCAAAGCATAAGTGTATTACCTATTGAAAAGTAATTTTAAATTAGAGGTCTTTATTGTTAATTTCAGCTACAAATGCTATATAGCTGCCTAGAGGCGTGTGCTACTTTTATACATTCTTATAAAAACTAGTAACTCAGTCAACAAATATGTAATAAAGAATGTGTACCTGTTATTATAATATAATATAATATAGGATACCTAACTATTGTAAAAAAGGATTTTTATAAATAATACTTACCTAAGTTTTGTAAAGATACACTAGAAGCTAAGTACTTATATAAGATTAATACCTACGATAAAACTTACTTATTTTAATATTTTGTAACTGGTTGTACGAACCTGAAAACTTATATCTAGCTAGTTTTTAATTACGTACTTACATTTGTTTATAATTAATGCTAAAGTAAATCTGAAAGAAAATAATTGTCTTTTGTGCATTTATACTTAGAAAAGTTTAATAATACTTTGCCTTTCTGCTATATAGTAAAAATGTTTGTAAATTATATTGTGATATTGTCCTTCAGACTTATTGTTTTCACAAGCAGTCAACTGCCTTTAGATACAGAAAGAGGTTGTCTACTGTTTGTTTCCTGGCGCGGCAGTATGTTTATGGCAACACACAAGACATATTTTTTAGTCTATGTTTTTTCCTTCTTTTTATGTCAAGAGTTAATCTCGCTAGCTAACGCGTTGTTGTGTGTAATTCTGTACTTATCAGTAATTAAAAGGAGTTATATTATAGAAAATCGTTTTTATTAAGAAATCAGAAAATACAGTCCACAGAAACACATTGGTCCTACGACAAACGGTGCTAAATTTCATCCAAATCCATTCAGCCATTTTGCCGCGATTGAGTAACAATAGGCTTGCCTTTAAGTTGTGAAAATACTGCAATTCTGCATAAAGAGGTTAATACACAGAGTTATTTTACCAATTACGTTCTATGTGAAAAGTGAAATTATAAGGTAGGTACTCGATAAAATATTCCTCGAAGCTAGAGAATTTAAACATCGAACACCTTACTTTTAAATTCCAAGATGACCGCACTCATTTAAAGGCTATGTTCCTGTTTCTAGTTGCAAATTGACAACACCAACCGTCTATTTCACTGATTGGAATGAACAGGCGGCGTATGAAATCACACAGGTAGAACCAAACTGCTAACTAGAGATTCTAAAGGCACTGAAGACGAACAGCAGGAATACCTAACATTTTGGTGTTGTACAGAATTTTTAGCGAAGAGCTTTTGAAAATTCATAATTATTATATGTATTTTAAAATATTAGTAACCTAGAAAAATTCTTTACTTCACCAAAAGACATGCATAACAAAATCTATTACCAACTATGTATATAACTTACATACACCATGTCTGTTATTTCGAAGGGCTGTTAATTTCAGCCTTTGTTGTTCAGGATATTAGATAAACGATTGAGTAATCTTCGGATTATTATTATTGCTTAGTACCGTACGTGTTTCCGAACGCATCTTTTCTTGAGATAACCTTACTTCTTGTTAGCAGAAAAAACTCGCGTTGTTGAGAGATTGATTTTTATTGATTGTTGACTGAAATTGTGAATCCGGGTGAATCCTAGTTGCTATCGATAAGTTGGTCGTAATCTAGTAAATCTTGATCTGAGTAATCCCCTTTTGAGTGAGACACTGGGATGTTTTGAACAATAACGCCGAATTGAGATTAAATTTAACCTGCGCGTTAGTTGGTGATAAATAGCTGTGCGAATTGGTGCTGCAATACGGCCTGGACCACGCTGTGGAAACTTGCGTCTTTTGTGACCGTCGTCACACCACTTGACAACATTACACACTCAAATACACTGACACACATACAGACCGACGTGATCTGAGAACAGGTCTTCGCCGTCTTCAGCCTTGGGTAAGTGTGTATATTGTAATCTATAATCTTAAAATATTTTTGTAAAGCAACTTAAGTTAGGGCTCCACGTAATCGTGGACAGTTCGACAAACCAGTTTCGTTGCGCTGGGATCGGGATCGAACAATTATAATCAATTAAAGAAAACCCGTAACACTTTTGTCTTACAGTCAGGAACAGTTACAGAAGCAACATCTCTGGTGGTATTATTGTCATCTTCTTAAACAAAATTTACTCACTCTCACTCACTCAGTATTGCTGGGGTTACATGATATACTTAAATTCATTAATATACAGCTTTAATAAATTCTGTAATTTCTTAATTGAGTTGAAAGTGTCATGCAAATGAGATTCTTAAATTATTATTAAAAACGACAAGTTGAACAGGCTCTTCAAATAAATTGACCTTTTACTTTGTTTTGAGATCTAACAACTTAGTTCAAAGGTCAATCGATGCCCGTAAGCTAACATGAACAATTTGGTTCGTGAAAATCGAACTTCTTACGTGTTGTTGGCATGTACTTTAGTTCAGTTATGGATTTAAGGCCACAAACTGCTTGCTTACTACCATCACTCTATGGTAGCATCATTTTCTTTTTCTGATACTGCAATACTTTTTTCTGTACATCAGTGGTTATGAGCCTAACTTATGAAATGTAAATCGTTACGTCGCATCATGCAGCAGTGATGATATAAAATACGCATTTAAAAACGGCAAAGAGAAGAGACTTTTTCTACCTAGCTGGAAATCCTCACAGATGTCCTCCTCCTGAGGCGGGCAAAAGAGTCCACAACCACCCCGTGTTTCCCCGCACACTTGCATCAGGGGCTGCTAAACACTCTTCACCGCGATCCTTTACAGGCCGTCTGGTTAAACAGGGGGACGGATTAAAATATTCTCCGCCACAACAAAAATATTTCCCAAAGAAAAATGATAGGCCTACACAAGGTTTGTGACATCTGTTCAATAGTACCATAAGCTAACCATATTTACGCGTCGTGTTTATGGGTATAGTAAACATAACAAATTCAATAGTAATTGCTACGAGAGCTATCAAAGAAACAAAAGTATCAAATAACCAATAAATTGAAGAAGCCTGAAATGGCGAAGCAAATTGGAACTTCGCGTTGGGTTCCAGATTCTATAAAGGATAGTGTTTTTAGTTTGTTTTATATATTAGAGAGACAGTAGCTACCGATGCATGTGGGACTATTTTTATATAAGATATTATTAAAACAAAGCAAGTTGGCTAAAATATTACCGGCTGTGCGTCAAGATTAAGCAACGTTTGCCGAGGTCAGCCGGTGGATGGGTGACCACCATACCAATACACCGTCGAGCCTCAGAGAGCACGTTAAACCGTTGATCGAGTTTTAATTTGTATCTATTTGACAGCCCACGGGTAAAGTGTTGCAAGAAGTGGGCACATAACAATCTTAATGTACTTCTTTTTTTGAGGGGGAGGGGGCGGGCGGAATCTTCAAATGACTGCTCCCGCTCTGAGTAGAACGCAAGAGAGGTCCAGTTCTTCAGACTTCTACTGACTAAAACCCACTTTGTCCCTTCGATTGAAGAACAACTCGTTCCAAGGCTGCTGTATCTGGTTAGAACATTACCGCAACCCTGGCAAATCTCAGTGAATTCCTTTGACTTCGTTTACGTTCACATAGCTGGTGTCCTAAGAATATAGCTTGTGGCATATCTGATAATCATCAATAAAATCTGCCTATATGCGTTTAGTGATCATCCATACTAATTAATCACCGCTTACCCCATCCACCGCTAACAAAAACCGATAATAATGACATCAGTATTAAAATCAGGCTCAAAGGAACTCAATTTCAAGTGACGACGCGAAAGTAAAAAACAGAACCTAGTTGATTAAGTCCCACCAACCGCGCAATTAGATTCTATAGTAATTAACAGGGATAGGTCAAAGTGCTTTGAACACTAAGTTAATATCGATTTTGATACAAGTACAAACTGTGGAGAAAACCGTTGTGAAGGAACCGTACTAACTAACTAGCAATAGGAAAAATAAAATCATTAAACTGCCATTTTATTACTTTACAAAAATAACGTTTTAAGTTTTTTTTTTATAATAAAAATGTTAAATGTCGTTTTCTATGTGGAGCATGAAGATGAAAAATAAAGTGTTAATATTCGTCAAAATAAGTTATCTCTACATCCCTTTATTCAAAAGTTATGTAACAATTTTGGCCCTGTTCTGCCGATAAATGATAAAATGGTAATTTAAGAAAACTACAAAAAAAGAATAAAACCATGTGGCATCTACCAAGACACTGGTAACTGCTTTTAAAGAGCGTAACGCATAACCCTTTGAGCCAGTAGCAAGGGACCATTGAAATGTAATAGGAGTTCTCCCAATATTCAGTAGAACTTCCTAGATTAAGGTTTCATCCTCATCTGTCCCGTGTCTGTAGTGGGTACGTCATAGGCTGATAACTTTCGTGATACTAACCTGATTGTAGGTAGAATACTTGGTAAAGCGCATGAGGTTCAGTTCACAGGTCGACTTATGCAGAAAATGATGAACCGGATACCGACCTAGAAAATAAGATAAGGATAAGATTAGGACAAGGTTTAAATATTGTTTAGTTTAGTAACCACCAAATACTAAAGTACCCTCAAGCGCGTTTATAATGTTTTGTAATTTACATTGAGGATTTAAATGTGGAAATAAATTCCATACATTGTAAACATTTTTATTCCAAAAAAATATTTATGTTACGTATGCATATAGCTTAATAGTGCTTATAATCCTGGCGATGTAAACGTCAAGCGAGCCAAAAATATTGCCAAGGGATTCAAGCGAGGGCAGACATTACTTATGACATGCGCATTGGGTGCCATCTCACGCACTTTTATAAATGTGTTATTGTATTCGTTCAAGCTATTTAAGGGTTTCGGGGTTGGTAGAGATGGTGGTAGTACCTACGTGGCATAAGATGTGGGGCTGATTAGTTGCGCCACTTCTGAGCTAAACCAAGTGAAAAGTGCTGATTGTATTCTGAAATAAGTAAGACAGTGCTGTTTCTTTTCGGAACTAGGTCAATTTCAATAGGATAATTGATTGTTATTTCAACTAAAGTAAATATTCAACATAGTACAAGTCTATATGGAAACCTTGAGCATCAAAACGTCAGTAACCTGTGCGGCACACAGAATATGATAGCGACTGTTGACGCGATGTGAGAGTCCAAAGTTTAAAAAACAAAAATAACAAACTAAAAAACTTTTCTACAAATAAAGGCGCAGAATGGCCATTCACTCCCATTCTTGTTGTATTGAACCAGCATTCTTTTTTTAGTTTCTCTGGAGGACTGAAAGCTAGGTTTTTTTTTTCGGAGGAAAATCAAGCGGAAGGGTTTGTTAGACTTCTACATACTTAAAACTCGCCCTGTTCCTTTGGGTTCCTTTGCGTTACGGGGCCGCGGTATCACGTAACAACATTCCCGAAAAATCTGGCATTTGACAGACTAACGAAAAAACAGATATCCTGGTCGCAATCCAAAATACTGATGTTGCTATTCTATCTGCTCGTTCCATCATCAGTCTACAAAACAAACGGCAATGCGCCATCGTTACATAGTGGACATTCCACCCATACGCACAAAACGTTTTGGGAATACCTTCATTGTGCGTACGGCTAAGGAGTGGAATTCCCTGCCGGAGTCTGTGTTTCCCGATAGCTATAACCTAGGTGTCTTTAAGTCAAGTGTGAATAGGTTACTTTTAGGTAAGCGTGCTCCATCACATCACATCATCACTCAGGTGAGATGCTGGTCAAATGTAAGCCTATCATCAATAAAAAAAAAATTGAACCAAGAATAAACAAAAGAAATCCCCTTTCCCGGAAACACATATCGATACTGGAAATATGAAATAACGTAAGGGACAAAACTAAGGTTTTCAGGAGAGCAATAATAAGATATTTTTCTTACAAAACTGGCTATAATTTTTTAACTATATGTTTTATGTAAAAAGTGTCTAGGACAAAGTTTCTTAGATTTCTTCATTCTTTGAAGCTAAAATAGTAAAAAATCAATAAAGCCTAAAGTTTCAAAGATAGCATGTCCCTTACGTTAAATAATAATGAATACGAGTGATACACGTTTACAAAATTTTAGATATAAATAAACGCCATTGATGTATGGGACACTTAAGGAAATAAACATATAGAGTTTTTCATAGTAAAGGTCTCTTAATGGTACATTCTATATTGTTAATGATGTTAACAAGTATAAAAAATAGAATTTTATACATTCATGACCTACTATGCCTATGCCATACAGTTTAAAACTACTTGCTAACTCACAGGGATAAAAAATAAACGAATAAAATAGATCAAATCTTTTATTTGTGCTCACTAATTCTCTTTTATAAACGCAATTTAGGTACTGTCGTAAATTACGTTAAGTATAACATTATTAGATTAAATCACAATAAAAAATAGCTATTTTGGCTTACTAAAATTAGACTCAATGTCCCAAAAGAAAAACAAAATTCACTTAAAAAATAAAAAAAATCATCAAATCAGTCTTATGTAAATAGTTATCAGTAAACGTAAAAAAAAAACAAATTACTTCTTCCTTAATAGAAAGCCTACAGTTAAATTGAAAGAGACTCAAAAATTAGTCTTTATCTTTATCAGTCTCATCATCGTCGGTGTCATTGAGCCTATCTTTAATTATACTCTTATTAGGAAGATTCAAATATTATATTGTGAAACTGAAATTGGCAGTTTTTCCTTATACAGAAATGGTAAGCTGTCTATGCTACTAGACACAGCTAGATTTTCTTCCACTATCTTTAAGTTCGATTTTTGAAATGTATATATTCGAATTTTCTTGAAATGCAGGTCTTTGTTTTTGAGAGTAGCAGGAGTAAAAACTGATTCAGCAAAATCATTGAAATCAAAGAAATACTGATGTCCTAACACATTCACTCGATAAGTTGTAAGTGAATAAATTGTAAATCCGTAATTGGCTGTAAGATTAGATATAAATTACTATAGAACATTGTTTTAAGAGCTGTGGATTTTGTTATAAATAAATAAATAAATAAGCATGAGGTCTTTTTCTGGCTGATTCCCTAAATGATGGCCACTGGGAAGGTCCCCAAACAATCAGTTCCAAAAAATATTTTGACATTAAGAAAATCACTTTGTATTTATTCTGCCTCGTACAGTTATCACTACCTCCCATGGTTAAACCGGATGGAACACTGGCTTATACCGCGTAAGAGAAAGCAAGTTTATTTGCCTCCCTCTTTGCGGAAAATTCGCGTCTTGACACAAGGTCTAATTTACCGCGTAACTTACCTCACTGTGACTCCGTAATGCGGGAAATTGTAATTTACAATAAAGAGGTCCGTAAAGCCCTTTGTAGTCTAGACGTGAACAAGGCCAGCGGACCGGATGGAATACCTGCCCGAGTCCTTAAAAGTTGTGCTCCAGAGTTGTCACCTGTCTTGACTCGCCTGTATCGCCTTTCCCTCAGAACCGAAGTGGTACCAGTGTCCAGGAAGCTTGCTAATGTGCAACCAGTACCCAAAAAGGGAAGCCGTGCTGATCCTGCCAATTATAGACCAATCGCCTTAACCTCCATACTTTCTAAAGTGATGGAAAGGGTACTCAACAACAAGTTTCTGGCATACCTTGAAGACAATGAGCTCCTCAGTGACCACCAGTATGTCGTTCGCCGTGATCGGTCCACCGGAATCTTTTTGTGTATGTCACGCATTATTAGCGCGAGGCCATTGAGAAACACGGTGAAGCCCTTGCGGTGTCCCTTGATATCTCAAAGGCCTTTGACAGGGTTTGGCACGCCAGTCTGCTGAGCAAGCTTCCTGCATTCGGTATTCCTGCTAGCTTATGCAACTCGATTTCCGACTTCTTGAGTGAGCGGTTGATCCGAGTGGTCATTGATGGCTGTTCGTCGGATCTTATGGCAATTAATGCCGGTGTTCCTCAAGAGTCTGTTCTTTCTGCGACTCTTTTTCTGCTGCATATTAATGGAGCAGTTGGGTACGCGGATGACAGCACAGTCGCAGAGAGATATTTGTCCAGCGCTAGAGCTAGCAGGGACGAAATTGCCACTCTCAGAAAGGCCATGGTAGAGCGCATGAATTCGACCTTAAATCTCGTTTCCCAATGGGGCGACGACAATCTGGTCAAATTCAACTCTTTGAAAACACAGGCTTGTATTTCAGCGCTAAAAGGAGCCCATATCAATTATCCCCTACTTTCCGAAGTGCATCTGTGCCAGTTACCAACCGCCTGGAGCTTTTGGGCATGGAGTTGACGTCAGACCTCAACTTTGGCTCAACCATCGAGTCTGGGATGTTTTCATTAGAAATTGTTGGCATACGGCAAGTATACCAACACTTTCTAATGAAAACATTATACATAAATCAAACATTTATTTTATACACAATTAAAAATGCCTACGCAGGTTTATCTCGTCCAGATGGTCGCAAACGGTCAGCGCCAAACAAATATGACGAAGCCACCAAACTTGCTGCAAAAAAGTTCATTGAAATGTTACAAGCTTTGCCATCCCATTATAATAGAAAAAAGTCAACAAAATATTATCTTCCAGAAGAATTTAAAAATACATCTAATTTATGCAGAATATACGTAAAAAATTGTAACGAGAAATCCGAGGCATTCTTAAGTGAAAAGCTTGACATTTCGAGAGTAAAACATAGCCTTTCATGTCCCTAAAAAGGACAAATGTTCCTTGTGTAACAAGTTGCACCGTTTTGCGTGTGTGACAGAGAAGCATAATAATATTCATTCAGATAAATTTTGAGAAATAGTACGGATCACGCAGTCCTGTGTGATGTTAAGGACAAATCAATTTATTCTCGATACTGACAAATTAACGTAAGTGTCAATATAATTATGATAATTTGAGTCACAATTTAATGTAAGGGACATGGTATTTGTACCTTCTCAGGGAACACTAATGTATAAGACAAAAATAAAACATCTCAAATTATGGAATAACTTATGTGACCTGTTGTAAAATGTACTCGATTTTTATTTAATGTAAATACATAATACTGTGAGTAAAGAGATTTACATTAGTTTTTATAAAAAATATTAATTTAAATGTCATATACAGCCAGTTTCTAGAAAAAAATGGTCTAGGCCTACGGAAAATATGTGATGTAAAGGACATTTTTTTGAAGATATCGAGATTTTAAATATACCAATCGATAGAGCAAAAAATTCCGAATCCAACGATATATATAACTAATTTTCGACAAAATGTCCCTTACGTTATTTCATATTTCCAGTATCGATATACAGACTATTCAAACATACTGTCGAAGAAACACCAAAACACATCCCTCAAATACTCAAAAACACTTCAATTCGTCCCAAATTACAGCTTTTCAGCACCCAAGTTAATTGGAAAGAGTTGTTTTAACTAAAGCTATGTTCACATAGAACGGAAATAGAGAGCTACTGACTGGAAGTATTCTTGACTATTAACAGTCAAGAATACTTCCGGTCAGTAATGATGGTGTAGTTTTGTGAAAATTTTAGGTTCATTGGTTAATTATTTTCGGTGTGGAAGTTAATTAATAAAAACGAAGGACAATCTAAACCATAAAAGATACGGGGAAACAGTTTCAGAAAATCTTGCTATATAATAAAACTAGCAAAATGTATGAGAACACAAGCCTGCCCATTTATTCTAGGAATCATCATCATCATTTGCTTAGCATTTCCCCAATTACGTCGGGTTCGGCTTCGAGTCTAAGAAGAAGAGTAACGCAAAGGATGGATGCAGAATTCCACTCAAAATACTAAAAACCGCTTCTTACTCATGATTACCGGACATCGCGCGACACACGACGCCGATAACTCGTGTAACATAGTATAAGTTTTGGTTTAGTGATGTATGTATTAGTACATTTATATTTATTGTAATAGATTGTATTTTTTGTATGGGCCAAGTTGCCTGAAATATATAAAATTCAATTCAATTATTAAATTATTGAGTAATTTTATTTTTTACACAAAATCATTCACTCCTGATAAGAATGGCCGCTGTGACGTTAATGCTGTCGAAAAAGATCACAAATGAATGCTTCTATCCGAGGAAGCAGAGGAAAGTGGAGGCGAATTAATTGACACGATTAAGATGGAAATACCTATTTACCCATTTTAATAACGAAAACCTCTTTGCAAAATCAAGTCCCGACTTAACTTTGTATAGGTTGTTTTTGCGCAAATGCTTATACTTATCAATGTAATGCTCGTGGCGGTTTTCCGAATGAGAAAGGGACACTACTATCGAAGCGATAAATGTACGATCGATGTACCATCAGCCCAACTACATTATTAATATCATTATTTTATCACAATTAAGGCTATGGTTATAGTACTACTGAAAACAAAACCTTTCAACAAATTCTCGTAAATTTTGGACCAATAAAATCAAGCCATATTTACGCTATTTCAGTCAACAAAGTTGTTTTTACGATATGATTCTATCTCAAACATTTATTTTATACTACTGTCCTCCAATTGTATGGTATTGTTGCAACTAGTTGTAAAACTTTTGTATGTGAGTGATGTGACCGTAATAATTCTATTACACATCGCATCTAGGGTAACGATGCTGTAAAGTAAATAAAATAGTGGTTCTTTTTATCGATTCTATATCACGGCTACAATCAGATGCAGTTGAAGAAATGATTTTAGTTCAATTACCTACTTATTTGTTTGAAAAGTTGTTTTGTTGGAACTTTTTAGTAATTTTTCATTAGTTCATTTTGCAATTGTTTCTTTCTGTTTGTAGAAATTATTACATACAGAACACTCTGGGCTGAGAGAGATTAAGCATTGCCACTTTGTAATGCAATGCTTAACCTCTGTCCAAGGTAAACGTCAATCCATGGGTCATACAGTGTCAAATATAAATAAACACATAAATAATAGAAATTAAATTGCAGTTTTATTTATTTCATTGTCCTTTTTCTCCATAGTCAACACTATAACACCAAAAATGGGACTTCCTTGGAAGTTATAATTTTTAAACATAATAAGTATTCAACTAACTGACATGATGAGCTTACATAAAAATACTATTAAATTTTGTGTGAGGTTTTCTTTCACCGTTTTTTATTATTAGATCGATTCTTAGATAAAATAATATTCTTTATTTACCTGTCTTGGGTCAAGTAAACTTGAAATTAGTTATTGTCCCTAAACTAAACCAAAGTCGTTCCGATAGATTCTAGAAAGAAGTTATTCAAAATTAACTTATTACTTCACGTAGAATCCCAAACTTGCAATTGCATCGAAACAAACAGAGTATCAAATGGAATTATTAATTGTCTTGTTTGGAACTAACTTATCAATATTCATTTTATTCTGTTGACGTTGGAAATTAATATTAACGATTTGACTTGTAGAGGCGTATTTTAACAAGCGTCAAAACTTTGTGTAGATTAAGATTTATTTGAGACTAGCTGTTGCCCGTGACTTGGTTTGCGTGCAAATTACGCTATTTTTTCCGGGATTAAAACTAACCTATGTCCTACACCGAACTATAATCTGTCTATGCCATACATTTTATCCAGATCCATGCAGCCATGATTTTCATTCATTTTGGCATGATTTAATAACAAATATCCACATATCCATACACCTGAGTGTGACCCTGTTACGCGTTAAAAAACAGGTTACAGATAGGCAGTCGTCACGAAAAATACTGCTGCATCGTCTTCACTTACCCTTTAAAAGAAACAAATAATGTACGTAAATTGCAAAACATTTGGATGGACATTCTTGCCCGATTTACTACATAAGAATTAACCTTTATGATTTTAAATAGTACTATTATAATAAATGAATTTATTTTGGTACATAGCTACAACAAAATAGACTAAAAGCAGACCCCAACAGTTGGGAGAAGACTAAAGAGTCGAGCGCAAATAACGTACGAGGAAGAGAGTAGACCGATTTTTCTGTTATTAAACGTCCACCCGCAATAACTTTAGTTCATCCGTGATCATGGCGCTTACAATAGGGCCGAAATATCAGAAACTCGAAACAATACGTTGACCTCCGAGTTTTTCGGTGTTTTTTCTCATGGTAGCCAGTTAAGAAACACCGGCCTTATCTTGTTTACATTTAAGAAAATAAATAATAATAATATCCCGTTTTAAGTTCTATAAGGCTAGAGACGTAATGATTTTTCTAAAAAGGAAAATAATCCATTACTCCAGGTAGAAAAGTTTCTCGATGCTAATTCAGGCAGTCAACGCATCTACCTCGTTTTATCAAAATCCGTCAACACCTGAACGTTTCCAAACATTCAAAATCTGTCGTCACAAATTCTAAAAGCTGGTCTAATAAATAAAAAAATAACTACAATTTACTTGACAAATTCCTCAATAATTTATGGGAGACACTTCGTGGACCACTCTATCTGATGAGTAATTTGGATTGGTATCGGAAGTAATTTGGGAGTAAAGTTTATTGGTAACGTAAAAGAAATTGATCAAAACGGTTTCGAGGCTGATGAGAAATGAAGATCTATGTTATTAGTTATGTGATCTTCTCCTACATTAGCAGCAGTCATGACAAAGTGATTACAGGTCGATATGCGAGATAAAGGTTGTAGGTACGAACCCAGGCAGGCAAAATGTCAGCAGGACGATTCTCTAGATGATTGATCTGCCCTCAAACACTTTCATAACGAAAGAACAGGAAAATGAGTTATATTTTTGTATTGACCTCATTACAAGATTTCTGTAGTTTAGTACAATAACTATTGTGATTACGGTATTATACGGTTAACTATAGTTAACGAAATATTTTTTCTCTTTTCGAGTTGATGAGACGACTCCATGAACTAAACTTTTTAGGTGAGTCTAGGCTAAACTTCAAAACTTTCTGATTATTCACCATCAAGAAATATTTGTTACCCACTTTGCCTAATTAATACAACTCGGAAAAGTTTTTAGGCGCCATATTTCTTTAAGTAGTCAAATTATTGAGATTTCTCAAGTTAAAGCGACAACGTTAACTTTGTCAGATTTGAAATTCATGCAAATAAGCTAACGTACGATAACAGATGGGATAGCATTGGATTGGTGAATTGGTATTTATAGCCTCCAGACAGCGATTTACTGCGAAGTTATAATAGCTTTTAAAAGAGTAATTAACTAATGAAATAAAATTAAAATTCGAATGCCTTTGGCACATCTTAGTTTAAAATAAAAACAAATTTCGCTCTACTCACGAAAGTGCAACACAAAATAACCATTACTCAACTTTAAAACACTCAGTACGTGACGAGGAGCACCTTTTGCAGCATACTGACAAACGAGTGTATTAAGTAAATTAACTTTCACAGCATACTGACTACAAATGACGTCATTTTAAAATAATGTTCAAAACCCCTTAGTTGTAAACACTATTAAGGGATTATTGCAGCATCTCGTATGATTGTAGACGTTTCTCATGTCAGCATGAGATCGTTTCGTAGTTTAAAGATTTAGAAGTCAGCAAGGTTTAGTTTAGGTTTAGTAGGGAACTGATTAAAGTGTGTTGGAGCTTCTGTGGGAAAATCTTAGCAGGGTCGTCTGCTAAGATTTTCACAAACTCGTGACGAACGACATGTAGATTTGTGTTCTGAATTTAAGGACAATTTGAATTAGTAGGAGCGTATTGTCTCTCCATCATCGGAAGATGATCATGGCTAAATAATTTAGCTCCAATATTGCTGACATTGGTCAATCTTTAAGGTAAAGCAACGCTAGCCAGGATCGGTTCACAGAGTGGAAGCCCAGGAGTGTGCACTTTACATGGTGATTTTTTTGTTCTATTTTTATAAAAAAATCATGCAAATAAAATAAATGGAACGACTGTCTATCTGATCTCTACAGCACGTACCTTCTTCAATATCACGATACCCCTTAGCAAAACTGGTTACAGATTTGCTGGCTTCTGTTCCATGACGAGTATCAAAGATGTACAACTGACAGACATTTTTGTGTTAAATACAGGTAAGTATAAGTATAAGTTATATGAAGTGACATAACAATACAAGTGCCTACACATCAGAAAGAAAAATATTAGCAAGCTATAAACCGAACTAAATACTTAATATTGTTCGTTTTGCCCTTAAAGAGTTTACGTTTATCTGTAAGGGCAAGTCCTATACAAACACTTTCTACTTTTATTGCATGCTCAATGCTGTAAAACTCTGTAATAGGCTTCAGAACCTCATGTGACGTTGCCACCATATCATGTGCTAAGTCGAGTTCCATATGAATAAACGAAAAAATAATGTCACTGATTCTACACATAACAAAGCTTGGTTTTGGAATTGATTTCGTAATATACTTAATATTGATTTCTAACCTGTATTAATAAGGTAAAATGCGTGAGTGTTTAATCTATCGACCTCCAAGTTTTATGTGACATACACAAAACACCATACAGAAAAAGAAACGGAACCATTTTGTCATCGCTATCCCCACGCATCTTAAAATTTATTTTTTTAATATGGGCCAAAGTTATAAACAATAAAAAAAAATTAAAACCATTGCCATTACACTAACAATAATTATCGCAAGATGACAAGCCAAAATTAATGACACTTAGAGTTTCATACCACCTAAAGGAAGAAACGGAACACTTATAAAGTCAGTTTTTTTGTTTTTCTGTCCGTTAAGACCTTTTTAACCGACTTCAAAAAAGGAGGAGGTTCTCAGTTCATCGGAATCTTTTTTTTATGTAACCTGATTACTCGAAGTTGGCTGGACCGATTTGGAAATATTTTTCTTGTTTGAAAGGGTATGCTTTCTAGTTAGTTCCATTATCATGAAATCAGAATACGATGATTGAATACTGGAAAAATCGAGAGAACTCTTCAAATCTATAGGCACACCTATAGCGATTTGGATGATTTTCGTAATAACTTGTGCAGTTGCTCTCAAAAAGAACCATTTGGTGAAGTGGAACTGATGATGAAGACCACAGATGGCTATTGGACCTACAAAACCAAAATACAAAACCAAAACACCGACTACCGAAATTAAAGTTATTTTTAACGTTACAGTATTTTTCTTGGAAGTCGACTTTTTTAAGTTTTTTTTTTATCAGGAACACATTAAGATATCAAACTGAAATAATATCAATTACTCGGGTTTACAGTGTTTTTTACCCGTGAAAAAATCTAACTTGTAAGACAACGCGACCAAAAGATATGGCCGTTTATAGTCGCATATTTCGCGATTTCACAAAGGAATCAAAACCCATGTCTTATAGCACATATAAAGAAAAGTTTTAAAACCGTTAATATGTACCTAGTTATTTCTGTACTAGTGCACTGATTTACTTGGATAAGTTTATACAGGACCCAATGTGCTCAAGTCCAAGTCGTGTTTGACCGGAATTTTATTCTACATACTAAAGTAATTTGCATTACCACCATTTAGCCAGAAAACTAAACACCTTTCACATTAAAAAAAGGAATTCATCAAAATTAATGGGTGCAAAACAATACGTTTATGTGGCAAGACGTCAACGTCAATCTCACAACATGCATAAGCAACATAAAGAAAAACGAAAAAACGGGTCACAAATAAAAAGGTCGCTCACTCAAACCACGACAATCATTCCGTTAAATTGCCAAAATTAATTCGCTACTAACCTCACGCATGGCATGGAAAGGAAAAATTTTCAATTTTCAAATCCTACGCATAATTGACTTGCTCGTAAATATAAAATACCTTCCACTGTGTTTGGGCTGTGAAAAGGATGAGGGAAAAGAGTCTTTGTCCACAGAACAGCGCAATTTTCGCAGCGTAAAATGAGTAGCCGAAATGACCTCTGAAACATATTTTCTATTTCATGATATCATCACTCAACATTAATTGATGTTTTCTTTTGTTTTATTAGTTATCGTAGATGAATGGATTTGATCTTGTAAAACGGACTTCAAATTTAAGCCTAAGCCTGGGTTTT